>JAAWXA010000015.1:8755982-8818894 GCA_038090715.1 Florisuga fusca | reverse complement strand
GGGGGGGGGGGGGAATGTTAAGGAGTAATATCTAGGCATACCAATTTCCTGGACTACCACAACTAGACAGACAGCAGTTTCCTCTTCTTTGAGCATTCTGCATGTATTCTGCTAAGCAAAAGAGTCACAGTACAAGGAAGTACAAATATTGTTCAATTGTAGCTGAAATGCTGTCATTTGAGTAGTATTCTGAATACATTTTAAACCAGAATGGGGTCATCATGCAGGTAATCAGTAGTATCCTTATTGTTTCATAAAGGAAAGGTTTGCTTTTAATGCAGAAATCATTGACTTCCGTCACTTTATTTTACTGTTTAGTTATTTTATAACCTAAAAAAAAGGCTTATTTTTTTAGAGGAACTTATTAGTCCAAACCATAAAATTATTAAATTGAATTATAACTTGCTTTTTAATATGTTGAGCTTTGACTTTATGCTTCAAGTTTCTTTGAATCTGGTAGGAATTCACATCTATGATAGGGTGGAGCTACCGAGAAAAGATACCTTTAAAGCAAGATTAGACTCACAGTTGATTTACAAAAACCTTGTATATCTGCTTGATACAAGATTTTCCCCTTGAAAACACAGATTGGGTTTTATCTTGCCTTGGTCAGTCACATTCTAGGGAAATTAAGCATTAATATTACTGTTCTGCAGGCATGAGAGAAAAGGCAGAAATACTGAAACAACTTTTCATTTCAATCCCTAAAGGAGATTCTGAGTCAAGGAGTTTCAGCAAGTCACAGACCCAAATCTCACATATGCTGAGTGCCCTGAATTTTCCCTGGCAAGTAGTGCAAGGTGCTAATTTTGTTTTAATCCCCTCTTTGGCAAATAAAAGACAAACAAGACAAAGCTCTTTCCTGAGAAAACATTGTGTCTCTATAGCGTGATAGTGTAGTACTCTGTGTAGGTAAATGGTGGGCAAAGGTCTCCATGAGGCTTCCAGGAGGCCCCACAGTTCCTTATGACACCCTAAACTACCTGACTGATCCCCTTCTTACACAGCAGGATGGTAGGATGTGCTTTGGAACAAGGTTTACTCCGTGCAAGATGTGCCTGTAGGACAGCCAGCTTTCCCTATAGGCCTTTCTGAAGGGTCAGCTCAACGGTGCCAACTCTACACACACAAAAAGGTTTGCAGTTTGCAGAGCAAGATTTTAGTACCTAGTTGATTCTGCAGTTTAAAGCTATAGAATAAAAGATATAGTGAAAGATCTTTATAATAATGACATTGGAGTGGAGTGTACAATAATATATTAAGTTGAATTATCATATAAAGCCAGCACTATTATAGGAGCTAAAGGTTAGATATTATTTTAGAACATTGCTGTTCACATCATTTGGTAGTCTGGAAGCATAGTTCTTGATCTGTTCCTGGAAGTTATGCCTCTGAAGTACTGCTAAATAGCTACTCATAAACTGACATAAGCAGAACTGAAGTTTTCATATTGCTGGTTAATTTATTCCAAGTGTTGGTGCAGTACAGAATTTTACTTTTGGCACCTAAAAAGTTGCATTAATGGAAAGACAAGCACTAGACTAGAAGACTTTGACACTAATCATCAGACTTGATATGAAGATCAGAATGCAAGCAGTTGCATGGGTTTTTTCAGAATTACTCTCCCCACCTTAGATGTGCAAGTGTTCCATTTGGCTGTGCACAGGAGAAAAACCAGGAAGCAGGGAATACTTAACCACTGTGCAAGGATTAGGCATTATTTCAGCATCATACTCAGAACCTGCAAAGCATTTCATGCTGAGTCCTTTTCAAGAACTGACACTAAATGAGCAAATGCTGCAGGAACTGGGAAGCAAGGAGGATGTGAACATGGAATAGGTTTCCCCAGCTTCTCCCTTATCAAGCACACCTAAGTACCATTAGCAGAAAATTTGCTCTGTCTTCTCTTTAGTGTGGAAGATTTTATAAACTCATGTGCCCTATGGTGCAAGAGATGTTTTAAAGTTGTCATTAGGTTTGCAGGAGGAAAAAAAGAAATCTCAAAGATACTATATCAATAATGCTTGCTTTTCCCAAAAATAGCTGGTAATGTATCCAACTATAGTATTCAGTTGCATGGTTAATTATAAGGGGTCTAATCTTACTGTAACTATAAATGCAAGAAGACCATATGAACATCACTTTCATAAGCGTTATATTCATTATGTCCCATTACAGATTAGCACAGTTAGTACAAGTAAAAATAGACTCATGGCTGTCCTACATATGCTCACCAAGTATACTAACATTGATTTATTAAAACACTAAATATTTAACTCAGTTATACTGTTACATCTAAGTTACACAACTCGGAGATAATTTTTTAAAAGCAGAACAGTCATTTGGTACATTTAAAAGCCTATTCATTTCCCAGCTGGCTAATGAAAATGTAGCAATTGTGATATGAAATTAATAAATTTAGAGGAACAGTATTTCATGTGCAATTATGTCGGAAATCTCCTGAGCTCTGAAAATTGTTATTTCAAATTCTGTTACCTCACCATAATAAAAGAAATGCTGGTGTGTCCATATTTAATCCAAGGTTTCTGGTTACCTGCATGGGTGACAATACAAATCATAGGGAGAAATAATAGTGAGATGGCATGTTTCTTCTCCATTTCTCTGCCAGCTTAGCAGAAAGATGGTGAGTTCTGTATGAAAACAAAGTGTTATGTATAATGAATATGAAGTGAACAGAGTTTGTAAGATTGTCTTAACTTTCTTTTCCTTCTTTCTGTACATAGTATTTTTGTCCAGTTCTCTGTGCGTACGTTTAAGAAATCAAGTTGGAGCACTGGTACTGAGTCCAGGGGTCAGGTCCAACTGTCTCAGTTTATGAGGGTTTTCTAGGCATGCTTTCCACTGAGGTTAGTCAGGAAGGGACAGCTGAGAGATTTCTGTGTGCTTGAAGTGAAGGCAAAGTGGGAGGCGGTGAAGGTAATAATCCTAGGTAATAGCACTGAGTTTTGTTTCGGTGGTTTCTTTGGTGTGGTTTTGTTGTTGTTGTTTGTTTGTTGTTTTGTGGTTTTTTTTTTACTCTTTTGGAACAGAAGCATCCTGCTAGCTCTCTTTTAGATGTCCTTGGGTTGAAACGTGCTGCCCTCATTATTTCAGATGACTGATTTTTCTGTGCTGTCTGCTTAAAAAGGTTAATCTCCCTCAAAGAACTTCTACACCACTAGTATGACTGGGTTTTTTCCTCTTCAGAGATTGAATAATTGTTAAATATTAAATTAAACAGTTCAATTAACAATTATACCTCTTAGCAGCAGTTTAATGCTGCAGATTAAAATACACAGTTTCATGCTAATATCATAATTAGATAGCATAAATTTTAAAGGTAGTTTAATTATGGAAGTCTTGTTTTGTTTGTTTCCACTGCATGAAAACTTGATAATCAAGATCCACCTAACAGAACAAAATACATGAATTCATGAAACATAGTAATTCATAAGCTGCACACAGTGATTAAAAAAATGTAATTATAATATCTGTATTGTGACATTCTTATTACTCCATGGAGAGGTTTCATACATATATTTCATATGTTTCATACATACATATATTTCATAAAATATTTGTAGTTTCACATAATATATATACCATATATATACCTTTTTTCACTTGATCCTTGCCAACCATCTTACTCTGGACCTACATCTGAAATTCCCTGATTTGGACATGCTTTTAAGCAAACCTTATCTAAAAAGAAAAACCTGATAAATACTCTGTCCCTGCTTTCCCTCCAAAGATCTAGATTATTCCATTATCAGCATTGAACCACTGTGGTTGGCTTATCTTAGTAAAAGTTATGGAATTTGAATTCTTCCTTAATTAGATTATTTATAGTTTCTTCTAGTATTGGACTCCCCTGAAGTGCAAAGTCTTAATCTCGCACACAGAAAATTATGAATCTTCTTAGGATTTCCAAAGATCTGACATTTTTCTTTTCAATGCCCGTGCAGCAAGCATCAGCACGACTTAGGGTTGTATTGCCACATTGTTAAACATGTCTTAATTGTCTTCTAGGAATTCTTAGTAAAAGAGTTATTTATAAAAATGATACAAAACATTTCAAAAACCCATGGTGTTATAGTCCTGCAAGATATTTGGCATTATTTTCCCTCAAGTTGCATAAATCACAGCAGTGAATTTTCCAGAAAACCTGAGGCCTTTCACACTCTAGAACAGTAGCAAGATAGAAAAGCCATTAAAAATAATATTTGCACTGGAAGAAGCTTTTTTTTTTAAACTCAAAATGAACCTAGGCTCCAATAACCTCTCTACAAAATGCTACATCATGTCCTCTTCATGTGGCCATCTTGTCCCAGCACAGCAGCTGGGAAGCAAGCCTTCCCACTCCACACAACAAGTGTTGGAGTCTTTTGGTAGAAATTCTGTAAATGTCAAAAATGCCTTTTGTCAAGTTTCCTGGAAAAGCAAAAAAGCAAAATTTACACCATTGAATGGCAATAATAGAAATGAAAGATTGAAAATTTCCACTTTTCAATTAAAAAAAAAAACAAACCACATTTCTCATTTTTTGCTTCAGCAAAAGATACCACTTTGACATGAATCGGGATGTGTCAAGGGCATTAAAGCTCATTTTGAAGATCATTTTATGTCTACTTACATGTGAAAAAACAAACAACTGACTTTGCAGCCAGCTGGACAGCAGAAGGGTTTCAATAAAAGGTTTAAAGATTTGAACTATTTCAAGACTATTCTTGAAAAAATTTCTTCCTGCAAATCCTCCTGCTCTGTAACAACATAAATGCAGAAACCAATTCAGAGAGAAAATAAACTATGAAATTAAGAAATTGTTTTTTCTGGGCAATGTTTTCTTGAATTGTCTCATTGCATTGCAAGGCAAATGCCAGTGCTCACTCAAGTGATGAAACAGAAACTTCCAGGAAATAGCTCCCACAAATTGATTCAAAGATAAGCAGAAAGGTGAAATATTATGAGGAAAAAAAGAGAGAGTGTAACTTTCAGTTGAAGTAGATTATGAATAGTTTACATTCATTTCTTCACCTAAGTCTTTTTAAAGATTTGACTCTGCAAATCTTTAGATGTTTATGTACAAATATCAGCCTTTGATAGTAGAGCTGCTCTCAGGTAACTTGCTAACAATCATGCAGACACTGGATCAGGGTGCTGAAATCTAAGCACCTGTATCTCTTAATCAGATCCCCTACATCCAGTATGTTCTCCAGAGTCCCCAAAGAGTGAAAGAATGCCCTTCCTGAAGGATGGAAATCTAGTCTTACAGGAGTTCAGAAAGGAGGATAATTCTCCTCAAGACTGGTAGTATTCAACAAGGCTTTTTATACAGCCTTAAGTTTGGAAGTGAAATCCTGAATCCCAAAGGAGGGGCTTTTTTGATTATTGGGTGTTTTGAAATCAATATCATTTGTGTGTTCCTGAATAGTGACCACACACAGCTGAAAAAAATCTTTTGTTTTATTGTGTTTGAATGAAGATTTACATTTCCTAGTAAGCATAGCCAAGCCTTATTTGTCTGCATAAGACAGAAAGAATTACATATGACTACACTTGCCCTCCCTCAGAAGATTCCATGCACACCCTCAGCAGAATATCACACAGACAGGGGATTACAAGAGTGTTTATTTTACCTTTCACTCAGTAGTTACTCAGCCATCTTCAGGAACAGCATTGTCTCTTTCAGAAATCAAAATCCATCCGTTGCTTTCCAGATATAAGCCATAATTACTAGAGGTATTTTTAGTTTTAAGTCCCATCTTCCTATTCAGCCTGATGATACCTTAATTATATCCTGACAAGGAGCAGGAATCAACAGCTGCAGGCTAAATCATGGCATTGAGCTTTAGTCCTTTCTCAGGAACGTGTGGGTGTTGATGCTGCTGTGGTAAGGAGTTGTACCTTCCAGAGAGCCTCTGTTTCACACAGAGAAACAGGAAACCCTCCTCTTCACCAGTTACTGACTTACAGAGCCCACCGCAGGTAGACTGAGTACTAATTCAAAAGAGAACTGGAAGGATTACTTCTATGATCTGTAAAATGTGTTTCTCTTTTTGCATTTGTACATACTTTGCTCCGAAAAATGTATCTTCACATATGAGCTAAAGTTAAGGTGGAAATTCAACATGCCCTTAACAGTTATGTTTCCACATTTTCAGTACCACACGTATTATACAGCAGCCAAAACCTGCCTCATGAATTTCGGAGTGTGCAAGACTGACAATAGATTTTCTTCTCTTTCCTTGTAACTTCAGACCCAGATGACTTTTAATCCTTTGTCTAGATCTGCCATCTTCCTTCCTTTACTTCTGTGATAGTGCCATGCAGCAGTGTTTTTCTAGCTGTATTTAAGAGAAGGGGATGCTTAGCCTTACTCTAACAAAGCTATAAACAAGCACCAGGAGGATCAAGTGTGGCATTGCAGCTGTATCCCCTTCAGCATTTCACACTGCCATATTCTCAGTGACTCCATGGTCTGCTTTATCTCCAGAGTGGACATCTGTAACTGCTTGTGGCTGTTATAACCACAGGCCCCCTCTACCATGAATTGCCATGTGAGGCTTATGGAAATTTGTTAAGCATTAAGCGTAGAGGGCACTGGAGAAAGCAGATGGTGCATGTAGCATAAATATTTTTCTTTAAGTCATAAGTAACAATTATTTACACACCCAAAGGAATAAGCCTTAGCAGAAAGAAAATATTTGCAGCTGGTTTGAAGCAACAGATTATGAAGTGATAACTCAGAATTATTATTACAGCAGTCCAGCCATTAAAATATGGAGAGTCTCTAAAATATCAAGAGCCATACATCCACCAAGCTGTAAGATATTCACCTTCTGAAGTGCAGTTGAGACTAAATTTCACAGTATCACAAAATCATCATTGTTGGAAAAGACCTCTAAGATCACTGAGTCCAACCATCAAGCCAGAAAAAAAACCACCATGCCCACTAAAGCACGTTCTGAAGTGCCACATCTACACATTTCTTTTTAATACCTCCAGGGATGATGGCTCCACCACCTCCCTGAGCAGTCCGTTCCAGCACCTGACTACTCTTTCAGTAAAGAAATTCTTCCCAATATCTAGTTTAGACCTCCCTCTGTGCAACTTCAGGCCATTTCCTCTAGTTCTATTAATTATTTACTTGGAAGAAGAGGCCAGAACCCAGAACCCATTTCCCTACAACCTCCTTTCAGGGAGCTGTAGAGAGCGATAAGGTTTCCCCTCAACATTCTCTTCTCCAAACTAAACAGTCCCAGTTTCCTTGGCCTTTCCTCATAGGACTTGTTCCCTGGACCCTTCACCAGCTTGGTTGCATCCTCTGGACACTCCCCATTAACTCAATGTCTTTCTTACTGTGAGGGTCCCAGAAATGAACACAGTACCTGAGGTGTGGCCTCACCAGAGTACAGGGGCATGGGCACTTCCCTAGTCCTTCTGGCCACATGACTGATGCAGGCCAAGATGCCATTGGTCTTCTTGGCCACCTGGGCACACTACTGCCTCATATGCAGCCAGGTGTCAACCAACACCCCCAGGTCTTTTTCTGCCAGCCAGTTTTTCAGCCACTCTTCCCCAGGCCTGTAGTGTTGCCAGTAGTGCCTGTAGTGTTGCCAGTTTTTGTGGCTGAAGTGTAGGACTCAACATTTGGCCTGCCTGAACCTCATGCATGATGGCCTCAATCCACCCATCCAGCCTGTCCAGGTTCCTCTGCAGAGCCTTCCTACCCTCCAGCAGATCAACACTCCCATCCAACTTGGTGTCACCTGCAAACTTACCGAGGGTGCATGCAACACCCTCATCTAGATCATTGATTAAGATATTGAATGAGATTGGCCCCAAAACTGAGCCCTGGGGGATAACACTGGTGACCAGATCTCCATGGGTCTTAACCCTGTTCAGCACAACTCTCTGGGCCCAGCCATTCAGCCAGTTTTCTACCCAGCAAAGAATACACCTGTCTATGCCATGAGCTGCTAGTTTCTCTAAGATAATGGAAGGCCCAGACTTGGCTTCAAGTTGCTGTTTCCCCAACCTGCCCTGCATCCTGTTCAGAGAAACTGTCAGCAGGTCCTACTTTGTCAAGGATGGATTTCTGGATGGTTTGCAATTGCCTGATCTTACTTTGGTGAGATTAGGAAGGTACCACTCTATAGCTGAGGGATACCGGTCATGAAGTCTTCTGAGTTCTTTAGGTTGCAGTGCACAAGATGTGTCTGAGCTTTCCCATGCTCTAAGGTTATCACTTAGAAATTCTCCTGCCTGTGTAGTACTGCTGCCTCGCCCTTCCATCTGCATACATCTTTTTGCAAGCAGATACATGACATGTCTAGTACTTCCAAAATATTAATTTTATTTCTGCATTTCACAGCTGGTTCCTCTGCCAGAGTAATTTTGGCAAGTATGGAAATTAATGCAAGACAAACACTGCATCCAAATTTTAATGGATAATTAGCTCTGTCTTCCAGAAGACGATTTTTTGAGTCACTATCTGGCTATTGCAACCACCTCATATAGACATATTCCAAATCCAGAGCCTCTTTAGCTACTTAAATATAGAGGATAAAAATCTACTTCGTGTGGAGAGCTATATCTCTTGCACCATTCCTGGTCTCCTATCTGCCAAAAAATTGATCTATGAATTTTAGTTATAACTATTAAAGAGCAAAAAAACGAACTGTTGAGAACCAATGGCAGGAAAAATAAGTAACCAAAACTTAGTCAGTGTGGGAAAGGAAATTGTAGTCTAAAAGCAAATAACTGCAACATAACAGTAATGACTGGTAATTTTCAGTTTCTTTATTTCTTATGAAATATCTTGGATCTCTACAAAAAGGAGGTGTCAGTCCTTACAACACGTTCTTCTTCAGTAGGCATTTATCTCTATTTCTGGGGAAGAGAAACCCTTGGAAACTATCAGATTATGTTCTTCCACCCCACGATAGCACAGAAATTCAACAGCAAGGGAGAAAACAAATTTTGCCTCTTTCTCAAAGCTACTCAGAGGTGTAGCAATAGGAGGCTAAATAATAATAATGACAAGGAAAAAAGTAAGAAAACACTCTATAAAATATTACCTGACACTCAGCAAATTTCAGCTAGCGGTTTGTGAACAGTTGGATCTCTCTTTCCCAGAAACCACAGGGTTTACACGCATTGCAATGCAGGTGTCACAGCCTCACTGCTCTGCATTAAGACATTTTAAGAAGCGTGGTATAAGACCAGAAGGCAGCTCAATGAAGATTACACATTAAACATTATGAAAATGTATGCACAAGAGCACCATACGTGCACACTCCCACTCTGGATAATCCTTGTTTCCTTTTCATTAGGGAGTGACTGCACAGCTTTATTTTTAAATACCTGAGCAATTTGTGAGTGGGCCTGAGTGAGTGCAAAGACTGTCTGCCCCCAGGCAGCTTGTCTCATTGCCTCTGCTCCAGTTCAGTCTGCTACTGGCTGCAGCAGTACAGCTTCAATTGAGTAAAATCAGTTGTTTCTTACACAGATAATCACACGTGCCAAAGTACAGTGTGAGCAAGAACTTGAAGAACATTCTAGTATTGGAAGTTCTTTTGTGTAGCTTTGTGGTCTTACTGTTCAGCACGTGAAATCTTCCACTTTAAGTTAAACCTAATTGCAATTGAGTGTTCTGCCATCCAAGTTTTCTTCTACAGAACTCAGGACCTTGTTTTGTCAAAGTCTATGTTGACGTGGTCTTTGAACTGAAAGATTGACTGCATCTGTCTGCACAGCATCCATTTCGTTATCATGGTGCTAGCATATAGATGCACTATTTTTTCCCTTAGCTACACTATGGAAAAGGTACCAGAGGTAAGCAAAAGCAGGGATGGGAATTCCTCTTTTATAGAGATATTTACATTCTCAAATTAGAATTTATACTTCTTCTAAGCATAAATTAGAAAACAATCAGGAACCACACTTCAGAGTGCTACTGAAAGTACCTAAAACTCCACTCCTGATAGTATTGCAGGAAACTGGCTCAGGATGAAATTTGTAACTACTTTTCCAAAAAGATCAATCCAATCCTCAGGTCGATGCTAGGATTTCTCATCTCTTTGCTCTTCTGCAAATAATCTGGGAGCTACAAATCCCCCATCTAATTATCCCTGTGTTACCTTCCAGACCCTCTTCTATAATACATTCCCAGCTTAGGGATGATGACACAGAATGCATGTCAGGGAGTCTCACAGTCCTGTTTGCACCACTGGTCTGGACCTATAGGTTTAAGAAAGCCTTGAAGAGTGCAAATTTTGTCCTGATAAAAGTTTAAAGAATTTTTAAAATTCCCAGCTTACGTCTTAAACAGTGTATCTGGGAAGAGAAGCCACTCCAGAACTGTACTTTTCCCTCATCATTTTTCTTCTGTGTATTCTTTCCCCTGAGAGGTGCTTAAAGAACTCTGTGAGAACACAATAGTTATGTTTACTATTTCATACTAGAGTCTGGAAATCAACAGAACCAACTTCAACAGTTGTCTTAAATCAGTTGTGGATTTATGAGCACAGAGGTATTTTGACAAGTAGTTGAATTAGATTTAAATTAGTTTGATTAAATATTTTTTTAGAATTCAGGAAAATACCTAGGATTACAGCCTCCATAAAGAAACATTTTTATGGTTTCTGTTTCTGTTGCTTGTTTACCTACAGAAATAGTTTCAGGCTCAACTGAGAGCAACGAAAGCAAATTCAAGTTGAGGTGAGAGCAAATAAAGAAGAACTGGGGGAAAAGAAAATTTCGAAGTTCAGTTAAGGCTTTCTTTCTAATTATGCAGTGACATTTAGGGTTTTGAGAGTGCATATTTAAGATGTCAAATTAACTGTCTCAGAGAATCTTTTTAATGTGGCTGAATGACACATTCTGTGAGTATGGTAGGCACGGTGATTCATGATTTTATTTTCAAAAAATTTGTGGGATATGAGATGGTGGGATCTGATATTTTTATGGATGCTAACACAAAGGAGCCCTCTAAAAATAGGCAGAGAGAAAGAGTGCAACACCAAAGTAAACCCCTACTTATAAACAAGAGACAAACCCACAGGCCCACTCCTTTCAAGGACATATTTGGCAACAGAACCTCCCCTCATGGCACTGAGAGGCTAAAATAGAAAGACAGAAGAGTCCAGTGTCTTGAAAGAGCCATGTCAAACAACCTCCCACACCAACAGACTTGCGTCAGCTGAGCACCAGGCTTCTGCTTTTTTCAGAGCCAAACTTAAGCCCTGATGGTCTGTGGGAGGCAGGCAAGAACAACGGCTGAAGGGTGGGTACCTTGATATGGAGACAGACTGTATTGCCACCAGTGCTGACAGTGGAAGAAAGAGGAACTGGTGCTTCTTCCCCACCAGTGTTGCCTCTTGTGACTTCTCTGCAGTTTGCAGGATCTGGCATCTGATGTGCTTGACATGCAATACAAAGCTTCCATTCTGTGTGCTAGAGATTAGATCTTCATTTCAATCAAGACATAGCTGATAAGTACATGTGGTAGAGGTCTCCATGTGGCAATCAGTAGTCACTGTTTGGTGATATTTATCTAATTTGACAATAGGCCAGAGGCCTCAGAGGTAAAAATTCCCACAGGTTTCATGAATATAGATGAAACTGGGAGATTTTAAGTGTGTTGCCTGAGTGTGAACTCAAGCCTTATTCTTACAACAGAGAAAAAAGACAAAGGCAGGACCTTCATAGAAACTCTACTGAAGGCAAAGTGGCAGTCAGAGCTTACACCTCGAGATGCTGAAAACTTAACCTTGAAATGTCAATACACAGGCAAGCAGGCTTTTCTAATTCCACCACTCACATAAGCCATTCAGAAAATGGGCTGTTTCCCACACCACTTCATAAGCACAAGAAAGTGTAATATTTCTTCTTTTTCAAGAAAGCTTGCTGCTTCAGACTTCTACTTAATTATAACCTAACAGCTAGGGCAGAGTTTCCCTGGATTTTGCAGGGCACACAAGAGCAGACAGATGCTATGCAAGTCTCCTTCAGCAGGAACAGAGGTCAGTCCCTGAAGGTTTAGTTGAAATGCCTGAAGCCATAGGCAACCATATGCTATTTTTTTATAGAATTTTAGTCAAAAATGATGAAAGGAGAGATTGGTGAGCCACAGCAGGAAAAAAAAACCCAGTGAAAGTCTGAGCTGGTGAGATTGGGCAATTAGACTTTTGTTTGAAACACTGTTAAGAAGGGACAAACAAAGCAGAGGGCATCACTGCTGTTAGGGGCTGATCCTCAACTCTGACGAGCCTGGCACTGACATTTCTGTTTTTCTGCTCTCCTGTTACTGTTCTCCTTGTAGTTCGTGTCTTATCTTCATTGTCCTTTGTGTCACTGAACTCATGTAGTCTAGCAGATTTCAGGATGTATTTAGAGACTAAATATTTCTGAATTTAGAAGCCACATCAAGTGTTGTAAACTCAGAGTTCAGAACAGGGTATGTTATCTTGTGAAATGCAGTGGAAACCACCAGCTAGTTGCTAAGAGTTTGGTTTATGTGGAAAAAGTCTCTAAAGAACAAAATGGTTCGGTCACAGAATAAATGGATTTTTTTATTAGTACTTTAACTTAACGTGGAGATTCCTAGGGCATGGCTGTTCAATATTGACAATAATGTGCATGGAGCTAAGAACACTGCCACCAAACTATTCCATTATAAAACTTAAATTTTTGTTGCTTATAAAAATTTGTCAGCCATAGCTGGATCTTTTGTGTGCTGAGTGCAAATAGTGTTAAGGGACAGATAAAACATTTCTTTACAGAGAGGAGAAAATGTGATGGTCTTGATTTAAAAATTTAATCTCATGACCCAGGAAGCAAAAAGAAGCAGTGGTACGTTCATGTTCCCTCCCTCGGTTCCCACCTCATTTCTCAGAAGCAGAGAGAATTTACAGAATGGTAAGGTGAGCTTTTACTACACAAGGATCTCACTAACTAGTGAAAGGAAGGGGCATGTTTTTAATCTAGAGACAATAGTTTCTGATCCACTGGATCCAGTCCCGAAAACCTTTTCACAAAAGGCTTTGAATAGAGCTTTATCAGCAGACATGTTTCAGGAGGTGTGGCAAGCATGGAGCTGCTGATTCTGTCTGCTATCCTGCAAAGTACCAGCTGCCTGTTCCTCCTTCCCCATCTGTAGTTTAGAACAAAGACACCTAAACCCCAGGGAGAGAAATCCTAGCAGACCTCCCCTGCTGTGTTAAAGATTTTATGAGAAAGAGATACATGGTCTAAATTAGTATGTAGACTAACATTATACTACAAAAAAGGGGAAAAAGCCCCATATTTGGTATCATCATGAAGTGATAAGCATTACTGAGTTGTAGAAGCAAGTAATAAAATAACTCACTCAGTTTAAAGAAAAAAACAAATATACGTTTCCAGATACTGCTGCTTCAACAGCTTATACTTAGTTGTCTAGCACACAATTTACTCTTTTTATCCAGCTGATAGACATACTTAACATATGCCTCATCAACATATGCCAGAGACCTGGGGCAGGTGGAACCTGAGTCCTATCATTCTATCATAGTCATTGCTATGGAATATTTTCACTCAACATCTTTGTTTAGCACAGTCGTTTGTGTTTTTAAATTCAGCTTAGCAGCATTTACTTCCTCATCCTTCTCAAGTATAGAAAATGCCTGCAGAGCATCATAGAATTGTTTGACATGCACAGATAAGCAGAACGGATTTAAGTACTTATAGCTTGTTAATCTCCTTCTTTTGCTTCTAAATAACACCTTTGGAAAAAATAGTTCATTTTTTTAGTAGCTTAGGTCAACATTGAACTAAATGAACTATCTAGGTGTGTTGAAAAATAGTATTACTCAATAATAGTAATACCTGTTTCATAAATATGAACATTCATTTAGTCATGCATCATCAATATTCTCTTTTCCATATATCCAACAGTGTAATAATTCCCTGCTTCGGTTCCTATTAAGGTTAAAGGATTGCTTTGGCTTTTTTTGGTTTTGTAGACTACAGGTAGTTATGTTTCTTGCTTTACCAAGACTGGCTGGGGCAGAGACTGCCAAGACAGTTGGAATTTTGGGTTGCAGGGAGTCAGTCATCCAGCTCAGTTTCATTGTTAAATAGCCTGGGTTTGCAAACCATCAAATATTTTATATTCTTTGTGCTGTTATTTAGTAGAGTCTGGCATGTAATTAACCACAATACTTAAAACTTCATGGCATTTGGAGAAATGAAAGTTTCAACAATTTCTATGAAATCTTTTCCCCAGAAAATTCTAAAATTTGAAAGTACATAATTGAATCTGTCTTTCTGGAGCTGCCTGGTGACTGACATATTGTTCCAGACTGTGCTGATATTTGGGTAGCAAGCATGGATCTGCCCTACTGAGCATGAGATCAAAGGATGCAGGAAAAGGGGAAAGAGGAGCAGGACTGGCTTCTGTGAAACCCAAAAACTGGTCTCAGGAACAAATCCTCCCTAAGAATAATATTTACCCCAATGGTCTGATGGAACCGTAATTTTTCTATCTTCAAATAAAGGAAAAAGACAAGATTAACTGTAACAGAATTAAATGCTGGCATCAATTATGGCTTATTGGTTTATATTCCGAATTTTTTTATTTGAACTGACCAAAAAATCAGAATTTGCAACTTCGTTAACTGAAATGGATGCAGAAAGAAAGAAAATAAATAAGCACAAAGCCTAGCAAAGAAAGTTAAGAAGACTAATGTAAGCATGTAAGTTTTTTCAGAAATGTAGATTAACTTTATAGTCCTGCACAAGCAATAAGACCTTCCATTCATTGCAGCAAGAATTACTTTTAACCTCAGTGTGTAAATTAAAATAGTGATGAATAAATATAAACATTTTAATGGTAAAGAGAGAAAAGGAAAGGGTAGAAATACTAGTAAGGCCTTGATGAATCCAGAGTAATATCTGTGAAATTTTACACCCAGCATGTGCATATTCACTGGGATAAGCACTGAGTCCTTGATAACAAGATGCCCATCAAACACAATGTAGCTGCCCAAGATCTCAATTTTCTAATTTATTTATTTAGTATGGAAAGGGTAATCTCATGTGACATATGAGAACATTTATTTAGAAATCAGTATTTTACAGCTATTTTTTTTCTCTTGATAAAAAATAAATAAATGGTACTTGAATCTGCTGTAATTACAAGACTCAAGAATCTACAAGTTAAAAGAACAGAGAGGTCCTTATAGACAGGCTATATATATATATATCTCTATATATCTTGTGAGATATATACATAGATATATGTCACAAGAAGTCCAGGAGTTTTTATTTAGCCTTCACATTAGCATAAATAATTCAAGTGAAAATAAATGCAAGGTTCTTTTTGGAGCTTTGCAGACCAGGATTTTGATAACCACCGAAGCAAATTGTCTTGTCATAAAGACAGAAAAAACAGATGGCTGCATGCTGGAATCTGCTTGAAAAGACATTTTATGTCATCTTAATATAAGCCAAAAATATGTGAATGCTGATGGTCATTTTCAAAGAGACAAAGCTCAGGAAAAATTTTGTTATAAAATATAGCATGTTGTCACTCTTTTGATGTTTCCTGTGAGTTACAGTGTGCTTTATCTCAGATCCTTGGAGTAAAATTATATTTATTCTTAGGGCTTTCACTGACTTCAGCTCCTAAGGGAGCCTGATATGCAGCTGTACATTCTATGAAATGACACTGACCATTCCAGTGAATGATGCCTTGGAGTAGCTATATTTGGTTATTGTGCTGTGAGGAAGTTGTGTTGATCTGAACTATCTTTTTAAAGCCAGGAGACACTGACTTTGGTCTAATACAAGTTTAGAGCAACTGTATATTTTAATTTTGCACAGATGAAATTACAGTAAGAATAGGGCTCAGAATTCCAGAACTTCCAGACCATCACAAAATGCTTTGAGCAGAAATTAATGAGGTCAGACACTCCATGAAATCCTTAAAACCAACTATCACAGTAATCAATTGCTGTAAAATTTCACAGCCCTCTTCATATCTTCACAATTATACATTTTAAAAAGGGTTAAAGTGTTCAGAGACGTAATAGAATATAAGAAACAACGTGCATCCTGAGAAGAAACATTACCTGCCCAAAATATAGAGGAGAAACAACATGGAAATAAACACAAAGCATTTCTCAAAGGATAATGCTAAATAACTAGAACATCACTGAACTGTTGTAAGAGGCATGTTCCTCACACTGGGCACAAGGAGCAAGGAAAGATACAATCAAGAGCAGATTTTTATATTTTTTTACACCCATCCTTCAACCATCTCTGCTGACTTAATATTCTGACATAGAAGACTGGAAAATAAACAGATGTTCTTCTTAATAAAAAAATAAATTTAAAAAAAAAATTAATAAAATAATCCCCAAGCTAGGACTTGTTTTAATCTCACCAAAAACTACAAGATATTGCATAGAACAAAGAAAAAGCCTTTCCTTATTGTCAACTATTGAGACAGACAACAGAAGAGCCATTACCACTTCCTAAAACAAACAAAAAAAGTAGTTTGGCAATCTCTTACCTGGGGAAAAAAGAAATGAACTGAAATAGACTTGATTCTATTCTAATAGACACTTGGGAAAAATGCCTTTTTTAAAAAAAAATATTGGTTTTAGTATTATATCTTTCAGTGTTTCTTTCCTACCAGTGTGCACTTTTATCTAGGGAATATTTTAATGCCAGTAATAGCAGCCTTGGCTAACACAAGTGGAATGAAAGCTATAAGGAAAATAGAGACAATAATGTATATCTTTTCTTGTTATTCAGCTGTTAGCCAGCATTAATACTCTGAAAAAAATGAAATTGCTTTATTCTTCTCAAGTGAGAGAACAGTGTTACACTTTTAGCAATTCCCCAAGGCAGTCTGTCACTGTGTACCATATATTGTGTATAGTACATTACATATCCTTAAGTGCTTTATAAACAACTTGTCTTAAAATGTAGTTCTTTTAAGAAGTAATTATTTTAATTTGAAGACAGTGGATGCTGAAGTGTTTGCATAGTTTCTGCACTGACTCAAGAGCAGATTTCATGACTTGAAATTATTGACCTAGAGAACTTCATACACCTCTTACCAGTCACAGAAATTATCATGCAATAGGGGGAAAAAAGGGAAAAAAATGCAGGAAATTTTTATTTTTTTTTTTTTAATATGACCCTGGAAGATAAAGACTTCTTCAAGATCAAAGTTCAGCAAGTTAGTGATAACAATCTGCCTGGTACTGTCCTAATAGAAATGCATGGAGAGATTTATGAAGAGGAGGCTTCAATGTAGAAGAATCAATTCAATGTAGAAGAATGTGCATAGTAAAAGGGGTTGCTATATACAATGTGATTGTGTATTAAATGGTTTCTGGATATGTAGCATGCTGCTTTCTGACAATATTGAGACTCTGGATTTGAGTGCAGCAGTTCACCAAAAGAAAAGTATTGTTGTCACTTAGAAACACTACTGAACCAAAAGTAGGTAGGAGCATCCAACAGAGAAGTTGTAGGTGAAAAGCCAGAATTTCAGTGCTGATTTTTTTCTTTTTGTATTAAATAACACCATTTAATTTTTGAGGGTTTTTTCCTTCCAAAATAAGTAATTCCTAATCCAGAAAAAAGGCAATATCTCTACGTTTCTGCATGGCTGATTTTAGCTTCTATAAGTTAATTACGTTCTCAAAATTCAAACAAACAAGCAACCCCCTCCCCACTTCAAATAACAGATATTCCTACTTATCCTGGCAACCTTACTTTTTCCTTGTGCTTTTTTTGGTTTACAATGGGAGGTCTGGCTGGATCTTTCCATCTGCTGTGCTGGCTGTTACTGCAGATGGTCGTAATCTGTACACGTGGTATGTGCATATATAAACTGAAATCAGTGTTGTCCTGGGGTAAAAAGAGGCACACAACAGGAGTTCAGGAGAATATTGGTGAAGAATAACACAAGAATATTGGTGAAGGGGGAAGCATTTTATTTTTCTAGTGTGAATTTACATAGAATTAGAGAAAGACACATATACTGCTTGCTGGAGGTAACTTCTGGATCTGCAGTTTATTTGGAATCAGGTGTTGGTTTCAGCCCAGACCTGAATCTGTGCCAAGTTTTGGCTTAAATCAAGACAAGACCAAATTCTCACCATCTCGCAAAGAGATATCCACAGAACACAGAAGTAGGAGTCAATCTAGCTTCGGAGTTCCTGATTCTAACTCAGAAATGAAGCTGGAAGAGAGATTTTCTTTGCTAACATTTCAGCTTTTTTTTGTATAAGGAAGAAGCTTCACATACTCAGCCACAAGGCTGCAAAGGGAACTTACATCGAATTTAAAAGGGTTGCTGCCATTCTAATGTGACTTTCTAAGCTACTGTTTCTTTTTCTCTCTTATTACAGGTTTGTTTTGTGAATTTAGATGCAAACAGAGATGATTGCAGCGATGAGCAAGTGAAACAGGTAACAGTTCAGGTCATAACAACAATCACAGCAAGTCTAGGCAGGTACACCAGGACTCTCCAATACAAACCCGGATCAAAATTCTTCAGTCAAATCAAAGCAAGCTCTAGATTTTTAATCCTTACAGAGTGCAAAGAAATTTTCTCAATGCCAGGTCATATTTAATAGCTTTTCTTACTGCTATCACAGAAATATCTCATGGATTGTAGCAGCCTGTGAATCTAGAGCAGTTATCATGGAAATGGACTTCTTGCTCAGCCTTGGTTTTACCAGAAAATTGGATGAGGATATGTCATACATCCAATTTTTTATTTTAACATAATACTACATAAAAATTATTTTTGATGTCTGTTTCCTGCTGCCAAAAAGACTCGAAGAATCTTATACTCATTTAGGTCTTGTTCAGCACCCAGTCTTACACAGACAGAAAGTTGTTTTATATGGTCTTAAAACATACACAGATAAAATAGAGCTAAAGGTGTAATTTACCTGTCTAACTGGAAGTTTGGAAGGTGGAAGGATAACATTATTTTTTAAAAAGGAAATATAAAGAAAAAGCTCTGCTTTTTAACAAACACTAAGACAAGCTACATCTCGATGTGCTATTTAAAATATATACCATCAAAAAAATACCTCAGATCCGAGGAAGTCACATTTGAAAGATACAGCTTGGTGTCAGTTTACCTCTTCCTTTATCAGTTTGTTCACATCATCCTGGCCTGAGACCTATGATCAACAAAGCAATATGGCAGTAATATGGGGTAAGTGAACAAACGTAGGCTCTCCTGACAATACCCAGGGAGGTCCTCAGTAAAATATGGTGGTTAGTTATGGTTAATGAGCTAAAAAAGACCTTTCACTAACAGGAAGACAGTGAATGCTGGGATCTTCTTGTGTCCTGCAAGTCATTTGTTAGCATTAGCTGGTTTTCTATGCTGTTTTCTGCATCCTGGATCTGTGAAAATTCAAACCTCAAAAATAGATTTGTCTTCTTGCAGCAAAATGTTTTGCTGTTGAATCAGCAGGTTAGCTGTGTGGAACAGCCCGAGAGGTTTGACTTTACTCAATCCACAGTAGCACTAGTTATTTTCTAATCAGCAATGGTTTTATTGTTGCTTTCAATGTTTTTTAAGGAACAAAAGCTTTAGCAAGTCATAAGGAAATACCAGAGGCTTCTCCCTTAATCCTAGAGCTAGATATCTGGAAAAGCCAACTTTAACTAGCTTTATGACCTATTCTTTCCAATGCCTGGTGATTAGATTGCTCCCTCACAAGCACAAATCACCTCTGAAAGCAGCTGCAGGGCTTTTACCTATGAGCCCTACAGCAGTGTGTCACCCACTGCCCAGGCACAGCCCTGAGCTCTTTCCTCCACATAAGAGCCCACTGGCACCCCAGGGTGCTGCACCCCACTGTGCCCACAGCTGGCACTGCTGCCCGGCACAGGAGGGACTGGGGACAGAGAGACCACAATGCTTGACCACATTTCAGCAAGATGGGTTCTGGTGCAGAGTCCAAGCATCCATTAGCCATGAGTGGGACATGATACTTTTCATTTTCAGTGTAGGTAATAAAAATTCCCTGCTGGCACAAGTACTGTGTATTCTTTAAGGGGAAACTCACTCATCACAGTTTTTGTGTATAATCTACGTGTTGTGTAAATTAGCTTTGAGCAGGGTGATTTTTATACAGCACATTAACGTGGTAAAAGCATTTCATAGAAGAAGTGTTGTTCAGAATTTGCAGTACCCTTTGAACCTTGGAATGGGCTTTTTATTCTGAAAAAAAGATAAGGAACTTAAGTAAAAGACACACAAAATGTCATTATTTCCTACCTGAGCAATCTGATAAAATGTGGTAATTTAGGCTGTAGAAAAATATAGATACATAGATAAATGTGTGTTTAGCAGAAAGGTTATAATTTGAAAAAAGAAAAGGATGATAACTTTTTTGTACTATACTGAAATGTCAAATTGAATCGAAGCACTGGATTTAGTTATGTCAAATATAAATACTTAGCCTCATCTGAAGATCAGTTGACAGAAAAGTGAATTGTTCCCCAAAACTGAATTAGATTTGCTAAGGCAGAAAGTCTTATTATATCTAAATCACTCTGAGAAGAAATAACAGTTTTGCAAGCTTATTATTTTGAAGATGAAAAGGCTAAAGTGAAGCATCATAGAATTGCATAGCAACTAAAGCATACAGCTGAGTGCCCAAGATCTGCATTCCCTTAATGGCTTTGCCATTTGATGGGCTGTGTTATCACATAAAATGGAGCTGGCATTTACTCCCTCTGTAAGGAGTGCTCCTTGATTCCCTGTACATAAAAGAAGCACTCTGAGATCCTTGGCAGGAAGGAATTGGAAGCACCCTTAGTGTATGTACTGTCCTTTTGGTCTGGCCTTTGTACCTAAATGAGCAGAGATGTCTCCTGCACGTCACTGGGGACTCCTGGCAGTACCACATTGCAAACCCACCATGTTGCATAGCATCACTGATGTTGTGACCATTGCCACTTCTGGCTCTAGCAATTCCATAGCAGGTACAAAAGTATTGTGTTGTTATAAATGAAAAGGTCATGAAATTGTCCAGTGGAACAGTAAGACAAATATGGATATTTCTTCTGTGCATTAAAAACTTTGCTATTCCAGGTTTAGTATTGCATCAGTTTGATCAGCAATTTTCATCTAACCTTCACTTTGGTTTCCTGTTTGTTATATGCCTGGATGAAAACCAGGCGGTTGGCCTTATCCTCATTACCATACTTACTAAATCTTTTCTGCTTTACCCAGTAATAGACACAGTGCTCCAGTCTCTTAGGAACTCCTTCCTAATAGGAAGGCCAAGGATTTAGATGCACAAATACAATCAAAGCTGTTTAGCAAGTGACAATGTACAGGGTGAGAAATTGTCCTCCTGGACAGTTGTGTATTATTTTATACTGTGACCATTGCCTTGCCTAGCAGCTCAAAAGGAAGATAGTGCATTTTCATGATGCTGGTTCTATTTTTAATTGTCCCCAAGTGTTAAGTTCAAACAAGGTTTCTAAAGGGATGCCTAAGAAAAGTATTTAATTTTGATATTTATGAATATAACTGTGCAACTCAGGCTTCATTATCTGAGAGCAGAATCTATCTTTCATACTACAGAGGCTGATCAGCGTCTCTCCAAATCTCCCCAAACTTATCAGTTCAATCAACGTACAGCCACCAAAGGAAAATGAAATAGTCCTGCTGAGTGGATTAGCATCAGGAAACCTTCAGGCTGATTATGAAGTTCCCCAGGTAAGAATAAAGCTCATCTTTAAGATCACAATCACACCTGTGAAAGATGGAATTAGGAAAATGGAAAAAAAGAAGCTGAAAGCAAAAACCTTGCACCAGTTTAAGAGATGAGTGGGAATTTGCAAGCATAAAAATAAATGTGACTAAAAAAAGTCTGTTGAGTGAGTGTAGCATGGGGGGACACAAAGGTAGGACAGAGATCCTGCTATTCCCTCTGGATTCTGTGGATGTCTGGGTTGCAGCTGATAATGCTTTAAGCCATATTAGCAGATGATCCTTCAGGGAAGGCAGGCACTGGTGGCAGAGTTGACTCATAAGCCCAGATTTCAAGAGTAGCAGGAGTCAGAAGGGCAGCACAGGGAGGAAAGGAAAGATGTAACACTTTTTCTGTGCTTAGCTCAACTGGGGCACAGCTCCCTTTCAAGTGAAGTCTTGCTACTTCTCACTTTTGTTCCCAATCTGTCTTCTCCCACACATGCAGCTTGGAAAAGTCCTGACTATAGGACTTGAAGATCCTGGAGGCTACTGTAAGCCTGACTGTGACAATGGAAAATACCAAGCTACATTAACAATATTAGAGCGGATAACTCACTTAGCTTCTGTCAACTTAAAAAGCAATTAATGCATTAATTAAAATTTAACATTTAAAGGAGATAAAGGCAAAGCTCCTGTGCTAACTCCTTCACTCCCATTATTGCCAATAATATGTGATCTTGGAGTCAAGAATTCCTTTGCTGGCATCACATAGCAAAAGGAAGCAAACAAAAACATTTCCTTAAAGGTGTTAACACTTCATTGTAGTAAAAAAGCTTTTTATTCCTTCCATTTTTATCATACTTTATCCCTGTTCACGTCTATGTAAACAAAGAAAATGAAAAGTACTTCAGTAGTTTTTGGCCTGATTCTGATCTCATTTAGCCAAACATGAACTGGGAAAAATGTCATTAAAACTGCAGAGTTATCCTGGAGTATGAAATCGTCTTATCAAACTCAACACATGAACTTGTATGCAAAAGTCTTCATGAAACAGGCTCTGAAAGAGCTGTATTACAAGATCATTGAATTCTTTGTGATACCAATAAGCTGATCTTTAAACAGAGAAATTGTCTGGTTATTGGGCTTTCTTGCCACTTGTGACTAATAGCTAACTTTAGAAAAACTAGAAAAAAATACAAGCACAAGCCTGTGGTGGGAAAAATAGAACTACAAACCCTGCTTCCCTGGGGGGAAGATGCTGCAATACACACAAGGGTATTTTGTAGCTTGAACAAAATGATTCAATACCCAAAGTCATCCCCGTTTCCAAAAGACTGTGACCATCAGGACCTGGAAACCTTCTCTGAGAGAATGCAGATGAGACAAATGAGAACTAACATAAATTTTTGTCTTTTAAGATTAAGAAAAGCTTTGCCTTGAGTCTGGGTGAGATTCTTTGGCCAGATAAGCACTTGCTACGTTCATCCTTACATTTGTTTGGCTTTCTAGAGATTTTTGTTTGAAAGGAGACTCACATAGTTTTCATAGAAGGATTTTTACTCTGCTCTCCCCCTCAGCCCTTTTCACAAGTACAAGCCTGCTGTGGACTGGAGAAACAGCAGGGGAATGCTTGATCTAAGACTGCATCTGTTTTTAATAACTACTTTCAAAATACAGTGTGTGCTCATGTCTGATTTAGCAACTGTTTCTTAGCTTCTAGTTGAAAAAAAAAAAATCTCCCTTTTCAGTTTTAATTACAACACACTAATTTATCTGTTTTTCTGTTCAGACATTTTTTATATGGAAAGGAAGAGGAAGCTTATACAAGATGCTCTTCCAACAAAATACTTATCCCGTTCCCCTTATTAGTAGATATTTTCTTTGCATTCACACTCAAAATAAAAAGATGTAGGGTAGAATTACGTTATGTTAGATACTCTGCAAACACACAAGGGGTCCAGGGCATCTTTTGCACAGCTTAAAATCTACCACCTTGATCCAGAGCTTAGTTCACTCAAGCTGGCTCCTTCCCAGGGGCCTGGAGTTAAAGCACAAGATCACAAGCTGCCAGAGCTTGGCTTTGCTTCAGACTACATCCATACCACAAAAGCAGTCCCATGCAGAGATATCAACTTAGCCCTGTGGTTGTATAAATATCCAACAGTTTTAATAGCAATAAAATGAACATAACAAGAATCCCTTTCTCTTAGTTGCTGTCCAACTTTAAACTTAATTATACAGTTTCTCTGGATAAGGTACTTTTATATAGGGGCTTGGCACAGTGTGCAGCAGAGCTCCATTGCCAGTGGGTGGTTATACTGGTCTGAAATAATGGGGCTTTGGGCAAATAAGGGATGTGAGAAAAAAGAGCGAAGAAAATAAAACACTCTTTTAAAAAGTCTGTAGGAATATCTAACGATAATCTGCTCTTAACAGTCTCACCAGCCAGTACTTCCAGGGCTGCAACAGAATTTTTTCTGAAAAGAAACTGATGCCCTCAAAAAATTTCTTTAAGAGACAGGCAATACCATGTGGTGTGAGGCTGCTAATAACAGTTTGTCACATGGCTAACTCTGACATGGATAAAAGCAAAAAATCTCTGTCATTAAGTTGGTTTAAAACAACTTGGTAATTTCAAAAAATTAAGTTGCCCCCGTGATACACCTGGGTTCCCTACTAAAACTTGTGAATAACAAAAGCTGTCAGTCCAAGCAGTCTTATTTTGGCGTGTATGTAACTGCATGCTGTGCTACAAACATCTAAATGACAAAATATATTGAATCTTTGCAACAGAACATTCCTGAGATGTTCATAGAGCGGGAAGATTAAAATAAGTTTATTTTTAATTAAATAACTATTTGAGATTCTTTTCCCCTCCAGTGTCCTTGGCTGGCAGATGTCTGCTTGGTTCAGTGTGCAAGGGGGGACAGGAAAAACAGTGCAAGCTGCATCATTTTTGAAATAAACAAGTTTCTGATTGGACTTGAGCTCGTTCAGGAGAGACAGCTGCAGATAGAAGCTCATGTCTTAAAGCCTGAGGATGACACAAACTGCTCAGTGTCCTCAATAGAAGAAGATTTCCTCACAGCATCTGAACACCTCGAGGATGACAACGAGGCTGATGAATATAAAACTGGTAAAAGCAATGGGACTGAGCGTAATTCTGCTATTGTTCATTTGGCAAAACAGCAAAAGCAATACTCACAGAAATTGCAATTGGTATTAATTCATGCATATACTTAGTTGTAATTTAGAAAATCAACACCCATTCATATTTTTAAATTATTGCTCAAAGATGAGGATGCATGGTTGTGCAGTAGTTCCACGTTGCAGTAACGCAACAGAGTCGTGCAGCTGCTTTTAAAGTTCCAGGGTACCCTGCAGAAACTTATTTCTTTATTGTTTTCTTTTAATAGGTCATGACAAACTAAGCGTTTCAGAAGCATCTTCAGATGTCAAAAAAAATAAAGGAAAAGGACTTGAAAATCTTCACTACAGAAAATCCAGGTTGCCAATCATTCTTGAAGGGAACTGCATTAATGAAGATAATGCAGCTACTAGAGTCTCTGAAGCTGTGAATGTTGTGGCTGAAGATGGCATCTTACAACCTGCAGATATGTCAGACCAGGAAATACAGACGCAGAAGAATTTAGATGAAAGTGCTACTTCATCCCTTATTACTACCAATGTGATTAGTGAGGCTGAAAATTCCTGCTCAGCACATGTGTTAGAAGATGTATCTTTGACTAAAATGGCTAAAGAGGAGCTGGTGCCTCTCTATGTTCAGGAAACAGCAAAACACAGCAGTAAGACAGATGGAGAGGAATCTGCAGGTATTGTGAAAACTGATCCTCCTTTGCAAAACGAGCAGGCAACTACAGGTGAGTATGCTACAAACTTAGCAGAATCTGTTCTGCAAGATGCATTCATCAGACTGTCACAGTCTCAGCCCACTTTTAGTGAGGAGGCTGCAGTCAGCATCTCTGTAGGAAGCTCCTGTAAGTCAGAAGATGTATCTGCTTCCCGATCATGGAATGAACTTCCAAAGATTGTCATCGTGCAAAGCCCAGACAGTTCTGAAAATGTGTCTGACTGGCCAGGGTCTGCCTTCCCCAGTCTGTGCCACTGGTCTGAATCAGAAAGTTCCGCTGAAGTTTCAGATTACTTTGAGGAAGAACATTCAAATGGACACAGCCAGAGTGCTCTGGAAGTGGCTCTAGCCTGTGCAGCCACTGTTATTGGGACAATTTCCAGTCCCCAGGCTGCAGAAAAATTCAGACGGGATCAAGAAGCCACAGACTCTAAAAGTGGAGGAGTTGGTAGAGAAGAGCTGCAGCCAGAATCTTCCCAGGTAATTGATGGCTCTGCTGATACAGAATATTCATTTCCATCTGCACTGTGTGGCATGACTCAAGTAGCAAGTGCCGTGGCCATCTGTGGTCTGGGGGACACCAAGGAAGAGAAGTACCCTGCAGCTTCAAGTGGGCTTCTGTCTGCTGCTCAGACTTCTGCAGCAATCACTCTTCATTGTAGCATAGCTATAGGAAGCAGCATGGAGAAGCTCAATTATAGCATCGCAGAGGCACTTCTCAAAGAGGCATCAATAATTTTGACAAAACCCAACACATACAAAAATGTAGGGCATTTTATGGAATCCATAAATGGAAAAATTATTGAAACAACAGCAAGGCCACAGGTTCCACACAGTGATGAAGTAATCAGGGATGAACTTGCACAGAACCTGTCCAATATTATTCTACGACATTCTATTGAAGAGGTTAGGAAGAAGAGACTGCTACGCCCGCATTCAGAAAACAGCTCAACTGCAAAAGACATTTTCACAGAGACTGCAAATGAGTTACTTTTTAACATAATATATTTCACTTGCAAGAAGATGAATGACATAAGACAAGTTGAAGAGTGTTCTCCTCTCTTTTCTGAGGACACAAAAGCAGATAAAGTAACAAGAGAAACAACACAGGCAGCAGCATATGAAACTCCACAGAGCCCCCTTGATCACTTTGCTGTTAAGCCATTAAGTACATCCTACAGCTCTAGTGGTGGTGAAGATCTTGGAAATGACACAAACACTAGAAAATATAGCGTGAAAGATGCAAACAATAAGATAAGTGCCACACTGAATTCAGAACCACCAAATAGATCTACAGGGCCTAACATACCTGTTGCAAAAACATCTCCCAAGAAAAGATACCTGAAAAGAACTGCACGAGACTGTTACAAATTCCCAAATCAGAGTAACAATCACCATCAGAAGAAAGACTACAGATCATTTTCAGACAGAGAAAATACCTTTGCAAACAATGAGTGTAGGCACGGTGTTCAAGAACAGCTTTCTTCCAGTGCCACCATGAATGCAGAAGATGAGTTCAAGCCTAAGAGTGACACTGTGCTAAATAATGATGTCCAGGTTAGTTTATCTTTATTAGGAAATCATGTATTGCTTCCTTCTCAGCCTATGCTACAGGTGAAACATTCAAGGGGTAAATATTGTATTACTGATTATGCAGAAGAATTGGCAGAAACAGTTGTCTCTATGGCAACAGAAATAGCTGCCATTTGTCTTGAAAATTCAAATGGGAAGCAACCCTGGTTCTGTGCATGGAAGAGAGGCAATGAATATCTGGTGACCCAGAATTTATCATGCAGAAGCATGAAAAGGAAAAAGGAAACCCATGGTAATGGCTCAGTTGTCCGGAAGCACAGGGCACCGAGACTTAGTGAGATCAAAAGAAAAACTGATGAACATCCCGAGCTGAAGGAAAGATTGATGAATCGGGTAGTAGATGAATCCATAAACCTTGAGGACACACCAGATTCAGTCAACATCTTTGCAAATGAAGTGGCTGCCAAGATCATGAACCTCACTGAACTCTCCATGGTCGATAGCATCTGGCAAGGTCCAAACCACCCCAGGACCAGACTGCACTGTGAAAGATGGAGCCGAGCCAAGGCCTCAAGCTGCGAGAGCATACCGGAGGAGGACTTGGATTCCAAAGCCTCTTTCAATACCCTAGGGCTAATGAACACTTTTGGTCAGTCTCTGAGCCAGACAAGTTCTGTCTCAAAGCAGTCCAGTTGCGAAAGTATTACAGATGAGTTTTCAAGATTTATGGTGAATCAAATGGAAAATGAAGGGAGAGGTTTTGATTTATTACTCGATTACTATGCAGGAAAAAATGCGAACAACATTTTAACTTCTGCTTTGCAACAGGTCGCCAAGAAAAATGGTCATCTCAATGTAAGACCGAGTTGTCCATCCAAACAGTCCAGCACTGAAAGCATAACAGAAGAATTTTATAGGTATATGCTAAGAGAAATAGAAAAGGAAAATAAAGAGAACATATCTTCCCCTCGGAATTCAAAGGACTGGTGTGGCAGTTTGCTACCACCCTCTCTACGATCACCTTTTTGCTTCAGGCAATCATCAATGCCAGACAGCAGATCATCAGGTTCTAGACTAACAGTTAATGTCCCAGTCAAGGCAAATTCATTAGATGGATTTGCCCACCATCACCAAGATTCCTTAAGTTTACAGCCAGTCAATACTGTGGCTTCTTCAGGTCTCTGCAAGTCTGACTCATGCCTGTACCAAAGATGCAAGACTGACCAGATAACAGATATGTTGATTCACGAGACGTGGGCAAGTTCCATCAAATCTCTAATGTGCAAGAACAAAATCATAGCAGACGAGGAAGAGGCTGCAGAGGTGGACCAGTTTCCCAGTGATTCCTCACCACACGTGGAACAATATGCAAACAGACTGGCTGCAAATATTGTTGAAACTGGTAAAAATTTAATTGTTGTCCAGCAGGATTCCTGTGATTATACAAGCCAAGAACATGTGCTGGAAAGCAAACACCCCCAAAGTGCAGCTCCCAGTCAATCAAAACTCAAAAGAGATGCAACACTTTTGGATGAGAAAAATGAGAGAATAACGAGTCCTGGGTGCCTCCCTGCAGGTCAGCACAGGGAAGTGCCTTTAATTCAGATAGAAACTGAGCAGCGGGATGAACCTGATAAAGACTCTGAGTCCTCAGCTTCATGTCACCCTGCTAGAAAGGAGGATCAAAGCAAAGAAAAGCCTATAGAAGCTTTTGATGTGAAAGACACAGGTTCCAGTTCCCTAATAAATAGGTAAGTGACAAAATAGCAAATCAGCATATTACCTTGGTGTTTGTTTTGACTTCCCAGTAAAAAATATTTTGATAAAGGACTAAGACTAGAAGAGAAGCACTTTTAAAGAAATAAAACAGGTCTGACTAAAGGTTTCTAATGGCACGAAACAACCAATTATATATTACAGTGTCAGTTTCTGGAGCAAACTTACACTGGATATGACAATAATATGGTTCCAAGATTAAAATCTAATACTACACAGACAATTAAATTTTTCCACTACACATATTTAGGTCTCCCATTGTAAAGACAAGAAATGCGGACAGAATTTGAACTTTCATTTAGTGCTGGCAAGTACCTCAATTTAAAAAAATAAAAATCAGTGTAAGTATAAAACAGAATATAGCAGAATTTGACCTGTAGTTCTCTGCTAGCACTTTATGTACCTGGAGACAAGACCAGACTTGCAAGAGCTAAAGCTCAGTCTGGAACTACAAGTAATAAAAATTCTTTAGTGGAGGAAATAAAATAGTAATTAGAAGCACCCCTCACCTCCTTTGATTCAAAACTTCTCTGAAAAAATTTAGAGAGAAGAATAACCTTCATTGTACTTGAATTTCATTGAGTTTATACCACAGTTTGCCACCCTCTCTTTACAGCTGCACTCCTTTTGGTTAGGGCAAAGCATAAACCCAGTCTGAGAGTGCAGTGCAAATGCAGGGGATTGCAGTGGATGCTGTGAGGTTAAGAACAAGGTTCTCTCTTAAGGCATTGTCTATTTTTAACCATACATCTCATTCATATCTGTTATTTCAATGGTACCTCAACTGCCAGTCATTTGGAGCACTGCAGCACCCTATTATCTCAGAGTTCCAGAAAGAGTGCTCATGTTAGAAATACTTTTGTAACTCATTTTATTCCAGGCAGTGCTCTGGTATGGGTTTTGACAAAGCTCTGCTTGAGGTGAGACAGCATGTAGTGCCCCTGCGTATGGCAGCAATTAGGTGGATAATTATCATAGTGCTGTTATTCTTTCATACTGACTCTCCTCCACTGACCTTCAAACTCAACCTGCTTTTAATAAGATACATTTAGATATCTACCAATTTGAATCCTATCTTCTTGAAAATGAATTATTTTCACATAGTTAAGGAGTGTTTTAAAAAGGCTGCCTGAAAAGGAGGAGGGGGAAAAAATATGCCAAGTAACACCACCTACAAAAATCTCTGTTTGGTGCTACTTGCCCTTATTAAAAATCTGAATAACCCCACTACTCTGTGACCCAGCTGCTCAGTGCTTTTGTGTTACTACAGATGATGAGGTTGGTACTTGAGGGCTCAGGGGTGGCAGGCACAGTTATCTGACAAATGCTGACTGCCCGGTAGAGCAGAGACCCTCCAACAAACAAGTCCCTGGTTCTCCCTGTGCAGGAAGCTGCCTCTGTCTCTAGAATCCAGTTTCTAGTGCTGCAGCTTCTCAGTTGTCCTGAGAGAGAGACAAGAGCAAGAGGAGATATCCACAATGATCCTGGCTCAGTATATCCTTAAAGAAGTTAATTACTTGGGAGCAACAGAACTGTAGGGGTGATCTCATGCTCTAACTGCAGGGCATCTCAGCCATAACTATAGAGAGAAGTCTGAAGGTGAGAACTTCTCTAGAGGGATCCTGCAGAGGGTTGCCAGGACACGTTATATTGTTTTACTCACAAAGTTACAAGTGCAGACCATCTAGGAAAGAAACCAAAACTATAGTTTTGGCTTAGTTGTAATGCTGGTGCTGCAGTGATGTTAACAACTCTCCCTTATCCTCCAAAAGAAGGAAGGTTTGGATTACTGTATGCTTCTCTGCCTGCATATCAGGAGTCCCACAGTAAGTCTCACAACGTCCAGTTTGGCTCTGAAATGTTACTCTAAATATAGTTTTTATTTTTTGTTTGCTCCTGTCTTTGTGGGAATGTGTATGTATATAGGTGTCTTACAAATATGTTTTGAGTGTGTGTGACATGTGAAGTGCACAGAATCATAAACCATTTTTCCCTTGGCCCTGTATTTTCTAAACTCAGTCCGGGCTCCATGTCAAGTCTGGTTACTGAGTACCCACTGCACACCTGCCTGGAAAAAGAATAATTTGTTCTTCCCATTCTAATCAGCAAAGATGCCAAGAAATCTGACAGTCATCAGTGATTCACAGCAAACAGTCCTTTCCTACTTGTAGACTGCTTTTAGATCTAACAGAGGAGAAACTCTGGCAAGAAATTTGCCCCCATTAGTACAACACAGATTTCATGCCAGTACAAGTTTCCCAGAACTGCCATTCTTCTGCACTAACATTTACCATGTATTTCAACCCTACCAACTGACTGGAGCACACTGAGCAATAAGGCTGTGCAGAGAGCTGGTCTTTTTGTACATGTAAAACTTTTTTGTACAATTTAAAGCTTTTTTAGGCATATTGCAGTATAAGGCTTACTTTGCTTTGTGTTTGTTTATAGCAGCCATAAGAAGAACCTTTTTGAGGACCATCTTAGACAATATGTTCAACCAGTCCACAAGTGGACTTTGTGTATAAATTACAAGCTTATCCTGTCTTTTGCATCTGTATAATTTTGCAGCTTGGTTGACTTTAATGAGCAACTTCACCTGAAGGTTAGTGGCATCGGTTTGTTTGCCTGTATTACAATATCAACATCCTTACCACCCTAACAGCAACAGTCCTCAGAGCAGAGCAGATGCTGAAATCCTAGGAGAGACAAAAACAGCTGAAGAATTTCCAAACCATCTCAGCAGCAGCGAAGAAAGCACTGGCAGCTGGTCCCAGCTAGCTAATGATGAGGACAATCCTGATGACACAAGCAGCTACCTGCAACTCAGCGAGCGATCCCTGAGGTACCCATGTTGTCTGTTCTCAGTAAACAGTATGGTCTGATCAACCAAGCCACTGAGCTGACTAACATGCATCAGGAATGACAGTCAAGAGCTTGAGATTTATTCAGAATACTGTAAAGAAAGCCTAATAACAGAGGTCATCTCTTTATTTTCAAAAAAGAAAGGGGGAAAAAAGCACCACATTCTGATTCTCAGCCAAGTCTTATTATTGGTGAGCAGCTAAATTCACACACAGAAAAAATGTCCCAGCCCCGTTCTGATACCTCAGTCCTACAGTGAAAGAGCCATCCAACAAGCCAACTGCTGTGGTCTTTCCTTTGATATATTTGCTACTATTTGCATAATGGTTTTTCTGGCATGTCATCTAAAGTTGATGAGACTGGTGTTCCATCAAGTATCTGTGCACTGAGAACAGAGAGAGAGACCTGATCAGCTTAGGCTGGCCCCAGGGAGCAGATCAGCAGAGGATGTCAGGGTTCCCCCCAAGCAGGCATAAATTCCAGAGCTCTTATTGCAACACGCAGCTTTTTGTTCCTATTCAAGTCAGGACGTGTTTGAAGAATGTTACCTAGTCCTTATATAAAATTGATGCTAGTTCGACTTCAGCCCTTGCAGAAATTAAAACTGAGCAAGGCTTTTTCTTCATGTGCTCTTAGATTAGGTTTTAAAATATTGTCAAGTAATTGCAACTTTCTCTAGGGTATTAAGACGACAAGGAGGACAGACAGTATGGTAATGAAGCAGGAAGAGAAGCCATCAGAGAGCACTGCTGGCTAGCTGAAAAAACCTTGTCTGTCAATATGGGTGAACATTTATCCCATTATTGTAGAATCAACTTTTAATAAAATCATTGGTCTGAGAGCTAGTGTGCCTCTTGGCTCTGCGTTGAAATAGAAATTGCTACAGCAAGCCTGAATGCATGGCGTGCTGATACTGACTCAGAAAAACCTAATGGGGAAAGGAACTGTCTAGTCAATTCTTCTAATGTACAGAAAAATACTTCTAGTTGCTTTTGCAGTAAAAATAAAGTGGTTCAAGTTCACATCACACAAACTTGTTCGTGCTAGTTGACTTGCAGCTAGCCAGTTCCCAACCTGTTCATTAGACTATTGCAATACCTGCACAGACATTCACTGTCAAATTTATAACGTTATAAAGTGAAATAACACTATTTTTTCCAAATATTATCAGATTTAACACTTCATTCTTGTGAAGAAGTCAAAGAGAATAGTTCTATGTATTACTGGTCCCTACGAGCACTGGCTTTAACTAGAATCTCAGTCTTTTAAAGTACTCAAATAGAGAGGGGTGGTCACTGGAACTGTGGGCTTTGTAGGTCCCCAATAACCACAGGGCCATGATGTTATACACTGAAACTGCTCCTGTTGGCAGGCACTGAGTCACCAAGTAGATAACCAAGTAGATGGGCAACCAGATGCCTTACTTACAAGATTGAGATTTATCTGTATCTCTGTGGGTTTTTCCCAGGACATCTCTGTACCTGATAATCCTTCTTTTCAAGGACTCAAGCAGACTGCTTTTTTGTTTGGAGGCCAAATGTTTGTTTTATAAACCCTTCATGCAGTCCACTTTTTTTTTTTTTCCCTACAGTTTACAGCATCTTGTGAAACATATCTCTATCTAGAACTATTTTAATCAAAGCCTCATTATTTTGAGCAGATTAGTGTGCTTCTTTCTGGGAAGCAGTTGCTGAGCACAGCTGAGTCCGTGGAACTCCCCATAACAAGAGGCAGCCTCCTCACTTTGCTTTGGACATAGATAAAGTTAAAAAAGGTGTATGGAGACATGTTCAGTGCAGCTTGGCACTAATACTTAAAAACTAATATTTAAACTTTTGCTTTGTCAGCAATGGCAACAGCAGTACAACTAGCAGTCTTGGCATTATGGACCTGGAAATTTATCAGGAGAACGTGCCATCTTCTCTTATGACTAAGTAAGTAGTTACTGAAGTGAGACTTGATGTTTAGCCTAATTTTAACTGAAAATTATTTAAGCCATCTGAAATGTGCCAAGCCTTGCTTTGCACCTGCTGCTAGTTTCAGAAAAAAACATATGCAGGTGTCTGTGCAGAATGACAGCACTAGACAGCGAAAGATGACAGGAAAGCCCACCCAGGTGGGTCCCTCAAGAGACTATGGATCCACCACCTGCTGTTTAAAAGACAATTTTCTGAGGTATTGGTTTCCCACTGTGTGAACTTTATTTTCTGAATAACTTGAAATATTATCAAAACTTTACTGTAATATCAAATAAGGTCAAGCAAAAAAAGATCAATTGAAGCCTAAGGTAAAACTATTATAAAATATATAATATAATATACAATATTATAAAAATATGATAACCTTTTTTCCAATAATACTTTGGCTCAAAGTGTATCTTATCAATTGTTTCTGGGCATGTTTCTACTGAACATGCAATAAAATTATCAAGAGATGTGCAAGTGTCTGCCTAACAACCCTGTACCCTGGTATAACCGGCCAGCCGGGGGATGTCACGATCCGGGCAAGGCCCCAGTGCCAGGGTACATATTTTATGTCACACATTGAACATGGGAACTTTGTGAAGTCGGTGACATCAGAAAATCTTCACAGCTCATTGTCAGACTGCACTGCAGATTGCCTGCTTCCATGAGGCTAGGGTTTTTTTGTAAGAAACCCAGGAATCCATATTTCTGTCAAGTTACAGGCATTCTCCCTCAGCTGCCAGCCCAGAGACCAACCTTGTTAAAATGTTCCCATCACCTATAAAGGCAACAATACCTCCTACACACATTCCTAAAGATGCCCCCTCACCTCTGTATTTCCAAGGACCAAAGGGGTGATTTTCTGACTTCTTGTGTTAGCTTTCAGGGGCTATTCTTAGGTGTTAGCCAAGAGGCACGAAAACTTTATTATTCTGCAAATCCAAGGGGAGACACAAAATACATCTGCTGTTCAAAGAGAAAATTGGAAAAATATCTGGTGGGAAGGAAGTTCTTAAGCACCTATGACTCTAAGTCATGACAAACCACATGGTGCACTTCATTCTTTCCTCTCCCCTCCTGCAGTAACCATTATGGGTGTATTTCTAACCTTGATTCTTTGGAGCCCTCAGAGAGATTCTGAATGAGGGTAATAAGAGTAGAATCCTCTCATGCCAAAAATAAAATCTTACACTTGCAGCAGTTCCCCTGATTGCGGGTGTAAATGGATAGCCAGGAAATGTGTTCTGTGCTGTGCTGTCTCTCCAGAAATGATGAAATGAGTGCAATGAGCTGTGACACCAATAGTGAGCTGACAGCCTCCTGCCACACACACACAGGAGCATGGCCATTGCATTCTGAAATGGAAGCTGAAACAGGAACCACATGCCAGGAGTTTGCTTTTGATAGTTTAACAAGAGAGATAGGACACAGAAATTAAGATGGGGTGGAAGAAATTAGGACCTTCAGAAATTTTTCAAGGTGTAAACAATTTGTTTATCCAAAGACCTAGTTTCTTTAAACACAGCAATAGTTGAGTCATTTCTATTTAAAATTACATTAAGCTAGGAAAAATATAACCAGAAAGCAAGACTGTAAAAGAGTGAGCCAGGGAGTATAGCATTGCAAAACAGACACTGGATGTTCAGCATTTCCCCCCAGGTTATGAGGCTTGCTCTGCCTTACCATAATGTCATTTGCTTGACATTGTGTAAAGATAACCAGATCCTGATGAAAAGTAACACACATGCAACCAGTACAAGTACTTCATCCTACTGCAGAAATAATACTGCAATTCCCATAGCTTTACCCTAATTAAAGATTAAATAAATGAAATATATTCTGCAATGTGCTATTTCATCCTACGTAACCTTTTTCTTGCAGTTTTCTAGGTCTTACATTGAGGGAGAAGTTTATCCATCATGAAGCACTGTTGTAGACTGTTCCTAAATATCACTAATAAGCTTTGTTGTTGTTTGTTTCTAAGTGAATTAGTAGAAGAAAAGGTTTTCCTTAAAGAACAGACAGAAAATACAGAGGGTAAGTTGAGCCATATCAATTAAAGCATGCAATTTGAAGTTATCACATGTCATTGCACAGTAACAGCTGGGATTATCTTTCCAGAAAGCACTTGTGGGCTTTCGGTGGGAACAGCCAATTGTCAAAAAGATCTACTGGTGATAAACTTTGATCTGGAACCAGAGTGCCCAGACGTGGAGCTGCGAGCCACCCTGCAGTGGATAGCTGCTTCTGAACTTGGAATTCCAACCATCTATTTTAAGAAATCTCAGGAAAACAGAATTGAAAAGGTAGTATTTACAGATTTGGGCTTACTATTGATTCACTTTAATCACAGTAAGGCTTAGAATTTGAGTTACTCAGCTTAGAAGCAGTTGTAAAAACATCTTCATTATCAGAAGATGGCAGTGCTACTGTTTATTACAGAAAGGGAGAAAAGGATTAAATGTGTCAGAATTTAAGATCACACATCTGTGACTTGGAAAATTAGTCTAAAATACAGAAATTTTGAGGCACCTCCCCTGATTTACAAATAAAAAAGTCCTGCGTATGCCAGCACCCCAGCACCCCTTTGCTCCTGCCCAGAGTAACTTCTGCCAGCCACTCCTTTGAAAGCAGAAGTGTTTCCAGAGGGTGGCAGGCAGACAGACACCGACTGCCAGAGCTGAGAAACTACAAGGCCCAACAGCAAGAGCAACACTGGAGTCCAAAGTGGCCACAAAAAGTGTTGTTTCTGTTCCTGAATCATAGTACTCCACTGTAGACTTCACCAAATGCCACCTGATATTTCAGGCATAGCCTAACCCAGCCCCTTCTCCAAGGCTAGCAAGGATAGCTCAAACTTCAGAGCTTATAAGAAGTGTCTTAGTATTCAGCTTGATTAATGACAAAAGTGTCACAAACCAGCACTTTGGTCTTTTAAAGTACTGTCTCTTGGAAGATCCCTTCGAGTAGCAGACATATTGTTTGATTTTCTTGAGTACACGCATTTGGGAATCATAAACATTATTTAAGATGCATTCAGCAGCAGCAGTCCCAATTGCATCTAATTAAAGAAACAGCTGTCAGCTTTAGCCATGTGCTTTGGAAAACAGTTAATTCAATTGCAAAAATACACTAGAGAATAATGAAGCACATCCTGCCTACAACAGCACTCTTGGAAATCACGTGCCTATTAAATATCATTAAAATACATATTAAAAGTTTAGTATGCAAATAGCAAACAGCTAGACTAACTAAAGACACAATATTTTCTTGTGTGGCTTGAAAGTGGAAATGTAGAAGGAACAAGCTAATTAGATAGCGATTGTGAAATTCAAAGAAATGAAAAGCTTTGATTTTCATTCATGAGCTTCAGAAAAAAATGCGACCACGTGTAAGACACAGTCAAGCCCATCTGTCATGGTTTGAGTGGACCAGGCTTTTTGGTACCAGTACAAGGACCTAAAGAGAGGATCTTTAGGACCCTGCAGGATCTGAGAGGGGCAGAACACAGAGGAGCAAAGGGGTCAGTATTCCCTCCCATTTCCTGACACACTCTCCAAGAGAATAGGAAGCACAACCTTTTTTTTTTCCCCCGTTTTTTCTTTGCTGATACTTCCCTGTGCTCCTTGATCATCAGCTCCCCATGTGCTTTTCAGAATCCACATCCATGGGTGCTGGGAAGAGCAGTGGAGCCCTCTCCTGAGTCAGCCCTGCTGCAAGGGGCCCTCAGGCACACCTATCCCTGCCAGCATCAAGAACGGGTTATACATACATCTGTACACACTGGTTCCTTATCCCATGTGTTACTGCCCTTCTAGTAAACACATTTCAGTTTGCATGTTCAACTTGAGCCTCTCATTCTTATTACCCTTTTTTATTCCCTAGGGAGGGTGGAGGGGAGTGATAGCAATTCCGTCCTCTGGTTTTTGGTCCTTCCAGACTGCTAAACTGTGACACCATTATTTAGTATAAATTGGTGAAAATTCAGAATTTTTTTACAACTGCTTAAGAGGATATATTTAACCTGTTCTTTCCTGGAAGCTAAAAAAAAAAATTTAAAAAAATCAAATCTAGATTGTCTCTGTGATTCAACAAAAATTGTGGTAAATGCCTTTATGTGACAAAGGTTTACCCAGAATCTCCTTTCCCTAATTCTGTGTGAATATTTAAACTGCTGTGGGACGTACATGTAGAAATATAGAAAATTAAGAATAAATTAAAATATAGCTAATTATAATTGGGTTTTATTTAAAATGGATAGTCACACTTCCATAATTCTGTCAGCGAGTTGTTAACAAGGAAAGTTGTGGATCCTTTATCAAGCTCCCTTTCACCATTTTTACTCTTGGTGTGATAAATAAGAAATAATTGATTAGAGCAACTGATTTAGAAAATGCTAAGAGATCTGACCAGTCTTTGGGGAGCAACGGAACTTCAGAAATAGAACTTTATAAACAGGACTTTTATGTTGCTGTGCAGTGAACTGTGTCCACTGCCCCATGCAGCAGTGCATCTACAAAGGGAAGTTGCCCAGCAGTTTGTGTCTTCATCTAACAAAATGTTAGCAAAATGTTATCCAGATCCTAAGTGTATTTTGGTTTTTTATTTAGTTTTTAGATGTTGTGCAACTAGTTCAACGGAAGTCCTGGAAAGTGGGGGATATCTTTCATGCCGTGGTGCAGTACTGCAAGCTCAGTGAGGAAGGCAGAGAAATGCCACCCAGCCTGTTTGACTGGCTTCTCGAATTGGGTTAAAAAAAGTTTACTCATTCAGAATGTTTGTTTTATTCCATTTTAAATAAGCAGTGGTTTGTGTAACACTCTGATTTCCAAACATCAGCAAATAAAACGAGCAGAGAAATACAAACTCTACAGAAGCCGCATGAGTCCTTTCCACAACTGAACAAGGAGTAAAGTGAAACCAAGATGTATTGCATCTTTATGTATCAGGAGGGATGCTTGACATATTTTGCTACGGGATGTACTGTATGAGGAGGGGATGGATCTTTAGCCTTCTGAATTAATGGACTACACACTAAATGCTAAAGTATCTAATACATTCCATTTTCATCAATTTGATTAAAATAATCAGCTCAAATGGAACAGCACACCAATACTCAGTTTTAAAACACCAATATTTGTATGGTTTAACTATTAGAAGAGTATGTTCCAAAATGCACCCATGCCCACAGATAAATAATGCTTTTTTGTAAATCCCCACAGTCCGCTTAGAGGTAAAAACTTCTGAACAATTAAGAATTTTGGAGCTATACAACACAATAAAAAGCTGCTGAAAACACAGTTTCTTTCCATTTCCTTTTCTTATTTATCTTCCATAGCTGTTCCCCTTTCTTCTTCTCAAAGAAATAAAACATAGACTCGGTTACTACCCTTAAAAACTCACTCCTTTTCACCCAGGGCAGTGCAGATCAGCACAGCTACCCAGGTCCATCCCTGAACAGTGACTGAGCCCATGCAGCAGGTTTCTAAACCCTGTCCCACCACAGACCTGCTGCAGTTACCCTGGGCAAGTCATCTCACCTCTGTGCCTCAGTGTCCCTACCTGCTAACAGGGAGCAATGACAGTACATTTGTTACCTAAAGTGCTGCTGTTGAAGGCACTATGTAACACAGTACATATCAGTTAAAAACAGTGAAAAAAATACTCTTTTAAATGTAATCAAATCAATTGTTAATAAGGTAAAGAAATGCCAGTCTGAAAAGGGTACCATCTCATCATTAAAATCTTCCTGGTAATTTTTCTAATTGACAAGAAAGTAGAATGATTGTTAAAACTCCAGCAGACATACTTGTTCGTTTTGGATCTAAGTGTTTGGACTACATGTGATAGTTCACATTACTGTAACATTTATATAACTGTTTGATAAGATATACTATGGTATCGTCTTGTTGAGATGATCTGTTAGCATCATGCACTTAATGATACCTTCTCTTAATTCTGCCAAAGAGATAGGTTTTGAATCTAAAGGAAAATATAACTTATCACATCACAGCTCTTCTGTGATTTGTTTCTTTGAAAATATTTATCTTTCATCTACCAGTGTAATGTAAAACCTGCTTGCTGTTCCCAATAAAATATTTAAGAGACATTTTATTTTCCATATATTAGTATATGCTTCTGTAATATTTCTTGGGAAAAAAACCTTATCCTTTTGCACTAAATATTTTTGAAAATTTTGAAGTAGTTTTAAATAATTTCTGAAAAAGAGCCATATTCTCAACATTATCTTTAAATCCATTTTTAAACTTGCATGATTGCATAACTCATTTATTTTAAAATAGAATTTGATAGGTAATCAAAATCTAAGGTGGTACAAACATGGATAATTCTACATCTCTGTGGTATGCATAAACAGTGAAGGCCATTTTACTGTCAAGCTAAAGGTCAATTTGCAGCATACACTGAGTGTAACTGTGCAGACACTGGGCCTGCTCCTAAGAATTACTGAGCATCCCTAACCCCCATGAAGGTGAGTGACAACTGAATGCTCAGCATGTCTGAGGCTGAAAGTTAATGAAGAGCACCAACTATGATGAAGTGCTTTGTTTGACTTAATAAATGGGAAAGTGTATTTATTTTTAAACCAAATACAGTTAGTTGTCAGTATAAAATTTTTGCTGTGCTAGAATAAATGTTTGCCACAAAGCACAAACATCATGAGTTGTAACAGTGTGATGCAGTTTCTCTGTACAGTAGTTCTTAATATTGCAATTTATTCAGAAATAAATTTATGTTACAATGTATGTCCTCTTGCCTTTTTTGACCTATTAATTATTCTTTCCCTGCCATCCCTGTTGGTTCTCAAAGCTCTGCTTCTGAACAAAAAGATCTGGCCTGTGGCCCTGACCAAAACAGGTCAGAGAAAGTTCCAGGTCTTACCTCTGAGCCAAAGCTATGGCTTTATCAGGTTCCACAGTTCATTCAAGTGACACAAAGCAAATCATAACATTCTTAGCACCCCAGTAAAACAAGTTCACTGCCAAGAATCAACCCCAGAGTGATTCCCAACATACCCAAGCTCTATTGGTGCTCACTCTACCTGCTTTCGGTACCTGTAAAAGGGGGCAAGGGACAGGGAGATAGAAGCTCAGGAGTTTAAGTTTACACAGATATTTACTGCCCTGCTCCTAGCTGTAAAGGTATTTCTACTGCTAAATAGAAAAGAAAACCAACATTTAGATGGGTAAACTTGTCTAACATTAATAAAGACTGAAAAAGTCAATTTTAAATACACATAAAAAGTACTATATACTTTATAATTTGAAGTAAAAATCTCAAATTATGTACAGTTCAGCTGATTAATATCAGGAGAGCAGGAAGGTGGGATCTGTTTGCTGTCTTTTCCAATGAAAAACTTGGACCCAACACTAAAACTTGCAGGAGTCCGATTGAGAGCAAATAAAAAAGAATTTACATATTACCAAATGAGAGGATGTAAAACTTGTACACAGGTTTAATTGGGAGCAGGGTAACTACAGCAAAGAGATGCACCATAATTTACTAAATAAGACAAACAGTCTGAGCATCAGGATGTGCCCTGGCCATCAGGGGGCACCTGCATTGAGGCAATCCCAAGCACAAACACAGATTGGGCAGAGAACGGATTGATTGGGCAGCCTGGGTCTCTTAGACTGGAAATCAACTCTGCTCACTCAGTGAGTCTAGGGAAGGGTCAGAAATAGAGACCAGATGGCCTCCCAGTCCAGTGCTTAGGCTGTGAAACCTCAACTTGCAAGTGCCCATAAAAATAGGACAACAGCTCAACGCCAGAAGCCACAACAGATGTTTGATTTGCTGAATCACTAGAATGGCAAAAGAGAAAAATCATAAAGGAAAAGGAAACAGAAAGTAACGCAACCTGAAAGAGTCAGAAAAAATAATTTACATCCTAGACACACTCCAAACAACTTTTCACTTTGTGATGGTTTCACAACAAGGTTTTAACAGTGTAGCAGTATTTGTACACATTTTGTTAGACAAATTCTCCTCCATTTTTGTCAGTCAGAAATCCCCCATGTCATACCTCATAGTACAGGGACAAGCCCTCCAAGGGACACAGGGCAATTCCAAAGTAACACACAATGCATCACCCTTCATGCCCTTTCAGATCCGGAGCACTGAGATCCTCTTTCAACATTCTAAGGCTTTGCACAAGACAAAAGGAAACTCCCCAAGCATTACTGTCACATCAATATCAGCCACTTGGCCGACTGCTAAAGGTTTCATTCTAAATCATCTGCAGCACAGTGCTTAGTTCTCCCACAGCACGACACTGCTTGAAACAACCAGAATATCTGCCAAGGGATGACGGGCACTTTTGTTTCACTTACATACAAGGATGCTGGCAAGCACTCAGGGATAGTCAGAACACATCAGCATTAGTAACTTCCTCTTAAATTTAACACTTGGAAGTCAATTCCCTGACCACCCTGAGACAACCAGGGTAAACAAAACACCTTCAAGTTCCTTCTCTGCTGCACGCTTCCTTTACCCCTTGTTTCTCTCAGGCCACACATGTGCTGTGTTCAATCCTACCTTTTTTGCCTCTTCATTCTTCTTCCCAAGCTGCTGGAGGAGACCAGTTGGCTCTGCTCCTTCTCTACTCCCCTGCAGAAAGCAACTGGGGTTGCTGGTGCTCTGATGGGAGGAAGGGAGAGCTCTGCACAGGTGAAACCTCTTGGTGATTGCTAGTGAGAGGTAAAGCTCCTTGTATGGTGGTTAACAACTTGCAGGAGTTCCTTATCCAATTCTAAATTTAAGTCATGATCACTGGCTCCAAATCTTTGGTGTGTAGTTTGTCCATGCTGAGCGTAATCTCTGGGCCAGGGTTCAGAGTTGGAGTTACCACCCATGTTTGTTTTTTTTTACCTCAGGTGAAATTGGGAAAATGAGGGCTGAGCAGAAAAGAATGGAATGAATAGAAAGATGTGGGCAAGTGTGAAAGTGAGGATGAGCAGGAGTTCAACTACAGCAGGCACTCAATAGTTAATAGCAATTCATTTCACAAATGGTTGCTGGTTTTCTCTAGAAATACCTCATGGGATATTGAATTAAAAGTGGAGGAACTGGCATTTAAAGTCAATACTTTATTACACAGTAAAAACATTACCACTAAGCATAAAACCACCTCCTTCATACTTAAGAATATTAGAAAGCTGTATTTTTTTAATAAAAGGATTACAACTGAAAAGTGACACACAAAGATACAGCCATCCTACTGGATTCATTCACACTAATTATTTCTCTCAGGTGACCGGCAGATTACAGAGCCAGACTCTTCTTGGTGGTGCCCAATGAAGAAAGCAACAAGTACAAAGTGAAATACAAAAGAAGATTCCCTGGAGGTATAAGGGGAAAAATGAAAAGCAACTTTTTTTCACTGGGAGAATGATCAAACACTAAGTAGGCTGCCCGGGGAAACTATGGATTCTCTGTCCTTGGAGATATTCAAAAGCAGGTCATTCCTGTGCAGCCTGCTTGGGTGGCAGTGCTTTGAGCAGGGGTATTTTAGTAGATGATGTCCAGAAGTCCCTTTCAACTTCTACTATCCTGTGATTCCACGTCTACTAAGCATCAGCAAAGCCAAACACATCAACTTCTAGGTAACTTTTATACTTCATCAAACTCAAAGGTGAACAAAGCAAACAGCTGAAAGCCAGTTTATTGGCTATGAAAACTCACAAATCAGGCATATACCACACTGGATCCTTCCTTCTCTTCAGTCATGCCATATTCTGCAGGTGTTATCCTTGCTCCCTATTAATAAACAGACATTGTGAAGGACTCATTTGCAGTATCACACAATATACCTATTTTTTTAACATGTGCAGCAACAATCTCTAGAGAGTGCTGAGGAGACAGAGAAGTATCTTCTGTCCATGAGTAGCAAGAGAGAGCAGGACCTACAGCAAAACTTTTAGCAGAGCCCATCCTGCGTTCTGATAGTTCAGTCAAAAGATTGAAGAAATCACAAACTGTCTGTTCATGTCTCTTCTCACTCCCACAACTTTTTGTCCAGAATGAAGGAAACCTGAACAGCATTTGGTGTCAGAGACACAAGATGTGCTCTCTTTCAAAAAGCTTTGCCTTTTGCTTATCCAGAACTCCCTCACTGCAATGGGAGAGATGGTAGGATATGCCCACACCTTTCTACAAATTAGTTTGTGGCTGTATTCACTTAATTCTCAGTTCAAAAGTGAGTTTTCAGGCTTTTCTTGACTATATTTTAAGTCACTGATGATGCCTGGTTTTGGGATATGGCCCCAGGAAACTTTTCACACTCTTTTTTTACCATAAAGAGATTTCAAAGATATCTCTCTCAAAAAAAAGAACAAACAAAACAAAACAAACAAACAAAAAACAAGACAAAAAAACCCCAACCAACCAATTGACCAACCAAAAAACCCTATATTAATTACCTGTAATGATTGTGTCACCTTTGTAATTGAAAGCACAAGAAAATATTTCATCAGTATGACCCTCTAATATCTGAAAGCAGTATCCAGTAGCAGCATCCCAGAGTCGAGCTGTTTTATCAGAGCTGGCTGTTAGTATACGATTGCCTTTAGGGTTGAAAACCACCTTTAAAAACATAGAAAAATTATATTACTTAGCAAGTCACTATGCCTAAAACAATGAAGCATTTCTATTGATTAAGAGATGAAAACAGAAACCAGCAACTCTTGCATTCTCATTTTCAGCTAAAATTTAGGATAGTGTTTGACAAGAATCACCCAGCAAACTTCTGTGGCTGAAAACTTTGTCTATGAATAAAGGGCTATATGCAATGACCTTACTGTAAGATGAAGACTTCACAATATTATCGCTCATTGCATTCATTGCCCAAATTGCATGTATTTCTAGATAATAAAACACATTTTTATAGCACTAACAGGACACCACCAGGTTTATTATATAGTGTTCAATTGCTTAGTTACTGAGGGCAAAATCCTGTTCCCCAGAAATTTGATTTCCAAGTAATAACCTTTCCAAGATCACAGCTACACAGAAAGAACATCTGCAGAAATAGATTGACTTTCAATGCTCCCAGATGAGCAGATTCTCACATCCAGCAAAGAAATCACACCAGCAATAAGGACCCTGATAGAAGCTGTCCATAAACCACCACAGGCCAGCATGTATTCCCACTGCATTCCTCAGTGCAGCTACACTGAGTGTGAAATATTTCAATATTTGTATTTTGATTACAAATCACATCAAACAAAAGCAGCACAGAGTTATCACACTAGCCTGGAAGCTACTGAAAAAAATCCATTGAAAAGAATGCTGAAAAAGTTGCAAGTATTAAATTAAAAAGCTTGAAAAATATGTACAATTTTTAAAGTAACTAACCTGATTTGTAGCTGAACTTTGGTACTCAAAACTGAGCCAGACAAGACTTCCAGCAAAAGATATAAGTACATTCCTCAAGATCAACTGATTTTTGAAAGTCTCTATACTTCCAAGACCCTTTATGCACTGTTGAAAATAAGACTATCGATTTTGCCTCAGAAATGTTTTTTTCTATTCAAGTCCATATATCAGGTGTGTAGAGAAATGCAAATGAGTAAAGAGGAGCAGATCTGGTGGAAGCAAAGAATAAAGATGACTGTAAAAGCCTCAGAGGAAGCAGTCTTAGGAACTTACTGTTGTGGTTTAGGCCCAGCCAGTAACAACCAGGCTCTGCTCACTCACCTTCACAGCCACCATGGGATAGGCAGGAGGAAATCCAACCAAAAGCTCATTAGTTGAGACATGGATAAGGAGTTTTTCACTCCCCAATTACAGTAATGGCCAAAACCAGACAGACTCAACTTGGGAAGAAAAACAAAAAATTTCATCTACCAGGAGAAAGAGAACACACAACCCCAGCCCTAATTGCTTCACTCCTGCCACCCCGTCAGCAGCACACGGGGACAGGGAGTGGGGGTTCAGGGTCAGTTCCCCACACAATGTTTCTGCTGCTCACATTCTTCCCTCACTCCAACACGGGGTCCCTCTGACGGGAGGGAGTCCTTCCCCAGCTCCTCTGACATGAGTCCCTCCCACAGGTGCAGTCCCTCAGGAACTGCTCCAGCCGGGGCTGCACACAGAGTCATGGCTGCTCCGGGAAGAGGCACCTCCCCTGGCACTGGGTCCTCCACAGCTGCAGATCCATGTGTGCCCACCATGCTCCTCCATGGCCACAGCTCCACCTCTCCCCTTCTGTCACCCTGCACAGGATGCAGCTCCACATCTGCCCAGCCTGGTCCTGCAGGGACTGCTCCAGTGTGCTCCTCCATGGGCCACAGGAAAATCTCTACACAGACACCTCCCCCCCTCCCTCCTTCATCCACCTTGATTTCTCTGCTCTGGCATTGCTCTCTCCTCCCTCTCTGAAGGTCTTTTTAAATTTTTTTTTTTTGCTCTGGCATTGTTCTCTCTTCCCTCTCTGAAGGTCTTTATAATTTATTTTTTTTTCAGTTTCATTTTCCCTTTCTTGAATATGTTACTCTTAGAGATGCATCCAGCTTCCCATATCTGCATGGGTTTGGCTAGAATTCGAACCAGGGAAGCTTCCAGCATCTTCTCCCAAGAGCCACCCTTGTGGCCCCCCCTTTCTTCCAAAACACCACTGCACTAACCCAAGACAGTGATCAAGAGACTGAAAAACTTGTGCTTGTTCTGACAGAGAATCTGCGGACTCCAAGGGCATAATAACACAATTCAGGTCAGGTCAGACAGAAGATCTAGTAGCCTTGACCACAGTGAGAGAACATTTGTACATCTACCCCTCTGGTCCCCAGTTCTTTGGGTTATAGAGACCCAATCTATGTACTGTTTCAGAAAAGGGAAAGAGGTAAGGAACAAATAATCATCTTAATGTTAACAGCTCCAGGCACACATCCCTGCGGAGGGATGGACTCCTTAAGTAGTTTGCTGATAGCCACAACTGGAAGGAATCAAATAGTGAACAACATAACAGTAATGAAAGATGATAGTATGGTAGTAGCACACCCAGTGTTATCTTAGCTCAGTGGTAGGGAGTTGTAAACAATCAGTGGCTTTTAGTTGAAAGGAATGTTATTTCAGGAAAGATAAGTCCTCAGGCAGACCTCTCACTTTTAAGCATCACTTATTTTACTATCACATCCTTCAACAATGTTCCTGTGTCATGGAATAACTGGTGGATTGAATGTCACAGGTAATCAAATAAGAATAGCTGCAAAATGCAAACAACTTACCTTGGAAATTTCACATGCGTGCCCCTCTAGCTTTGCAATGCATTTTTTTGTTTCAACATTATAAACTCTGGCTGATCCTGTTGAAGCAGAGGAGGAGCTATTTGTGATTGTTTTGCTTTTAAAAAGTAATGTGTGCAAAACTTCTGCATACTGGTAACAAAACCAAACAGCTTTTTTCACTATCTCTTTGTTGCATATTCTCTTGCAGTTAATTTCAATAGCCCAGCAGCAGATGTAAGAGTAACACTCCAACTACCTTTTTAAGCCTTAAGTAGAGCCTCCCAAATCAAACCACTGAAAAGCATTTCCAACCACAAGTGACATATTTCCCTGCATGTTTGAAGCTAACAGGGAAAGTCATGTTAAGTTCATTAAAGTGTGAAAAATAAAAATATTTTCTGTGGCAAAACCATCTTAAGTTTCATGCCAAACTTTCTACAGCTTTGCTTGAGCTATAGTTTCAAGTGACACTCCTTATCAAGCTAATTCAAAGCAAAACCAAAGGAAAAAGACAAAGGTGTTTCATGCTACTATTGCAGTTCTACAGCAGTCCCAGTTGTGTCACATACCATCAGCAGACGCAGTTGCAATATTCTGGCCAGCATAATCAAAGCAGACATCCAATATTTCATCACTGTGACCTGTTAAAGTTGCTATATGTGTCCCAGCCACAGCATTCCACAGCTGCATAGATAAATAACAGTAATTTTTTTTCTTATGTTTACTAATTTACTTAGTAGATATCTAGCTGATCTCTAAAGAAATATGTATAGGGCATTTCTGATATCTGATAATGTATTAACAAGAAAACTGGATATAAGTCAATAAAGAGTCACTGGTCAGTTTAATTAAGTCCTATGTATTTTTTATTTCAGTGTACTGATTAAATTTGTTATTTAGCTGGGCTTCACTGAAATAAATAATGCTATAGGTTTTGCATTAAGTAGTAAATTATTTGATGAATTACATGTATTAGTTTAAAATAATGTTTAAAATAAACTAGTTTAAAAATCTTCCGTTTAAGAAAGATATATTTTTAAATATGAAGTGGCTGTATTCAGTACATACTACACTTCCTTACCATGCATGTTTTGTCCATTGATCCAGTGATAATGAGAGAACTGTCCCAGTTGAAGTGTGCACTGCTAATCTCTCCTCTGTGACCTATTAAAATATGTAACTTCCTATTAAAAAAAAAGAGGATTTGCATTTTTAGTGTGTATTTTTATATACACATATAAATTATAAGTAAGCTTATAAAATGTTACAGTTAATGTGTCAAGTCTTCAAAAACATATCCTTTAAAGCAATTAAATGGAGTGGTATGGCTTATTTAGGATTCTAGTACATCATTTTTTATCTCTGATAGAGACTGTAAGTAATAAAATTGAAAGATCCTCCCTTCTCTTTCAAAAATATTTTAGTGAATGTATTTCCAGTGAAATATGATGACTTTCCAGTTCCAGAGACAGATTTGTATCTCTATCCATGTACATACAAAGAACATACAGCAAGTTTTTCCACATTATCCTCCCATTATCTTACTTCATTGAACTCAGAAGAGCACATCTCTCAAACTCCACAAAATCTAAACCTTTTCTAAAATCCCCTGGAGATCAAGTGGAACTTAATCAGGTACTCATTGTGAGCATGTTCCCAAGTGACAGGCAATGATGGCCAAACTGAAATATGATTTCTAATCCTCATTATTCCTAAACTTCTTGTTGCACAAGACTGGCAATAGTAGTTCCACTAAATGCTTCAGCTTTAGCTAAGTAGGGAGGATACAATTAGCCATTACTGCTTCAGATTAATGGCCTATAAGGCAATGAAACCTAAAAAAATATTGAGATATATATATATATTAAAGGCTCAGTAAATTAGGTTATTATCACAATTATAATATCACTGTATCATTAACAGAAAACTGTATTTACTAATGAATAAACTAATGACTGGAAAACAGCTAAATGAATGTAAGTGACTGCAATGGTTTATTCATTGCATAAGATACATGAGGGTAGTTAAAATAATGTAAACTCTAGATGAGCAGCAAAACAAATCTCCTGATTAATTGAATTTTGTTTCTTTTATGATAACAGAAAACTTGATTATACTCACTGATTTTATAAAATTATTTCTTTTACTTTCTAACAGTGAGAGACCTAAACTGTTGTAATTGTGTAGACTTTTTCACAATAAAAGAAAAATCAGCAAGCAAAGAAAAAAACAGTGGAAAAATTCTTAATTTTGTGAATATATTATTTGTCCATCAAGACTGCTGTTACTGTAGTACCAAAAACTCTTAAAATGAAATAAGTTATAATGTAAAATTTAGAAGTTTCTATTTCCAAATTATAAAAAGGTAGTCCAGGCTTCAAGCATCAATGTAAATATCCAATCAATAAGAAGAATAAATAGAAACATGTGGAACACCTCACAGAAACACACAATCAGATACACAACTAAAAAAAAAAAAAAAAAAAAAGATAAAAAAGAAAAGATCAGCTTCAGTCATGATGATACTTCTTTAGCCTTCAGTTTCCAGTGACATCTAATAGATGGATGTTCTAATATTTGCCATAATCACAAATCAGGAAAAACTGTCTCTGTCTCAGCATCCTGGTGTTCAGTGCTCCTGACCCCAGTTACAGGCTGTTGATTTGTCTTAGGACACCTTCAGCTGTGGAGAAACTATTGATGGAATACAGGCTCATCTTACACAAGTGTGTTCCACCTCGCCCCCTGTTTTATTTATTTCACTTTAACTTATTTTACCTAATTTTACCTTCTTTTTTAAATTTATTTTTTATTTTTAGAATTTATGTAAAAAATCTTGAACCTTCTTGAGATTTATTGTCCCTACAGCAACCTCTCTTAGGACCATTCTGGATATCCACCCAGAGTAACAATGAGGAGCTCAGGCACTCATTAGAGTAAAAGAGCAAAATTCAAAGAAACTTCAAGTTCAACCCCAATTTGGAAAGCAACATTCCTCATGTATTTCACATGGTGAAAGACAGCAACGTGCAACCTCACCTATGAGATTTTTGCAAATCTACCTGAACAGGTACACAAGTGTGATTTGCTCACAGTCTTTCTGACTGCAACTTTTCATTATTACTAAATGTTTACATGTCCAGGTGCCACCTAAAAAGGTTGAATCCTGCCCTGGCACAATCATAATGTCCACTAGCTGATTACCAGTGTTGCCAGTGCTTAAACAAGAATTTCCTCCTTCATATGCTGCTTCTTGAGATTGACCCTGATGTGAAGTCCACATTCATTTCTTAGAAAATAAAGAATGCAATATGAAAATCCCAAGGCTTCAACTTCACTGCAGTCTCAGATAAGAGGCTGGAAGAAGAAGCTATTTTCAAATAAAATATTTGCAAGAACACCAGACATTGACGTTGAATCTAAAAGTCCAATTTGCTGAATGCACGCAGGTGTCCCTTGTATTTATATGGCAAACATTAAAATCCTGATGTTTAACAAGCTTAAAAATTACAGGATCAAGCCTTACATGGTGTACATGTACATTATTTTTTAAATCAATGTTTACTGTCATTTTGCAGTGATACACAGTCTCTATTACCCCAAGATATTACTGTACACATACTTCCCTTGTATATATGAGATATCCTCCTTCCTCTCACAAAAAAGACATTATCTCTAAAAATATAACAAGATTCTGATCTTCATAAACTACTTTGTCAGTAATCAGGGCAATCATTTTATCATTCTACTTGTACTGAGTTTCCAGTTCAAAAAACAAATGGATTTGTCAGAATGAATCAACAAGTTCCCATTTAGCTCCTAAGTTATTATTTGCTGGCATCATAACCAAGACATTTTGTTCTCTGCAGTCAGAGGGGCCACATTTTCTCCACTTTTATATTGGCATAAACGTTTGTGAGAATGAAAACATATCCTCCATAGTTTTTAAAGACAATGTTACCAGAGTAATTTTCTACAGCATAAAGAACACTTTCTTTCTTTTTTAGTTGGAACAATCTGTTCCATCTAAAATTTCTAGACAACTTCCAAACCATGAGTTTCCATGTTCATTAAATATTTTTCTGTCTAGAGAATTCATCAGCAACAAACACAGGATATGTCCATTCAGTCTGCCTCCTCAGTGCCCATAAGATGGAAACTTGGAACAAAAAGCATATACTAAAGCACGTCATGAGCAGCACTCTTTTTTAGAAGAACCAAGGGAAAAGCAGTAAAAAAAATTATCAAAAAAGGAGCACATACTCTAAACAAAGCAAAAATCCAAAGTTTGTAATTTGCAGCTCAGCATTGCCTCTTTCATTTGACATTAAAACATGCAGTATAAATGATATGTATGAGTTCTCAGTACCTGCCAGTGCCAACATCCCACACTATTACTGTATGGTCAAAGGAGCCAGTGATCATCCTATCTCCAGTGGTGTTGAAAGACAGTGCAACAATTTCTGCTGAATGCCCCTGAGAAAATTTTTAAAAAGACATATGAGAATGCAAATTATGGCTTTTCCATTATTGTAGTTTGAGATGCAACTTTTTTTCAGCAAGTCCTTCTACAAGCCTTCAAGATATTATTTACTGTCTCACATTTATTATAGGAAGATCGATTGGGCTGTGATATAAGCCAGTATCCAAACAACTGCAAAAAAATCAGTCCCAGCATTTAAGCAGTGAGCAACTGTATAGTGATGCCATTAGTGTATATTTTCCATATTTGATTTAAACAGAACAAAATTTGTTCACCAATGCCCACTGAAATCAGGGGATTCATTTACAGTAAACTCCAGTACAACTTGTCATTGCTGTCACTGGTGGAGAGGGCTGGAAAAATGAATGTAAACCTACCCATATGCTAAAGAGTCAAACATTCCACTACCCCTTGCTCTGCTCATGGCTCTGAGGAAGAGAAAGTCAAGGAGAAGGAGGAAATGCCTTCCTCATTCCACAAGCCACATACACCAAAGCACATGCACTGTTACTTAGGATTTATGTGAGAGAAATGAACTGAAATAGCACAGGTCAGTCTGAACCTGTGGAATCCCAGCAAGCCAAGCAAAGAGTCATTAGAATCTAGAGGTAATTGGAGGGCTGTCCTCTGCTGATGTTTACAGGAAGAAGATCCATGCAGATGTAATGTCTGACATTAATGTTCTAAGAGTTACTCTATGTTAAAGCAGAGGAGGTCATAATTCACAGTATAGAAAAGTGTTTTAATGAGCAATAGAAGGCATTCTGATACATAGCAGTAATATCACTGAAAAGAGAAAATCCATCATTTGATAAATAGGACTTCTTACAAAATACCATAGTTTTATCATTCCCTTCAAGCTTTCTTAATCTTTTTTTGTAACTGCAGTTACTATGGGACCACCTGGTAAAAGAAACTCTACAAGTTTACAACTGTTATATTTATTTCAGTTAGAAAACTAAGAAAGCAAGGAACACCTTTAAAAAGGAAGGCAAACATACACTTAAAGTGATTATTTCTTCTCCTTTCTCTATATCCCATAATTTGGCAGTGGTATCCATGCTTCCAGTTGCCAACAATGTGCTCTGAAGATTAAATGACAAACATACCTGTAGCAAGAAACATGGGATGGAAAAAGTGGGAGAATATTTATATATACTTAAATATATTTATTTATTTATATATATTATATATATAACATATATTTTATATATTTTATATATATATATTTATAATATTAGTATAAATATTTCTAATCAACACAGAAGTCTGACAAACTGCAGAGCTCTTCCAACAGCTCACTAGAAGAACAGCAAATCCTTATCCCATAGCTCTGGATGACTACTCAAATCAAGTGGACTAATTGGCTGCTTTGCAATGGCAATGCATTAAAAAGACTTACTGGAAGATTTCCTGTACTTTTTCCTGAGCCTGGATTAAAATTCACTATTTAGGTGCTTCATTTTGTCTCATGGGGAAAAATTATTTAGTTTACAAATTTTTTATGGAAATCAGGATGGAAGCAGTGTGTTAATTTATTAACAGTGTCTAGTTAACTGGCAGAGAACAATGTATTCAGTAGCAGTAGTGGTAATAGAGTATATAAACTTATGCAATCTCAATAAAGAGCTGCAAGTTTCTAAACCTCTTCATCTGACTCAAAGGAGTTTTATTCACACACACACTTTCTCTTGCATGCACACTCATCCTCTCTCACAGGATGCAGAGGTTACCAGAGCACCCCCTTTCCAAAGAGCATGTGTTCCTCAGCTTGCACACCCTTCCCTAGGAGACACAAGTGCTCTGGCTACAGCTGAACCCATGCCCATTCCTACACTCTGCTGTTCCCCATGGCAGAGAGAAGGCATCCAAATTCACACACACACATCTTACAGAGGGGCAATGGACCTTTTTGTTGAAGCCTGTACTGACAATCCACTACCTGGATGCATGTTCCCTCCTCATGGTGTCTCCAAAAGGAAGACACCTTGAAGTTATACACATTATTTATTACCCCAGGATATAACTGTACACTGGAAGGGGCCCCTCTGGTTTAGGCAGAGACTGGGATGCCCAGGCTTTGGCAACTGCTGCTTCCAGACTAGAATCTCCCCTACCCTGTTACAAAATATCTTCTACTTCTTACTTTTTCTTTATCTCAAAATTCTACTTCTTTCTTTCAAAATTCTCTTTGAGATTGCCCATTTATGGTTAAACCATGATTGTTTTGTGTACCCTCAAACACACTGTACACTCACACTCTTCTCTTGACAGGTGCCATTATCTAGGCCACTTGATATTTATTTACAAAAAAGCCAGTACAAAAGATCAACAACTTAGTTAATTAACTTTTTACATTAAAATCTCATGTTGTCATCTTCCCATTCTCTGTCATTATTCTATGTGATTGTTCTGGTAGTATAGATCAGGAGGTGCCATGTAAAAAGGAAAACAGTAGCTGAGCTCACTGGTGCATTTTCACCATGTCCATTCTTTCTTTTATTTACTTCTAATACTGAATAACTATAGACATACCCTCACAGCAATGTTTCATATTCAACAATGTCTTTCAGTAACAGGTCTCATTGGATATTAGGAAAAATCTCTTTACTGAAAGAGTTGTCAGGCAATGGAACAGGCTGCCCAGGGAAGTGGTGGAGTCACCATCCCCAGAAGTATTTAAGAGATGTGTGGATGTGGTACTTAGGGACAAGATGGACTTCACAGCGTTGGGTTAATGGTTGGACTCAATGATCTTCAAGGCATTTTCCAACCAAAATGATCCTATGACTCCCTCACAGTGCAGAAATGTTCACAATGTCTGAGTATGTGAATAGATGCAGCAGAATAGCTGCCCCCTTCCAATGTCAGCTCACACAGACCTGGAAGCAGAAGCCATAGTGATGGTGTGAGGGAACACAAAGGAATAAGAACTATCCATCAGTACTCACTATTTCAGCTCTATGTCCTCTGAAAGTATGATAACATTTTCCTGTTTCTGTACTCCACAGTTTGCAGGTTTTGTCAAAAGATCCAGTGGCAATCTTGTCACTAAATGGAAAAAAATCCTGTCACTTATTTTATAAAAGACTCTCTTACTTCAAAGATAGTAGAATTCACAGCAGCTCTACCCAAAGCAACACAAGCTGTCCTAAGGACTTGTATCTCACATACACATTTACACAGAGGCAGTAAAGAATCAATAACATTCAGAAAACAATCTTATAATGTAGATATCAAAATAGATGTTTCATATTATTAATGTTGCTAATGTTTTCAAGACACTGAGTATCTAATGAAATTTATGCTTTGAATTTCTACATTTCATTTTTTAATTATAGCAAAAAACACGTTTGAATGTCTCTTACAAATAATACAAGGTGTTGTAGTGTTTTTAGCTATAGTTGAGCTTCACAAATTCAAAATTTGAACTTATTCAATTTAAGATACCTTGTTTTATTATAAATGTTGAGTAACAGTTCTGTATTCTCAAGATAGGAAGCATCATTAGCAATTATGATGGGTCTCACAGTAAATACATTTACCCATAGGGATTATTGAAAGCTATTGCGTAGACAACATTTCCATGTCCCTCCAGTGTATGCAGCTCTTCTCCTGATAGAGTGTCCCATACTTTGCAGGTTCTGTCATAACTTCCAGTAATAAAGCTAAAGCAAAGAGAAAATCTTTTCTGAGTACATTAAATATATTACCAGTGCTGGTGCACAGTCAAATGAGTTATTTCCACAGGTTTCAGTTAGTACTGTATCAGAACCTAAATTGCTTTCTTTTGAAAATATAGATTAATGACCATAGAGGTTCTTGGGTTTTTTAACAAATATGATTAATTAAAAACTTGTTTCTAATCTTTAACATAATTCAACTAAAAAGTAAGCTGTTGCTTTCATGACATGAAGAAATTATTAGACCCACAGAGAAATCAAATAACATGAAATTCCACTACAGTGACAGTCCCAAATGAATTTATCTCCAAAGACTTATTTAGCTTTTAGTAATATTCACTCTGTTGCTATAAGGTGCTTCTTCATGAAATATGGTAGTTGCCAACAAACCATCACCCTGGAAGAAAAAAAAATTAAACTGAATCTCACACACTATTTTCTTTCCTCTCTCAATAATTCTCACAGAGAGGCCTGAAACCTAATCCCACTCATGCCTGGAGCTGCTTATAAGCAGCACAGCTGAATTCTTTTTCCAGCAAGATAAGAGCACTGAAATTCCCTCACAAATGAATTTACAAATACAAAACTTCAATTAGTGGTTATGTATTTTGACTTTGAAAACAACTTACCGGGAACCAGATTTGTTAAATGCTACATTGGTCAGTGGCAGAGTATGGGCTCTAAGTACCTGAAATAGAAGCAAGGGGAGGGAGAAGAAAACAACATTTGATATAAATAAATAAAATTAAGCTAATTGCTCGAAATAGTCAGTAGAATATTATTTTTCCTCCTCCTGTCAGATTAGCAGCTATAGCTATAATTCATTAATCCCTAACAAAAGTCTCCCATGCCTCAGCAGGTTATCACTGCAGATATAGTATTTGTATAGTATTAATTTCAAACTAATATTTTACTTGAATTAACAGATTTTTATTCCATATTTGCTTTTCTCCAAATTCCTGAGACCAGCAAAGTAACCCTAGGCCAGAGCTGAAAGGGCAAAAGTGAATGAGTGAGAAGACCACACCTGGTGAGATCACAGATGAATGAAATCCCAACTAATATTAAAACTTGCATAATGAATCAAGAGATCCAGCTGAACTGAGTATTTTGAGTTTTTCAGGTTGTGGGGTGCTTTCAGCCACTACGTGATTTTGTTTTAACAACCAGGAAGAACAGAACAGGCTAAGTCTGTTTTTCTAACATGGCTCCCAAGATCCTGTAATCAGAGAGCATGTGTATTTCTGATGGCTTTGGACAGGCATTTTGATAATTGTAACTCTGTGAGTAAAAAAAGGCTTCACCTCTGAAAAGTGTGACAATAATCAGCTGGAATGCAGAGTTCTGTATTTAAAATGCTAGCAGAATGACTTGTCTCTGTGGTTATCTGTGTGAGTTATAGTGAACAAAGGCAAGGCTGACCTTTAAAACAAGCAAATAAAGTTGTATATGAGCACTCTATAAAACAGCAGAGAGTGCTGTCATCTGAAATAATATCATACTTACTCAGGTCTGAGATCAAGTAGATCTATAGATCTGGTCTTTGTCTCACCATCTTGTATGTATTCCAGAATAATTCCTTTAAATAAATAAAATTTTAAAATTATTAAAAAGCCTTAATTGGATGTCCAAGATTTCATAAAATGCTCTGTAGATGNGAGACAGACTTGTGACTCTTCAGCCTTCTGATCTCGGTGCACTCTAACCTTTGGAGATCTGGTACTTTCCTTCCTGTAGGATACATGAGAAGCCCGTGCAGCTCTATGTCCTCTGAAAGTATGATAACATTTTCCTGTTTCTGTACTCCACAGTTTGCAGGTTTTGTCAAAAGATCCAGTGGCAATCTTGTCACTAAATGGAAAAAAATCCTGTCACTTATTTTATAAAAGACTCTCTTACTTCAAAGATAGTAGAATTCACAGCAGCTCTACCCAAAGCAACACAAGCTGTCCTAAGGACTTGTATCTCACATACACATTTACACAGAGGCAGTAAAGAATCAATAACATTCAGAAAACAATCTTATAATGTAGATATCAAAATAGATGTTTCATATTATTAATGTTGCTAATGTTTTCAAGACACTGAGTATCTAATGAAATTTATGCTTTGAATTTCTACATTTCATTTTTTAATTATAGCAAAAAACACGTTTGAATGTCTCTTACAAATAATACAAGGTGTTGTAGTGTTTTTAGCTATAGTTGAGCTTCACAAATTCAAAATTTGAACTTATTCAATTTAAGATACCTTGTTTTATTATAAATGTTGAGTAACAGTTCTGTATTCTCAAGATAGGAAGCATCATTAGCAATTATGATGGGTCTCACAGTAAATACATTTACCCATAGGGATTATTGAAAGCTATTGCGTAGACAACATTTCCATGTCCCTCCAGTGTATGCAGCTCTTCTCCTGATAGAGTGTCCCATACTTTGCAGGTTCTGTCATAACTTCCAGTAATAAAGCTAAAGCAAAGAGAAAATCTTTTCTGAGTACATTAAATATATTACCAGTGCTGGTGCACAGTCAAATGAGTTATTTCCACAGGTTTCAGTTAGTACTGTATCAGAACCTAAATTGCTTTCTTTTGAAAATATAGATTAATGACCATAGAGGTTCTTGGGTTTTTTAACAAATATGATTAATTAAAAACTTGTTTCTAATCTTTAACATAATTCAACTAAAAAGTAAGCTGCTGCTTTCATGACATGAAGAAATTATTAGACCCACAGAGAAATCAAATAACATGAAATTCCACTACAGTGACAGTCCCAAATGAATTTATCTCCAAAGACTTATTTAGCTTTTAGTAATATTCACTCTGTTGCTATAAGGTGCTTCTTCATGAAATATGGTAGTTGCCAACAAACCATCACCCTGGAAGAAAAAAAAATTAAACTGAATCTCACACACTATTTTCTTTCCTCTCTCAATAATTCTCACAGAGAGGCCTGAAACCTAATCCCACTCATGCCTGGAGCTGCTTATAAGCAGCACAGCTGAATTCTTTTTCCAGCAAGATAAGAGCACTGAAATTCCCTCACAAATGAATTTACAAATACAAAACTTCAATTAGTGGTTATGTATTTTGACTTTGAAAACAACTTACCGGGAACCAGATTTGTTAAATGCTACATTGGTCAGTGGCAGAGTATGGGCTCTAAGTACCTGAAATAGAAGCAAGGGGAGGGAGAAGAAAACAACATTTGATATAAATAAATAAAATTAAGCTAATTGCTCGAAATAGTCAGTAGAATATTATTTTTCCTCCTCCTGTCAGATTAGCAGCTATAGCTATAATTCATTAATCCCTAACAAAAGTCTCCCATGCCTCAGCAGGTTATCACTGCAGATATAGTATTTGTATAGTATTAATTTCAAACTAATATTTTACTTGAATTAACAGATTTTTATTCCATATTTGCTTTTCTCCAAATTCCTGAGACCAGCAAAGTAACCCTAGGCCAGAGCTGAAAGGGCAAAAGTGAATGAGTGAGAAGACCACACCTGGTGAGATCACAGATGAATGAAATCCCAACTAATATTAAAACTTGCATAATGAATCAAGAGATCCAGCTGAACTGAGTATTTTGAGTTTTTCAGGTTGTGGGGTGCTTTCAGCCACTACGTGACTTTGTTTTAACAACCAGGAAGAACAGAACAGGCTAAGTCTGTTTTTCTAACATGGCTCCCAAGATCCTGTAATCAGAGAGCATGTGTATTTCATGTAAATTATCTCATAGCCATAATAATATCTATGCAGCTTATCAAAATGGATAATCATGGAAATTTGATACGTGTAATTTGTAAGGGTTCCACACTGGCAGCACTGAACAAAAAACATATTTAACAATTACGAAATTGAGGAAAACAAGGTGGCTTTAGGTTTGACTTTAGATCATGAGACTAATTCTAGTTTTCTAATACCCAGAGCTGCAGTTGCTTAACCCACAGAACTCCAGCCCAGCAAGGAATTGCTATTGCAAATGATACAAGAAGCAAACCCTAAAGCAATATTTTTATTAAAATGTACCTCAGTTCTGTAAAATCTGCAAGACAAGTATTCCCAAGGTAAAAATCTGCAAATCACTGTGGCATACCAGTGCTATGTAATAGTTTAAAACCTGAGAAATTGTTACAAAATCTTGTTACTCTGCAAGGTGCCTAACGCAACACTGTCACCACAATTGCTGGGAAAAAAAAATAGGTTTATTCATTCGTTTAAGATTCGTACTTCAGAGCAACAGGGAAAAAAAAAAAATATTCATTGTCAAACAATGCAAATACCTGGGATATTTCTGGGAAAAACAAACAAACAAACATAACAAAATTTAAAAGCCACAACTCGCTGCCACCTCCCTCTTGTAATTTTTTAGAATCTCAGATGCAACTGATACTCATGTTTCATTTACAAGCCTTAAACAGAACATAAACATAAAACAAGATCTTTACAGGCTTCTAACTACTCTTAAGGGAAGGAAATAACCAGTACTGATTGGATTTGCCTGCCTCTAGTATTTCCAAATACAGACTTTCAAATGTGGTTCCATACCCATCAAAGAAAAAAATTATTATTTACACTGAAATTTGAACTAGCATTTGATGATTTGTCATTCTCTGTGATGAACTATTTTAAAAGCTTGTGAAAAGCAAGTCAGTATCTCAGTTGAGAGCATAGCTGAACATATTACACAGCTTTGTTTCCAAAGTTAAAGACACAGACCTTTGCAGATTTCACCCAGATATCATCTGTTGGCCAAAAGAATCCCAGTTATATCTAGCAACATATAAAGGGGTTTTTTAGCCAAACAAGCCAACACAAAACTCCCTTTTTCTCTCTAAATTCTCTCAGCAGTAACACACCGACCAGCAATTTTTTTATAGCTACACATTGCCATCTGCTGACACAATAAAGGTACAACACTGCATTATTTCAGCTGGCAATGGGCAATCTCTGGAAGTAATTTTATTTCTATTTCCACAATTAAATACAACAAAATCTATTATCTTCTGACAGACAGAATCCTGGATTTGAAGCCAGACTTTTAAATCTCTGTAATAATTGTTCTTAAAAAACTTACTCACTTAAAATAAATTTCATGAAGTGCTGTCTGTATACTGAAGATCAAACTATTGATATGGACACAATACTAATGACAACCAGTATTACTGTATATTGCAGAATACATTAAAACCACATAATTTTCACAAAAATGAGAACAAGTAGACAATGGTATGAAAATACTTCAGGCTTTTTCCAGCAGCTAATTTAGTTGTTGATGGGTCACTGAGTCTTGCTTAGCAAATAGAATTATTTCTCTCCATCCCAGACACTCCCTCCTACATTAGCCCCTGTAAGCAGTGCCTAGGGACAGTCATTTCTCTCAGGATTTCGGGGGGAATTCTTGGCAGACATAACCAGGCCAGACTCAGTTGCTCTAATCAGTGAGAGGTGATGATTGAAAAGAGCTAAGAAATCAGTCACAAACTCCAAAGTGTGTTCTCAGGCACAATATGCAGCATTAAAAACATACTCTCAATATCAAAACTGAAACCCTCCAAAATGCCCAAAATTATTTTAGAGATGCCTCTGACCTTAAAAAGTTTGAACTTGTGATCATCTTTTTCCTCAAGCTTCTCTTGCAATCTTTGTACTAAATGTATGATGTATTCCTTGTACGAAGCTGTGATGAGAGGTTCTGTATTTTGAATTTCTTCTACTAAGGCTGTGACATCTGTGCTAATTGTGGGAGAAAACAAACAAACTAATAAACAAAAAGCTTCTCAAAACATAAAACCATCAGATTTCATACTTTGGCAATAATTATGAATACAAAAGCAAGAAATTTTTACTTGCAGAAAAACTGAAGCAAGCAATTAAATTCTATATGTTTATCTCACTCTGTAATGGCTTAAAATGTGGGTGGATAAACCTTTCTTGGTTTCTAAACTTCCCTCTCTTACTAAAGTTGTTCAGTAAAATTTAGCTTTTAAAAGTTCTGGCTTGGCAAGAAATTTACCCATGAAGTAGTAACAAGATAAATTATATATGGAAAATGTATCTCTGTCTGTGGCTTCACAAATCTATGCCTGTTTCTGTAAGTTATGAGAAGAACTTTCAAAATGTGGTCTGCAGTCTATTGGTGTCCACAGACCCCTGAGGGAAGCCAACTGCAAATATCTTCACAAAAAAAAACCAAAAACAAACCAGAAAATGTCCATTACTTGCTACAAAGAAGATCCTTAGTTTCACCACAGAAACATATCAGACAAAATCACTTGCAGGTCTTAACCCTACCTTGTTACAATGTAACTGGGAGCTGAGTTAAACCACTATTTGAAAACATTCTGAAGACCAGAAATACTATTACAGAACCTAGGGACTGTTATTCATTACAGCGTTCCCATGTTAAGTGCTGTGTATTTCTGATGGCTTTGGACAGGCATTTTGATAATTGTAACTCTGTGAGTAAAAAAAGGCTTCACCTCTGAAAAGTGTGACAATAATCAGCTGGAATGCAGAGTTCTGTATTTAAAATGCTAGCAGAATGACTTGTCTCTGTGGTTATCTGTGTGAGTTATAGTGAACAAAGGCAAGGCTGACCTTTAAAACAAGCAAATAAAGTTGTATATGAGCACTCTATAAAACAGCAGAGAGTGCTGTCATCTGAAATAATATCATACTTACTCAGGTCTGAGATCAAGTAGATCTATAGATCTGGTCTTTGTCTCACCATCTTGTATGTATTCCAGAATAATTCCTTTAAATAAATAAAATTTTAAAATTATTAAAAGGCCTTAATTGGATGTCCAAGATTTCATAAAATGCTCTGTAGATGACAATGCTTCCACTTCTTTTGCTTCACTGACTTCAGCAGACCTACTTCCAGTTCTTGGAACTAGAAGGAGGTTGGCTGTTCTTACTGAGAGCTAGCAGGATGATGAACAGCTCTGATGTGCTTATACGATAAAAGATTTTAAACATTTTTATTTATGAGCCATTTTCTGCTCTGTAAATGAGCAAGCACTTTTTCCTCCACAACTTTTTTCATTATTCCATCAGCTCTATTTTCAAAGAAACAGTCCTGAAGGTACTTGCTGTAGTTTGGTGTTCCAAGAGCCTGGAAAACATGTCATACAAGCCTTGTTATAATGTACACAAAGGCCTGGGTGCAGTAACATAAGGAAAATCATAACACAGTTCCCATGCCTATAAAGGTGTGCTCTGGCACCTCTGCACCTTTAAAGCTGAAGCATTGAAGTGTTTAACTACTTTGTTTCCTGTTTTGAAATCGTTGGACTGTTGCTGCTGCTTGGTTTTCTGGGGGAAAGGATAATTCCGACAAATTTTAGTCCATTTTGCATTTTACTAAGTCTTCTAGAAAACCATTTAATTTGAAAGAAAGATCTATGATTGCAATATGCATCCTGGGCTGTCCATCTCCATGGTGTTTCACTTCTAAAAACTCATTAATTTTGCTGGGCTGATGACAGCTGATGAAGGCAGCCCCACAGCACTGCAAAGCACCCTAACCTTTTGACTGTTTAAACTCCTTATTGCCACGCATATCAGACCACCTGGATTTCCCAAGGATCAGTCATTAATTACTGCCCCACCTCCACCTGGAAGTCCCTCAGCAAACCGCAGAGCAAACCCACCCACACCTCAAGTCAGTCCGGCTGAGGGTGCGGGATCGGCCCTCGGGCTCCTGCCGCAGCCCCTGAGGAAACCGCAATACCAGGAGCCCCCTCCCCAC
>JAAWXA010000015.1:8667092-8755962 GCA_038090715.1 Florisuga fusca | reverse complement strand
CCCCCCACACCCTCCCAAGGGCAGGGGACGGGCCCGATCTCCCCGCTCCGCACCCGGCGGGTAATAGCGCAGCAGCAGCCGCTTCAGCTTCATCTTCCGCGCTGTCAGCCCCGGGCTCGGGCCCTTCCATAGCAACGGCCAAACAGAGCCTGCGCGCTTGCGCGGCCGCCGCGGCGGGAGAGGGCTGAGGGCCCCGGGGCGGATGCGTCAGGGGCCGGGGGGCTTCCTCCAGCCCCTCAGCCCGGCCTTGGGCATCTGCACGGCCGGCGCGGAAAGGGGGGGAAGGACGGAGAGCTGACCGGCGGCCCTGGGGACGGGGACATGGCGGCTGAGGCGCTGGCCTCGTCCTGCCCCGACCATGCAGATGAGGCCGCCCCTGAGGGGTCAGGTTGTTGTGAGCTGGTACGGCAGAACCGCACTATTTCCTACTCACAATTCTTATCGATGGATTCCTAACGCTGGTCGTTTTATTTCATCAAAATTATCCGCTACAGCGCCAAGATATTAACAGAGGAACAGCCAGCTACGCGCCCATCACTTAACGCAAAGTTAGGTTTTCTTTCTCCCAGCTGCATCGATTTTTCATTATCTCTGATGAATTTTATCTACCTTTTATTGGCTTATCACACAGTCTTGTAAGGCTTTTCTGCAGTTTTTGTAGTCTGCTCATCTTGACCACCCCGAGTGCTGAGTGGAACTGCTTGTGCTATAGAATTCACATAGAGCTGCACGGGCTTCTCATGTATCCTACAGGAAGGAAAGTACCAGATCTCCAAAGGTTAGAGTGCACCGAGATCAGAAGGCTGAAGAGTCACAAGTAGCAGCAGAATAGATAGATGAAAGCTTTTTGGAAAGCAAATATGCACTTAATGGTTAAGGAAAATGGGAAAATTAAAAATTAAAAAAAACCAAAAAATAAAAAAAAACGTTTCAGGTTAATTTTTTAAAGAGAAACTCTAGGGATACCTGAGTATGAAAACACTATTTTATCAAAGACACATAAATATATGTGAAAAGCAATAGCCAACACAAAATCATTAAAAGCTAATGCATTATTAGAATACTAATATTAATTTAAGTAAAGTTTTATGCAAAAGTGACGGTAGAGCATCAATAGGGGGAAGCAGTGAACACATTTTCACTTAGTAAATCTCCCCATAGACACATTTTTGACAACAGGTCAACAGAAGACAGTTCTGGTCAACATTTAACAATACGTGACTTTTCCTAAAACACCCGTATGGCTCCCTACAGCTTCACTTTGAAGACAACCCTTTGGTTTCTGAAAGCCAGGAAATGAAATACAATGGCCAATTTCAGGTTTACACTGGGGCGTGACTGGGGCACAAAGTGGGTTCTGGGGGTTTTATTCCTATTTGTTTGTTCTAATCTTTTATCTTATTTTTATCTGGAAAGTCTCAATGAAGATAAGAAATTTTTATTTAAAACAAATAATCCAAAAAGCTTTCCAACTGAACCGACTTACTCAGAACAACCCAATTCAAAAATAACTTTTTGAATAAACTTTGCTCTTTGTGGTCTCCAGTTTCTTAACAGCTTTTTGCATTTGATTGGAATAATTTATAACAGATTATTGTTTCTAGATATAAATATTTTTCTGTTCTTTTAACTTAAGTGATACTACCAATGAGCATGGCATGGGCACGGCTCCCTGTGTTAACACCTTCTTTATTCTTCATAAAGATATATTTATGCAGCCTTTCTCTTGCCTTCCACGTCATTAACACCAACTAGAAGTGTTACATTAACTCTTTTTCATCAGATTTCAAGGCTCAATACTTTTCTACAGAACATATTAGTATTTGCTGTTCCACTCTGACATATGGTACACATCTCTTCAGTTCTGTACTTCAGGGCTGAATTTGCACCATGGGCTCAATTACTGTGATTCTTGAAATTTTTTCAACAGTTTGCATACCGTATGCTGACAAGTTTCTTTTTGTGTTTGCTTTTCATGAGACACAGAAAGGGCAAATGCAGCCCAGTCATAGTAACAGAGGAGAGGTAAGTGGAAAGCTGCAGAGCTGTGACATCAGTACCTGGTGTTTCAGTGCACTCCCTCCCTCCTTTCTCACTCAAAATTTCTGTCTGAACATGCACGCATCACAGCTTGTCATCACCTGGGATTGAGAGACAATAACAACACTGGAAGATGATAAATCAGATGGGGCCTCAACTGCTACCTCCTTTCCTTTCTTCTGTAAGCAGAAGATTCAGGAGCAGTGGAGTCATGACAGAAATCAGTTGTTCTTAGCTCTGGTTCTAGTATCCAGCCTGTCCCAAAGAGGCACTGCCATAATGGCATTGTTTGCTCTGTCCCTACATAGTACTTAGAAAAAAAAAATTGCCTATCACCTGAACAAAGAGCTAACACTATGCTGAGGTACTTCCCAGAGTGCCACCCAGGACAGGCCTGTCTGCAAAATAAATATCAAGTAACTAACAGTGTGTTTGTCTGACAAAACAGAACCAGAGCTGTGGCACAGGAAGGATTACCTAAGGAGACTTTAGACATCAAAAGTAAAAACTATCATAAGGGAGTGGAGGGAAGGATTTAAACACAGCTCATTTCTTGAGGACTAGTGAAGCAGGGACTCTGATGGCACAGCCGACTGAGCTGAAGTGCATACAACTAAACCTGGACGCATAAGCAGAAATGGTTCAGGGAAATGGGCAACTATTGTACACTTCTAGAGGAAAAACTTCTAGACTGCTGGGGCAAAATTACTGCCCTAATACTTTTTAGCATCCAGAGAGTCCATGCTGCCTCTAAGCAATGAAAGGCCATCTTCAAAGTCTGCATGCACACCACAGAGAGTTCAAAAATATCTACAGTGAAAAGAAGAATTTAATGCTGAGACATACAGCCTGATTCTCCAGCAATTGTTATCTGTGCGTGAGATAGAGCTTCTATGTACAGAGATTCAAAGTATTGATATTAGTGGCCTGGAAATGTAATTTATAGATCAATTTCTCCCTGTGCATTTCTCTGTACATCAGCAGTTTGCAAGAGTGGCAGAAAATAAGATAGTATGAAGCTGACTATCAGTCAATATTCAAAAGCTTTTGAAAGGCTGTGATATAGACTTATCTGGAGTGCTGGAGCCAACTGTATTGGAAAGTATGAAGCAAAATTAATTCGGTTACAAAGATGAGACAGAGTTTTGAGAACTCTGGGCTCTTCCCAACAGCACTGGTCTAAAATTCTCTTTTCTTGAGCCAAAGTACTGTCCTAAGAAGAACAACGAGTAAGGAGTGTTTCTGACTCAAACATACTCTCGCTTGCAGAGAGGAGTGGGGTTTAGGCTTCCTGATTTAAAGTTTTATCATGACCCACTTGTTCTGAAGTAGGTCAGTCTGTGGTATGCTGAACTAAATCAGAAAGGGCAGGCCAAGAGTCGTCTGGGTTAAGGGAAAGATTTAGAAGCCACTTCCTATTTCTGTTATGTTAGTAATGGGTACAATGAATTTTTACTGAGGTAAGATTTTGCATGCTGTCCTCTCTCACTTGCTGTGCTTCCTCATTATTTTCAGGTCTGTCAGATGCAGAAGGACTATGCTCTGATATTTCCTTGTTTCTGCTTGGTGAATTAAATAGGTTTAGGTAATTTTTTCAAGGTTGTTTTATTCTGGCATAGATAAGATGCTTCCTCTTGGCCGAGCAGACACTGCTATTCACATACCCTTCTCTTTGCTTTGCATTTTTAGAGCTCCTTCTCATTTCTGCTTTATTTCCAATGCTAATCATGACACAGACATGAAAAACGTTAAAACTGTATTACTTGTATAAGGAACATGATTTTCTGGGAGCTTGCTCTTTGCTAGGTAAGAGCTATTCTGGGAGAAAGAGCTGACTGTGTTGTAACAACAGACAAAGCATTCTCTTTCTCAAAGATAGCGTTTCATCATTGCAAGGTTGTTTTCTTCAATTTCAAGTTTTCTCAAATAGTAATAATTTTTTTAAAAACCCACCTAGTTGCTATTTGCCTAGACAGTGTGTCAGTTACAAGTTTCTGTTCACATTAATAGATGCACGTGTTGTTTACCTAGAGTGAGAGAAGAACAAGTACCAGAAAGGAACAGTAGTTGGCTTTTGCTCTTCCATTTCTGACACACTCCTCAGACAGCCCAGGCAGTCAGGCAAATCCCATACATTCTTACTTTTATCAGTCAAATTGTCACTAAGCTGAAAATAAATTTTCCTTGCTGTCTGTGTTTTATGGGAAAGTCTTTCCTCTTAACCTTGCCAAGCTGATGGGTAGACTTGGCAAGAAAAAAGCCTCAAACAAAAAAACCCAAAACATCTTACCCTCCCTGTGCAAAGTTCAGAAATGCCTTTAATATTTATTTCCAGGGTCCATACTGAAGGGGGCTGAAGACCTTTTAGTTAACAAGAGCTCAGTATCATCCAGTCAAGATGGCAAAGCTGACTGTACCAGGTGGTTACACATGTAATCTGTAGTCAGATTTCCTATGCTGGAAGATGAAAGTCTGTGAGAGTTATCTGAATGTACCTAGTGGGGAAAATAGAGAAGCACTTCTTTTACATATACCCAAAACACAGTTGAGTCAAATCACTTTGAGTCAGGAAGAAGGAAAAAGCTTCTGAGAAATTACAGGTTTTCTAGTAAGTTTGCAATAGAATTGAAAAAGATAAGTCATGGAAGCCACTTTTTTTTTTTTTTTTTTTTAGAAAATACAGCTTCATTTAAGTAAAGTATGTTCCACCCACCATTGTTTTTAATTTAAAAAGAAGTCAAAAAATATAAAAGCCCAACTGATTTATTTTAATCCCAAAATTACTTAAGCATTTAATAAATCCTCATCTTTTGTATGTACCTGTATACTACAACTGTGGCAGTCCTATTGCATGGTCTCTATGTTTCTTGTTTTCTAAGTTTCCTTACCATCATTTTGATGTACCTCACATGAATGTGCAAAAATATATAAACGTGTATCATTTTTTCATTGTGATGAACGTTAGTTCACCACTACCCACCTTCAAATTCATAAAACAGTTCAGCTACTCTCATACAAGTTTGGAGGATGATATGGAGTGGGCAACTCTGAGATCTGAAGAACCTCAGATACCTTTGAGATTTGCGTTGTCTCAGAAAGACATTTTGACCCTGTATTCCTGGTTGTAACAATAAGAAACATTCAGATGCCCGATAGAATACAGTCATATATTTCAGCCTGCTCTAGTAAATGGACATTAGAAAAAAGAAATAATTTAGTGAGCTAAATACTTAATATAGCTAAAATACTAATTTTCAGATATGCATGACAAACTTCCACATGAACATTCGTGTTAAGTACAGCTGTATAACAAAGCTTATCCATATGTGAGGTACTGCTCCACAGCTCTGGTTTGCCTGACACATTACACCCATCATTCTTACTGCTTCAGAGTGTTCTCACTAGCTTTGTACCTGACCAATGTTGCTGCAAGAATATTGAGCTACTAGGTTGATCCTGACAGTGCAGCTGACAATTTCACTGCAAATTGGACTGCTTACTTGAACCCACCTCCACTAACCCTAATTAGATGGTTTGACTGGTCAGTGCATAGCACCTTGCCATCTCCCCACCCAGTTTTCCCTTTAAAATTAGGTAGTATCAAAATTTCAGGAACAGAGAAACTTAGATGCAGATGTTTACAAGTAAAGGTGTTACTTGGTCTTGAAGGTATAGCTGAAGTCATACGAGCAAAACTATAGAAATGCTGTCATAAATTTCAGAATAACAATTAACAATAGTATTTTTGTCTTTACTTTTCCTGTGACATGTTTGCTTTTTAAGCATACAGTAAAGTTTCATTTTATAACTTTAATTAAGTATATATTTTACATAGCATAATCTTTGCATAATGCTATAAACTCAAGGACATTAAACTGCTCTTAAAAAAGTGCCTGGTTTTATTTACAGTAATAACCTCATGAGCAGTACACTGTGCTTCATACATAATAGCAACCACATATTCTCTATTGTATATTGTATTTAAATGTTCAGCAACTCTTGGTGAGCTTTGAGTGGACACTCTCTGCAATTCATAATGTAGAAGGAACCAACAGAGCCATTTAAAAACCTGTAACAGTCAGGACGGCAACCCTGGGCAGCTACGGCTGACACCTCCTGAAACAGAGGAACCACAAGATCATAGGAACATAAATCATAGTTTTCCATTAATAAACAGTCATACAAGTATAACCTCTTTGTAAATGTGAAATACACAATGTACTGGCTTTTATCTGAAGACTAAAAACTTCTTATATGATTTATGTTTTGGCAAAGGATATTTCCTGTTGCCTGGTATTTGGAACAAGGCTGTGAGGGTGTAACACAGCTGAGCTCAGCATACCATTGATCCTCTGTATTGTTTGGATGTTTATCCAGCTGGGTGCATGCCATTAAAATCAAGTGATCGTGTCATAAGCCTAAAGTTCTTGGTTCACAAATTCCCCAATTCACTTCTTGACAAAATTACAGCTGAATTATGCATTTCAGTTCATCAGGAGCAGTTTAGTTCTTACTGGTGTTGGTACTGGTAATTTAAAATAACCGAACCAATTCTCAACACCCGTGCAAAAGACACAATGAAAGTGTCATTGTTGCTAAGCACACCCAGTAATGCCTGTGTTTCAGGGAGTTAATGAGTTACACTAGAAAACGTGTGTAGCAGAGGCTAGGGCTTTTCACTCACTTTTCTCTTGTATTTGTGCATGCTTACAAACCCCCTTTACGTGAAGGGTAGGAAAAGCAAGATGAGCAAAGAAGTTTTCAACTGCTAGTTAGGAGCTATCATCCACTAAAGAGTAATTCAACAAATAGCTTGCCCAGCAGATGAGATGGGGAAGAATTTATATTTTAATAGCACAATGACATCATCAGGTTTGCTATTCCTTACAAAAACCACTGTCTGTGCAATACTGAGTTATTTTTATCAACATTTTTCCTACCTTTCATTAACACCTACTGATTTCTATACTTGTAGTGTACAATGGGGGATAAAAGTGCATACTAAGAGCCATTCCTCATTGTATACCTTTTTCTGTATAGATCATTCCATAGGACTATACACAGATATCAAAAAGTATAGTACATAAACACATTTTTCCACTAACCAAGAACAGATCCAAATTCAGAACTGGAAAAGATCCAAAATAGGGCAATACTAACCAATATTGTTCATAATACTGAATTTCTTTAAACTTACACAAGTGCATTCTACAGACTTCTACTGACAGCTGTTCCAGGTAAGAGATAAGAGCCCTGGGAGACAGATTTCTCAGTGTAAGAAAGGCAGCAGTTATAGCTGCTTTATGCTGTCACAGACGAGAGTGGAAGGTCTTAAGGCTGCTTAAAGAATGGCTGACAAAGACATCAGGAAAAAGGTAATTTTTGATATAGATTTGTGAGAGTGTGACTTAACAAGATGTGCTGGCAAGGTTCTCTCTATTACTTGCCATGTGGAAGGAGCATGTAGGGGCTGGAAATAGATGGGAGTGATTTATACAGGGATCAAGGGACAGGAGAAGCTGAATTGAGGATCAGCTGGAGTGATTTGGATTGGAATTAGGGAAAAGAAAAAGGAAGGCACCCCTGTTGAATCATAAGGTTCAGAGTGAACACTCTTGCTTTCTGAGCTCCTTCTGGGAGAGGAATCTAGATGCAGCTGAATCCACTCCTAATCCCAGGCTTGTTCAACAGTTTACAACTAAGGATTTTAAATGTAGGGATTTCAGTATAGTGCATAGGACATAATTATGGGTATGGTGTGACTTACAGTAGCAGTAAATGAAGATTGTTTAACACTATTATAACAACTTACAAAATTAATTGTATGACTTCCTTATAACAATCTAATCAAGAATCAATTATAATCAATACAGAGTTCTCCTAAAAATCAGTTTCTAAACTGAATTGTGAAGAAACTCACACACACAGATGTAAATATTAACCTGTTAAGATGTTAAATGTTGGTAACTAACATAATGAAAAGGTTTTTTTCCCCCACCTCCCTTACGCAGCAGAGTCAAATTATATCAGCCTTTTATAGCTTGATTTTCCCCTGTACTCACTCTTTCAAAGCAGATGAATTGGCTTCCTTTGTGAGACACATGATGAGGGCTGCAGCTTTGAAGAGCCACCCTCTGGAGACCAATATTTATAGGGTCGAAGATGGTTGACTTGGGTCAGTACTTTTCCATAATAGCCAGGATTTGGGTTAGTTTGACAAATTTCAGAGTGGGCCTGTGTTCCAAGCAGGAAGGGGTCTCAGGTATGTTCTGCAAAAAGAGTGTCAGGTTCAGTTAAGGAGTGCCTAATTGGTCCAAATCCACTGTGTTTGCACTAAGACAAAAAGTTTCCCAATTACCTCAGCTCACTGCTCTGGGAGGCAAGATGAGAAAGTGCCCAAAGGTATCAGCCTGCTGCACTTGCTATTGAAACAAGAACACATTAGGCCCACTGCTTTTGTAACTAAAGCAAGAACAGTGTCACAAGGTGGCTCAGCAAACAGGGAAGGACTGCACCACCACGTATGCTGAAGTGGAAGAAAAAAAATTTAAAAATTAGTAATTCTGACTATGGCTCTATATATGAAGAGAAAGTTTTCTAACAAAGGTACCGAGCTAGTGAAATAATCCAGTGTCCTGACAGGGGATAGTGTGAGATTGCTTTAGGAGGAGAAAAAAAAAAATAAAAAAGAGCAAAAATAGAAATTAAAAATAATATAACAAAGAAACAAAACACACACACAAAAGAAAGAATATGCCCAAGTAGGATTCAGCAATAATACTGAGGGCTAAAGACATAGATGAAAAAGAAACTTACCTACACAAATGCAGAACAGCCCCACCAAATAAAGATTAAGGTTTTCTTAGAAACAGTCATTAATTTCAGAGATGTCAATTTTCCCTTCAAGTTTACTTACTCACAAAAACGAGCTTCAAATCTAATGATCTGAGACAGCACTCACTCATAGTACCAGCTTGAATCCTTAGGAATCCCTGTGGAGAGATACGCTGTTTTACACGGAATTTCCTGCCAATAATATAATAACCTTCTCAATCAATGTTATTGAGCATTTCAAATTGCCTTTTTTTTTTTTTTTTTACTCAACCAAGGCTAATTATCCAAGAATATTTCACCAGGACAAAAATAAAAAATAAAAATCCAACAAGACATGGCTCTGTGGATGAAGCAGCTGGATTTTTGTGTCAGTGGAGCCATGGCTGACAAGAGAAAGGACAAGTTGCAGAAGAAATAAAAAACTTCTAACAAGCCCAGCCTGGGAATACAAAGAGCCACCCACAGAATTTCATGCATCTATCTTCACTTTCTTAATTTGCTTCCTTGCTTTGAATTTGCTAGCTTGGACTCAAGGCTTTCCTACACCAAGTTCATACATAGTTCTGGTTCCTAACATCTCCACCAATACCTACTTACTCTCCCAGGGTTGCCTTGGGGAGCCTCATCTTCTGACATTTATAACACAAATCCATTCCTTGTGTCCATACTTTGTTGTGGTGCCTGGATTAGCCTGCAAGATCTTTTAGTCTTCACAGAACCCACACCAGTGCTGGCAGGTATCAGGCAGAGCTCTGCAGCTCAGCCTAGAAGCTATGGAAATCCCTAAGGAATGTGCTGGGTCATTTCTCCTCCCTAACAGTCTGGTAGCTTCTTGCATGGTATGCTTAATATCAGGGAGATGGATAACCCTAACCTGCTGGAAATTAAAGCAAATTAATCCTTCAGAGCCTTACCCATAGACAATTGCCAGTTCCCAGATTCACAGAGCCAAAAGCAAATTGCCTATATTCCAGGAAGTTTTGAAACCAGAAAATAAAAGGCTACACTCATGAACATAATTTTGAAACATAAATGTAAAGTTAAATTGAGTTGTTCTATCTCTGTGATTAAAAGGTACCAAGCCAAAACTTAGACTTACCTGCAAGGGTGTGGTGCTGGCAATGAGAGGACTGCACCTACATAGCCTAGTTGGTCAAATCCCTGAAGGACCTGCAATGGTACCTAAAAAGCTGAGCAACCTTCCCTATTTAATCTGAACCCATGTCCTACCTGCTCCAGGAAGTCCTGTCACTTTTACCAGGCATCATTTGTACTGCAGTAGTGCCTGCAGACCTCCACCAAGAGATGCTGTGTCAGGAAAATCTCACTACACCAGAAGTCATAGGATACTACAGGAAACATACAAAGGGGAGGAAAGCACTGCAAAGTTCTCCTCTAGTGATAGCCCTTTGTGCCAACAGAGTCTGCTCTCAACTTAATCACAGTCATTCTCACTGGGTGAGCTAGAATCTCTCTCTGTAACTACATGTGTAAGGTTGCTCCTGAGCAGAGAAATTGCCTCCAGGCTGATTAAGGTGAAACTGAGCTAAAAGCAGGTCTTCAGGTTAAGCAAAAGCTTCATATACAGCTGCTGGCTAGGGGAGAGGAAGGAATTATAATCTATGGAGGTCATAGGTACCCATAAAGCAGACAAAATGAGCTTTAACAGATGCAAATGCACTTGTGTAATTGTTTCAGCTGGAGGCTCATAAGCAAAGGAATTGCTTTCAAAGTGAAATCACCTTTTTCAGTTACAAAATAAACATATCACAGAGGATGAGATTTTAGCATTTATTTTTTAAGTCCAGTTTCCATTTTTTCCACAAGCAGACTTTGTTTAACAATAATTCAAGAGGTATTGTAACACTGACTACAGTTAAAAGAAAACTTTTTGGCACAAGACCATACCAAAGATATAACAAAATATATGCCAAATAAATAACCCGCTTTACACATGCTGAAAAAAAAAAAAGAAAAAAAAAGAGCAAGCAATAAATTTACTACAATTTATACTCTGTCCAACAGCTTACAGCAGTCCTTACTAAACAGTACCCTTGTGTCATTTTATCAACATAAGCATGTTAATAAAAATAGAAACTAACAAAATGCTTAATACAAGCAAACCAGTGATGCAATATGAATCAACACAAGAAGGTCTACGGTTCCAAAGAAGCCAGAGACAGCAGTGAGTAAGCACACAACAGTGTACAAAATTATGATCTCAACCAAGAGGTTGAACCTAGTGGTTCCTCAGCCATGTCTGCGTCTAGTTCCCTGCTGGAAACCATATCATGCTGACATCTTCTTGAGTTTATGGCTGTTAAAGGAATGAGAGAAGACACATAAATAATTTCCTCAGACATAGGTCAAATAGAGGCTTCTCTCCAATATTAGTGCCTCCTGAGAGCACAGGACAGGTAGAAAAAGGGACATGTGATATTACTGTCCCCAAGAAGACTCTAAGAAGAAGCAACACCTAACAGAAGATGGAAAGACAAATGTGTTGAATGCCACAGAAGTAAAAACAGGCTTTCACATGTAGTCTGTTTTTATCAGCCTAGTAATATTTAAATTTGCAGATTCCTACCTTAGGAAAAGAAGATGCTTCTTCACCCAACCTTCCCTAGGATTTACACAGGCTTTCAGTCCACCGCGGGTGTGGAATCTGAAAAAGAAATCATGGTAAAGAGATCATTAACTCACTAGAAATTCCTGCTAGTAAATACTATGAAGATGCATTTGGTAAAAAACATGCAATGAAGATACTCTGTAACAATAAAAAGTAAAATACAAATATATATATAAATGCCAATTAGATATGGGATGCTCCACAACACCTCAAATACTATATGAACAAAGAGAAATACCTAACAAAATTAAAATGTAAAAACAAAAATGTAATAGCTGCTTCAGTCTGAGGAATCATATTTTGCATCATAACACTGCATTCAGTTTAGTGGAACTGAGACAAAGAAATTCACTATGTGCTAGAAATAATTTAAGACTAAGAAGAATAGTTGCTGTCAAGTTCAGGTGACAGATCAAAATTTGGGATGGCTAAAACCTTGGGGGAAAAAATTCCAGTCTCTGTAAATAAAGAAAACTTCTGTTGCTTATGTCTAAAGACAGGTTTTGGCATTGGAACACCCTGTGTTGGTTAGAGTGGCCCTCAGCTGGAGCTGAACCACATCTTTCTTTGAATAGCTGATTCCTAAACAGTCTGATTCATTATTTACACTGTGTGGCTGTCCTGTTAGTAGATCCTATCAATGTGACGTTGTGGTTTTTTGCTTACAAGTACTATCTACAATTTATTGCCTCAATTTCATGTTTTGAAAAAACAATAAAAAATCATGCTTATAATGTTCAAATCATTGTTTCTGCTCCAACAGACATCCTGAGGTTAAGACATGTTGGATAAGCCAGAAGATCTTCTGAAAAGGAACTTACATGATCGCGTGGATGTCGCAGACTTCACTGGAGAGCTGTTCTGTGTAACCCGATATGGCCCACTTCGGCAGACGCACTTTGGTGTAAGACAGGCAGCAGTCCTGGTTGCTTTGGGCTGGAATGAAGGAAAATGACAAAGTAAATAAAACCCATTTGGACCACTTTGCCACACTGACCGGAGTACTCACTATTCATCCCCGTAATATCCAGCTCCCCATTAAAAAAAAAAAAAAAAAAAAAAGAGAACTGGGCAGTGCACATTTCTAAAGTAATTCCCTTCTGACCCCACTTGTCCAGCAGCCATCACACACACACCATTGTTGATGCTGTGTCAACCCCATTGTTGGTGCTGTGTGGAGCAGCACCAAGACCCACTCCTGGAGGCCAAGTTCCTGAGCTCACTCACCATCTGAGCTGCCACACAGGAGCAGTGCCAGGAGCCCCAGCAGGGAAATCAGGACCAAGCTCTTTCTGCCAAAGCCAGCCATTCCCACTCCACACAGCAGCTCTGCTCCAGAGAGTGCTGCTGGGCTGCTGTCTGCTCTCCCTGTCAGCCCTGCTGCTCCTCCACCTGCTTATAAAGGGATGGTGGGACCTGTGGGACTTCACAGGCGGGCGGGTTCCTGCCGTCAGCGGGTTTCCCCATGGCAAATTCCATCATGCCCGATGCAGCCCCAGCACACCTTCCTGGTGCTATAACCCGAGATAAGAGCATGCTGGGGAATTTTTTTTTTTTTAAAGTAGGCTAGAAGATTCAGCCAAAAAGAAAAGGAAATAAAAGGCTGTGAGGTAATAGTTCTGTGGGTGAAGCATGTATATTTTTAGGGGTAGGAGTGTGGGTTGTGAAATGAGGCAAATTAAATGTAGGTAACTCCTAGTTACCTACGGAAACTGCATAGCTGCTGTGCTCTAGATTAATAAACCCCAGCTGGAGGAGAGTGAGATTGGCCTCACCTGGACAATCATTCCAATGTGGCATGATCACAGGAGCTGTGTAACTATCTCCAATGATACTGGTTGGCCAGCACAGCAATGTCAGGCTTTCCAGATTACTGCTTTCTGAGCTCCAGACTGCAGTATTGGTAGGGCCATGTGGGTAACATTGAGTATTCATGGAAATGAGTTTCTTTTACCATATATTCACTGTCATTACTTTCTGCCAGTTTGTCACACATCGGAACTATTCCATGTGAAACAGAGTTAGCTTAAAAGCAACTTGAAATTGGACTATATTTTCTACTGTATTAGCACTGTCCAGAATGCATTATTGCTGCTTCATAAGCAATAGCTCTATCTTGTTATTTCCCATGCCAAACTGTTGTGACTCCTTTGCATTCAGTTAAAACACACACAATCTTAAAACCACTTCATGTGGCTTGGCAGAAACCCCCGCAGAGAGGCTCTGCCACCACTGCAAGTTCTCCATTTGAGCTGCTGTTACTTTCCAATGCCCTTTAGTGACCTGTGTAAAATGAATGTGATGGCTCTGGGCCATGTCCTGCTCAGCTGCTGTATGCAGAAGCTGCTACCAGCTCCAAGTGGTCATTAGCTCACAGTTAACCTTCTGTTCTTCAAGGACTGACAGTAACACTCATGAAGGGCGAGTTCCTATTATTTCTTCCTGTAAAGAAGGAAAAAAATGTAAAAAAATACAAACGCTGGAACAGATTGTTATTCAGAGAAATACTTTTCTCTATGTAACAGCCAGAAGCTAGGGAAGCTTGTATGGCTGGGGTACTTCCAAAAGGCCTGGCAGTCTGCATGGCATCACACATGTTTAAAGATGTATCCTTCACATCCACTAGGCCAAGTGACAGAGGAAGAGGCAATAAAGATCCCATGCCCTGATGTACACTGCTTTTTTTAACTTCTTTATGGATCATAGTGAAGTGCCATAAAATGCATAAAGATCAATGCTCTCAGCATGCAGCTATTTCTGAACTGTTTTAAGAACTACTGGTGTTAGGCAGTGCTACAAAATAGCCAGCTAGGAAGATAGCACCTGAAAGGACCTAAGTGTGGCTTGGTAGCTTTTTTCTCTCCATAAAAACAGGAGTAGTTAAACATTAATCACTTAATAGCAGGAATCATTGGGTTAGCAGTAAAGCAGTTGTCTATTTTCTTCATCAGCACAACATAGTCAGTTTGTTTAGCTTGTTTTGTTTTGTCTCCTCTCCTGCTGCTGTAACTCTTACTCCCTAAATTCACCTCTCCCTATTAGTTTTTAGGCCAGAGACATAAATAAGGGTGACTATAATGTTTAATGATTAGTAAGCATGTTTTTAAAAAGGGTAGTACCTTAATTGGCTAATAAAACTATTATTATTAGCAATATTACTTCACAGTTCTATTACTTTAGGTAACATTGAGTTAAAATTGTTTCTTACTATACTGATACAATGGTTACATTAATATATTGGCTGAACTGTTATAAAGAAAATTGAAAAATCTCTAGTAAGTGCTATTAAATTGCAGTTTTGCTTCCTTGCCTCCTGCACCAAGTATTAGGGTACAAATCTATAATTATTTACAAGTTAATCCATTCTGACTCCCCTTCCTGCACTGCTTTCCAGACACAGGCCTCATGGAGAGTCTGGTGGGTTGTCCCCAACATCCTGGGGAGCTTGGGCCCCCAGGCCAGCTTCACTACTGCATGAAGGCAGCCACATTCCTCCTGCTCCAAGATCCTACTATTCCTCGCTCTCCTGTTTCATTTTATACCTTATTCTCCATTTTTTCCTCTTCTTGAACCCACCCTTTCACCATTGCTGCATCTCCTCTCCTCTGTCTCACTCCCCCCAAACAAACAGCACACCCCTGACTCCCTTCCCTCATCCCAAATCTATTCCCTGTATCCAACCTTGGTGTTTATTATGCTACTTCCTATGCAGTTACAGCTCAACATGTGATAACAAATACTGTCATCTAGATGGACAGAATCTTCTCACCTGAGCTTTGACAGCCCTACCTGCCCTAGTTAGTAAGCAGAAGCAGTTTGGATACCACCCAGTACTCACCCCATCCTTCTGCCCTCAGGCAAGTTTCATCATACTTCCCCTTCCCACCAGAGGCCACGGGTGGTGCTGGGCCTCCTGTCACCACTGCACTCTTGCTGCTGGAACTCATTTTATCTCATGCCATGTTTGATTTAGGAAATCAGGTTACAATTTACAACAAAAGCCATCAGGAGGCCTTGAATTTCAGAGGCACTGTCCTTTTATATGTATGTAGTGTGCACAAAGTACTTTAGTTTTATTTGTACAAAGTAGCTTAAAAAACAAAATTTTCAGGAAAAGGGATGGAGAAAGTTGACTTCTAGGTCCTGATATGACTCACTATATCTTAATAGTCTTTATAATTCCATAATGCAAACAGAAGGAAAAAAAAAACAAAACCCACAAAACAAAACACAGTAAAACCAGTAAGGTGCTTGTGTGTTCGAGGGAAATTATTTTCTGCAGACCAGGGGACAGTAACTGTTTACCTTTTCTTTCATCCTGGTTTCCCTTAGCACCTGTGGGACTGAATGGGGCTGCATGGCCTGGAACACCAGTGACAAGATGGTGGCCAACCTACAGCACGGGGACCAGCACCTGGGAATTGCGGGTGGCCATTGCAGAGCCAGTTCACTGGGTTGAGTGTCCCCATACTGATGCAAACAGGAGCTTGCACAGGGGGGGTGGTGGTGATCAGGGAAGGGGTTGCCAGGTGGAGGAGGCCATTGCCTGCCTGCACTGGGCTTGCCAGCCCTGCCAGGCTGTGGGTCTCCCAAAGGGGCACAGCTGAAGCACAAGAGGCAGAAGCCACAAGTTGTGAGAAGGGAAATTCTCACCAGACATGGTGAAAAAGCCTCTTCATAGTGAGGGGGATAAAACACTGGGACAGGCTGCCCAGGAGAGGGTGTGAAAGCCCAGCCTGACTACCCCTGGAGCTACTCAGACTTCGACTGGACGTGTGCCTACCCTGGGCTTGATCTTGCACTTTGGTTCCTTCTCACACCACACTCAAATCCACATTGTTTTCTTCTGGTTTTGTCACACTTAATTGTCCTTTTCTTCTTTTAGTTTCCTAACTTATTATTTGTCTCTTCCCAGCTTTCCTTTGCTGTAAGTTTCTCAGCTTCCCTCCCTCAGATCCCCTCACAAACCCTACTTTCCCTCCCAGTTGCTGCACTCACAGGAAGACAAAGCATAAAAGCACAGACAAAGGTTTAAGCCCCTCCTAAGTCTCCCCTTCTGTCATTCCAGGGGCCGGAGAACAGGCCAAACCCCTCCTGGATGCATTATAAAAGACATGGCAAAGGGGTTCCAGTGCTATAGAGGCATTGAGAGCTGTGAAAGGAGAAGAAACTGAGCCTTTTTCAAGGTAGAACTGGTAAACAGATGGTTCCAAGCAGTTTGGGTATCCTAAAGAGGAGAGCTGAGGAGCTGGACCACTCTTCAACACCAGCTACAAAGCTACAGCCTCCCTGTCCCTGCTTTGCCCAGCTCCCAGGCTGGTGACACCTGCTAACACCCTGACTCTCTTTTATCCCAAGGGCCTGTACTGACTGAGGCATCTGCTGAAATGCTGATGTGCTGAGAGGACTTAAGGACTTCTGCCTTGATATGCAACCCTGTACCAGTGGAAAAATGGGCATAATTTCTGAGGAATGGGCTTGCCCCACCACTCTCCCAGCACAGAAGCAGATGGTCTAGTTTACAGGTACACATGGAGCTGTATGACTAAACCTGTACTTGTTTTCATTCAGAACCTTGCATATGAGAAGCTGTATGCACATGGGAAATTCAGAACTGTACATGGTTTGGAAAGCAGTCTGAAAGACTTTGACACTGTAACCCCACAATGGTAATCTATTTGACTGTGCAGCTCTGCTATGAGATCCCAAAAGAGTCATACAGATACAAGGCTTAGAACACTCCATTAACTTGTGAACACAGAAGGTACTTTATAACATTAACTATTTGGTGGATAGACTACAGCTTCTAGTCACTTCTTTATGGGTTTAGATCTAATATTAAATGTAAAGGAATTAATTAAAAACAAAAACCAACATTTCTTACCTACCCTGATCTTAGACAGGGTAGGCAGACAAGTCTATAGCATCTTCACCTATTCCCTACAATACACTTCCTTACAATACAACTCACCAATTCCCTACAATAAAACAAGAAACAAGAAACATCTTGACGTATGTTTAATTGGTTCTTAATTGGTTACAGTTTAATAGTTCTTAATTGGTTACAGTTTAACAAAATTTCCATTTTTATTCATCCTCACCAAGAGTTATCTATTACATATTACTGCCCACTTGAACTGCGGAAAGCAAAGCATACAAGCAATACAGCTAATAAACCAGGAAGGACAGAACTGAACAGGGGAAATCCCCTTCTGTAATTTCCAGTGGTTTAGGACACGTTTGACAGAGCAAAAGGCAGGAGAAGTTGTGAGTTCAGAGGAACAGGGCCAAGTGCAGGGATTTAATTATTGCATAAACCTTGCACCATATTTTATGACGAAATAAATAATAAATTTCAAGCACCAAAGTTCCGCAGATAACTTGCTAAGTAACTCTGGAGCTTTAGAGGCTGTGATGCAATTCAATGCTTTCAGGCCAGTTCAGTATGTGTGAATGAAAAAAATCCTTATCTGAAGGAAGAAAACAATTTTCACTCATTATCCATTGCGCATCCTAAGGAACAGATCTAGAAATAGCATTGGTTTGATGCAATTATTTACAAATTATATGCTTGTTGGGAGAAGTGCACCTCTGATGAGACTGGTGAGGAGATGAGACTATGAGGAGACTGGTGCATCTGCAACAAACATCCCAGCATCCACCCTAGCACTCTTGGTTACTTGCTGCTACATACACAGAGAAGCTGAATATCTGGTGCTCTAAGGGCATATTTCTCATTTTCAAAATTTATCCTACTCTGCCCATAGCCCCTTGTGGTAGCCAACCTCCTTTTCACAGAAACAACTCCCAGAGTGAAAGGCAAAACCTGTAGCTGGAAAGACAGATGAAAAAATAGTCAAGAGGAAACAATTAAAAACTGTCTGCTGTAGGTTACGTGCTCTAAGTTCTTATGTGCCTTTAAGCATAACAAATACAATCAAAGAAACATTTAGACTACTGCATTTCTGACCAGTAAAGAAGCTGAGAAGTGCCAATTTATCTGCCTAACAGCTACAAAGGTGGGGAAGAAGGGAAGGAATCACTTCAGATGATACCAACATACATCTCCTGCAAGGGACTGAGGTGAGCAAGTGTCATTTGCAGACAAAAAACCACAACCTGTGACAGAAAGAAGTAATTTACTATGGTTTTGAATTATTTATTATGGTCCAACATCCTGGAATCTTCACCAAAAAAAGCAACTTTTTTAGCACTGGGGTTGCCATACAACCCCACAGAGACTAAGATGAAGCTTCTGATTTTCTGTAGCCTCCATCTCACCACCACTCTCTCATCTCACCACTCACTGCTGTGGTGTGACTGTCTCCCAAACGTACAGATCCCAAAGAAGATCTGGAAATGAACAGTCACTGAGGCCGAAATCGACAGCCTGAACATCAAGGTGCCTTCCAGTACTAACAAATGAGGGTTTTCACTTCAAATATGTTCAGTTCACAAAGAGGATAAAAACATACTATTCCTTGGTAATTATGAAGGACCTCTATGTGACATTTGCCAGATTTTTATAACTAGCAGACAAGAACAGAGGTGGTCGAAAAAACCTGGGACTTAAAAATTTCAAGTTGATCTAAGACAAATAAATCAAGCCCTAGGAAGAGAAGAAAGAAGAACAAAGTGACATGAAGTGGTAAATTTTCAGCTAATTAAGAGAACTCATCTAATGAAGTTGCACTTGACATAGAGAGTACTTAATCACTCTGGACTACTTACTACAGCTCTAACAAAGCTAGTATTCTGTCACATAACTGAAAAATTAGCTTAAAAATACCCAGTGACACCTGCTTATTTTGGATTGCCAAACAAAAAAAACAACAGGTTTGGTTTTAAGAATTACTTACTAACACTACTGAGTGGCTGCGTCACAACCATTGACACATCAGCCATGGGCACAGGTCTCCTCAAAGCAAGTGCTGCAATCACCATTTCTTTCCAGAACTATGCAGTTACATTATAGGGACTTTCCTGTGAAGAGATTTAAACCACAGTTGCCCAAACCAGCTGGCTCAGACTTCCCTCTGTCCAAGAGTCCTTCTCTCTAACCAGGGAAACCACAGCCCTTCCCAACTCTGAACAGGTTATGTTGCATGACACAACTAAGACACTGCCTTGCTTATCCTCCTCTATCCCTTAAAACTCCTTTTCTGGACCTCAGTCCTCACCTCTTGATGTGTGCAAGAGGCACCTGGGGACCCTAACAAGGGAAGTCTTGCCCTAGCTCCTGGCAAGAAGACACCCACCAGGGTAATTTTCCTTTCTTTCTGCAAAATTTCCTTTGACTGCTTCAAGCATACCTTGCTTGTCCTTAGTTTCAAACTCTTTCTCACTTTATTGTTCACCTGAACAACTTCAGCCAGCACATTGGGCAAATCCAGTCAGCCACACCAGTGCCCCACTGGTTCCGTCCTTGGCCAGGGCTCTAAAGAAGGTGCTGTTCCCAGCCATGCAAGACTGCTCACAGGATTCAGGGGCTCCTAGAAATAAAAAGGGCTTTATCCACAAGAACAGGAGCCAGAAAAGCTGCTCAAACACAAACTGTTTTATGCTAAGCAACCAAACTGAGCTTGACAGAAATCTGCTATTCCAAAATGAACTGTTTTTCAAGAACATTTTCACCTAGAGATACCCTTCGCCTTCCTCAGATCAGAAAACCATTCTGTTTTTCTTCATGCTAGTACACAACCCCAGCCCACACAGGGACCTGTGAACCAGGGACAGAGCTTCAGGATATAACACATACAATGCTTTTGAAAGGATTAACAGAAAGATTTCTGTTGGAAAAAATCATGGACCACCTGAAAAAAAAGAAAAAAAATATACTTCATGAGGGGGAAAAAACCTCAACTTACTGTTGGGGGAAAAGAAAAAAAAAATCCAAAACAACACACACAAAAACCAAAAAACAAACAACTAAAAAAACCCAGTCAAACCCCAAGAATAACCAACTCTAGAAACTCTCAAGTACACTGCAAACGTTTGGTGACTCTTATCCAAACTCTTCTGAGTTGGCAGGAAATGAATGTGTTGGAAGAATCTAGGACAGTTTGAGTACAATAATTCTTACTTTGAAACAAACACTGATGCATTCATTTTAAGTCTCTCTCAAATATTATTAGAGATTTAGAGATTTAGAATGAAGCATCCAGCTAGTTATGTGCACTTCTCAAAATGTGACAAATGTTCTTCAGCAACACTTAACCTGGGCTGTTGCAATGATTCAAAGTCTCCCACAGTGACTGTAACGTGAGATGCACCTTGAGGGGAAAAAAAAAAAAAAAGGTAGAGCAGAGGTGCTGAGCTGAAACTTCCTACATGCACACATTGTGCAAATGCAAATCTGGATTTCTGAAACAAGCTGTCTGTCTGTGACGAGAGGGCAAATCCACTAACAGTGGGAGGTTTGTAGGGTGAATGCATAAGGAAACACACCTCAGAAAATAATCTTTCAACATGGAAAGTTACTTAGAAATTCTTTCCATTTTTTTTTCCTCTCACCTCTGTTTGGCAATCTACAATAAGTCATAAGCAGTCATTAAAGGAATTAACCAATTTAAATGGTATTTCTTTGACCTATATATCATTTCCTCTTGGTTAATTAGCTGGGGATGAAGAAAGTATGCAATCAAAGAAAGGCTAGAGCCCAAGCTAAGAGTGGAAATCGAATTAGATGGTATAGTATAATTATAAAAACTACAAATAGGATAGCAAAGTCACCAGGTTTAATCTTCAAGTAAAAAATTGGAGACATGTCATCTTTGTCATGTACAGGGTACAGGAATACTACACCTATGTATCCATGGCTGTAGTGCCCTCCAAATTCTAAGGGTGAAGCTTCATAGATTTTATTCTCTTCCTTATCTTCTAAGAGCATGATTTTGTTCTTGGTGGGTTTTCTTTGTTTGGTTTGGGGGTTTTTTGTGTTTTTTTGTTTTGTTTTTTTGTTTGCAGTTTGTTTGTTTGTTTTTGTTATAATGTTGAACAATGATTACATTAAATTTAAAAGATGAGGGGTTTTTGTTCTACCAAACACGAAATCAGTGGGAGCTGGCACAAGCTCCATGTCTTGAGACTTCTTGCCTCATGGACCTTGGCTGGCTCACTGGTCATGGGGAGCTCTTTGCTGTCATGGGACTGATGTGTGGTTGGAACTGATGAGCAAAGAGACCACAGCTTTTAGACCATTTTGTACTTTATGAAAGTGATTGCATTATTCTTACAAACAACACATATTAGGGAAATATGAAGCAAAATGTTCTTTATTAACCACAGAAAACAGATGTGTTTATCTCAAACCACAGTGTCTGCAGAATTCAACAGCTCAAAGCCAACTGATGAACCATTCTGAGAAATTTAAAGTGATTGTGAAAGATAGCTTTGCAGTCACAACAACAACAAAAAAAATCCAACACTTCTTTCTTGCAGGATCATTTATCCTCCATTTCATCCAGAAATAACATCAAACTGCTGTTCTTCCTTTAAACAGTGGTGGAAGAGGTGACAGACACTGTGTGGGATAGAGGGAAACCAGAGCCCAGTACACTCATCTGCAACCAGCACTTGCACAAAAAGTCAGCTGCAGACCTTCTGTGACCACCATGAAATTTTAAATAAAAGGAAAACCCCCAAAGAATCCCACTGACAAAGTAGTAATTCCTGTTCTGCACTAACGATGGAACAAAATGGTGAGAAAAACAAAAGGAACTACTTCAGGTATAGCCTATTCTTCTGTAAGCCTTTCTGCCCTGCTCTAACTTTCATTGAATGAAAAGGGAAAACATTCTCCAACTTGCAGTATTTGGATAACACTGGTTTTTTTGTTTCAGTTCTGTTTTTAAAGTTTTTTTACTATTGGTACAATTGCAACAGAAATAAATTTGGCTGTTAGGGCTAAAACACACCCCAGTGCCAAGAGGGAGACCATACATAAGATATCATTTGCCTTCTTAATGCTGGAAGTTTTATCATCTATTCAGCTTACTTGCTGGATTTTGTTGTTGTTCAAAAGTGGATGTGAAAAATGAAAAAGGTGGAAAACGTTCACATTTAATTTACCAGCATTCTCAGACATATAAATCAAAGAGGAAAATACTGCAGAGCTCACAAACAGCTTTGAACAACAAATTTTGTAGCAGAAGAGTAACAGCAGATAACTTCACATGCTGGCCTGTGGCTCCTCTGACCCACACTGCTCTGCACCCCTCAGCTGGGAGCCCAGAGTGTGCTTTGTGCCAAGCAGAGCAAGAAAGTGAAAAGAAGATCTTGCTCAACAGAAAAACACAATCCTCAGACAATCAGAAACACTTCTATTGGGAAACCTGGCAAAGTCTCTGTCAGGTTACCTGTCACAAGAGGCATGAAGCAAACCAGAGAGCTGCAATGCAGATAACTGCCGTGCAAACGAGGATGCCACACACACATCCTTCCACATTCTTGGCAATGCTCCCACAGGGACACCCAGTGTAAATTGAATGCTGTCTCCTCAGGCTCTCACAACTCTGGAGGTGTTGGCCTATCACCTACATTTAATCCAATGATGAAACTGTAACCAAATGAGAAAACCCAACCTGCCACTTGCCTTTCAGGAAGCTGAAAATATAGAAAATTAACTTTCCCTGTCCAGTATCAGGAAATTAACAGGGGAAAGCACTCCTTTCAACACAGCACTGGCCTAATGGCAGTTAGCAGTGGACAAAAGGGGACATAAAGCACAGTGCTGCTGCAAAGGAGGTTCAGCCAGTCCCTAAAAGCTCATCATAAAACCTCTACATACTCCATGCTATGTTGGTAGCTCACTGTAACAAAAGCCTTACTTATGCAAATATCAAAGTGTGCCAACACTAAAATGGTGCTTGTAAGAAAAAAAGAATTAACTCTCCCAGAGTGTTGATTAATGACACAGATCTGTTAAATCCCAGATCCTGCAATGCTACCAGCAGCCACTACCCTTCACAGCACAAATGGCACTTCACACTCCAGGGACACAAATAAAGAAAGTGACTGGATAAAAAGGAAGGGCAATAAGCTTAAGAAAATAGCACTTTAATGAAAAAAAAGATTGTCATTGCTTTTTAGTAGGAACTACTCATAAATCTACATTTAAATGAAGTACCTGAAACATTAGGTTTGTTGAATGTAAGCTAATTTAGTTCTAGAGCAACATACTTCGTACTTTCTAGCTAAATATTCTACTATACTTTGCATAAGCATTTAAGTGTCTCCAATGAAAAGCATTCAAAGTGAGCACAGGAAGATCTCCCCACCTTGGGACCTGTGAGAGACTTGGCTGATATGTGAGTTATAGAAACCCCCACCCACACACCAGTGTTAAGGTTCATCAGACTGCCATGGAAACTCCTTCCCAAAATGGGCATCTAGTGCATGAGAAAAGATTAATATCAGCTCATCCATAAATCACAAAGTGAACTCAGCCTGTGAATGCTCCTGAGTCTGAGGAAGCCAGCAAAGAGGCAGTTTAATCTTCATAACAGCCACTGAAATCTTTCAGTGTGTGGGCTGTAATTGACCACCAATTGAGAAAAATCTCCAGTATTAGCCACAGTAAATTTCCTTTGCTATCATTCTTTCTTTGAGGGACCACAGTACACATTCCTCAAAAAGTATAAGCCTTCAGTATGATTGGCAAAGTCTCTTCTCTTGAGCTAGAGAGGAGTCAAGTAATAGATGTGATCTGGGAGCTGAAAGTCAGCACCCGTCTACACAGTTTGAGAGAGAGGTACCTCACATAGCTGGGGGAGGCTCTCAGCCTTGGTGCCATCTTGTGAAGCACCAGAAACAGCACCACAACAGAGCCCAAGGAGCTCCAGAGGCAGGAGAAGGTAGTGAGGTGACAGAAGTTTGCAGTCATATTGTCTTAGTGCCTTATCTTCTTGTTCTCATAATTTTCTTGCCTCCTTGATACATTGGAGACAGAACTGCAGTAACTCTTCAGGATACACTACTACTATAAAACTCACCTTTTCTCCAGATCTTATGGAGTCTCCCTTTTCCCACCTGTACAGAAATGGGATGCCAGCTATAAAAAGATTTCCTAGCCCACCCTCCCAAAAAGCTTCTGCTCCTGACCAATCTACATTTAAATTAGGTGTAAAGACCACAGTCCCCTTCAAACCCAGCAGCTAAGCTCTGCTGCAGGCAGCTCAAATTAACCAAAAACTTGCATAAGACAATCATATTTTACTCCCTCCCATTTGGCATTCAGATGTGAATCAATGAAAAAGGATGGAATTTTTAGTACTAAAGAATGTGAACATACAGCTAATAGAGGATAAAATACATTCTGAAAGCAGAAAACACCAACAGAAATCAATAACTGAAAATTACTTTAATTCTTTCAATTATTACATTACAAGAAAAATACTTTTGTGTTTGTCTTTTTTACTGTTTGTTTTTTTTTAGTGTTGAGAAACTTGATGTGGAGTCTTAATTCAATACAAAGCCAGAGTAATGCCATCCATTTCAACAGAAATTCTCTGCATTTCACCAAGAGAATCAAATGCAGGTATGCACAGTCTCTTCTCAGATGGGCTCTCATCTGCTATAGCTTTAGGTTCAATCAAATATGCAGTGAGGTAGAACCCAAATAGCCCTGGAATCAGTGCCACTGATGGCTGGGAAAGTCCAGAAAAGAACTACTTCATTAAAGAACATTTAATTTCAGAATGATTTTAGCCCTTTCATGCAGTGATTGTCACATACATCACAAAAGCTCCCACAGGCATACAGCAGTGTCCCAAGTAGGATTAAATAAATTCACAGACACCAGGCTGACAAGTAAATGATAAAAGCAATAGGCAGGGATGGCCTGTTTGGCATCATCAGTCCCATTACTGAGCACCGAGGAGTCAAAACTGCTGCAAGTGTAGCAAATGAGTCAAAACTGCAAATGTAGCCAAGACTGAAGGCAAAACACAGGTCTAGCTGGGCAACTGCTCTGCTCTGACCCAGCAGAGAATTTCATACATTTTTCTTATTCATTTGCTCTTTCATTATATCTCCCTACTCTAAAGCTTCTATATGTGAACTAAGAAGCTGCCTTCCCCTGAAAGTGCTGGATAATTCACTGTTATTTATCAATTAAAATTTTCCTATACTGTATTGGTCTCCTTCTTAAGTGTTTACTTTGTACTTCATTCTGAAACTTTATGTTGTAGGACTGGGATGGGCATGGATCTAGCTTCATAGTTACATACTTGTTGTGCAAATCCATACGTTTCAGATGGCAGCCTCTGCTGTTGTGATCCCTGTGGAATCTTCTGAAGGTGACTATAGGACCATTTCCATCTTCAGAAAGACTGTGAGGACCTGCCTAAGAAAAAGTTTTGATAAATTTCATAACAAACAGTCAAGGGGAAGCAGAGCACTGTTTTACTTTTTAAACCAGAATAGTTTGAAATCTTATTCAGTGGGGAAACATTTAAACTTTGTTACACTGGTATTTGTTGTCCTTCATTACCCATGTATAGCTACTGCCCCATCTTTAATACAGACCAGTTCCAGGCACAGGCAGGTCCCATGCCTGTACCCCACATTTTTGAGAGCAAGATCAGTTCTGTTGCTTCTGTGCCAGTCAGTGACCCAAGCGTGGAATTTGGGTCTCAAACTAATGCCTTTGGGCAGGGTCAGGCCAGGGTTCCTTTAAGGGTGCAGAACGTGGATGCTGAAAGAAAGCCAGCTGGAAATGTTTTCAGAGGAGGTGTCACCAGAGCAAGCTGAAATATCAGACGAACAGGAAAGAAAAAAAAAAAATTAGTCCAGTAGCTGCAATACACCAATACACATAGGGCAACAGACCAGCCAGAAGAAAGACTGGAGAAATTAGAAGTGGACCTTTTTCTTGGAATTAAAAAAGGAACAACTACAGTGGACAAGGTAAGATTATATATAAACTTTTATAGATCAGAAATCCTCCAGTGACAAAGGAAAGAGGGAAGAAAGAAGAGTAGTCCAGTGGGGAGCTGTGGGGCCAGGTGAGGCTGTGTGGGAGAAGAGCTGGCAGCTCTGGCTATAGTCAAGAACTGATGGGGGAAAAAAAGGAAAAGGAGATTTTGTTTAAGTATGGCACCAAGGTATCCCCCCCCCTATCTCCACATGTTAAAAAAATCCTAGAATTACAAAAGACAAATTCACCACAAGGAGTGACTGAATGGGACAAGTTGGATCCCTCCCCCTTAAGTACCAGGGCAGAGATGTCATTGTCAAACGTTTGTGGCTATTAATGCAGAACAGAACAATTGTACCAGCACTGGGGGTGCTGGGGCTGCAGCAGAGTGCTTTTCTGATGGGTCAGAGACAGGGTGCAGGGTGGGTGCACAGCCCACTGCAGGCAGAACAGCACCCCCAGGCAGAGCCCTCAGCCCACTGCCTTCCTGAGCTCGGCACCACTGAGAGGCTTTTTCCTGTACAGCTGCTTACATCAGGTGGGAAACTTCTCTGACTTATCTGCTAGCATGACAAAGGTGCTAGGCAGAAACTCCAAAACAGCACGTGTGCTGGGGCTCAAGGGATGCAGTGACCAGGGCACACCTGAAGTTTTTCTGTATACAGCTCAATATACTTATATACTGAGTATATATTATATAATATATATACTATATATATATTATATAGTATAATATATTGAGTATATATTATATATACTCAAAATATAATTTCTGTATACAGAAATTACTGTACATGATGGCACAGCCCTGCCACAGGTGGGCAGCACCAGAGGTGCAGCATGCAACACCCTGTAAGCACAGCAGTTTGCCTCACTCACCTCCTAGGGTACAGGACATTTTAAAAGGATGGAGACATTCTGCCTTGGTGTCACACAACCTGCCAGGAGAGAGATCAAATGTGGTGAGGCTCAGAACAGACTATGGCAGAGAATCCAGGCTGGCAAGTGAAAAATATAATTTGCCTAAGTCACAGAGCTAACTTGTGCAAATATTCTTCAGTACACTGCCAGAGATGCTCTTCATCCCTCCTCTTCCTGCTGCCTTTCCTCAGAGCCTCCAGGTACCACGTGAAGCATTCATATGGAATTAGGGTGATGTAACACTTCAATGATTATCATGTGAAAGCAGAGGATGTTCTGGTGACTGAATGTGACCCTGGGCAGGGCCAAAACTGATCCTGCCACGTTTGCAACAGAAGCTATTACAGCAACTAAGGAGACAGGAGAGGCAGAGGAGCTTCTTTCCTTGAGCACTCTGAATGTCTCACAGTGCTCCCATACACATTTTTACTTTTCTGGGGTCATCTTGCCCTCTAGCGGCTCTCATTACACAGCTGACAGCCAAATTAATTTCTGCTATAAATCCTGTAGTATCAGTGTTTTCATCCATTATGCATAAAATGGAATAATTCAAATCCCCGCTTATCTGGATCCATTTCTTAGTGCATCAGACCATTAGTAAAATGTACTATCCTGGTGTGAAATCAGAAAATAAGATGCATAACACATGCTAGCTGACAAAATACATATTACAGTCTATGAGAAAATCCTCTGCCCTTCAAGTCTGAAGTGATGTAGTCAACAGGTACCTGACCACTTACGGCTGCTTTGGAAGAGATCTTTCTTCATCTTTTACAAACAAAACAAAAAAAGCCAAACCAACTTTGAGGAAAAATACTGCCTGTGAAATATTTTATTTTTAGGATTAAAACTTTTGCCTAAAAAAAGAAAGTTCTCAGGAAGTAAATAGGTGAAAGTCAAAAGCAAAGTGACAGAAATCTCAGCTGGTAACAAGCATCCCCCAGAGGTTTCCAAGAGACATAAATTGTAGATATTTAGATTCCTGTCATTGCCTATAATAGTATGGAATATAATTTACCCCCCTTACAGCCATTTTTGCTTCTTTGGGCTCTCCCCAGCAGAGCTGCAAAGTTTAATTTATTACATAAGTGTCATCTGAGACAATAGCAAAATATCTGCTTTGTTTCATTTTAACAGGAATTATTGCCTTCAATGAGCACAAATCCCATTTACAAACTGAAAATGATATCCAAGCTGGATTTCTGATACAGTAAATTCCAGCTGAGGATCTAGCTTGTCACTTTCCTTAGTGACACATCTGTAGGCCCCAAAGTTCCCAGCTCTCCGTAACAGGAAAGCCATGCAGGTGTCAGAGGTAAAGGAGGAAAAACAGCAATTGTGTAATGGTTGCTTGTCATTCAACAAGGTGCTTGGCTGTGACGGGTCATCCTGTCAAGTGAAATCTCAGTGCTCACCTTTCTCCAGTGACTTTTTATCTAGAAAGGCTTTTCCTGTGATTGACTTGGTCAGTACAGACAGCATGACAGTGTAATTTGTCTCCTAGTTAAGAATCTTTCAAGTCGTTCCTTATACACTACCTACAAAGACAAAAAACGCAGAAAAACATAAGGAAAAGCTGTTCAGTTTAAAGAAGAGCAGCACTCCTTAGCATTAGAAACCACAAAATAAAAATAATTAGAAATCACAGCACTAACAGCCTTCTAACAAACTTCCTCCCTCAGCTTTGCTGCAGGGGATATGGGCTGCTGGGAGCAAGAGAAAAGAAACACCTGGACTTTTCCCACCTTGATCCTCTGCCTCTATGGATTCTTCTACACGATGAAACCATCAGAACCTTTCCTAACCCCCTATCTAACAGGACCAGATAAAAACCTGACAATTGACGAGGTATGGTTTTATTCTGCCCCTCTTTTCTTTTTTTAACACAGAGCACTAAAATAAAAATGTAAAACTTTTACAGTTTTCAACGAAGATAACAAACAAAAAACCCCCAGACTGTAACCACATTTGATAGGTTATGATTTGCAGCAGATAGCACAAAGATCCATTTAATAGGTTTAAGATCCATTTGTCTGCACAAGCCATATGCTGTTTCAGCGTGGGTTTATATTTTATAAATTCCTGCAGAGCAAAAGCTTTCCTCTACAACTCTATTTAAAATAAATGAACTTATTTTCTCTAAGAATAAAACCACAGAGATTTCCTCTTCTCTCCCAGGTTACTAACCAGATTTTTCCAGTGTGGACATACTCCTACCTCGCACTCCTTTTCCCCATCTTCCTGATCACCGACTACGTGCGCTACAAGCCCGTCCTCCTCCTCCAGGGCATCAGCTTCATCGTCACCTGGCTCCTGCTCCTCTTTGCACGTGGAGTGCTGGCCATGCAGGCCGTGGAATTCTTCTACGGGATGACAACAGCCGCCGAGGTCGCCTATTACGCCTACATCTACAGCGTTGTCAGCACCGACCGCTATCAGCGGGTGACGAGCTACTGCAGGAGCGTCACTCTGCTGGCAGCCACCCTTGCCGCCGTGCTGGGGCAGCTCCTGGTTTCCTTGGCAGGTGTATCCTACTTTCACCTCAACGCCATCACTTTGGCTTCCGTCTCCCTGGCCTTCCTCTGCTCTTTTTTCCTCCCCATGCCCCACAGGAGTATGTTCTTCCACAGGAAGGACGGCCCAGACGCTCTCCCAGCACCGGACAAAGTTGTCGCTTCCCGCAGGCCCTCGCGCTGCCAAGAGGACCGGGGCTCCGGATCTGCCGCCCAGGGACACACACCTCAGCAGCAGGCAGAGGGTGCCGAGGCCCCCAGCGGTGTGCTCAGAGTGCTGGTGCAGCTGAGCAAGGACCTGAGGGATTGCTACAGCTCGAGGAAACTTCTCTACTGGTCCCTGTGGTGGGCTCTGGCTACGGCGGGCTTTAACCAGGTTGTGAATTACATCCAAGTGCTGTGGGACTTCAGAGCCCCCTCTCAAAGCTCAGCAGTGTACAATGGAGCTGTTGAAGCAATAGCAACTTTTTTAGGTAAGTAAAAGATCAGCAGCAAGTACTTGTAGTCCCCCCTCCACCCCCCGTGCTGATGGCACTCTTCAGCAGTGTCTCTGGTGCCTGTTTTATTTTCTGTGTGGACCAACATCAACAACAGCAGCCTCCAATACATAACACCCAAATAGTGTGCAAAACATGCTTTCACTGTACAATTTTATCAGCAGGGTGTTCAAAAATAACCTTTAAAAATATCTATTTATATTTTTCCTTTTTAGTGGAATCTCATTCCACCAAATTGCAGTCCAGAAACCCTGTGTGATGACACTGTCTGTTCCTCCCTCAAACACATCTTAAGCTAGGTGATTAAAACAAAAATTTAAAGTGCATATTAATAATCTGTCTAAACACACATTGTCTGGAGCAGTGCATTTCAGGATAAGTGCTCCTGAAGAAAGATTCTCTGTCTGTATCCTGATCAATGAGTTTGCCTCTGGATATGATGTACAAGGAAAGGCTGTGAAAGCTGCAGTTGCTTGGCCTTGAGAAAACAAGGGATCTGATTAATGTACATTAATACAGGAAGGGGAGGAATGAAGAGGACAGAGCCAAACTCTTCTCAGTAGTGTCCAGTGACAGGACAAGGGCCAAGGAGCACAAATTTAAACGAAGTTCCACTGAAACATAAAAGAACATTTGTATTGCAATTTGGCCAGAGGTTTCAACATTCCATACCTGGATTTCAAAACCTAGGCACCATCCTGAGCACCTTAGTCCAGCTGATCTTGTTTTAGCAGGGCTAGGTGACCTCCAGAGCTCTTCCAACCTCAACTGTTCTGATCCTCATTGGTGATTTGGTCCATTCAAATGGCATTCCTCTCCAGACACAGAACAGAAGGCATATGGATTAAGTGCAACTTCCTTCATTTAAATAGCTGTGCAGTACCAACAGAGCCTCGTTTTTAAGCACATAGTTGTGTCCTTGACATAACCAGGAGCTTTATCTTATATTTCCACAGGGATCTCTCAGTTTACTCTTTCTCCCTGCAATCAGCATGAAAATGCATTTTACTAAAGCTATCCCAAACCTGTCAGACTACTGGTTTGAGCAGTATTCCCAAGGGCTTTTTGTGCTTTTACACCCTCTGGCACTTTAGCCTATTTCAAGTGCACAAAGCACTTGCAGCACTTGGAACCTCTGGGAACAGCAGTGATGGACAAGAGGAGGAGGCCTGACGTGACCGAGTTCTGATGAAGAGGACATGTAACTAGCAAATGAAGTCCCAATTTTACACTGCTGTGCTAGCCTGCCTGAAAAATTTGGGCTTCTGGTACTCTCTGGACTCTTAACTCACTGCTGAATAACCTGCCTGGAACCTATACATTTCTCTTTGTATTTGAGCTAACCTCAGGATACTGTATTTCAAAGAGCCTTCACAAATCTAAAGGAGCCTGCAAAAAAACCCAGCACACAGCTGAATTGCCTTCTTACAGCAGCAAACAGTATTACTCCAAAACAGAATAGGGGAGAAAAGTAAATCTCATTACTACAGAGATTAAATAAAATACCAAATTTGGACCTTGTTATAACATATAACACATGAATAAGTGCTTCTACTATTTGAGATGGTCAATAAGGCACCAACAAATGCAGTTCATGGAATGTGTCACCAGAAACTGAAAAGGAAAAAAAAAAGCAAAAAAAAAAAGAAAAAAAAAAAGGCTTTCATAAACAAAACACAAAGGAGTGCAACTAATTTTCATGTCATTTAGATCTTTACATTAAGAAATTAAACTCCATTATACTTCCATATATACTCAAATATACTTCCATATTTTGGCAGAAAACGGTTGGTGGGATTTTTTTTTTTTTTTTTTTTTTTTTTTTTTTTTTGCTCAGTTTAAAAAAAGAAAAGTTGAATAACAATAGACTGTACACTGCTGCCTGCAGCCTTAGGCATGAGGAACTTTTTTCAAGCAAAAAAAAGAAAATCAAACCAGAAGACTTTCACACCACTACCTGAGAACACAAGCCACACCATTATCAAAGCCCATTGTGGCGTTAACAGTCTCAAGAGCTCCTGGCATGGTTCAGTGATACAGTTAAGCAATGGTTCTAGAAGGACAGTAAGTGTTTCAGAATTTGAATTGTTACTTTTAAATTTCTAGGTTCAGCAACATCCATGGCAGTTGGATATGTCAAATTAAACTGGGATCTTTCTGGAGAATTGGCTTTGGGGATTTTCTCTGCAATGGATGCTGGTTCCCTGTTTCTCATGCACTTTACAGACAACATCTGGGCATGCTATGCCAGCTACTTTGCATTTAAGGCATGTTACATGCTCCTTATAACAATAGCAACGTAAGTAAAATACATAACTGTTCTAATAACACGCATTTAAATCAGCAAATGTCACATTTTAAAATTTGTCAAAGTTTCACTGGAAGTCTCCCTAGAAATAAGATTTAGTGAGTCATGATAGCAGTATGTACTATTTCTAGCTTATATAAATCTACACTTAATTATATAATCTAACCATTACAGTAGGTTATTCCAAGTGAGACGCTATCTTTATTCTGCATTTAGCTGTTAATGATCTATGTACAACTATTACAAAAATGGTCAAACATATGCAAGTCTTTATTTAGCAAAAATACTCACTCAGATAAGTAGGATTCACAAAAGTGCCTAAGTCAGAAAAATAAGGACTTTCTGCCCAAATGAAGCTGTTAAAGCTTAACAAACAAGACTTAAGATGCTTTAGGTTATGGAAGAATCCACTGTGCACATTAAATTGTTCCCAAACTTCCTCCCATAAGTAAGCTTTCAGAGTCCACACTGTGCATAATTAACCTGTACGCTCATTTTCAGGTTTCAGATTGCTGTCAATCTAAGCATGGAACGTTATGCTTTGATGTTTGGCTTCAACAACTTTGTTGCACTGGCAATTCAGACAGTTTTAACTATTGTTGTAGTAGATTCAAAAGGTCTGGGACTGGATATCAGCACCCAGGTAAGTTCCATTACTTTCCTCCAAAAGAGGGTTCTGCTGCAGGATTTGCCTCTGGGAAGATACTGGGCAAAGGGACAGCTTAGGACAGTTACTCACTTGAAAGAAGGTTCCTTTAATGTAACTGGCAGTAGATAATACAACCTACTTGTCCTCTGGTCCTTCCAATTTTGCATTTCTGCAATGATTTTAAGAGTATTTTCACAGAGTAGAAGGGAAAGACCAAGATCTATTACTCAGGATGAGTTGTTTTTTTTTTTAATTTAAATGTTTACTGTTTGGAACTTTCTTGTCAAAATAGCCTGAAAAGAAGCAAGAAGCAAGCTGAAAGATAAACTATGGGTCTATTACCGAGGCAATTCTAAGTTCCATAGTTGCACTGGATGCATCTTTAGGTTCAGGCAATTCTGAGAATTAACAGCCTCATTATTATTTATTCCAATTACATGTCTAAAATTAAAGTTTAACCAACCTTACATGCTGATTGAACTCCAACTCTCTAGCTTTCATCTTTTCAGAGAAAAGTCAAAAAGCCCTCCCTGCCTGAGGTGGGGAGAGGATGCATGTAATAGAGTATTCATATCCCCTCCCTCTACAAACACATTTGTCTGACAGCGTGAAATCCAGCAGCCAGGCTTCTTGAATCATTTCAGCATGGGATCATTTCGGGCCATGGGTGACAGGGAAAGCAAGGCAACAATGGAGGGACATCCAGCAAACTATTAAAAACTGCTTTTGCTGCTAGGTGACTCTCCCTTCTTCTTCCCCACCTCCATTTCCCAGTTTCTCATTTATGGCAGCTACTTCACATTGATAGCTGGAATTTTTCTGATCAGAAGCATATACACCATCGTCTCCATCAGATGTAGAAATACCAGTGTGGCTGGTGAAAGCATCAACCATTAAGTAAGAGACAAAAATAATAGCTGCAAACAACAGTGCAGAGGCTGCTGCATCATCAGAAGAGTGCCGATCAAGGAAGACTGGTAACTGGTGACACAGGCTGTTCATAAGCCTACAGCATGAAGAGCTTTGTCAACAGGATGGTGTGTTTTGCCTCTTTTCTTCACCAGCAGCTCTAATGCCAAGCAAGCCTCAGACCATCTTCTACTTCAAGTCAAATTTAATTATCTCACACCCAAATGTGAGCACAACATGCAAGCACATACCAGTGCCTGAACCTCACAGCAGAAAAGCTCTTAGAACACACACCTTTCAATTCCCACTTCTATTCACTTCTACTGAGTTTCAATTCCCACTTCTACAACTAAAGAAAAATTAGCCAGAGGCATAAGATCTTCACACATTTCTAGGAAATCTAAAGAAGCAGTTGCCCCTGTAGCAGGAAGATCACTTGTTGGAAAAATTGCCACAGAACTTTTGAAAACTTTTTGAAAACTTAGAGGCTTTGTCTACTGGAAGCTGTGACATGCATTTTTAAAGCAACTTAGCAAATAAAAATAAAATCAGGTTTTTTTCCAAAAGACACTACCTCTGTGTTCAAAAGCAGACTACAATGCTATATAGCATAGCAATACAACTTTAGTTTTAAAAAATGGCCAAAGCAATCATTTTGGATTCCATTCAGACAATGCACTCCTCAGAAATCTTTATCTTTACTTACAGGATTGTTAGCCATCATTATATATGGATAAACTTACTGATACAGTGACACCTTTACTGTGAATTTGCTAAAGATGTACAACACATATTAACCTCTTTTAAGTGTCTGAATTGATAAACATATGCACTAATTATGTCGGAAATTGCTTTTGGAAGCAGAAAACCCTTCTAAACTAGCTTATTTTTAAGCCACAGGGAGACACTTATTTCACATACTCTTCTGATCACAACTAAGTCTTGTTTAGAGACTGTCATTAGCTTACCTATAATAACTTGTCTTCTGCAGCTAACCATTTCTTGAGTAACTACCCTCCCCAGAGCTTCCAGTGTCCACCATACAGCTATTCTGTCAAAATAATCCAACTTCACTCAACATTTTCCTGATTGATGGGTCACTTCATTTGAGCTAGAACAGCAACACAAAGAAATGTACATATCCAAGTGAGGCATGTGAATATTTCAAGCTTAACTCAATTTTAAGTATATTGCTTTTGCTAATTCATCTGTGTATAAGATTCAAAATATGTACATTTTAATCCAATAAAATGTTACTGCACAGAAATAATGCTACACAATTATTTTTTCTAATATTTATTTTTTTTCACCTGCAAACTGTAGCAAAACATGATCAGCTTTATTATGCAGACAGGTATCCCTCTAACATTAGATTTAGGCATGTATAAATAGAAGAGCTCTTAGGAAAGGAAAACATTTTGAGAAATGAACAAACCTTCAATTTAACTTCATGACTTTCAATACCAATGGTTAAAATGATGTAGCTCATTCATTCCAAGAGATACAACAGCACCTTAAAGTGGCTGATCTATTTCCCAGTAACATTTTTCACATAACAATGTGTTAAAGTTACAAATACTGATATGCACAAATAGCTATTTTCTAAGAAAAATATGTACAGTACTGCAGCATAATGAATGTGGTATCTGCAATAACTTATTAGCCAATTTTAATATACATGATACCTCTATGTTTCACCTGCCAGTTCACAGGTTCAAGGATGTTACCACAGCCCTCTATTTTGCACGTTATAACCTGGTGGGGGGGTTGATTTTCTTGGGTTTCGTGTTTGGGGGTTGGGGTTTTTTTTATTTATTTTTTAAAGGTACACAATGCAGGCTTTTATTTTTACTTCTTAAAGACTTCTTCTGTGTTTAAAGCTAATATCAGTGAAACAAGACAACAGTGCAAGAGGCGCAGAGATGTTATGTGACCACATAAGAGTTCTTTTGGGTAAAGTGTCTATAAGGCTATAAGAAAGGATTGGTTGATGAGCTTCCTGTTGGAAATTGTCCTGTTGGTGCACCAGCCTGGAAAAAAAAATGAAAGAAGGAAGTAAGACAACACTGAAGATATTTTTTTCCATATCATAAATCATAAACGTATAATATATAAAAAAAGAGCCTATTAGGAAACATTTCTGGTTTATGCTGCAGTCTTTTTTTCATGATTCTCTTTAAAACCATGATATACAAGTACTTGTTTTGACTTAACAGCCTTACAAATGCCATGTCATTGTAATAATCAGTTGCATTCAGGAGATTCACATGCTGCCTTCCCTTCTTTGAAGCAAAACCAAACCAACAACAACAACAAAAAAATCTATGGGTCTCTCTAAATTAAGCATCACAGTTTATGCCTATTTGGACATACAGAAGTTATTAATATCATGAAACAACTCACCATAAAAGGGTTACTAGATACTCCAACAGCTGCAACTTGTCCAAAAGGAGTTACTACAGGCTTTGCCTGTCCAAACGCAGCAAAACCTGCTCCTTAGAAAAATAAGTGAGAAAGAGAGATAAATACTAGTAACCAACCTTCAAAGAGTTCTTTGCTGCAGCTCTTACACAAAAATAAGTACAAGTTTGGACCACATGATCAAAAGGATTGATCATACATTCCTGATAGTGTTAAGTGTATGCAAAACACCACTAGGGCTATTGCTTGTTTGGCTGATTTGTTTTTCAACTGTCTGGAACTAATCAATTTCCAATTTCTACATATGCATTCTACATACTTAATGTCATTTTATCATTTAAATTTAGGGAAAGAGTATTTCCCAATTTTTTTTCTTGCCTGTGTTCTATGAGTTAGAAAGAGCACTATAATTGGTTGCAGACACTCCAAAAATGAAGACAAAACAATCCTTCTTGCATAAAAGCCATGGGAATACTTACAATTTTAGTATCAGACTATGGTAAAATTTCAGTTATATCACTGCACACAGCCAAACCACAAAGTTCAACTACAGAGCCAAAACAGAGTGTGAGAACCCATAATCAATGCTATTATACAGTTCATAGAGAAATAAATACACATTCTCTTCTGCTAACTTAGGGAGATCATTTTCTTTATTTGTCTGATGTAAATAAGATTAACTAAAAGGTATAAAACCTACCATTTGGCTGCTGAGGGAAAGCAGTCTGTTGAGGGAAAGCTGCCTGGGTTGGGAACGTTGGCTGCTGGAAGTTGCCACTATAACTAGTAGGAAGACTGTAGGAGGCAGGAGTTCCAAATCCCGCAGGCATGCTCATGGATGCAGTACCAAATGTTGCTGCTGGTAGGCAAAATACCACATTCAACTATTAGTAAGAAATCAGTTGTTTCATGAGACCAATTACTACAACACCATGTTAAGAAATGCCTCCTAATGCCACGAACAAGCAAAGTTCAATTTCTAGAGCCACTGAACTTATTTGTCAGCTTAGATCACCACCAGCTAGGTGCAAAATTTACTTTTGTCCATTAAAAATGAATGGAATCACTTAACATTTACTAGATTCAGCACAGATACACTTTCTGAAAGTAAATTAATTTTTTACATTAACATGTAGTTCCCCCAGAGTTTTTTTGTAAGCATCAAGCAAGCACTTTCGGGCAGCACAAGCTCCTCTGTTTTTCTCATTCTGAGAAAAGCATGAAAATCGTCCTAGTTCAAGGTGCATAACATGAAGTTACAAGTTTAAAAAAAAAAGCATATGGGATACATGCATCCCCTCCTCTCATTATCCCCTCCTTAATGCTACTTCACGGGAAATTCTCACCATGCACATTATTTGCACACAAAGTTCCTATTGCAAATGCTCTTCCTGCTGTGGCAAGACTTAAAACAAAAAATCCCCAACTTTACATCTGATTCTCTGCTGAACATTTCAAATAAAAACCACACAGCTCATATGCAATTCCACATGCCCTCAGCAAACAAACAGGAGCACACCAAGTGCAAAAACGTAATAACAAAACCATTATTCTGTCTTTTGGGAGTTATTCTTGAAAGGAGAAGGGTATAGACCTTTTTTTTGATACAGACACTAGGCATTTTATTCTAGTTCAACAGTATACATTTGAACATTCTCTTTTGACATGTCCAAAGTAAGATTTCGAACAAACTCAATTGCTTTGAAAATATATATATTTAAAGAATATAGCTTAATTACTAATTGAAAAATTTACCCTAAATGTATACAAGGGCAAGACAAACTGTTGACAAAGTACAGGGAAAACTAATGCACTAACACACTTCTCATGTTACAGCTAGAGTAGCTATTCAACAGGAAAACTTGCTAGAGGAACACAACAATATGAGCAGTGACTTGGGATATCCCAAAAGGCATCAACCTACTGTTGGTAGAAACTTCAAGAGTCACTCAACTCGTTAGCATGATTAGAGTATCAATAATGGTTTTGTTTCAGTTGCTTAGTAGGCTGGCTACATATGCTCATCTGACTCTTTGCCCAGCTGCCAAACACCCACACCCACTCCATTTTAGAAACCAAGTCTTCCGAAATTCTACGTGCAGAGAACCAGATAGCTATCAATAAGCTTTACAAGCAAGAACTTTTACAAGCCACAAGAAACTTGATACCAAATGTGGCCACCTACCAAAATGAGCCTGAGGAAATATGTGAGAGTGCATTGCTCCCGAGAGGCCTTATGGAAGCCACAAAGAGACCAGACAATGTCAGATCATTTACACGCTCTTAAACAGTAATTCCTTAGTTTTAAATATATAAAAATACTTATACACACACATATATGCAACAAATTTGTCCATAGCATGACCAGCAATAGACTAAACCAAGAAAACCATTAGATATCAAAGCTACAAAACAGAGGTCCCATGTAACAAAACGAAAGGCAGCTTAGCATAAAGGACATGATACAACTTTACACCTTACACTGACAGGAGAGGATAGAATGTTATCTTTACTTATTATCTCTGTCACGTAGTACATAACATCAGTGTAGCTCCTAAATGGCTGGAACCTCTGACAAGCCAAGGATAGCTCTTTAGAAGGGGGAAGGATAGAGCTTCCATATTTAAGCAAATTTAAAGAAACTACAAGTTCTTGACAATGATCCAAAATAGCACACTTAGGAATGAGATTGAAATAAGGAAAAAGATAGTTGAGGCATTAATTAAAACAAGTTTAACTGCATAATATCTCAAAAGAGACTGAAAACCAAATTCATTTAACCAAGAGGACATGAATTTATCAATTCAGTTTTATCCCAGCAGTTTAATTCAACCTACCTAAAACTCTGAACAAAGGACAGAGCTAGGTTAAAATGCATACATCAGCAGATTTTAAATCTGTGGAAGTCCAGTTAATAGATAAAAAGTAATGAAATTTAACAGTTCCTTTGCATAAGAAAATTAGCATAATCTAGCAGTCATTTAAATACAAGTTCAGTGTTCTCAAGAAAAGCAAAAGTTTGCTTTTTTAAAAGATTCTACAGAACCCTCCCCTGAAAAATGAACATAATTAAGGAGTATAAAGATTATATTTAAACATATGCTTTACTGTTAAAAGACCAATGTAAGGAGGAAGTGGGCTGGTGAGGAACTAACAGCCCAAAAGCATTTCCTTTCCTGGTTCTATCCCCAGCTCTTTCAATGTGAGGGCTAGACATATAAAAAGAAATATGCTTCAAAGCCAAAGTCTTGGAACGTGTCCAATTGGTAATACATAGACTACAAATAGCTGAGATAGTATTAGAAAATTTAAACAGATCATTTTCATATTTCACATTGTCACCTTTTGAAATCCTAGGATTAGGTCAGAAATAAAACAGTAACATCCTGTTACATTCTCAGCCCAATAAAACACCAAGAAGTTGAAGCTGATTTCTTTCAGCCTGATCATAAATACTGTACTCTACAATGAACAAACACAACACATCAAATAGATAAATCAGAAAAATCTGTAAGAATCAGATTAGACAGCTATGAAGAAAAGAAGCAAGGCAAGTCTTGAAATAAATAACTTGAAATAAAGTTTCTCAAACACTGTTTTTTTCCTAACCTGTTGCTCCTCGGCTATTGGTCTGGAATGGATTCGTTGAAGGTGCCACTGGGGCAACAGGGGCAGCTACAAATGGATTTGTGGAAGGTGTTGCTGAAAGATTAAAAACATTTTATTTCATTAAGCCTTCTAAAAACAGCCTAAGTCACAAAGTTTATACAGCTTTTATAGATATGCTTAAGTATCTAAATTAAGTGAAAAATTAGAAATTAATAATAAAATGCTTAATTTGATATGCATGGCAAGAGTACTTTTTTGGCATCCTGTAGTAACTTCACTATCACTAGTGCTATAAAGTATGGCACTATCAAGTAGAAGTTGGTAAGATATTTGCTTACAGTCCACACAAAAGGTGTTAGCAACACTTTTATACCTCCAAATGGAGCAGGCACACTCGAAGATGCAGACTGTGTCTGTGCAGTAGCAGCCACGGGTACTGTTCCAAAAGCATTGCTGAAAATAATTCATACATTCAGTGAAGTCAGAATGGCTTAATAATTAAATACAACTTACAATCATCATTGGCATGTAAAAGAATAGAAAAGAAATGTTTACATGTGTTATGCAAACTGCAGTATAACTCACTGGTGCCAGGAACTGAGCCCCAGATGCCACTATGTAACTAGTGCTAAGCAATGAAAAGTCATCTCCACCAACAGCAGTAAAGAGAGTCCTGAACAGACACCATCAGCATAAAGGTTGCAAAGTAGAAGCTTTAGGGATGCTTGCAATACCAAGCAGAGTTGTAACAGGCATTTGGTATTTAATGATCTAAAACACTGGCTGGCACCATTTATATCAAATATCTGAATATTCTTTTTGCCAGGGATGCTATGATTTTCCCTTTGAACGCAAATCATCTCTGCAGGAAAATGTTAACATCTCAAAGGTTTAGCACACAATGACTAAGGAGATGCAGAGAACATTCTGCTGGTAGAAAGAACTCTTAATTTTATCTTATAATATCCTATCAGACAGTACTGCTATTACTTAAAACAACAGATACAGTTTCAGTAGTTCTAAACTCATTTAAAATTTCCCCATTTAGTTAAGACAAAAACCAGATTTGAGAAACAACTTGCAGTGACTTCTCTGCATATTGCTCAAGTGAAAGTAGGAAGCCAATTACTTCTAACAGAGTACCTGCTAACATTACTGGTGGAAGTATATGCATTGCTGGAGGTTGCTGTGGAGCTGAATACACTGTCTAATTCTGCTAGAGCCGCATACTTGTCTGAAGATGCACTTGACGGATTTGGGGCTGACAACACAGGACCTGCTGATGCTGACACTACTGTACTGAAGCCACTTCCTTGCTCACTACCACCTAGAAAGAAACCAGATTTAAAGTGATGAGGGTGGTTTCACTTTCTGCCCTGCCAACACTGAGAACTACGTAAAAGTTCAGACAGATCAAGTTTCATACTTAAAAATTAAATATGCACTGCAGAACACAGGAAAAAAAGTCTACCATTAGCTATTAGCTAAGTGTCAGGCTTGTATAGATATTCCACAGCTCCAGTGAGCCATTGGTTTCCTTGGAACTGATGACTCAATACTACAGTCATCTTCAGCTAGAAAATTTAACAAAAGACATACATTCAAATAATCTATTTCAGAACAAAGCTCTACATTACAGAACAACATGAGTTTTTATAAGCCATTTGAGAAGTTAGAGAATAACTAACTTTGTTCTCCTTAACTTAAAATTAACTATATTCAAATATCACTGCTACTAGTTTACTAAAGCCAAATTTTTTTGTTGCAGAAAGGTAGGTAATCCACTCTGGCAGTTCTCTCCAACAACTGTAGCTCACCATTCTAAAACCAGGTTTTAGATACTTTCATCATTGCAGTTGTTTAGATATTTCCACTTGAGTGATTCATGTTGGATAGTAAGCAGGTTCCCCAAAAAACAGTCATCTGATAACACCCTTCTGAAGTGAAGTTATTAAAACTTAATCTCGCACTGACATGGAATTCTGCTGATAATTTAAAGAAAGGACTTTTTGAAATATGGTTACTGTTTTGACAAGAACAGCCACCCTTGTGGAAATATACACATGTAGAATAAAAACAAAGAATAAAGGTTAATACCTTGCCCTGCACTGAAGATATTGTCTAAATTAGCAAGAGCTGCATATTTGTCAGCGGACTGGAGATTCGGTTTATTCACTGCAGCTTTACTGGCTGCAGTTGCTGTTGGGTTGCTCTGAGAAGCATTGAAGGCTCCAAAATCAGCACTGGAGGATTTAGGGAAGTTATCAAAGTGAGCAAAGTTAGCATTCACTGATCCAGCACTTCCACCTGTAACAAATTAAGTTAAACATGATCAATCCTTCAAAGTTAGAGGAAGTCTCCCCAGCTGTAAGTGAGGGCACAACAATCCCACCTCTTTGAGTTACATAAGGCACTATGTTCCCCCACCCCATCCCACATCTTCAAGATGTGCAGTATTCAGTCTGCAGATCGGGGACCTAAAAAACCCTAGAACTTCAACAGCTTTACATCACAGCCAGTTTGATCTTGAAAAACTGTGTTACTTATTAGCTGTTAAAGTAATTTCAACTATAACGTTCTGCTAGAAAAAGTAAATATTTGTCTGAATATTTAATATCAAAAATAGAGAAGCTTCATTTTCCTCTCATAGTGTCTAATGAATAGTGGCTATTCATTCACATTTACTTGACAGTACAGTCTTTAATCATTCCAGATGTCAGTTGTTGTCTAAGCAAAAAACAGTGCCTACAAGTTGAAAAGCATTATCATTTCATACTGAAGTTTACAGAGATACTTTAGTTGTATGTTTTTTTATTTTTAGGCTAAATCCAATCAGGAAAGAGGTGAGGGGGAAGACACAACAGCTCTTTTTATACCAAGTCTCCACGGACGTCAGAGATACATTAATAAAAGAGATACATAAATCAATTTTGAAAATTTGACTTGCTTCCACACAACTGAATTTCAGTTCAAGCATGAAACAATGAGCTTCCATCTCTTCATTGTCCAGACAATTTTATCTACGCAGGTCACGTACTTAAATTTAAATTAGTTATTCCACTGAATGCATCAAGTTTTGTAAAGGCTGAGGATTCCACTTGCACTACAGAACACACAACTTTCTACTGGCACAATCAATTAGTTAAAGCATACTGAACACTAGAAATCAAAGTGCTACACTACAATGGCATAAAATGAAGCAAGCTGAGTTCTCCACTGCGTGGAACTTACTGTGTACAGCCTGGAGAGGAAAAGCTGAAGTAAATTCACCAAAACTGCAGCTAGATGAAAGCGTTCTGAACGCTGGACAGCCAGAAATTGTGTGGGGGTTAAAGTTAACATAAGAAGGGAGAAAGAAAATTTGAAAAAAAGTTTAAAACGACACCACACTCAAAAGAAAAAGGAAAAAAAAAAAAAAAAGGAAAAGAAAGTCAGTCAGCCAAAGATCTAGACAAACAGTAAGTGTAAGCTCAAGCAGAAGTTCTAAAGCATGATAAAAATAAAGGAAAGCAAAATAAATCTTAGCAATATGCTCTACACATGAAGTCAAATACACTGAAGTGTGTGCATATGTTACACATACGCATAGACGCACTTTGCTTTTGGTACTGTGATGTGCTTTTGAGTCTACCGAACACTTCTCTTAGAAGATAGAGAGTCAACTCAATATTTATCAGAAGCAGAAGGTTTTACTCTTTTAATAGTTATTTCAGGTGTAGAGCTAACAAGCACAGTGCCATACAGACTTCTGAGAAGCATTAGGAAAAAAAACAAAAAAAAACAACACCAAACAAGGAATTAATTTTGAGTTTCCCCAGAGCTTGATGGCTTGATTGCATTAGAGCAGGCAGATGCAAGAAATAAACTCAAGTACCTTACAACATAAAGGTAAGGATTATTTCAATTAAATAGTCATCACAAGTGCTAGGAGTTCTACCTGTATTTTGGGGTTGAAATGACTGTCTTGCTGTGGGGAAACCTCCAAAATTACTCGAGCCACTAGACTGTCCAAATGCATCAAAGTTTGCAAAACCCTCATTTGCAGAGTTCTGCGCTGTAAATTGCAAAGGAACAAAACATGTTAATGGACATGGGAAATAAAGACAAAAACAAATGTATTAACTGAATTCATGGTCATGACAGCTGCCAAGGGTTACCTACTACCTTAGTTCTTCTTGTATGGAAAAATTATACATAATACTCTATGACTGAAAGGTGTCTTTGAACAAGACTTTATAAATCACCTTCACAGAGCTGTACCAGTCAAGGCTACTTCTCCCCTACTCACACATACTACTGCTCTCAGCTGCCTGACTGGATGAAGCCCCATTGAGTTTAACACTAGAGTGCTTGGAGTGGTGGATGGTCAGGGAAAAACAGCCAAAAAGAACCCAATACCAGATGTACCCAAATGAGGTAACATTCCAGATGGTAGTTTCCAAAACTAGTATTTGTAGACTAACTCAACATTTCTTTGGAAATAAAAATTAGAAGGTATTTTTGCAACATACTGAGAATTCCAAGTGCTCACATACAAGGTGCTGCTTCTGGGATGAATTTAATTTGGCACCACCTGAGTAGGTTTGGCAAGGTTTTTAAATTCATCTCACTAGCAAATTGTTTTAAAAAAAACTAAATCAGAGTACAGAAATATGAAAAATACTACCAACGTCAAGGAGACAGCATTCCTAGAGAATATCCACAAAATAAAATCCAAGGAAATTTCCAACAGAATTTCAGTTTTCACCTTCCCTCCATGCCATACAACAGGAGAAAATAAAAGTTAACACCCATCTGATTTCAAACAAGCAGACATTCAAGCATCCACAGATTCAACAGGAATTGTGTGCATAATTGCTAAGCTCCACAGAAAGTCTGAAGCACTTATAAGTCAGGAGTAAGGGAAAAAATACAAACAAAAAAAACCCTCCATAAAGATAACAAGTTACTATCTAAAACAAGCCCATAACACTTTCTAGAGTAGCAGATGGCAATTTACCATATAATGGGGCCAGATTTGTTTATTCTGGAGGGATTTTGTAGATAAAGTATACATAAAGCCAATAAAGTATGCTAGTTACTTAGGTACTGTTACTTAGCCAGATAATGCTAATGAAAAGATGCATTTTCCCCACCTGATTTCTGCATTTGCACTAAAGATTTATAAATAGATATTTTTATACAAACAATTGTCTTCCACAGCACTGCCAAAATGAAAGTGCAAGTTATTTCTCTTTACAGGTGATACTGGGATGTTTCCAAAACAGACCCGGCACTCCCCAAAGCTGAAACCATCAGCAGTGCTGACAGTGCCTCTGGGAACATTTAAGAAAAGGTAAAACCCACCATGCAGCAGCTATGAGAGAGAGGAGTGAGAAAAATCAGAAACAACCTCACAGACAGAAAGATCAGTGACGAGGGAGGGGCAGGCTGGGGTCAGGTCACTGGAGCAGATTCCCCTGCAGCCCATGGCAACGACCATAGTGAAGAAGGTTGTCCCATGCAGCCCTTGTTGGGCCACACTAGAACAGACATCTACACTGAAGCCCATGGAGGACCCCAGTCAGAGCAGGCAGAGATGCCCTGAAGGAGGCTGGAGGCTGTGGAAAGCCTGTGCTGGAACAGGCTCCTGTCAGGAACTGGGGCTAATGGAGGGGAGCCCACACAGGATGAGGTTTCCTGGCAGGAGCTGTGATCCTCTGGGGGATCCACACTGGAACAAGTCCATGCCTGAAGGACTGTACCCTATGGAAGGGGCTCATGCTGAAGCAGTTCTTGAGGAGCCATGGAAAGGGCCCATGTTGAAGAAGTTTGTGAAGGACTGCATTCCATTGCAGAGGAAGGATCCCAGAATGGAGCAGGGGAAGTATGAAGCATGAGGAGGTAGAAAGGGCAGAGATGAAGTGCTACAAACTGATTGCAACTCCTATTCCCCATCTCCCCGCAGGGGGAAGAAATAAGAGCCAGAAGTGAAACTGAGCCTGGAAAGAAGGGGTGAAGATAGATTTATTTTTGTCTGTCCTACACTATTAACAACTGACAATAACTTAGGTTAGTCTCTCCCAAGTCAAGTCTGGTTTGCCCATGGCAGTAACTGGTAAATGACATCTCTGTCCTTGTCTTGACTCACAGGCTCTTTCATCCTATTTTCTCCTCCATCATGCTTAGGAGGAAGAGTGAGAGGGCATCTTGCAGCCACCCAAGGTACAGTCCACCACAGTGTGAATGTCAACAAGAAAAAAATAAAATAAGAGAAAGCAAGATATTGGGAAAGTTCGGTCACAAAATTTCACCTTTTAACTAAGCAAGGAGAAAAATTTACACAAGAGGAATCATTTCCACTATTACATCATATGTACTGGTTCAAGCAGGATTCTACAGACTACAACTCCAACTTCCAGTTTAGTGGGTTTTGTCTGTTTTGTTTTAAAACAACAGCTTTTTAAGAGGCAGAGATCAAGAACTCAGTTGCACCTCCCTTAAAAATGAAAGCAATGCTTTCAACCCAATGCAGCAGTTGCACAGGTGCCACTCTGAGACTGATGCTCAGCTGATCAAATATGATTAGATATATAAATGTCACTACCATTGTGACAATTTTTCATTTTAACTGCTCAGAATACTGTATTGACAATCTTAAATTAGAACACTCGTGTCTAGATTAAAAACTTATATTACAGGCCACTTTTAATGGTTTTATTGCAACAGCTGGCACAAAGTATGATTTGAAACTGGGCTCATGTTAAAACAGTAAACTCTGCAGAAGAGTATTCAGATGTTAATCTGGCTTTGTTTGATGTGGTTAAGTTTAAATCCATGTAGAAGTAGCATATAGGTAAAGACCAGGTAAGACTTGTACTTTCCTGTATCTGAACAATACGTAGATCATGTTTTTAAGGATGAACTGTCAAGATAAAACCTAAGCAAGGTAAGGAACTGCAGTGGATTGCAGATTAGCATAAATTTCCAACAGCTGTTGTGACTGCAGATCAATGAGACAATAAAAAGTTAGATTGCTAAAGCTAGTACAAGTATGAGAGCAGTAGTCATGGCAATGTAAGATGGTCCTGTGAGGTTTGCACTGGCTCATGTGTAATAAAGGCATGAAGCACTGCAAAACCTGTAAAAGTCTACATATATTAAATTACAAAATTCAAAATAATACTCTAGAAGACAATAACTCTGTTGTACTGTTGTTTTTTCTGAGTACATTCTCTTTAACCATGCTTGACAGAGCTGCACTGCGTTACTCCACCTTCTCAAAAATCTTTTGTGCAGGTCTTGTAGCCCCTTAGCTGATAGGAAGTCTACATGCTAATTTTTTTTATCTTATGTCATTATTACCAGACTGTAAACTACAAACAGAGAACAGTTATCTATAGTTAATTTTAAAATATAATTTAGTGTTAAGTTATGGAACTTTGTAAGTTAAATACAGACAGTAGACATAAGGTCAACACTGAGGGCACAGCTAAAACGAAGCCCTAAAACAAGAGCACCAGACCATAAACTTCAAGAAAGTAGTGTTGGACTAAGTGCAGGTTTTTCCATCCTCTGCTTTAGTGCATGATACTAACAAGCATTGCATATTTATGCAGCTCCTTAAATAAGCAACATTTAAAGCTTCTTAAAAAATAAGCAATTTATCAAACGAAAGCTGAGGGACTGATCTGTCACACACTTCCTGTGTTCCAAAGGGAAGAACCTGTAACCTTTCATTATTTTTTTCAGTTAACACTGCCCTGTGGTTACTGCATACAGAACAAGACTTAGAACTGTTTTACCCTAGCGAGTCAGAAAAAAAGTATAAATAAACCACTCTGCAATACACATTCAGCTATTTCTGTCTTTTAGAAACCGAAGTATCAGCCCTGAAACTGTTTTGGGTTCTAAAACTTTGGGAGAAGTGTCAGGGCAATGACTACAATGGCTTATTACTGAAACAGAAAACTAGCCAGTCTAGCTGACTACTCCTATGAATTTTGATTTTCAGCACTTAAGTATTTCAAACATATATTAAAAGACTGTCATAAGATTACATTTATTCTGGAGTGTTCGTATTGCTTTTTATCCTTTTAAAATTACGCAAAAGACGTACAGTTAAATTTTACCTGGAGTTGGAACACAGCATTGAAATACTGCTGTAATGGAGTTTTCCTCTCCTAAGCCCCACATAGTTTAATTAAGTGCATATAAATACAGAGTTATTCAGCAACAAGTTTAGAAAGAATATATTGTCAGAAAGAAAGAAGTATCTGCAGCCTCTTCAGTAACATTGTACAACATTGGCCACTTGTCAAAAGTTCTCCTAATATACCTTAAAAAAAATTACTAACATGAAATCTTAGGGTAAGGATTTTACAAAATACACTGCAACAGCAATTCTTATTCTGCATTACTGAATTCAGCCAATCACTTGAATGCTTTTTTGTTTTTTGAAAGTTAACTTTGAGAAAGCCTTGGCACTTTGGCTCAGTTCCTCAGGTGTTCCTTTGGTCCTTTCCATCGTGCTTCCTCCCCTCAGCTATTAACAATTTCAGGACTGATTTGCAAGAAATACATCTTATTCTTGCTGGCTTAGCATCATTGCTGTTTCTCTCAAAAAATTATGAAAAGGCCATTCAAACAAGGCAAGCAAAGGTACTTTCCCACAATTACAATGCAAGTTAGCAACAACATATTTCACTGACCACAGAATCAACTTGTTATCTGGGATAACTTTCTATGGCTGAAGATCTTTGGCTGAAAATAAACCCTGAGGGCTCAATATATTTTACAGAAGTCATTCTTTAAGAATTCAAGGCCTACCCCCATCGTCAGTCAAGACATATGCTCAAAGCTTATTTAGTCTTTAGGAAACTACAGAATACTACCCACATGGGTAGCATTCAGTTTTCAGATAGACACACACACAAAAGAAGAGGTCATTCTTTAAACTGAAGAAGCCTTTGTTTTTCTCCTAACAAACTGACAGTTGTTTTCAGTGCAGTTGAACTCCCTTAAAGTTTCTGTATCTGCTTTATTTCCATTAATGCTCTTCCTAATAATTTTCAAAAGGCAAATTGAAGGTCTAATAGCAGCTTCTCCTTACATTGTTACTCATCCTCTTCACTCTCCCATAAAGAATTTCAAGTTCTAGTAGTAGGCAGCAGTCTAATCATACATACCATAGAAAATAGCTTTAGCAACTCCCATTTCAAAAAGCACTATTATCAGCCTTTATGTCTGCAACTTTTCTTTAAAAAGATTTTATGGAAATCTTGAGCAATATAACTTAAGGTGCAGAAAATACACATTTATGAAGAAGTTTAGACTAAAGGAATCAAAAATTAAAACCACATTTCATACATTTAAAAGGGATACACTGTTCAGAATAGTTACCTGTGTGACTGTTGAAGTGTGCAAAATTAGCAAAGTTTGCTGTCGCAGTTGACTGAGGAGGAGCAGAAGCAAAGATATCTGAGCCAAGGTCACTGAGGAGGTCAAATTGTTTCTTTTCCTGCTGTTGCTGTCCTTGAGATCGAACTACAACAGGAGACTACAAACAACATTTCAATTAGCTGATAAAATCTGGTATTTCACCAACTGACTCTTGCAAAATGAGGACAGAATAAGCATATTTCATTAACAAGCTATTTAGTCCTGATGTTTATGATGTATACAGAACAGACCCTCCTCCTATGGTATGAGGAGGACAATCTATTTATGTTCCCATGGTGGCTTTAAAAGAGCTCTACAGCAGATTTCCATGGATTAAGAGGGCCTAGAAGAATAAAGTAGCAGCATATAAGCAACTTCAAATTATGCATTTGTACAGTTTGAGTTTCAAAAGACAACCAATAAAGTTGGAAAACAGTTATAACCACTGCATTCTGAAAAAGTCTTTAGAATTTAGTACAAGGGGAAAAAAAAAAAAACACCAAAAAATCAAAGAATTTCATAGCAAGGCTGCAAGCTTCCTACTGTTTGAGACCTCAGATCAATGCAAGAGTAGGTTGTATCCTAAAGATAAAATAGTTTTTAAAAAGAATGTCTTCTCTCCAAACTCTAAGTACATAGTGTTGTCTGGCTTTACATAACAGCCCATGCATCCTTCCTGAAAGCCACTTAAGACAGTTATCAATGGGGAGTAATAGTGAATATGTGTGCTTTTCATCCACTTATAAACTTGTCAGCCATTTGATTGTTTTCAAATGAAAAAACCATGAAAATACATCACATAAGGTTCAAACTGTAGACATATTTATGCAAAAGATAACCATAATTAAACTTGTCAATCATACCAAAAATTTCTGCTTACTGAAAATAAATATTTAAAAGGAAAATCAAACTGGTCAATAGAAACAAGCTTAACCTGATCTGCAAACACCTGAGCACTCTTCAGTGATCATATTAGGTAACAGTTGCTATTGCAAGAATTGCTGTGCCACTCGAAGTACTGCTGGACAATTCAGTGCTCCCCAGCTCTATCACTACTCACTTGGCTAGGTGTGCCCTTGTTTAAGTGCAGTGCAGGTGCAGCTTCTCCCAAGAGAGATTTGAGTGGCTTCACCTCAGGTGTGCTGCTTGTACTACTGGCAGAAGACCCCGATATGGATGCATGGACTGATGCCACCACCTTTGCTTGCTCTGGAGGAACATACCTACATTCAAGAAGAGCAATGTTTGTTACAAGTTTAACATGAGAAGTTCTGATCATAAAGGCTCAAGTGTGAGAACTTGTAAATCTTAGGTCTGCTATTCTAACCAATTAATGCAACAAATTCTATGAGTAGTTTGCAAAACACCAGTGATTTAAATATGCCAGATATTTTTTATAATAAAAACTAGAATTCCAAGTCATCTATATTTTATAGTACTTAATTAACACAAAGCACATGTGTCTTCCACCTCCTAATCACAGGAAGCAGGACCCTTATTTACACTGTTGCTGACATCACCTTAAGCCATTTTTGTTCCATCATTATGAACTACACTTTTAGAAACTTCTTTAAATAATTTCTTCTCTGCTTCCCAGTCTGAATGAAGTTCAGAAACCATTTCACTTTGCAGAGCTGTGTCATCTAGTCCAAATGAGGGACAGCCCTCTGAAGAACAGGAAAAAAAGGACAGCCCACTGAAGAACATGAGGATAACAGCCTGTCTTCACCCCTTGTCAGAGACAATCTTTACACTTGCAAAGCTCTCTTACCATCTTTTCTTTTCATATTTTTCCTGTAGAAATTCCTTTACTTTCTGTGGATCCCTGAAGTCTGGAATTGCTGATGATCTATCATCAAATAGGCCTAGCCAAATCTGTTTGCACACCTTATAAAAAGAAAAAACGAAACACAGAAAACAAACAAACAAAAAAAGACAACAACCACAGAATTAATCAGAGAAAATGTGTTAATTCAAAACCTATTTAAATTTGCAATTGTTAATACATCATACCATTAAAAAGCATGTGGCTGCACATTTTTTGTTCCAGACTATGCTTCTTTAACAACTGACTGGTGCACCATGTACCGCTCTAAATCCTTCAACTTGAAAGACCATCTGTCACAGCAGGGCAAGCAAAACCTAGCATCCTATTTCACCAAATACCCCTTTTACAAAATATTTCTACTATGTACCCATGAAGGGGTAAAGGACCCGATTTCTACTTGTGATCTTAAACAGTCTTCTCCTTCACCTAATTCTACACATTCCCTTAACCTGTACTTCAGGGTTTAAACTGTTTCAACAGATTCCACACACCACAAGCCCCAGATGGTAGTGTTTAAATGATTTAAGGTTTGGTATTTATATTTACTGTTTGTGTATAGGAACTTTTTTTTAAACAGCCCTTATTACCACCATGCTGTTCCAATGATATCATGTACATTTAATTTGAGTGAGGGTATTTGAGAAATGTCAAAAGTACTCTTGCTCTGGTTTAATGTTCTAATTGTAGTTATGAGTGGAAGTTGAACCAACTGCAAAATGCTCAGTACATTCAGCTTCGATTCCTGATCAAAACAAGAGGAAAGTTTGGAGACTGTTCTCACAACTAAACAAGACATAGGAATTGTCACACTTCTGTTTTCTTTAAGGACTTAAGACTACTCTGCAAGTAACCTCAATGTGGATGCTAACTATATACCAAACATTAGCTGCCCTATAAAACCAGACTATTTTAAAACAGATTTTTTCCACGGAAGTGGAGTCAAAAAAAGCTTTATGATGCATACCCTTCCTTCAATAGCCCTGACCATTCTCCTACAGGTCTCCTGTGTTGAGCTCTATCACTTCAATAGTGCCAGGTTTTCAGAGAAGCACATGCTCTAACATGCCAGAGCTGCATAAACTGATTGCCATGAAAACTGGCAAATGAAGGTAGACACTGTGATACCCACACTACTTATATATTCCCCAGAGAGATGCAAACTTATTCAGGTTCTACTTTACCTGTCCAGCTAACAATTGTAGCAACTTAATATCTTTGGTAGCACTAGTTATCAAATGTGATAAAACTTGCAGGCAATTTCTAAGATTGCTCAGGATGAAAAGATCAGACAGCCTAAGAATGTATTTCATACTTGATGTCTTGATTTTATATAGCCTGCCAGCATGCAGGAGTAGTTGGAGTAGTTTTTGGAAGAAAATGGTCATGTGAGCAATCCTGACTACTTCGCATTAGCCAGAGTGAGCTAAAGGCCTTGAGGCCCAGATGCAAGGTTATTAAAAGATCAGCTATGGGCAAAAGATAAGGGAACCGGCAACAGAAAAGAAGAATGACAGGATGAGAAAGCATCACATAGACAGTGCATAAACAGCTGTATTTAACCAGTTAGATAGTGCCCTGTGGCATATGAACAAATGTGTTGTACCAATCAGCAACATGCTTATACTATGTTATCAGCCTGGATGTGTATAAAAGGGCTACCACTACTCTCAGTAAACAGCAATACTCTGATTACATTAATCTGTGTGTTGCCCACTGATCTCCTGCACCCAACATTCCCAGTCCTTATTGTCTTCTACTGGATAGAGACAAACAACAGTGGCAAAAGATCTAATTAACCAAAAATACCTCTAAGTTAGTGATCTAAATGCTAATCCAAAAATATAATGAGTAGTTTCTACTTCAAATAAATTCAGCTATTCAGTAATAATTTAGCGACTGTACTCCACAAACGGGTCAAGCGCAATGCACTGATGTGAGTTTGCAAATTTTAAGTCATTATCTGCAGCACAGAAGTAGAAGAAACAAAACTGATAGTATTTAACACTTATTTCAGACAAATTCACAAGATACAAGTTAGTAAAAAAAAGTTACAATTCTGCTCTAAAATAACCAGTAGCATGAAACATCTTAATAGTAGCAGTCTTTCACATATGCACTCTGTTTTGCTGACAAAATCTGTAAAAGCAGAACACTTACAGGTATAGCTTTAAACATATGCAGTGGATATTCTAGTGTGGGTCAGCAGTAGTATTTCTATTCTTTAATTTCTAGGTGTACCTACACCACCTAGTAGTCATATGATTACTCAAAGTCCTGTTTATCTCTAGCTACAGAATATCTGGCAGGGGAATTGGTAGTGTTTGAACCTACCCTGTCCTGCTCCACTCACTGCCACCTGCCCAGTGTTGGAGGGAACATCAGGAAACAATGAAGAAAAGAAAAACTTATGCCTAATTTCAGACAAGCAGGAAGAAGTGTTAGAAAATCCTGCACCGAGCAGAGTCAAACTCAGGCCTGCACTAAATGATCAGCTTGCATCCTACCTAAGATGTCCTGGTGAATGCAAGAGATGCTCTTAGATACACAGATCAGGCCATTAAATTACTCCTCCTACCACCCAAATGAAGTCAGATCAAAGAAACTCACAGTTATCATGTCACTAGTACCACTGAAACCTGTACCAAGATCAACTCACAGCAACCACAACCCAGTTTTTCACCCTTCTCCCTCAGTTTTTAGCTTCATTTTCACCCTAAAGTGCTTAAGCACTTAAGAAGAAGGGAACAATATAAACAAAAAACAAACCCAAAGCAAAAAGATCTAGACTTAGTCACACATACTTCCACAAGAAGTTCCCATTTTAACAGTTTGACAGCAGGAGCTACACAAACATAGGTGAAAACATTTACTTTACCACAGAGATGCAAATGATATTTTATGTAAGTTTCCTTACCTCAAGAGTTCTCAGAGAAAGTACAATTTCTTCAAAGTCTTAAATACAGACAAGTCTTTCAGAAAGCCAAATGTTAAGCTTTAATATCACACAAGAAACTATTAGAATACACAGTTTTGTCTCTCTTTGTATGAAGCACCACACAATGCTTTGAACACCAGCGGCCATTTCAAGCAAGCATTCAGAACACAATAAAGGCCTCATTGTCTTTCCCTGTTGGCTGGTGACCTGTATGCTCTTTCTAGCTATACTTTTGTTACTATCATCTGACTTAACAGGGATCCACAATACTGCATTGATTATGCTTCAAGTGAGCCATAATGCACAAGATTCAGCTATTTACAAAAAAATTAAACAGCAGTGTGCTGTGCAATACCATAGGATAAAATAAAAATTGGAATTTTATTACATATTAATTCTTATTATTAGAATTCTTATTCTTATTCACATTAATTCTTATTAATGTGTAACCTTAGTTAAACATTAACATTTAGAAATATATACAGAAGTATACAGTACTATGCTACAACTGCTTTTTGAAACAGTTATCTGATCATGGTCTTCAAGTCACTAAGTACTGAATCCTAAGCACATAAAAGTTTGTGGTGATAAATGTGAATATATATACGGCTCAAACTATCACATTTTTTTATTTCAAAGCTGTTTAAAAGTTACTCTTATGATAAAGATTAAGGAAATCTGTGCCACACAATTTACTGTTGGAGTTATGGTGGGGAATGACTACTCAGCTTTTACATCTTTGTTTCCCTGATTATTCCTCAGTAATCACAGCTTTTAAATCCACTCTCTGAATTTGACAGGACTTGAGATACTAAAAGATTGTAACAACAACAACAACAAAAGAGCAGAAATGCAGAAAAACCAGACTGGCACATTGAGATGCCAGTACTTCAACCTGAGCTTCAGTCCTGCCCTGCCAGCTGCTTAGGAAGGACACCTGAACAAATCAGCACACTTTTATTTTTAACAGCAGGTGCCGACTCTTGCCTAGTCTTTAGTTGCAGGAGATGAGGCACAAAGTGCAAAAAAGCAGTAAAGGCCATAAAAATCTGCACAAAATCAAGTTTGTTCATAATTCAGAATAGTGTATGCTTTGAGATATTTGAATTTGATATCCCAAAGGGCATGTATTATTTTAAATAACCATTCTAAGTCATACATAAATCAGACTTGCAGAACAGATTCAGAAAATGCTACTGCCCAAGTTTCATGACAAACTTCAAGCTCTGTTTTGACACAATTATCCATTCCTTTGCATTTACAGATAATCCAGGAAGAAGCATCCCAACTCACCACAAAGTTACCCAACATTATAATTAAGGTACGGGGGCTTACAGATTCTGTGGCTTTCTGAAATGCTTCAACATTGCACCATCTTCTTGAGAATACTCTGGTTCAGCCATTTAATACTAATATTGTTCTTTCTGCAACAGCAGCACAAATAAACCTCTGCTCAAAAGCTCTGTTCATTCACCAAAAGCCTTGCTATATTTCTCGTTTTGGTAACCAAAGCTCCATTAAAAAGCTCTGCTTAGAGAAGAGTCTGGCAAGCTGGAGCCAAGAGTAAACATTCAAGTTATGTGGAAGCCCCTAGAAACAGTGGAACATATCCAACAATCCATAATCATTGTCCACTGTCCCTGGAAAGTATAATTAGTCCATGTCCCACTGGTTCACCAGTGCAAGAAGAAAAAAGAGAGCATTGAAGTCAGAATGATTAAGCGAATGCAGCATTTGAAAGTCTACTTTTGTTGAAGGGTTGACAGAAACAAGACTTTGAAGTTCTGGCTGCCTCTCCTACATTGTGGGAGCTGCAAAGTGACAAGACAAAGCACAGTTTTATCTTGTCAGGTAACAGACAAGAAAACAAGATTTAGCATTTATCTTCAGGAAATTTAAAGGATCATGAGAATCCTTTCACAACTGGTTTGAGAGGAACAGTAGAGCTTCTCTGCCAACAAGCTCCTATCTTGCAATGGGTGCCATTAGATATTTAGCACCTAAATATCAGGAAGTTAAGAATTAGATCAGTAAGCACAGCATAAAGTAAAGAGGGAACAAGAACCACAACCAGCTTCAGCCTACTCATGCTGACCTAAATAAAAACCCAGGAGGTAGTGAGGCAGAAACTGTGAGATGCCATAACTTAAATATATCTTTGAAAGGAGAAATTGGGCCAAGTGCATCTTGTACATTATAATAAAAGTCTCTACCTATATTTTTCTCTTCATACCATTGGCTTCCCTGAATCTGCACTCAACAACTATTCTATTTGAGGAAGAAACTGCTTTTTGCTAGAAAAACTGCATTTACCTATCTTGTTTTCGATACACTAGTTATATTTGTAGCCCTACAGTTTGAGTAATTACCTTTGTTTTCAGCTTTAACCCAAAGTAGCAAAAACCTCATCACATTCATTGTACATCTGGTACTCCACAAAACCAAGTTGACCAGAAAGTCTTCTGGTTTAAAACCCAGCCTCACACTAACATTTCATGCCTTCAAGAGTCCAAGCAGGGCTCGAAGTCTAAGATGAAAATAAATGTGATGTCTGTGTTTTTGGAATATAAAAACAAAAACATAACAACCCACCTCAGCAGAATCCATCAAATTTTGCACAATGCCTGAGACAACCAGATTTCAGTGATTTCTGTTCCAGTGCTACATACTTCAACTACCAAACAACACTTTACCATGACATAACTATTGCACTGATAGAGCTTTCCAGTGTGTGTGGGAAGGTGGATGAGAGAGAGAAAGGCCTTCTGCTTACACAAGACATTGAGCCACCACACTTTAGAAATTCCTAGTAGCACAGCTGTGCTAGTTAGGAATAATAGAATTCAGTTAGGCCAGCAATTTTTTTGCTCCTGAAGCCACCTTCTCTTGTTAGCAGTGAAGGCTGCAAGACTATAGCTATACTAGGAGAAGTCCTTCTGCTGGTAGAAGCTGCACTTCACTAGAAAAAGCACACTACTACACCTACAGCCTTAGAGTACTTCTTGTTTAGACCCAGACATACCATTGCAGAAGCAGATTACATGTCAGTCTAGTTTAAAAAGCTCTAATGAGATATAACCTCTCAGGAGTGTGGTAAATGACAAACTACAACATTTCTTCTTCTCCCTCTCCCCCCCAATGAAATAACCTTAGTTATACACTAAATGCTAAAAGTACAAAGAGCTACACACAACAGAACGATGTTCCAAAACATAAAACTCACCACAGGAACAAAGATCTGGAAACAGTTCCTTTATGTAAGCAAGTTATAGCTTTGTTTAGTAATAGAGCAGTTCTGATGTCAATATTATTCATTAATCTCTGTAGGTACTGCCAGCACAGTGATTTCAAAACCAATTTGGGTCTAGAAGCTATAGCTGCTTTCACAAGCAGGGAGCCCAAGCTAGATTAAATCCTGGTAACCAAGACAAGGTGTGTAGAACAATCAGCTCATGCATCCCTATCGTATTAGCAGAACCAGGGCTGTATTACAAGGACACCTGACTGCACAGCTCATGCTGTCAGGACTCATCATCTCCAGCTTAGCACTGCTCTTTCCACTCCAGGGCTTCTAGGCCACATTCCACAGTAAAGGAGATTCCAGGAAACCATTTTGGCCAGGCCAAACATCAGCTCTGAACCAGCCCCACACTGCTACCAGTTCTGCAACTGCAGGTTCTCCCAGAATCTACAAATGGAATCTAGAATGGGAAACTGGTAAGAAACACTTGCACAGGTGCCATCAAGAGTCAAACACCGGCACAAAAACCAAAATTAAGCACTGCTAAACTAATCGCAGCTGAGCATACCCACACAGCCTGCTACCCACTAGCTCATATAAACATGAACTTAGCACCCAGATGATCAATTTTCAAAATACGTTACCATCCAAATAATTTTTTTTCACCGTATATTAATGAATATGCTGTTTGGAAAGATTATAAAACATATGGCACTGTTCAAATGTATAGTATAAAAATTAACAATGTGACTGGCTTGCCTCATGATACTATTTTTCAGCTTCAGGGAAAAGCTGCTGAATATTCAAAGCTGTAACAGCAACATGAGAGGAGTACCACCTCCACCTTCTGCAGAGAGTTCACTTTCTACTATCATTGCAGTACTGAATCAGAGGCCTAATCAACTTCAGCATCATTTGATTATGAGTATTCAGAACGGAAGCATCTCCATACCACTCTCTCCTCATTCCTAACATGAAAATGCAGGACAAAAACGCTTCAGACAGCTCATGATGAAGAGAACAAGGAGGGGGAAAATCCTACCCAGTGAGTCAGTTGCCTTTATCCTTCTCAAGGATTTCAGAAAGCACTTCAGGAGTATCAGCATAAAGATGTCTCAGTTTTTACTGCAAAAGTGAGCAAACCCCAACATTAAGAAACCAGTCTGGACATCTTGTAATACCCACAGATAAGTAAGGAACACAAAAATACAGATGTCTTCCAATATAGTAATAAGATTGACATCTGTATTTGAGGTAAAAACTCATCTGCAAACAGCTCAGGTTATCTGTGCCAGAAAGATTTTCCTTGGGTGGTGTATATACAGGGGAGAAGATGGTGTCTCACACCTGAAGAAAAGCTGCTTTGAATCATCTCTTCCAAAGCAGTTGTCTCCTGGAGCCTTTTAGTTACTAAATGTTTACCCACATGTGCCACAAAGATAACAATTTGTTACAATTTCAGAAAGTTACTATTTTGGAGATTAGGATTATTTATTTTTTTTAAAGAAAGCTTCAACCTCATACAATACATTGTCCTTATAAACGCTCCTTGAAGGAGAGTAGAGAACTACTTCCTCCAAGAACAACTGAACACCTTAGTAATACCTTTACCTCACAGAAGCTTTCCTGCTATTTTCCTTCCTATTCTGAACAAGCTTCCTATTGTACACCATGATCTACCTTTTCTGGAAGAAAACTTCCCAGAGGCTTTGGCTATGTTGGAGAAAGACTGGGAGGACAAAGTGGAAAAATATTTTACAAGCTACAGAATAACTGAAGTTAAACATACTACATTACATGTAAACATCCTCAACATTTTGCATAGCTGCAGAACTAAAAAACAACTGCTACAACATCTAAACCATCCAGTGATTGTACTTTGCTTCACATCCACATTCTAAAATATTACATATTACAATTTCAATTACATATTTGAGCAAGTGTATATATTAAGAAATTAAATTTTCTAGAATGAACAAGAGACACCTATAGTGAAGGGCAAGCTAGGAAAAGAAGGGGCTTTTGGTGAGATGGGATGAATTTCATCTGCCCAACACTATCTTATCTGCAGGTGAGTATTCCAAAGTTCAATACCAACAAGAGTAAGAAAAATGCTTATTTAACTACTTGCAGCATACAGCATGACAAAGTGAAAATGTGTTAAACTGCAATATTCTAAGTGTTCAAAACATTATCACTGCTGTCCTGTACATGAGCACCTGTTAAATATACCTTCTGCAATTACAAATATCCAAAGTTAATACACAATTAAGGCAATGCACTGCTATGCAACCACCTGAAATGAAACCCAGGTGAACATCATCTTCATTTGTGAGGTAACTCGTTTATTTAAATGACTGCAATACTTTAATTAGAGGAATAAGTACTAAAACCACAAAGACCCTTGCTTTTGAAGCCTCATACGGCATCGCAGAGATACAAACTTTTTTTATATCAATAATGAATTATGTATCAACTAAATCATCAAGACTGGCAGACTGTTCAGGTCTCAGATGAGAAAGACAGCTACACTAACCAACTGAGTAGGGTAAAAAATGAAACTGGTAACATTCTCTACTGCAGATTCAGTGAAAGACTGAAATTAAAACAGGTGCAGGGAGATAGGGACACATTTTCCTTTACACTTGAAGCTGAAAGCAAAGTTGGAGTTAACAATCTAAACTTACTGAAAGAAGCTCCAACACATTATATGTAACCCACAAAATATTCTTTATTATTTTCCCTGTGCAAAATGCAGCCATACATGTTATACATGTATGATGTAATACACATCCATAGAATGTTATACAGCTTTAACATGTCAAAACAATTTAAAAGAAAACTAGTCAATGCCATTAAGAGCATTTTACAGTGCTTGTAAGAGTTTAGATCTTGTTCTAGCTCTATTTAAAGGAATCATTCACTATAACAGTCATTTCAACAAATAACACATTTACTAGGACAGAAAGAGAAATTGCTACTTCTATTTTCATTCTTTAACCTGACAGCTGTGAATGGGACAAGCTTAACAAAGTGAAGTATCAGCCTTTTAAGCTAATGATGGGATTTATCCCCATAAAGCTTCACAAGAACATGTTAATAAAGACACTCTGTAGCCTATAATCAATAGTTCTACTAAAGCAGAACACAGGCACAAAGTGAAATCAACTTTTCTATAGAGAAGCAGCAAAAGCTGCCTCTAAAATCCTCAGTTCCACTGTACAGTATTAAAAGACAAACTTCATCTTCAAGTCAAAAACAGCAACATTCAAACTTTACATGTCCCACAGAGCCAATCCAACATTTACATCAGATTTAGCTTTCATATATTAAAAAGAGCAAAAAGACAGCACACTAGAACTTTGTCTTTAAAGACAGCCCAAGCCACTTGAAACATATGAACACTTATTAGATAATCTTTTGAGGACAAAATTACCCCTTTGCTGCTTCACTTTCAAGAAGCTTCAACACTAAAATACTTTCATTAAATAAAGAGGCTATATAAATTACTAGACTTTGACACCTACTCTGAAGAAACAGAGCTACAAGCAACAAATTTATTTTTGTCATGGTACACTCCTTCAGGAAACACTGCTGCAGTCAGTCTCAAGGTTTGAGTTGGCAGGGGAAAAAAAACCCAAAAAACCAAAACAGGCAGATGCATATTTTGCCTTACACAAATGCAAAACTGAATTCACAAACACTGATCATATGAATCTAGATTGTCAGGGTTGGTCAATAACACAACATGATGATAATCAGCTCTTTAGCGGTATCAATTCAAATTATGTTGATTTTTAAAAAAAATTTTTGCTATGAAAGAATATTAGTGTTTTAAAGTTTAATATTGAAGTCCCAAAACCACTTACACGCTCCAAATAATACTTACTTCATTTCCATGTTTTTGCAGAAATTCTATTTCCTGTTGTGTGAAAGTAGTCATTGAAATTGACTTCACTCTGTGGGGTGGATTCAAGCCCCGTCTAAAAGAAGAAGCAAGAAGCATTTAGTCCGTGTTGAGGAAATCTGCCATCACACAATCAGTTTTAACGCTAAAACCAGAATTCAGTTTTAAACTCAGGAACCATAAAACACTCATTTATACACTTCCATACAACTTAAGCCTGTGTAAGCTCACCTTAATGTGTCATTCAGCATGTAATGTCAAATAATTGAGCTTTAGGGGAGACCAATTTTTATAACTGGATATGCAAACTCACTTTAGCCCTTTCTATGTTAATTTATAACCACTACATTAGACTTTTCGAAATCTTAATCTGCTTCTACAAACCTGTACACCCTTGCCTTTACCCCTTCCACCTCTCAATCTTGGACCCTTCTGTTGTAGTTTTCTTTCCCTCCCCCTTCTCCCTTACTTCAGCCTTACTACAACTTGTAACAAATAACTAGATTGCTTCAAGCCCAACTCCCAAGCTCAGTTGCATTTTCTCTTACTTTAACCTACACTTCTTGTTTCCTCTCAGAATCTCTTTCTAGTTTACTACTTTTCTGCCCCTCCATCCATAGGTCTGCCTTCTTCCTCCTCCTGAACAATACACAAGTAACAGAAACAAAACCAATAAGGCAATGTTTTTACTGTGCTCTCAGATGAGAGATGCCACTACTAATGCAATAGCTTAAAACTTCAGCAGCTCTGCCTTAGACAAAGATTGGCACCATTCTCACATCCACACCACAGACTGCTGCAGCAGAGCAAACAAACTCAAGTCACTTGTGCTGCCAAAGCCTGACGTGGTCAAACCCAGTGCAGTCAAACCTGCAAGCATAGAGAAAAATCCTGCTGAGCGACAGTGCCCGGGTAAGAAAAAGCTTTTTCTTTTCAAGCTCTTTCTTTCAATACATGCTAACTACAGCTTTTGCCCACAAATAGTTACAATTAAATACAAGCCATGTTTTTTGCTCAATGGAAACAAGAGCATTACATCCCACACACAGAAAGACTGGATGCAGTAACTCAGGGAATACCACGGGGTTAGTTTTAACACTCAAGTTAATCAGGCATGGATTTCTGCCATGCCATCTTATGACAAAAAAAAAAAAAAAAAAANAAAAAAAAAAAAAAAAAAAATAAAAAAAAAAAAAAAAAAAATAGATATATATATACACATTATTTCAAGATATCAAAGAACACAAAAATCCGTGTTACGCATATGAAAAGGAAGTTTCCAGAAAGGAAGCTGGGGGAAGCTTCCCAGACCTAATAAGGCTAAGAAATTTCTAACTAGTCAACTGATAATGGTTTTATTGACTGTATTTAAGATGACAAGTAGTTTTCTTAAAACTTCACATCTATTTCCAGAACACTAACTATAAATTGTTATCCATCAATAAAGCATACAACAGACATATGAAGTTCCAAATATTAACACTTTATACTCAACTTGTAAAGAAAGTTATTAGCATTCAATTCTGAGTAAGTACAATGGAATAAATTTTGCATTGAGCTTTCAAATTGTCCTTGACAACTGAAGTCACACTGTACCTGTAAGAAGACATTTCTGATTCCGTGTTTCTTTCAATTGCCATACTTTCAGTTAAAAGTTAGATACTTATTAAAACACTAAGCAATAACATTTTAGCCTGAGTTTCATTAAAAAAAAAAGATTTAAGACACTTAATGATTGAAAGACTACTAAAAAGAAACTCTTTTTTGCGAATGGATACACTGAACTTAAGAGTACCTTAAAAACAGAAGCGACACAAACTTATTGGCATTCATCACCCCAGCAAGAGGTCAGAATACGTTTCCAGGTTAGAGAGAGGTTTCAAGATAGTTTATGCAACTCAACCATCAGCAATTGAATTTGTTGTTTCAAAATGTTTAAACTCCCCGATAAACAAATAACAATGTAGCATCTTTCCGCTAGTTTAAAAAAAAATCCGCATCTACATGACAAATAAACAGAGCTTACTAAAATCCTGCATTACTACGATCTTTTTGAAGTAAATATTCATTTTAAGATAATTAAACCTGAAAAAAAAAATCCATAAGAGTTCCACACAGTGAAAATTTCTATTTTCAGAGCTGGTGCTAGTATTAGGGTTTTTTGTTTAGGTTTTGTTTGGTTTGGGATTTTTCTTTTTTTAAAGACCTTCTTGGCCCTCTGACAGTAATTAGATTTCACTAAGCAACATTGTAGAAAGGCATATTAAATATCAGCATAGAAACAAAGTTGGCACCCACCTGGCATTTCACAAAAATATGAAAAAATACCAAATGCTACAATCACTGTCCCTTGCTTTAACAGTAAATATCAAAGTGGCTCTGACTACTCTACTCTGTTCAATTTACATGCATCCTAGTTATTAAGATGCACAGTTAGATATTTACAAACTACTTAATGGTGATATTAAGAGTAATGATTGCTCGTTACAAATTCACGGTTTTGAGCACAAGTAGTATATCTGAACTCTCACTAACTTCAGCTGGCAATTGATTTTACAATAAATATAGTTTAAGTGCTATCCTGTACCTGTGCTTGTAATTTAAAGTCACTGCATAAGTTATTTAAGTAGTACCTACTTATACAGATCTACTGGGGCTCTTCAAAACATTTACAGTAGCAAACACGTACCTGCAGTTCTGTTCAGCAGCAACAATAAATGCACTTGGAGCACAGACTAGATTCAGTTTAGTCTCACCAGAGACCTCCTACATGCTTCTCTCTCCAGTGCAGACTGCTTTACAATTCTCAGGTTCTGGTTATAAAATGACCCAGTTCACACATGGCATCTATGATGTGGGATAAAATGAATGCTTATCTCTTCTTCCTTGAGGAAGATGTATCCTGCTCGTAAAGGTCAGCTCACAACACAGCCATGTCAGAGGTCTTGCATGATGGTGGTGAAGAAAGATTGGGAATCCTGAATGTAGCTTTTATATCCATAGATGTGAAGTTAACTATCAAGCTGCACTACTATACATACAAGTCATTTTTGATATATACAAGTCATTTTTTTATTTAACTTGGCAAGGGGTGGAGCCAATCCTGTGAAAAGCCTCCTCGTGTGCTAAAGCAGTGTGAACAGTCAGACTGGAACAAGGAATTCAAGACAAGAAGCTGCATTACAGAGCATACAAATACAACCCAAAACATATACATTATGTTCCTTAGATAAATTACTTTGATTCTACCAGTAGAACAGCCTTCTCTACCTAGCCTAAGGTACTTTCAATAACATCATATTATACCCATGAACTGGCTACAAACTCCCTAAAACTGAGCAGCTGTGGGATTTATAAAGCAGAATTCAAGAACCAAGTCTAAGTACTAAAGCTACTCTTACTTCAAAATCCTAAAATATTTTATCCCTCCTTACCTACTGAGATTGCTGGATGACCAAAATGATTCATAAACAACTCATCTACATATGGGGGAAGCTTGCTGGTACACAGCCAAGTACAACTATTCTGTATGAAGAATTAACAAACCTTTTTAATAGGAAAATTTATCTACCACTTTCTTTGTTTCATTCCATGTATTTCACAACTGATTTGCACAGGTTTAATGCTGTACAGTATTCCCTATGGAACAGCAGAGAAAAAAAATGGTTTCTGGTCCCTTAATCCAAATTAATAATGCCTAAACCTAAATTGACCCTGAACCAAGATCTGTGGCCTGCAGTGGTATCACTTACTCCTTTCTCTACTACAGAGCTGCAGAGGAAAACAGCAACCAAATGCTACCTCCACACTTAATCCAGATCTGAGCTATCTCCTAAGAGGCCCTTGGGAAAGGACGAGCTCGTAAGACTACTCTGCCATCTGCACTCATCTGGCACACCAGAGCTACAACAGCCCACACAGAGATTCCAGTCATCACTGTCAACTTCTTCATGCTCAGCAGGGGTTATTTCTGTGGATAGCACTGTGACCAGAACTTCCAGCTCTGAGACTACCCAACACTGACCTCCCATTGAATCAGTCCAAAGCTTCTAGTGACACAGCCTGTCATAGGGAAAGCTGCAGAGAACATGAGCAGAACATGAGATCTCTGTTCTTCAGAGATGTCACAAAGGAAGCTTTAAGGCCCCTGAAGTCTGGCAAACAAAATGCTAAACATTCAAAACCCAGTCAATGAGCACTGAACATTTGTTACCAACACAATTTAGTAGCAAATTACAGTTGAACTTGTGATTGTTGGCAAAGCAGCCATTCCTGCATTCATCTCAAATGTCAAAGATGTCTGCAAAGGCCAGTGCTGGGGAAAAAAGATAAATAAACAAACAAAGCAAGCTGAAAACCAAACCCCAAATCACAGGAGAATGGGCTCTGCTGGAATAGAAGGTCATATCTGTAGGAGGAACAGTGGGCAGGCAGCACCTCAACACTGCTCATGTCCCAAACACTACCTCAACCCAAAGCCAGCAAAATCTGATCCCCTAAGAAGGAGGAGGTTCATGAGACAAGTCAAATGCCAAACCATCCCAGAGCACCCTTCACCCCCAGGTGTCTGGAAACCCAATTTCACAGCATTTAGTACTATTTCTAAGTTACTGTTATTAGCAAAAGAGACTATTACAAACAGTACTAGCCATTCCTTATACTTATAGACCTCCCTGGAGACCCTCCACCATCTCACAAGCTCATTTATATTTAACAGCAAAAAGCTTGCACACACGTTTAGAAGCACAGTCAAGGTTGACTTTTTTCTTTAAAAAACAAACACAAAAAGCACACACACAAAAACAACCAACCAACCAACCCCTGTGGGTTCTGAATTGTGGTATAGACAACACCTTTGCTCTCCAGCATGACAACAAAAACAGGAAATACAGTAGTATAGGGAATACCTTAAAAAATATGTATAGCACATACATACAACAGAGAACCATTTTCTAAACATCCTCAAAAAAAAAAAAAAAAAAAAAAAAAAAAAAAAAAAAAAGACTGGAAAGTTAAGCCAACACAGCCAGAACTACCCTTACTCTAACACTTTTTATTTAGAACATGTTAATTTCTGCAAAATGTCTGGGGAAATGGACAATAATTCACTAGCACTGCATAAAGATTTGTTTTTGAGTTTTTTATTAGCATCTGCCATAAAATACTCCCAAGTGGCTGATACAGAAACCCCAACCTGGCAAAATTTTAAATTTTCAACTAGGAATAATACAAGCAGGAAAAAGAAGGTCACATGATACAATAATTGTAAGAAACTGCATTAAAGGGCTTTAGCATTTCCCACAGTAAACACAGTTTCTAAACATTCTTTGTTTCTACTTCCTGACACCAGGCAGAAGTGCAAACATCTGAACCAGAGACTTCCTCAGTAAGTGGGGAAGGCAAGAGTAATGAGGGCAGCAGTGTGGAGAGGGGTAGAAAGAAGATCCTAATCTTCACATAAGCAGGTTTTATTTTTTAAAAAAAGTTCAGAATTTCAGTAGTATAAAAATTGTGGAACCAGACTCTTGGTGAAACAGGAATATTTAACACTTGACAATTTAAAAACATTAATTTTATGCAAGTTAGGAGCAGGCTGACCAGGAGAGGTCATAGAAGTGCTTGAAAGCAAAGATATGCACAGCTGAGAAGCAAGGCAGAGAAGCATTTGATAAGAGAAAAAGAAGGATGTCACTGCCAGCAGAACACACGGTAGCAACCAGAACCATGACCAGAAGAATCTCACCAACATTTCCCAAGATGTGGTTTTGCTATAAATTTCCCAGTTTTTAACTACTGTAATATTTGACCTGAGAAGACAACTCTCCCCTGCAGTGTCTCCTCTCCCTCTCAGGGAAGATGTTCCTACATACCCTACATCATTGTCTAACACCAAAAAGTTGAATTAGGCACAGCTTCTGTGATGCTAGGGCATTTTATTCCACATGAGGAGGATCTGAACAGAGATATTTTATAGAGAAGCCACTATCCCTGAACTTTCTCCTTCATGAACCATTTTGCATACAAAAACTTTAGCTCTGGTAAACCCATTCTGATGGGAAAACTTAAAACCTAGGTATTACAGAATGGGACCTCCTTCTCACCCTCAACTAAGTCAGAAAGAGATGTCTTCAAAGTCACTAGTTGTATCTATTGTATCTATTTTTACATGAACATGAGCTAACTAGACATACTACATTTGGAAAGAGTTAAGAAAATGGACTTTTTGTAAAGCTAGATGTAGTAATAAATAGCAACGGTCTCTTTCTACACACAAAAGCATTAGTGGAAACTAATGATAGATCCAGAACCAAGGTTTTGGGTTTGCAGAGGTTGTCCTTGCCAGGAGAAAGAAAACGCACTTCAGAAAACTTGGAGGGGGGAAAAAAAAGAAAAAGAAAAAAAAAAAAAGTTATACCGTTAAACCTCACATTCAAAAAGCTTAGAGTTAACTGTACCTGGATCGATTTTGGCTGCATAAAACTACACTGATGTTAGCAACCACTTTTAATTAACTGAGTAACCTTTCTGAAGGAGACTTACTGGGTACTTCATGCTTGAAAAAAATGGTCTACTCAACTCCAAGAATACTTCCAGTACCAGATTATAAAAAAATAATTAAAAAAAGAAGCAACACAAGCTATCTACATAGCATACAAACAAGATGAAGTAATAAGATTATTAAAGCCTTACAGTAAAGCAAGTATTGAGGCACAATGCAAGCAGACATTGAGCTCTACAGAAGCAGCAGTACTTTTACACTTATTTGCCATTATGTGGTTTCTTCCCAAGTCATTCCCCTCCACTGTGGAATTTAACAGTGAAAAGCATTTGGAAACAGAGGTTATGGGAAGGACTATTCTGATAGAAGTATTAAAAAAAAAGTAGTTTCTAGTTTTGAAACAAACAACCTATTTTTACACTAAGTCTCATAACTAACAAAAATATCTCACTGCCTAGCATTGAAAGTATCAACCAATACACATCCTCTCAGACAAAAAAATTATTAAAACATTTCCAACTCAACATGGAAGCACGAGCCCAAATTTATTTCAGAAGAAAGCCTGAAGTCCTTTTTTAGAGTCCTTTACAACAGCTTTAAGTGTAGGTGCTATTAGCTGTAACAACTAAAAATGTTCTGTGGATTATTATAGAAACACAAAAATACTGCATAATTAGAATGAAAGAGCTGTTTGCATTCTATTAGAATACCAATACATTAACAACTGTTCTTCAGAAAAGGTCTCTCTCCTTTATGGGAGTTAACATCCAAGCTTAACAGAAAGTGACAGCTGTCCCCTGCTTACTAGCTGTTCCACTCCAGGTACATCCTTTTGGTTACTGTAAATTGGACTATGCACTTTAGTAGTCCATACCTCCCAGCCAACAAATAAAAGGAACAAATCCTACTGAACCCAGGCTAAATAACTCAGCAGCATTCATAATACACTTCTCTATTAAGGTCAAGAAGCCTAAAAAATAAAGGAAAATATTTTCACGAAGCAGTTTTATCATGCTGTCAGTTTAACTAGGAAGAACATGCACAACCACTAAATAAGTTCTTTAGAGTAGTTTAAAAGTTTCACATGCCAGCACAAATAACAGTTTGCTAACAGAGCAAACAATAGCCAGAGCTGACTGATTAAGCAGCATGTGTATGTCAAAAGCTAGTCTTTTGTTTTTTTTTCAGTTCCTGAACCTGAACGTCTTTACCATACTTGCATCAAGGTTGTTCCAATGTCTACACAAAGTAGAAAGAAGAAAAAAAAAAAAAAACAACCCAAGACTAATTAGCTGTCTAGCAGCACAAAAGGCAGCTTGTTCCATGTGAATTCTTCACAGAACTAACATGTTTGCTTTGGTTTGACTCTCAATATAATTACAAATTCTATTTTAAAACAGCAGACCTTACTTGGAAGGCCTGCGTGGGGTATTTAGTCCTCCCTAGTAAGGGGAAAGAAACAAGTTCAGGCTTCTGAATGCCTTTTATGAACTCAAACCCTTAGAAACACAAATCCTTTGACATACTATTTATTACTTTGGTCACTCTTTGAATCTACTCCATTCTATAAACACACTGCCACAGAAACATAAATAAGGAAAAAGCTTGAGCTACAGAAACAGTAACACTGAAGACTGAAGGGTTTTTTTCCCAAGTTACACATATGTAACCGAAATTGGGAACTGACTGATGTCAGCTCTTGGTTTCATACACATTGTTGTGGAGGAGGAAGGGTGGAAAAGGGAGGAGGAATAGGGGGGAGGCCCACGCAGGAATGAGGAACAGGAAAAATGCAATCCACTTTATCAAAGCCCGTCCCTAAGCTTTATATACATAGTTTGGAGGAAGTAATAGGTAGAAGAAAAAAAACAACCTTCTACTACTTTTCTGATCAAGCATATTACACTATTGAGGCTAGAGCTTATCCTCTAAGCTAGAGTTTAGAGAGTTCTCTTACAAACTACTGACAAGCGTAATTTGATACACAAAAGGCTAGGCTGGTGATTTAATTCAACATTAAAGTAAGACTTAAACATTAAACTCGGTATTCACTGCAGAGTTCATCTCCCCACGTCTTTAAGACTGTCATGAAAGCGAACTGCTCAGCCATGTGCCCCCTTCCCTTCCCTTCCCAAAACTGTTCTCCAAGCACTTGTAAAAATAACTGCACCTTCAATGCTTTCGGGGGGTGGTGGTGGTGCTGCCCCTTTCCCCTGGATACCGCAGCAAACGCCTTCACTCCCTACGTGCAGGAGAACACCTCCCCCGGAGCAGCCACGGGATGAACCGGGACCGCTGCTGCCCGCCAGCCACCACGGCTGCCTGCTCCCCAGCCCGGCACACACACACACACACACACACACAGCACACACGGACAGCAACCACCACCCCCCGAAAGCATTGAAGGTGCAGTTATTTTTACAAGTGCTTGGAGAACAGTTTTGGGAAGGGAAGGGAAGGGGGCACATGGCTGAGCAGTTCGCTTTCATGACAGTCTTAAAGACGTGGGGAGATGAACTCTGCAGTGAATACCGAGTTTAATGTTTAAGTCTTACTTTAATGTTGAATTAAATCACCAGCCTAGCCTTTTGTGTATCNCGGCCGTGCGGGCAGCAACCCCCAGCCCGGGCCCTGCCCCCAGAGTCCCCGTGGCGCTGGGAGCCGAGCGCCTCTCCCCAGAGCCTGGGGATTCAGCCGCGGGAGCCGGGGGCGGGGGGTGCCGGGGTCTGAGGCGCTGCGGAAGGGCTTGGTGAGGACTGTTCGTGGGATCTGGAGGAGGCAGCGGGGTTTGTGAGGGCGACTTCTGTCATTTTCGTTAAGGAAATGAGAAGTGCGGTTTCCCCTCGGGGTTCTGGCTGTTGGTGCCCGGGACTCTTTCCTCAGCAAAGGAAAGAAACCGGAGCCAGGAGTCACGTACATCTGCTGATATCCCTGAGGAACCTTTGGCTCTGGCTTGGGCTCAGATCAGCTGCTGATCTGCAAAATAACGTGTTTGTTCCTTACCAAAGCGCCTGGAGGAATATTTTTCAACAGAGCACAAAATGTTTTTAAAGAAGTTTCATTGTGCTTAATGATTTGGTGATTTAATTTGCAAAACTGCCTGGCAACTATGCAAGATCGAAATCTTTTAAGGTCTAATGATCCCCACTGCCATGTGTGTAGGGTCAAGGTTTGTACCTCTGATGTCAATACATGTGTTAGCACTAACTTGTGCAGGGGCAAGATCTGATCCACCGTATTTTCCTCATAGTTGTAGTTAAAAAAAAAAATAGGAGTAGATGTTCAGCATCAGTAATTTGGCATTCCTCCTCTGATTACTCTGGATATGCTTTTTTAGGTGAGCTGATCAACGAGTCCTAAATTTTAAACCCCAAGTATAGTGCAGGGGTCTCAATTTATTCTAATACAGCTGGCAGGAGCTTTTCATGGTGAAAAATAAAAATCAGGAAATCATTAAATAATCACAAATGCTTAAACAGCATTCTTAAAAGTAAACATCAAATGTTTCCACTCTTATAAGGGCCAAATTCTCACTGCTTCCTCTATTTTTTACCTCTCCCTGAAATGCTGATATCCTTGTTTTTCAGAAGCTGTAATTTTTTTCTGCTTTGTACAAAACATGCTGGAACTGGAAATTTGCCAATGATCTAAACAGCCAAAAGCAGATGACCTAAAGTTGGGGCAGGAAAAAGTTTAAAGGTTAAAAAACATTTTTTTTTTCTCCCAGAAAATACTTTAGAGAGCAACAATTGGCCACAACCCGTGCTGTAGTGGAGAGTTGCTACATACAGCTGTGTTCTGTTTCAGCAAAGAGTCAAAAGTGCTTTGCAGCTGAAGTGAGAACCTCCAACTTCAATTGCTGGTGTCACAAATGTACTTGATGGAATAATTATTAATAAAAATAACACCATTGTCATTGCAACACTTGTCAGTGTCATGAAAATGTGGAACTGAGCCCCCGGGGAAAATGCTGATGCTGTCTAGGCCAGCCATGCAGTTCAGTACGAGTCTTAAGGGTTTCATGTTAGACTGGGTCACGTTCTGATTGGGTTCATAAAGAAACAGTTCTGATGTTATTCATGGACAGCACCAAAGATGATCTGATGCCAGTAGATAAATGTTCTTTACTAACATTAATTTGGTTTAGAAATTATTTTTTTAAATACCAAACTTCTCCGTTCTATATTTTGTAAAGCTGATTTACCCCAGGAAACTGCATGGTGAGACTTCAGAGGGTGTTGCAGATACACCCTTTTCAAACACACGTAAGATCTGTGGGACCTGGATTCTTCTAGAGACTGCAAGCACATCTGCTTCAAATCTTGGGTTGCTACAATCAAGCACCTGTATTTTACCATTTTGTTTTCCAGCCAGCCAGGTGGTTGAGTGATACAACTCCCTCTGTGTAAATATTTGTTACCCTGTTGACACTATAGCTCTGAAAAGTGGCTACATTAACTTCCAGTCTTGATTCGCCTCCCCACCAGGGAATCAGCAGCTCTTCCACTCCCTCCTATTTTTTGCTGCTCACAGCTAGCATTAATTTCCTCAAAGCAGATGGCTTGTGTTTTCTGATTTGCTAAGGAAAAAAAAAATATCCACAGGTAATGCACATGAATAAAACTTCTACTCTTCAGTTTCATGCTTTGGTTTTCTTTTTCCTGATACATTTTTGTGTTTTTCTAGCCTAAGACCTGAATTTCCTTTCCTACATTTCTCTGTCCAAATGTGTTCTTCATTGTTTCCCCCTAATGACCAGACTTTAGTAGTTGGAAATATACTGACCTGCTGTTTATTCCACATGTGCTTAATCCCTGCTGCACCTGCTGCAGCTTTTAGCATGAAAATAATTAATTTCTTAACAAGAGGTAAAATGATTTCTTATTCTTGCAACGTTTTTCCTTTACACAAAAAATAGAACTTAAAAATTAGCCTAGTCATGGGTAATAATGTCTGAAAGATGTTGCTTCAGTAAGCCCTTAAATATGGGCTAATAGGGTATAAACTATAATATACAGGCACGTGATCTAGGGTATTTATTGTCAGGACCAAAAGAAATGAGTCTAAGGATGTACATTTGGGAAAAGAATAAGACATTCTCCGTTTGTCACTAGGATTAAGGTCAATAATATCCATTTTAAAGCAATTAACCCAGCAGGATAAGTGACATGAAAATTCTCATGCTGAAAGACTAATGGGCTATTAAATCCATCTTGCTTCACTGCTGATGGGCATACAAAATTAATCCTGGGATTAGGTATCTCAAATCTGTGGTAAACTGCTACTTCAATATTGGTAAATGAAAGGCTTTCTGAAAATGCTAAGAAAGAATATGGCAAGTGTACCTGGCAGAAATGTTTACTGATGTGCTTGATCAAAATTCAGAGAAGCGAGCATAAATTAGTGTGTCTGTGCCTGGCCTTGTTTAAGCAGCAGAAGAAAGAGTTCAAAACAAGAGAGTCACAGTAATATATATATAAATCATTATTGATTGTTGACAGCTTTTTTAAAACTAGAAAACTTAACTGCAAGAAATGGTCAAATACGATTGAATCACAGAATTATGTTTATTTTAAATGCCATTTGATATTTCTCACCCCCTGCTTCAAGATTAACACAGTAGAAGAGGTAAATGATCAATTGCCCTCCCTCGCTCACAGCAGCTGTGGAGGAAACAGACTTCACAATAAAGAGAAAGGCACAGTCACATCAGCTTGGGTTTTTCTGTAATGCACAAGTTAGCAGTCTTTACTTTCTTTAAAATGCCATGTGTTATTAGTGTAACATACACCTCATTCCTTCGGAATAACAAAGAGTAGGAAGTGATTTTCAGCCACCACAGCAATGAAAGTCTGAGCTGCAAAGCAGAAGGGTTGGCTCTGAGGATGACATGGGAAAGGATGAAGATACAGGGTGAGCAACAAAAATCAAAACCGAGCAGAAAAGTACAAAGTATCAAAAAGACCAAAAAACACAGGCAGATAAAGTGATTATTTAGACTCCTACCTCAATTGTAAATGAGCTAGCAACTAAATCTTTATTGACAGAACAGCTCTTACAGTTCCCAAGTGAGACAGACTGAAGCTGTGTAGAGCCAGGTATCAGGCCTTAACAGCAAGACACATACTCTCCTTGCAAAGTAAACTAAAATTTTCATAATAATCCAAACAAACTGGACAGATTTTAAGAGGACCACAAAAGTGTAAATGCCTTCCCCAAGTTAACCCAGCAGACCAACATCAGAGGTGGTTAAAAAGCTTTGTGTATCTTTCCCCTTAGCTAAGAGCCGAACATCAATTGTCAAGAATGCAGCTTCCATTGTAAATTACCATTTCAATGAGATTCTTGCAGTCATTAGTTTTTCCAAAGTGTTTGAATGGAAAATCTGTGTTGATATTAATCAAATAGGTGGCATCCTAAAGTTAGTGCTGTTAAAAACATTGGTCCTTTTGTCTGAATAAAATCTATTACCTTGTAGTTGAATTGATTTGAGGTCTTTCAATGGCAAGGACTGAGATTTCCTGGATGAACCATTATGTAGCACTGGTTATCCAGTACACCTGCCTCTCCTCAATTTTTCAAGTTTAACTAAACTATTAACGTGTCTCTCACAGAAATCCTCTCCATAGCATTTCTGTTATCTTTTTCTTTTATTTTCATTAAAGTGAGTATATCCACTGATTAAAAAAAAAATAATAATTCTGTTATTGAATTTTAGCTATTTAGAAAGCTGTTCAATTCAGAAGAGCAAGCAGCTTCTATGATACTTAAATTGTGCTTACTCTTGTTAACTGTGCTCTTCTGGCTGGACTGGAGCTACTGGAGGTCCTCATGAGCCTGTCATGCCAAAAGCAGTTGTTTTATTGCCTTAGGATTAGCAAAGTCCTTCAGGCACCTGGCTCAGTAGAGAACAGATTTTTTCAGTGAGTGATTTTTGAGTTCAGGATTGTTCCGGCTCCTAGTGCAATCCAATCAAGTTCAACAGGAGGCTTTCATTTCCAGGGAGGATGTTTCAGCAGAATGGTTTCTTTCAAAGTTACAGGAAATTTTCATTTTTACATTCTAGTGAGAGATTTTGATAGCTGAGGAGGCATTATTCTCTTCCTGTTTTCTAGCTTGGTCAGTGATGTTGAAAGGTTATCAATATTTCAACCTTGTCCCTTTATTTGATACAGTTCTTGAGTTTCCATCATGCCTCAAGGGTACAAGATCATTTTCCAGTTTGTAATCACAGACTAGGTAGTGGAAAGAACATGCCTATATACAGTTGCAGCGAAAGCAAAACATCTGTCTTAGGAATATCAGGTACGGGAGGTGGGTGTGTTTTATTTTTAAGTTCATCTTCATGGTACCTAGGTACGTGTCAATTTAGGGTACGTGTCAATGTTTCTGTTACTGATTTTGATTTGCATTGGTTTATCGTTATTCTCTAAGATCCTGTATTTGAAAGAGACATTATAAACTGTACCACAAATCACAGGACTTTTTGTAAAATGACTGTTTCATGCATCCTTTCAGAGGAACGTGGTAGAGAAGGGTGGAAGCCTTTAAACTGAAAAGGGAGTGTATTCATAATTAGATCCTATAAACAGCAAGGAAAAACAATGGTAAACCATATTACATTTTACATTTGCTGGGATGGCCCTTGGGGATGTTAGGGCAGCCTAGAGGTAGAAGAGAGAGGTCACTGACCTGATTTGAATAAAGCAAGAAGGAAGCAAATTATGTCAGGAGACCAAGAGCTGCAAGACTTACCACAGTGATGGAAAGATGGTTTAACTCTGTCTAATTCTTGGTTCTAAATTAGGAGAGACAGTCTAAAAAGATATCTACACCACCACCAATTTCTGTAGGATTTGGATACCAAAAGTACTAAACCAGGAAATTTTCTCCTGGCTCTCTGAACAGGAACCACTGAATTTTCACATTGAAGTTTATATAACATAACTTATTCCCTGACCTATGAATGAGATTTATATTTAAAACCCAGTGTATTTGCAACTTCAGTTCTTCCTTTTCCACTTGATGATGAGCATTTCCTGCCTGTTTTCTGTAAAGCCCCCCTGGGAATGAAGAGAAGCCTTTGTTCCTCTCCACTGATGAGTTTAAATTATTGATTAGCCAGGCTAATTTGTGGACACTGCTGTCAGTTAGTGCTGTCTTAGAACTGTCTTAGATTTGGCAAAAAGGATTGCAGGTACTTTGACAAGCTAATTCAGTGAGGGAAACACACTATTAAAATAGACAGGAGATAGGAGTGTTATTTGCTCAGGTTTTACAAAACTCATATATTCTCCTTCAGACTTCTCTAAAATTTTAATTTTTTAAATAAACATCACTTGAAGGCTGATGTGGGGAACACTACAGCAGAAATAACTGTTCTTAGCAGGCATCCTTTAGTACTCACGGCAATCCTGAAGCAGTGTTTACAACTGGAATCTACATACATTTAATATATAAAGAAATAAAAAGTTCCAAAAAGAAGGAAAAAGTGGGCTGAGTCTCAGATGCCAAGACAAAGTACCTATCATGGACTCAATTATCTAAAAGACTGAGATGATAAGTCAGTGACTGTGATATAGCAGTGTTTGAATCTTGCCTGGAAACCAGAGCTTTGTACACTGCAATGAACAAACAATGAACATAACAGGTATCAGAGTAACTAAAAATTATGGAAACATTCATTTGTATTTGAAGTAGGATGAAACAGTACCTTAGAGTAAAGCAATGCAGACAGACATAAAACACAAGAATCTGGGAGACAGGGCATCCAGATGCCAGTCATTCAAATAGAATAAAGAAAATAAGATGTCCTGTGAATATGGAAAAAACAGAGTTCTTCAGTCACCCTGTTTCTGAAAGAAAGTATTTTGAAATGGACTACAAAAGGAAACCTGATCCTTCAAATATAGTGTAATGTTTCTCATTAGTGTAATATAGAAATTTGATACAGTGTCATCAAGTTTTCTTCCATGAATACCTGAGAATTTGTCTTGTCTAAACTGCAGTTCCAGTATTCAAGAAGGAAAAGAGAGGAGGTCTTTATGACTGGTAGCATTAACAGGCTAAACACGAGAGCAGTGACAAGATGCACAACATAAAACAAAATCCCCCAGAGAATGTATGAGAGGGCAGTGCAGCTGCAGGGAGTGGATAGGGATAATCCTGGTAGCCACAGATATCCTCTTAAGGGAGGTTTCTGCAGGAGAAGCCTAATCTCAATCCATGCGTGGAAAAAATACTGCTCAACCACTAACATTTTGGCACACTCCCTCAGGTCATTTAGTTTGGAAATAAAAGGACAAACCCTAAAATGCATCTTTAGAATATTTAATTTAACATGAAAAGTAAATCCCCAGACATTAAGGCCTCTTGTACATTCTGCTGTAGAGGAGAAGCACCTTAGTTTCTTTCCTTGAACTGGCTGTTTTCAATGTTTCAAGTCATAGCTACAGATGATAATAACTTCAAAAGTTAAAATTTCTTTCCAGAATGCATTCACTGGTAAGTGGCAATGACAGGCATGTGTCTTTGAGACAAAATGCATAAATTTCAATGGAGAATACAGAACTTGAAAGTATTTGCCAATTGGAAAATGTCTTAATGGAAATAAATAAAGAGAAAAGCTCCTTTTTAGCTTTTCAGCTTAGTGACAACAAAAAATAGTTGAGATAACAAAGAAGCTTTTTACATGACATGACAGGAATATTTAATATTTACTGCTTACATGTTTAGATAAATCAAATAAACCTCCCTAAACCCAACACAACAAAACCAAGAAACAAAATTAAAAATGATGGCATGATGAGCACAGTATTAGTAATATTCCACATACTGTATTTGGGGAACTGCAGAAGAGTAAGTGTTCTGAACTTCACTGCATCCTGACTAGGGTAAAACCTGTTCTGGGGTTTGGCTCTTCCATTTGGTTTGTGGACCAGAGAGTTAACAGAAGAGAACAAATAAATACTCTGAAACAGTACAGAGAGTGAAACATTTCAGATAATGTTGACTCACAGGAATTTGAGAAATGAAGCCCCCAATATGCAGAGGATTTTTAAACAATTAAAAAAAATAAAATAAAAAAAAGCTTACCATTTCTTACAACTTTGAACTTCTAATCAAGTCTGCTGTAACTGTTACAATTTGCCACACTGTTAGTATAATTTCCTTAGAGCTCCTTAAGTTTATTCTGATTTTACTAAACCATCAAGATCCACTTTGTGAAACCAAAGGGGGTTTTGCATCCTGCTCCTCTTTGCATGGAGCCATTCCAGACCTCAGTACTTTACTACTTCAAGCCAGCTTTCCAATTTTTCAGCTTCACTGTATTCCTCACCAGTTTATACACATTGCTCTGGTGCCAGAACTACCTTTCAGTTTACTTTTCCCCTCCCTGCACGTACCTTTGTGCACAGATAAGTGTCCAACTGAAATGCAGACACTTGCAGGCAGGAGATAGTGGAGGTGGTTGCCCTTCCATGCTGAGCAGCTGCCAGATGTGTGCCAGGCTGCACAGCTGGCTCTAGGTGCAGGGCCCAGACCACAACTGTGGTAATTCACTGTTAGAATTATCAGTGTAATAAATTGAAATAAAAAAAAAAATAAGCAACTGAATGATTAACTGAGAAAGGTTTCATAATAATTAATGAAAAGTTTCCATTGTTACTGACCTGGACATTTGCCAGGGTAAACGCTTGTTTTATACTCCTAGTCTTTCCACCATTGATAGATTGATAGAGATCACTGAATCAACCCACCTGTCAAAGCATTTAATTTCTATTTCATCCTCATTATAAGCTGGGCACCTAATAGTCAATGAACTTTTAGAGTTTTGACCACAATCTCATCTTTGCTCTCAAGTACTGTGTGGTTTCTATGTCCCAGAGCCTCTTAGCACTGCCAGGCAGTGGCCTCAATTGCCCTCAGTCCTCTACAGCCAGTTGCATCCCCTTGTATAAGGAAATCCAAATAACTGTTTGTCAACACAAACTGTTTGGAGTGACACGTTCATGTAGAGAGTGTGTCTTGTTATCCTTCAAAAATAGAAATTACCTTTAAGTATGAAAAGCATTCATTGGAGGTTTCAAAAATAATCTGGTAATAGTCAGACAATCCAGCAGCAATTCTGTTGCTGACAGTAAATCCCTTCTGTGCTGGGGGAGGGATTTCTCTAGAGGAAAATTTTGAAGCTTATTTCTAATTTTAACATGCAGCATAATACCTATTTTTTTATTAATAATAAAATACATTATTATTTCATCCCTGATGTTTTTGGTTACTAGGAAATTTTGACTGTAAAACTCGAGTCAAGAAAAAAATTTTCAAAGTTGTTATTTTTGAAGTCCCTGTGTTTATCTCATGTGAGGTAATACTATCAAACTCAGTCTGGTCCATGATCATCTCTAAACCCTTGATCTTACAGCCAAGCTCCCAGTAAGCAGCTGAAATAACCAACTAAGAACTGACAAATTCAACAAGAATCTTTCAAATAAATAACCTACTTCTGAAACCTGGCAACAAACAGTTTTGCTACTGGCCTGGATTTCCAAGAATTTCGACAGCCTGCCTGCTGTTCACACAACACACAGACTGAATCAAGGAAATTATCAGAAACTACACTTTGACATCACACCTGAAGTCACAGGGCACTGAGTGTCAGCACAGACTCCCAGCAGCTGGGAGCAAAATATATGATTCCATGGGCCTTGAAGTGGAACCATATGGGCACCTGCATCAAAGGGAAGTTCACCCTAAAGCAATAAAGGCAACAGAAGCAATAACAAATTCCCATTTGGGGATCTGCTAAATGGTAATAATAATGAAATATTATTCCCCTGCTCCAAGTGCTGTCTGATTGCTTCGGGGATACAAGTTATTCAATGTGTCTGAAAACATACTGAGGTAACATCACATGGTATTTGAGACAGAAATTAAATATTTAACATATATATTTCTACTGCAAAAGAAATGTAAAAGCAAAACTGTATTGAGATATTATACACAGAAAATGATAGGCAAACCACTCCAATCCAAAATCATTCCAAAGCCATTAGCCCCCCTCGTCATGGAAACCCTGTGAAATCATAAAAGTAGCTCTGCTGAGCCCATTGCCAGTGGCTACTTGATGGAGAAGATCTGTGTAATGGAATAAACAACCTTCAGGCACACACTTAAATAAGGCATCAGGTTTTTTTTCTGATGGATTATAAAAAAAAATATTTTGTAAACACTTTATATTTCTGTAATATGAAAGTAATGATAATAATTTTCAATAGCATTCAACTAGCACACTCAACAAATGAAGCCATTTTCTCTCTGGACTATTTTCCTCCTTAAACATTATCTGTCATTGGAGTTATTTCTAGAAATCATTTTGTTAGGTTACCATCCTAAGCACTTATTTTTGCTAATAACTTAGAGCAAAAAGCTGTGCCTTGTAGTTCTTTCTACTGAAACTATCTTTAAAGTAACCAAATGTCTTCATTGTACAAAGCCAGAACTTTTAGACAATTTATTGCAATCTTCTGGTGTTGGGATTGCCTCCCCCTGGCTAATCCTCTGCTTTACAGGAGTAGTTCTATAACACTTCCTCAGATTCATTAGGATTTTCTTAATTGCACATGCCCCCCTGAAGGAGATACTCCACAAGACCAGACTGGAGCCCGGGGGAGCCGGGCTCCCTCACACACACTGGTTACTTCAGAAGAGAAATAAATCACTCTGCACATCCCCCCCTTCCTTCTTCCTTCTTCCCCCAGCTTTACATGGGATTTCCCTTTGGTCACCTGTCCCAGCTCTGTCCCCTCCCAGCTCCTTGTGCACCCCCAGCCTCCTCGCTGCTGGGGTGAGAAGCAGAAAAGGCCTGGACTGTGTCAGCACTGCTCAGCAGTAATGAAAACATCTCTGCATTATCAACACTGCTTCCAGCACCAATCCAAACCATAGCCCCACACCAGCTACTGTGGAGAAAATTATCTCAGCCAAAACCAGCCCAACAGTCACAAGCAGCTGCCACAGACTGGCAAGAGCATTACTGCTCAACCAGAAAGGGATGACAGTGGTAACATTTCTCCCTAGAGCTGCCCAGCTTCCCAAAGCCCAGCCCCAGGCTTAGGTGCATCATAAAGATCTGCATTGCAGTGAATTCCTGATTTAAAGAATCACTGACACCTTCAATGCTCTGATTCTGTCACACAGATCAACCTCTGTCCACCACACAGCTTTGCACTACAGCAGTGGCAACTACTGACCAGCTGCTGAACATTTTCCTAATATTTATCCACAATTTCTTAGACAAGTTGAAATGGCAATCACACAAAACTACTGCCTTTACAATGGTGGCATCAATTTTAAAAGATAAAAACAATCTGTCCTTAGATGTTTGCTTCTCTACACTAAATGCATCTCTTAGTGTTAAACTTCAAAGCTCAGAAAGAGAACTCAAACAGTTTAAATCCTGTTTAAAGTTTAAGGGCAAGGAAAAGTAGGGCTCTTCCAATATTTTCTGTTCATTGCTCTCCCCTTGCCCTGCAAAACAGAATGACAACACATCTTTTGATGTTGGAATTCTTTATGGCTTTTTCTGGCAACATAAAACCAGAGCAGCTTATTTACATTTCTGATTTATTAAAAAAAAAAACAAAACACAAAACAAAACAAAACAACAAACAAAAAAACAAACAACAACAAGAAAAACTTTGGTATAATGATTTTCAAGAAAAGCTTTAACTTTTCACACGCAATTTCAAATTTCAATTAAACCTGGCATTAACTGTAAAATGACTGTATTTTCATCTTCTGCCTTTCAATCACAGCAACAATTAAAACAAAAAGTATTCTTGGACTTCTACTTTTTTTTTTTTTTTTTTAAAGAGAAAATTACAGCAAAATATATGGCTATTTTAACCAGAAGAAGTTGCAGATGAAAGCAAGGAGCTCAGGCATGTTACTGAGCAGCTCAAGACAGAAACATAAGCATCTACTAAGAACAGAAATAACTTCATAAAAATGCATGAAAGCTCATTCACATTCAGAAGTTTTTCTCCAGTTACTCAGCTGGGACCAGTAGAACTTACCTTGTCTTTCTCACAATAGAACTACTTAAAACAGTTTCAAGTAAAAGGCAGGATCTAGATGACAGAAACAAAGTAATCACACATTAAGTTTAACTTGGAGTAAAACCAAGCCCAGACCAAAATCAAGAGCAAAACTACCATTGCTTTTAATGGGTTGAAGACTAGAGGTCCATTCATTTTAGAATTCAGCTTATATCTATGTCTAAGCATACTAGCACACTTACGTGAGTTAATGCAGAGATCAAGCAGGAAAAGAAAGCTAAAAGAAAAGGGCTAGCAGGTAGTACTACACTTTTGTCAACACAGCTGTTAGCACAACTTTACATCATAGTTTAAGTTAGCCCAGAAATACTGTTATTTGCTTCGTGGTTTACCAATTATAATTTTTGCTTACCAAAAAAATCTTGATTGTGACTCCCGAGATTATGTTGACCCATTCCAAAATTCCATAAATGCTGAAGACCATTTTCTTTTCTACTGTTATAGAAGTTTACAAGTATAATATTCGTAACAATAATGAGAGTTGTTCAATGGGCTGCATGAACAAACTGTCCTGATTCCTTTCTGTCAGTCAATCACTGACATGCTGTACTGTCTTCTCTGAAAGATAAATATAATGTGATGTAAGAAAATAACAACCACCAGGAGGTGTAAATGCACTTGTACCCAGCACCTGGGTCAGAACCAATGCAGGCAGCTTTCAAAGTACCTTTCAGAAAACAAAACTGTAATGAAATGTCATGAACAGTATTTCCAGTAGAAGAAAAACTGCTGGTTCCACCAGACTTGCAGATACTGATTGCTGTAAATCTAACCAATGTTTTAATGTCCCTTAGGTATTGTTTATGGATACCTATTCAATGGGAAAAAAAAGAAAAGTTATTCATCTGAATTATGTAAATGATCCCACTACTGCAATGGTAAATCCTTGACTACACACTCAAGTGCCAGAAACTAAGCACAGACTATATAAAATGCTTTTCTGACTTTTGGAAGATTGACAATTGGACACACTTTCTCTTTTAAAAAAATCCTTTTCCACTCACAGTCTGTAAAAAAGTAGTCCTGTTTTTCCATGTCCAGAAACTGTCTTTCTGATTGAGCTCAGACATTCCATACAAGCACTACACAATAAATTATCTTGCTTTTTTTTTTCCCAGTACACTATTCAGTAATTCACTTATACAAGAATTTATGCCCACATTCCAAACTGTGAAACCACAGTAAGCAGATCTTAAATACTTTAAGGTAAACTGACAGAAGTTTGACTTTTTTTCTCTCTTTAAAATACATACATGTGTATATATATATATTAAAAAAAAAAAATTGGTGTCTCAAATTTTGAATGCAAAAAACCCTACCTTGACTGTTGTCCTTCTAAAATAGGTAAAGGTAAGAGAAATACCTCATCTGGAAACTAAAAATAGCATGAGTAATTTCTATCCTCTTTTCAGATTTTGGTATTATTCCCCTGGAATACAGTGACCTTCTTGGCTTTGCTTATATAAGCCATAATAGATTACCTAGCTGGACATTTTCTCTTAAAGCAAACAATTTTATACATATTTTATGTTGGACTGATCTTTCTGCTCTCCTTTTTATCTTCAAGCCTTTACTCACGAAGTCTCCTCTGCCAGAACACAGAAGTCAGGCCCTGCTGCTCTGCAGACACAGCTTTGCTCTGCTGAAGCCACAGGTCACACACACCCCGTGCTCAGGACACACACAGCCCAACTGCTCTTTGCCCAGATCCATGAACAAACAACAAAACTGTTTCCATCAAGCAGAGCAGAGTCAGGCCTGACTCTCAGGCCAGGGTCAGCAGGGAGGCACCACTTTCCTGTCCTGCTCAGCACCCACCACTGCAGCCCTACGGGGCCCTGGTGCCTGGGACAGGAACAGCAAACCTGCCCCAGTGGCACCTGCACCTTTTGCTTCCCCCAGGAGGGAAGAAACATTCACCTCCTGCCTTTTTTTACAGGAGGTCTCCTGTCTTCTCCTGTCTGCAATGGAGAAGGGCAGGAAATGTTTCTTTAACCACTAACACACATTCAGCTTCTTCCTTTGAGAGCTCAGTCCTAGTTGCTAATAGCACCTGGAAATTATTCCAAAAGAGTGACAGTCCTCACACATCTGTTGTCCCCTGGCACACACACTGAGTTTCTGACATTTACCAGGAACACCACACAGGTACCTGAGTTACTCCTAAGTGACTTTCCATTTACTTGGAGTTACATTGGAACAGCTACAGATAGTGCAAACAAAACAAACTGATTTCACTGAATCCAATGGTTTTGTAACCTGACTGCTTAAATTAAGTGGCCAAAAAGAAAAGAATTAGTTACCTGGATGAAACCAGAAAAGTACAAAAAAGGGAGAGAAAAAACAAAAAAGCTGTAGCTTATCTAACAGCCTAGCATTAAACACAGTTCTCCCATTTCTTTGAGCTCAGACCTTTGTGATCCTTATTTTCCTTTAAAAAAAAATATTAAAAACACAGCCTCCTTCAGAGTGTACTCTTACACTAGAAACCAGTGTGTATGGCAAATAAGATCTGTGTGATCCATCTGCAAGTAGTGAGATCTCAAAAGTGTCATTTGCAGCTTTTTTTTTTTTTTTTTAACCCAATCACCAACAGCATCAGTATCACCAACATCACACCTCATGTTTTCACAAGTCCAGGACAAATGAATCCAGATGCAATCCAAAGACCAATGTTGTATACCTATTTCAACCACCTCATTAACAATCCCCTCCAAACAATCCCCATGGAAGCATTGATGAAACCTTTCTCTATACAGAGAAGGTTTATCACACATTCTTAAACACCATTGAGAGTGGTCTCCTGTAATATATGGAAAACCCCAGCCAAAAGCAAAAAATTCAGAAAAAGGCTGCATCTGTTTAGGAAAATGAGCAAATACTACACATTGTGCAAAAGAAAGAGACTTTATTTATTTTAATACCATATTTAAATTGAAAAATCCAAGCACTTGAGATCAAAACCCAAACTGAACTCTGCTTTCCTAAATGCATCTATATCCAGCACAGAAACCATCAATTCTTGAGAGAAATGAGAAATGGGTTTCATGATCTAATTACTGCTGATTGCCTTTTCAGCTGCCAGTCCTTGTTTGGGCTTGGAGTAATCCCAAGGCCTCCTGTTCTCTGTGTACCCATACAGCTTCCGCAGCGCCACGCGGGCAGCTTCTTCCTCTGCAGCAAGCAGGGTTTCCCCAGGACCTTCAGCAATAATCTTCTTATCACTTGGGAAAAAAAAAAAAAACAACAAAATTAAAAACCTTCCCATCATGAAATCCTGAGCACTAGTGCATATCATGGATACAGGCTGCTGGATTGCTTTTCTCTGTGGTGCCTGTGAAGACTGGAGGCAGTTTCCATGCACACACAAAGATGAACAGTTCTGTTGGCCCTTCCTGCAAAGATAAGGTTGTATCTTCACCATGGGAAACCCCACTTAGAAATGTATCAATTTCCTGGAAGAACACTACTCTGTTCATACAGACTCCTAATATTATACCCCTTATTCCCCACAGTGTTCAATTTATTAGCCTTTTTAAAATATGCAAATTCGTTACTCTGGGTAGCTTAAACAAAGAAGTAAAATGCCCTTGTCTTGTCTTGTCTCCTCCCCTGGTAAGAATGTGTTTTAAGAGGGTGAAGAATAAAACAGGTTCACAGAGAAGTTCTCTGTGTTATCAGGTATGTACTCTTCTCTGTTAAATCAACATCTATGAGCACTGAATAGGAACAGTTAACATAGGAACACCAGGGATTATGGAACAAAAATAATGAAATTTCCTTTCTTTTATATAAGATAATAAATCTTATCAGGCATTAAATCAAAGCATGATCATCAGAACAAGTTAAGGCAATCTTCCCACATGTACATCTGCAGATCACTGAGCAAAGCAACAATGATGTGGGTTTGGGTGGCAGAAGGTCCTGCCCTGCTCCAGAAGAGCCCTGGGCAACAGAGCAGGACAGGCACTGACCACACTGAGACAAGCACAGCAGGGATCAGCAGCATCTCCTGAGCCTTATCTGGATACAGACTCTCCTCCTGCCTGCCTTACACTGCCTGTGATTTGAGAACTAAACAGCTTCTCTGGAGTATAAAGTAAAACTCTCTTCAAACCCCCTCCCTCGGTGTCTGAGTCTCTTTGCCCTTCCCTGCAGCCTGGACACAGCTCTGCTCCCTCTGCAGCCACTTGTTCTGCTGCTCACAGGGTTCCCCACCTGAGGTCACTCAGAACACACACTCAGACTCTCCCATGCATCTGATCACTTTAAATGAATACTGTACTAACCAGTACAAGCCCACAAAGTAGAGTGGCAGAACTGTGCTGACTCCCAGCTGCCTGGTAATTCTTGGTTCTGGAGGGGGGATATTCCTCTTGGTCAGTTCTTTCACAAGTAAGCCCATAGGATTTACCACTTCCCAGATTTCAAACAGATCTTTTCCAATCAGTTGGGGAATAAAAAAATCCTAAACAAAGATACACAGAAGTTAGAATTAGTGGGAAAGGTAAGGAAGGCTTCTGGTATCTGCTAAGAAAAGAACATCATGAAAAGGCATCAACAGAGTTGACAACAAGTTGCTGAACTGAGTGCTGAAAGCAGCCCCAGTGCTCCAGCACAGCCACACACAGGGACTGGTGCTGCCAAGCTCAGCAGTGCTGGGTCCAGTTCAGCCACTGGGGTGATGAGCACCTTGGGCAAAGCCAAGAGAGCAGCACCAGCCCAGGAGAGGGGTGAGAGCAACCCCCAGGCACAGCTCAGAGCACCCAGGCCCCATGCTGCAGATCCCTCCTGCAGGAGGGCTGCAGGGAATGCACAGACCCACGGAGTGTCACTTGGGATCAGTCTCTTGCCTGATAACTGCTGCTTGCTCCTACAGAGACCTCTGAATGGTCTCTCAACAGAAATAAGATTCCAACAAACATTTCTCCACTGCACAACTAGAAAGAAGGGAAAAGGATGACTGCAAGGACAGCAGCTCCTAACACTACTTTGTTACACTGCATTTTAATTGAACATTATTGTATGAGATATTTTCTGGTGCTTGCACTGTGTAAAAATCTATAAATCCATAAAACTTTTTTTTTTTTTTTTTTTAAATTGAAGATATATTTGACTTGACATTGAATTATTTCATTAGTTGATTGCATTGTCCATGGAACACAAGAGGGCTGTCACCAAATGCTAAAATATCCTAAATACAAACCAGAAGTATATGATGACTGCATGTACCTGGCCAGCCCTGGCTTCTTAAAGAAAAACAAACAAACAAAAAACCCACATTCCCAAATCCCCTACCAGACACCCACAACTACCACCCACTAGATCTCATTGTTAAATTGTCCCATTACAGGTGTTTTCCAACTTCTGCCAGTCTCCCTGCATCTCTGGCCACTCTGGCACAGGGCAATACTGAACTTTTTTACCTTTTTCCCCCCCTTGTAACTTCTGAGACCCTCAGATATTGTTTTGGTCAGTACAAAAAGACATCACAAGCAATGACTTACCCTGACAAAGATTCCTGTTTTCTCAGGCCCACTGCTGCTGAGCAAGGCCCCTATCACAGCAAAGAAGGTTCTCTGTAGCACCTCTGGGGGGACAGGAAACTCTTTGCAAAGAGTCAGGTCCTGTATTGACAGGTTCCGAGCTATATGGGAAACAAGTTCTTGACTGCTCAGAAAATCCACTAGTGCCTGTACCCCCTGGGCAGGTAACTCTGGGTAAGCACCTTCAAAACACTGGGTCAGGTAAGAACAGACAAAGGACAGCCCTTGTTCAGCCAGCTGACTGTTATCTTGTATGTTAAGAGCAACCATTTCTTTGTCAAGCCCAAGTCCTCGCCGCCTCTCCTCTTCACTTTCAATGTAGCAGGAATTAACAAACGCAGTCTTGAGAACATCCAAAGAAAAATGTTCATGTAGGCGATGGCTAAAAGCTTGTATCTCTGCGTGGTAATCCCAGTTGGGCTTCTCTGACCTACAGGCGGCAGAAAGAAAACGAATTCAGAACCAGAGCGAGAGGTTACCGGCGCTGCGGGCATCCCCTCCTTTCCCGTGACTGGAAACAAACACCGAACCGAAGATCCCAAGCTCAGGGCCCGGTGCCCCCGAACGCCGCCGGTTCCGCACGGCCACGGGACGGGGAGTCCTCAGACCCGAAGCAGCAAAACCCACTCTGCTCCGAGCGTGACGAGAAGGTGCCCGAGTGTCTGGGCTTCGCCTGCTTCTCCCCCCGGGACACTGCGGGGGTTCTGCCCTCCCTCAGCCCCGGCACCGCCTCCCCCTCTCCTGACGGCCGCCCCGGCTCTCACCGCCGCTGAGGAGGCGTCTCCAGACGCTGCTGCTCCAGGTAGGCGCGGAGCCACCGCTTCTTCTGGGGGGGCGGCGCTGTGCTGACCGACACCCGCCCGGTCCCGGCTCCGGTGGCGGTTCCGGCGCCGGGCAGGAGGCGGCGGGAGGCCCGGAGGAGCAGCCGGGAGCCCCGGAGGAGCAGCCGGGCGGCCATCACCGGGGCTGCGGGGCAGGAACGGCCCCTGAGGAAACGCGGACCCCCCGGGAAACGCGACTCCTCCCTACTCGTTCCGGAGCGAAGCGTTCCCAGCCGGGCACAGTACCGCGCGGTGCATGCTGGGAGCGGCCGGGCGGTGGCGGCGGGAGGGGGGATGAGGGGGGGG
>JAAWXA010000015.1:8579663-8667072 GCA_038090715.1 Florisuga fusca | reverse complement strand
AGCCCCCTAATCCCTCTGAGCCCCCCAACCTCCCCGGGCGCTGCTCCGCCGCCGCCAGGACCCCTCGGGAGATGGGCAGAGGCGGCCCCTGGCCCTGCTGCGAGCCCAGGACGGCGGTGGCGGAACCCCGCGGCCTTCTGTCGGTCAGCCCGTGGCTGTGAGGAGATCCTCCCCCCTCTGTACAGCCCAGACACGGCCCCGCAAGGTCCCCCGTGGGGCATTGTCACTACACGTTCTCCCACACACTGAGGGTTGTTTCAGACACCCCCCGGGGTGATGCTGTGGGCCCTGCACACCCCTGGAAGCGGCAGCCGCACCGGGGCAGAGCCACCAAGGCGGAGGCAAAGGTCCCCTGGGCGATGCCCTGGGCAGCTCAGCACAGCCTCAGGCAGCAGCCACCAAAATGCAGCAGAGCCTGGGATTGAGGACTGTGTGTGGGGACACCAGGCTGCCTTCCCATGCCTGTGTACTCACCCTGCACACGGAGAACAATCCCAGGAAGTGCAGGGGATGAGAGCCTGCAGAGGGCCAGTGGATGCCCCCCTGATACTCCTAAGTTGCTCAGTCCATCACTACTTCAAAGGCCAATAGTTTAGATTAAACCTCAGCTAAATTTTCTTAGAATAGTATTAAATAAGGTCTTGGGATTTGTTGGTTTGGGTTTTTTTTGAGGGAGTTTTATTAAATACACCACATCAGTAGTTTGTACTCCATCATCTTTTGATCACTCACAGACTGATAGTATTTTATAGAAAAAACAAAATTAAAGCTAAAAAATTACATACTACATATACACCTCTGGGCAATCTGCATGTTAGCAAAGAATACCTTTTATTTGTTGACCTGAACATGTGTTTGAACAATGAATATGCTCATGGAACAGGACACGCTCCTTGCATATGGCACACCTCAAACTACTCAGACGGAGGAAAAACAAGTGCAATCGTATGTAATTGCATCTAACAACAGAACAAAAAAACTACTTTTTATTCCTTTGTTCTTCTGGTTTTTTTTCAAACTCATTCCATTCATTCTCTTCCCACTACATCCAGGGGTTATTCCTGTAGATCACTGTCCTTACACTGCATGAAGCAAACTTCATGTCGGCTGATCCGTATTTACACTGAAGCATGCAAAGATACTGCAAAAATCTGCAATGCAAATCTATGGAATACACTATAACTGAACAGCAAGGTGTCCCTTTAACACTGCAATTCTATAGCCTTTGCCTGTCGTGTTCCAGTGTAGGAATTATAAAACAGCATACAATTCAGAAACAAAGTTTTGCAAAGTGTTTGTGTTTTCAGCTATTAGATCTTTCCGAGTGCTGCGTCTAACGCCGAAACCAAAGCCAGCTGTTGAGTAGCCAGAAAGCTACAGTAATTGAGTACATGATCATTTCCCTTTTTGCACGCTCTTTGTTCTCCTCCTCCAGAAGCTGCAGACGGCGGTTAAGTTTGATTATCTAAAAATAGATACAGCCTTTTAATATTTCATTAAAAGTTGCCAGACTTTCTAGAAGCTTCTGAATAGCCAGGTAAAATTACAATCTTGGACAGATGGATTTGAAACTGTTGATAATATGACTTTTTATCTTCAATACCTGGTGATCAGATCTTGCCGTCCCCAGTAAGTAGGGACAGAAATGGAGTTGGACTCTCCAGATTCCCAGAACGCTGCAGGATGTGTGAGGGCAGTGCAGCAGATGTGCAGAGAGGTTCCCCCACTGTATCCGTTAGGAACACCTTTGCAGCCACACAGAAAAACTGCCTTCCACACCCCCTGTTTTAACATTACAGCTTTTTCTTCTTATTATCAACTGCTATACTTCACATACCTGTCGTCTTAAGGAAGCAGCATCTACAACTGTCATGTCATCTGGTGTTCCCTCAAGTGTAGTATCCAAGTTGGAAAGACCATATCTATCAGAGAGAAGAGAGAGTTTAGCTAGCTCACCCACACAAAGGTTAGCAAGCAGATCTGCTACAGGTTAGGAATAACAAAGTGGAGACTCAGGAAGTCTACATTCAGTATGTGTTGTGAATAAATGCTACCTCTTGACCAGATTATTTTCCAACAGATAAAAGTAGTTCCTGATGCCATCCAGAGGGACCTTGACAGGCTTAAGTGGTGGACCCATGCAAACTGCATGAAAATCAACAAGTACAAGTTCTTGCATGTGGGTTGGGGCAATCCCAAGAACAAATACAGGCTGGGCAGAGAATTGATTGGGAACAGCCCTGAGGAGAAGAACTTGGAGGTGCTGGTTGATGAGGTGATCAACATGATCCAGCAACGTGTGCTTGCAGCCCAGGAAGCCAACTGTATTCTGGATGCATCTGAAGTGTGGCCAGTAGGTCAAGGGAGGTAATTCCTCTGCTCTACTCTGCTCTCTCCAGACCCCACCTGGAGTACAGTGTCCAGTTCTGGAGCCTCCAGCACAGGAAGGACATGAAGCTGCTGGAGCAGCTCTTCTACAAGGACAGGCTGAGAGAGTTGGGCTTGTTGAGCTTGGAGAAGAGAAGGCTTCAAAGAGACCTCAAAGCAGCCTTCAAGTACCTGGAGGGCCTACAAGACAACTGGAGAGGGACTTCTGACAAGGGCAGGGAGTGACAGGACAACAATGAAAAGTTTCATACTGGAAGAGAGTAGATTTAGATTAGATAAAAGGAAGAAATTCTTCACTGTGAGAGAAGTGAGCCATCGGAACAGGATGCCCAGGGAAGCTGTGGATGCCTTGGCCCTGGAAGTGTTTAAGGCCAGTTGATGGGGCTTTGGTCAGCTTGAAACAGTGGGAGATGTCCCTGCCCATGGAGGGGGGTTGCAACTAGATGATCTTTAAGGTCTCTTCCAACCCAAACCATTCAATGATTCCAAGCTGCACCAACTGTTGGGTTTCTCACTTCCTATCTTAAAACCTCCTTTTCCAGTATTAGTTCCCCTTGACTCGTCTTCTCATTAGGGCATACTAACAGCTTCAGAAATTGAACAAAATAATATCAGAGCTACCACATTCACAAGAAAATACACCTAAAAGAATGCCTAGCACTTACTGACAGTTAACAGTGAACTTCAACTGACATGAATACAAGAAGAATTTCTGAAGTATGCAGAATGAACCAAAGTGTAGATACTACTTTTGCACTCCTTGCTTTTTCATCACTTCCATCACACACCCATAGAGTGCCCTCAGCTCAGGCAAGATGCCCCATTTTGGAACAACTTGTCAAGTTTCCCTCTGTCACTGTTCATTAATATCTTCTTTCTAAAAATGAATTGCTGTTTCTAGATGAGAGTTCCATTAGTCTGCACTTAGAGACCAATGAGATCCTTGAGCAACACTGTGCAAAAGACATGAAGTTAATGACATTTTGATCTGTGGGTTTTTTTTTTTTTCACTGAAGAGTATACAGGAAGAGGGAAACCTTATCCAGGTGAGATCAGGAAAAAGACAGCTTTTAATGAGGGAACAGTCAAATAAACATCTGTCAACAGTCATGGGTGTTTAAAAAACACCGTATGGGACACACACAAAAGTTTTGGCAACTTCTTTTCAAATCCTTTGTTAGAAAAAGATTCTCATTAAGGCCATTATTAATTTTTTATTCTAACAATACTTCAAACACTCACTGAACTATAATTTATGCTTTTTATTACTTGTCATTTGTTCCACTTGGGCAATATTAAAAAGACTGAAATGGTGTTGGGTTTTTTATTATTTCCTCAGTTCTGTGGAACTCATGGAGCTATCTTAGCCAAATTATTTTGAAATAAATCTAAGTTTATTATAAAACAATTTGAACATTTCTACTGTTAGAAGTCTGAAACTTTCCAAACACAAAGAAATCAAGTTTTCTTTACTATTGCAGGTCCTCTGAAAGCCAGATTTCTCAGGATGCTTTGTTTGCAGGCATTTTTTAACTTTTAGTAGATGGGGAAAAAAAAATTAAAAATCAGAAAACCCCACCTGATCAACTGCATAGCTGTCCCTCACCATCTCTTGGAAAAAGCAGAGAGGGTCATCATTTCACTGAGATGTGCACTCCTCCCTCCCAGGTCACATGAATTTAATACAAAGTATCAGTATGCCACTGCAGCTCTACCAACTTCCAAACCATTCAAGGGATAAAATGCTGGGAGAGGGCTCCCAGCAAAAAATCGTTTGAGATAATCTCTTGGACCATCACAAAAACTGAATTCCTGTTAGAGAAGAATCATTTGCTTGAATCCAGAGCCTGCTTAAGCATGAATGTACTCTTCCTTTCAGTGAAAACAGAGAAGTGCAGTGGGAAATCAGAACATCAGAGGTCAAAGGATTATTTTTTACTTCATCCTGACCATGAAATTGCATGTCAATATCCAGTTCCACTAAAACTAAATCAATCTGCCAAGTGAATGGCAGGGAAAAGATATTCAGCTACTACTAACAATCAGGCATGTTACTGAGGACTCCCGGAAAACATGAGGTGATGCAAGGCCAAATTTTCTAGCAATAAAAATATTAAACTCACTACTAAATATAAAACGCTTGAAGCATGTTGAAGTGTAATTTAGAGTCTCCCCTCATAAACTCCTTTGAGCCAGAATTCTGTAGCACACTGTGTCCATCAGACAAGTGACTTCTTTGCAGGTGACTAGGCTGGGTGGGAAATAAAGGTGTGAAGTACCTCAAGACTCGAGAGGGATGTTAGAAATCAGCCCTGTGTTTTAAAATAAGGACATTAGAAATAGTCTGACTTTTAGAATCTAACTTAGTGGATCATGACTAGCAAAGAAAACAAAACTCTTTACCTGGTGTTGTCATGATGAGGGTTAGAGGAAGTGATAGCAGCTGACCCACCACGTAACACTGGCCTACAGCAGGTTTTTGCAGATAGAAAGGAAGAGACAAAAACAGGAGATGACAAACAGAGATAAGAGGTAAAACACAGAACAAAGGAACATCAAAATACTTCCACTGATATTGTATAATGCTTCAATATAATAACTATTTATTTTGATTCAAGTTCAGTCACTATTGAATGTTTATGCAGCTAAGACATGTAGGGAATTTTTTAATGTTAGACCTTCATTTATGGAAGACAAACTGTTGGAATAGAGATTAGGGTGGAGGCTATCAACCTTTTAAAATAACCATGGGAAACTTCAAATGAAAAAAGAACAAAAACAAAAAAAACAACAAACCCACCTAAAAAACCAAACCCCCACCCAACAGTAATGGAAAAAAAAGTATCTGCACATGCTTACAAAAGCCTTTTCAATCATCCTCTGCTCCCTCTAGGGAAAGGGGAAATTTGTATTTTCTCTATTAATCTAGGCTAGATGTAATTTAGACAACTCAGACTAGTTGCCTTAGTACTACATATAGTCTGAATAGAGCTGGATCTTTCCATAAAGGAGTGACTAAAAGCTTCACATATATGGTATGAGCATCCTTGTAAGTCTTGCTCTTTCCATTTCTTTTCCTTTTATTTCTAGGCCAAAAGAGAGAAGAGGTAGAGTTTAAGTTGGTGCAACTATAAAACATACATTACCTTTGCAAGAAACTACTGTGTCCCAATTTACTGAAGACACAAATACCACCAGTACCCTCTGACAAAGCCAGTACCATGTGCCTGCATGACCTCTGGTAACAAGGCATTAGTGCTCCACAGCACAATATATATTGATGTGGCACAAACTGTTCTAGAGCTTGAAATATTTTTAAATTTTTTCCATTTTCCCAGTACAAACAGCAGGTGCTTGTACCATGCATTTAACCCGTGTACAGTCCAGGCTATAAAATTAAAGACAAAGAGAACCTAGGCGTGAAGGTCTTTACAGCAGGTACATGCAGGAGGCAGAGGCTTAGTGCTGAGGTGGCTGGGAGAACACCTGGAAATGAGCAAGAACCATGTGAAAAGATCACAACCACCAGATCATTTAGAAGGAAGAGGATCTAGGAGCCTTCACAAACTCTGCTACCTGGTACACTCCTTACTGGGACTAGGTCCTACTCTCATCAGTGCATGTACCAAAGTGTTTTTCAGCTGTCACACAAGGTAAGTCAGCATGATGTGTTTTACAAAACAGAAAGCCCCATTCCCAAGACATACAATAAAAGAATATTCTTACCTAAATGCATGAGGTCTTGCTGAAAGTTATCAAAAAAGGTACTCTTATTTTTAAAATCAGAGAGAATTCAGCTAGTCTAAAGTCTTGCCTGACATGCCAGAACTAAATACTTTGAGAAAAGGACAAGAAATTCAGCAAATAGCAGCTATGGAACAGGTCTGCAGAATTTCTCTGCAGACATAATTCACCTGTAATCAGTGAGCAGATATGTGAACACCAGCTTGGCAGTATCCAGCAGGGATTTTCCACATCATCTGACACAGGACAACAGTGTTTGGATTTTGTGTAATGGGACTGGTAGGTCTCCAATGCTCACTAAACTCTTGGTCTCTGGGGTATTTTTTTTGGCAAGCCAAGTTTTACAGATGATGTAGAACTAATCAATACTAACAAATCCATTCTACCCTTCCTGTGAAAAGCCAGAGGCTTGGGAGTAGCTGAGAAATACAGCAAGGATCAAAAGTGGAGCACCCTGGGATCTGTGCAAATCAGGAACGTAATTTAAGGACAAGTCCTTAACCCCACTTCCCAACATGTCCAGACTCTTAAAAAGCTGCATGTTATTCTTCCTTTTCTGTGCAGCTCACATTTTATTTCTTTATAGGTGGACCCAAAAGGATCACCAGAATATTCGCCCGTCTCTTCTACACTTTTTTTTTTTTACTTGCTTGGTTTTATATATATCAACAAAAAAAAATTTATTATATAGATGACAGTGGCTTCATAACTGGGATGACCTTGTCCTGAAATCAGCATCAAGGATTTGGTAAATACAGAATGGCCAAGTATAATACTGTTAAGTTATGAAATACATAGCCTTCTCTAAAAAGCTGAATATAAGTACATTAAAACTTTGCATTTTCTGGCTACTTCTGTCAAATTCATCCTAAACACTACCACATAATCAGAAGAAGCCATAACTCCAAGGCCAGGGCCATTCAACACTTAGCTGTTTCGCTGCAAGTACAGAGGCAGCCTGAAACATGAAGGGAATACCCAGTAATCCCACTTAATAACACTGGGAAGGCCATAAACAAATGAATCTGGTTGGTTAGAGCAGAGCATGTGATGGAAATACCACAGTAATGACACTATGGTACTGGGAGGAAAACCACAAGGTGTGGACAAGCTAGGAACCTGGGCCAACCTTCCACTTCTGTGCACACCCAGAGGGGACTGAGGTCAGCACATTCTCTTTGTTCAGCAGAGGGAGGAGCTATGTTCACCTCTCCCTGTATTTTAAAACACCTCTGGAAATCTCAGAAAGGCTCTAAGAATGGGTGTGTTTTGAATGTGAACTGGGGAAGAAGCTCAGCTTCTACAGGACAGAGAGGATTGGTGCACTAAAGAATCAGTGACTGGATGAAGCTAATACCCTGGCTCATCTCAGTACTACGAGTGCTTACACTGGCAAAGCAACAGGATGTTTTTCCCAGGCTCCTGCAGACCCACTTAATTTTCTTCTGAACTGTATCACCCTTACCCAAAGTCTTGTGCAGCCTTCTTTGATGTCCCCAGCTTGCAACCCATTTTATTTCTACCATGAAAAATACCAAGAACTTGTGCAATATAAAAAGTGATATCCTAACACCTCAGGACATGGTTTTTTGCATAAAGTTTGGCATTTAAGGACAGTGGTTCTTTAGAAAGGGCTACCCTGAAGACAGGAAATAGTAATAAACTTCCAACTTTTTTTTTTCTCCTTAATAAAAGGTGTTGACCCAAGCAAGAGGTGAAAAAGAGTTCAGATAAGTACAGATTTCAACACAACTCCATTCACTTATGTAATTGCCTTTTTTCCTGCATTTCATACATCACTATAATCTCCTTACACGAAGGCTTTTTGTTGTTTAATTTTTTGTTGTTGCCTAGATCATAAAATATCAGTCTTTAAAAGGTACTAGATATAGGCAGAATTTGACAGAAATTGAAACAGAAAATTTGTTAGAACTGGAAAACAAAACTGACCTATTGTTCTTGTCCAAGCTGAAGGAACGCAAGAGTAAACAGTGATCATTAATTGTCCATTTAAATAATCTATTATGTGAACAGTGCTGGCTAAACTCTGCATAACTCATTATCTGCAGCAGCACAATCCACATTTACTGTTAGCAGTTTTAGTAGACTGGAGAAGTATTTTGTAAAAAAACAAACAAACAAACAAAAAACCAACAAAAAAGGAAAAAGCATATAATGAAAAATATTAATAGCACATAATCAAATCTTGTTCATTTAGAAAGATCTCTTGTAATATTAAGCATAAATTGTTAAAATAGAAAGGTTTTGAGGTCAAAAGCGCATTACACAGAGCAAAAGAACAGAGTGCAGGTTTGGAGCAATTTAAAATGAACACTATTTTGCAACCATGCAAGTGGATTATCCAAATTTCACATTCCTATGCCAGTTGTAGAGGAACGCTGGGTATCTAAACACCCAACCAAAAAGAATACACTTTCACCTTATTGAAATGTTCATTATTTTGACACCCATTTGTTCATAGGTGACGAGAAACAGTTTGACCATTTCTTACAGGAAGGTTAATAAGAGCACCTCAAAAATTAGCCCATACCAGGAAGAGTAATGCATCCCTTGAAGTATTCAGAACCCCAGTAATTTTCTGAGAACTGATATAAGTTGAAAGTGTATGTATGCACACGTGTATGTTTTCCAGAATCCAAGAAAACATGAGGAAGAACATGCCTAGTGGAAGCCAGGAATAAAACTTGTTAGCTTCACTGCAAACTGGGGAAAGGCCTAAAATTCCAGTCAGTATTCTAGCAAGAACAGTTTGCCCAGTATTGGCAATTGGTGCTATTCACAGCATTCCTGAATTCCTAGAGTTTCTCCTTATCTGGGAGCTTTAATTTGACAAAACAAAACAAACATGTCATTCAATTTAATTTTTAATATTGACAAGTAAAAAAGGTATAGCTGTCCAACTGTTGACAGGCACCAAAATTTTAACAGAAATTTCATGGTATTAATTCAAGGTTAAGCACCTAACTTGCAGAATTTAAAGGAAACTATGCAATTAATGTCTTTTTAAGATGTTTTTTTGTTTGTTTGGTTTGGCTTGTTTTTTTACGTCCCAGGTTAAGAACATAAAGGCCAGCAAGACTGGAGCTCTATATGAATCAGAAAGGTTAATATGAGCAGTTACATCCTGTCAGGTCAGCAATCGTGGTGAGCTACAGAAGGTATCAGCTTGGAAAGTGACTGCAAACACACATTCACAATAAGATTGGTTTGATAGCCACATTTATTACTAAAACAACTATAAAGTAAACAATTTAATTTCACACTAGAAAGTATTAAGAATGCTGCTGGGATTTTCGCAACCAGAGGCAGAACTTTCTAGCACAGGCCACACGGAGGGGCTGCAGGAGGGCTGAGCAGTTCCTCCCAAAGCTTTTTCCAATTATCTCCAATTTGATGTCCTGGCCAGGCCTGGAGGTCTCAGCTGACTCTACCCTAGAGCCTACTAGTGTGCATTTTTTACCTGATCCTCTGTGCTAGCATACTATGGAAATCAAAATTGCTTTTGGTAAATTAACCCTGCCATTATTACTCTTTAGAAACAGGCCATTCCTGTAACACTTAGAAGTGTCAAATCAAAACAGTCCAAGGATAAACCAAGTGGGCAAAGCTCACTGAAGAGAATGATTCCCACATGCAGTGATTGCCATGAGGCTTGTTTTGGCTCAGTACATCTCCATAAAAACAGAGACAGGATTAATCAGAGAAGAAAACAGCTTCTCAGTATCCATTGCCTTCCTTGCTCTCAGCACCCAGCAAAGTAGTCACCATCAGCCACACATCAGTCAGAGATAACTATCCCAAAAGTAAACTGACACAGCCAAACATCTTGACATATTATCAGAAAGCAGTGTCTGCAATGCCTTGCATGATATTCTACCCTGTTTCTGCATGATTGTTTCAATGCTTTATGACAACATCAACCCAATCTTATTGATTTGCAACACTGCTCACCAGCAGACAAGCAGAAGACAAAGCTAATAAATTTGCAGGCTCAGGAGCAAGTATTAATCTCAGAAAACACCGAGCATCTGGGAGCAGCCAAGTCCCTTTCAGTCACAAACTAACGCTTCCTATTTTGGTTTTGATTTGTAAGGAAAGCTAAACAATGCTATATTTGACTGGGATAGAAGCATTTTGAAATGTGAATTTTGGACAAATAAACTGCTTATGAATAGTGAAAGCAAAGGAAAACAAAAGCAAATAATTTCATCTCATCGTTTTGTAAACAGAAATCAAACTCCACTAAAAAGGAGAAAAGAACAACAAAAAAAAAGAAGCAGCAAAAGCTGGCAGAATCAGTGACAACCAATCACCTGCGGTTTTCATCCAGCACATCCAAGACCTGCTGGTAAGCCCTACGAGTGGAAGACTGGATAAACGACAAAATGCCACGAGCAGAGTAAAGATTAATTCCATCTTCAGGTAACATATTGGGAGGACAGACACGAGCCTGTTGCAGTGATGGTGTCACACTGTTCATACAAGCACAGTAAATGAAGAGAGAAATACCATAGTCAGATTTTAAAATCAAAAACACCTTTTCAAATAGATCCCATTCCAAAAATGTTTATTACTTGCTTTTGGTTTACCCTTCTCCCACCACTCTAAGGTAACACTCCCAAATTCTAGTACTGTACTCTTCAGAAACAAACTTAAGTAATAATACAAGGCCACAGTCTTTGTCTGTTATATAAGTTTTTGCAAAGTCCTCATCCAGCTAAATCTGTACCTGTTGAAGCCAGTATTCTAATCCCCACTGACATAAATGAAAAACATTTTTACAAACAACAGCATTTAAAAAAAAAAATCCTACCCATAAACTCTTTTCAAAACATGTCTTTTCCTATAAGGAGAATCTCACATAGACCCTCTTCAACAAAAATTGTTCTTCAGGCTGTGACTAAACATCAACAGTATTTTGATGTGCACAAGAACAAAGTTTAAAGGCAACTGCAACAAATGTTAAAAAAAGCACAGAATTCATATCCCAGTAACAACAAACTATATCATCTGGGGTTTTGACTATGATGCAGAATTTGTATTTAAAATACAGAGGACTGAAATTCAAACATGACTGTTCGGAGTATACAAACCTCATCTCTATCAGACAGAAAGTAGTTTTGAGAAACTTCTGATTTTCTTGTGTCATTTTACATGCAACCTAACCTTTCACATTCTCCTTCACACATCAAGATTTACTTTTTTTTTTCAGTCAGGAAACTTTTAAAGGCAAGATGCTGTTTTAATAGGAAGTGATTAATTTTAACATACTTGTAAATATTAACACAAATGCAAAACAAATTGCAAGTCACTGTATCTTTTGGATCTTGAGATAATTTTTATTCCAAGAATACTACCCATTTTTAAACACATTTCCTTTTTTACTACCACTTGAGATTTGCTCCAATACTTCTGGAGTTAGAATGCCAATCACACGACCTTTGGGCATTTTTAAGAAATAAAGCAAAGCATTAGTAGCTGAGTGCTTGCAAGCTGGTTTTATATTTTGATGATACTCTCTAGATGGGTCATAATTCTATGGATACTCTTACTTTGAACAGAGTTGCTCTGCACCAAAAGTACAAACATGAGTAGGAAAGAAAATGAAATTGAAAAGCCAGATTCAAAGCATGTTACAGGGACGAGACCACCCACAGAAGAGTTCAGCCATCCTGTGCTTCAAGACACTTGCAAAAACATCAGTGGTTGATGCTTGACTGATACTCTTATATTTATTTCCTAAACTGCAAATACCTTTTCATGCTGCTGTAGAGAGTACAACTGTACAAGAGAAAGGAAAAAGGAGAAGGAGACATCAATAAACATCTACTTTGCATTCTTTACAGCTTTCATTGTTCTCCAAGACTTCTCCAACCCATCTTTATTCCACATTTATAATGACTTCTACTTTGCAATCAGTGGTAGGAGTCCCATCCACACATTTTACTCTTGAATTGCACTGGAAATGTCAATATTACCCAGCAAAATATTAAGAAACAGGGTCAAGTATGGAAATACTGCCACTAAAGTGAATTTATGAGCATTCTGACTCCTTTGTGGATTTGCTGACTTGAGGGAGGAGCTAAAGGATTGTACTAATAGTGTAATTTAAATAAAAAGTAATTTTTCCTATTCATCACATCAAAGATTTACAGAAAGACAGCTTAAAAAAAAAGGTAGTAAACATTATATATATCGAAAGCTAGGAATACTGTCAAATTTCTGTTGTCCAGAATAATATTAAATACTACAATAATGCTATTTGCATACAAAGCCTGCTGTAGATACTGAAAAAAAAATCCCCCAAAGCTGTTTAACTAAAACTGCACAGAATTATCTTGAAGAAATTGACATTTGCTGATTAAATAGAAAGTGTGTATGTATAGCAACAAAACAACAACAAAAAAAGGTGAACTCCAGAATTCTGGACAGATAATTCTGAACCCCATGGACTAGTCCCTGGACTACTTTCTCCTCATTGTTTTATAGGTGGCTGGTAACAAAAGGCAGTTTTAAGAGATTGCTTCATTAATTCTAAGCCATTATTTAATTCTCAGTTTCTTAAATTATTCAGTTAAGAGATTTCAATCTATTTGCTCCTGGATGTGAACTAAAATGTGCAGCTACATGAAATTACTTCAATTCTCCCAGTGAAGACTAATTACTGCTAATTTTGCTCTACCTCTAAAATGCACAGTCTGAGAGAGACTTCTCTCTTTCTTTCTCTCTGAAAATGAGAGTAATTCTATGTCAGGCTCAAATGTCAGGACTAAGGCATATGCGGACAAGGCGGGGGGGGCAGAGGAGGGGAAGACAGGAAAACACATATGACAGATGTTTCTTCTATCCGTTTTCAAAATTCAAAATTACTGCCCTCTAAAGACGTGGCAGTCCTTTGTACAAAGTCAAAGACCATGGAAAAGAATTATTATGAAGGAAATACCTGATATGCAAATCACCCAATATGACAAAAGAAAAAAATCTCTGATACAAGGAAAATCCTCTAACATTTAGTATGACTACTTACTATTAGACATCGTTGCTATCCCCATTCTCTCCCCTATTTCTAGTTAAATGGTCTTAATCCTAGGGTAATTTTGGTTCAAATTCCTAAAAAAAGAAATTCTTATATACAGCTCCATCCACTTATTTTAGCACTCCCTGGTTACAAACACCAGTCAGTTCCAGAGTTTGGAACCAAACCAAACAACATGGAATTAGAGACATTGCTATGGAAGAGCACAATGACATTCCACCAGAGGCAGAGCTTTGACCTTAGCAGTAATCTCCCCTAAACCTTCTCAAAACATTTATTATGTAGACAGGGTTTAGTTCAGATATTTCTCTGAATTACAGTTCTGTAAGTATCAGATGAGAAGTAAATAGATTTCAGTAATTAAGGTTACTTTAAATTCAACCACACAGACAGACTGTATTCTCATTAAAGACATGCACACCATCACCTTTTCCCCCATGACTTGCATGAAGACCAGAATTTCTCAAACTGTAAAACTGAACTCTCTAGAGAGATGTGTTTTTCTAAGGGAGCAGAAAAAAAATTAAACACTGGCCCTGGTTCCATGCACTCCTGGTGGTTTGTTCAAAGCTGGCTGGCAATGGCCAGTAAAAAGCTTTCTTTTTTCCAGATATTGAAAAAAAGCCGAAGAATCAAACAGTGTAAAGCTACTTTTTTTTTTCCAAATTGGTTCTTAGTTGAAGCTGTCCCTTTGCTTTTGCAGCCAGGAATTTTTCCCTATGTTCTCTACACAGGGAAATGTTTTGGTGAAGTTTGAGAAACCCTGAAACAAAATTAGAAACCAGATTCAGTGTAGCAAAGGCTGTTTCAAATTTTATATTCTGAACTACAGATATTTAGTCAGCAAATTAGTATTGCAGAGCACTACATAATTAAGCACACTCTTGATTTTCATGTACCAGGTAACATTTAGGCTTACGTGCAATCCTTAGTCGAAAGAGGTGACTGGAACCGTGGCATTTTATTTCTTGGGACAGTATCTGATCTGTACCACCTTGAATAATAATTGTAATCTCTTAAGTAAATGTCCTTATAGATAGAGGAGTTGCAATTTACAGAGCTGTCATTACTGCTATGCAGATAGATATTGTACAAGCACGTGCCTACTTGTTAGTCTCAGTTTTTCTAAAAAACATTTGAGAATTACTGTCTTTAGTGAAACCCAACTCCCAGAAGATTCTTGGAACTGTCTCTGCATGCAACTGGATGACAAGAGGAATAGCAGAAAAACCCCAATTATTTATACCATGTAGAGAACACTATGATAGGGAGTTCAGCCAATTCTTCCACTTCAATCTGACAATCTATTAAAAAATGTTTAATTTTGTCACTTTGTAGGTCAAGCACTGGCATTTTGTTCATTACATTTGAACATTTTGTCCAAGGAGGACAACAGTGTCCCAGATTACAACTTGAGTATTATAGTCCTACTCAGAAAACAAAGGTTTTAAATGGCAGTACTCCATGTGCCTTTTTAATGGGGTCTTTATCACAGCAGCTGAGCAGAGTTTCATGTCTATCAGGAAGCTGATTCCAGGAGGTAAAGAAACAGGCATTTAAAAAGGATTTTTTGGATAGGAATTAAATACTCAACTGAAATATGGACTCTCTTTCCTATTTGAAGATGTGAACCATATTCACACAAGCACAGGAATAAAGAGCTGATCTTTGTCAAGTTAGAAGACCACAGTGTTTGTTACTGCAGAAGTAATCTACTTAACCATGATGTGAACGTAAAACTCAAGACAGTGTTGATGGAGCAGAAATGTACCATTATAGTATTAGAACTAACATTTTTTTTTCAGACAACAACACTGGAAATAAGTTGAGGAACAGCTTGTTTCTTGTGTCTTCATAACATTGGAGAAAACGTTTCTAGATGGTATGGCATAAATGAGGTAACAGTACACATTACATTTTCTGTAGTGCAAAGAATTCATTTGTAGTAGAAGTTGCCCACCTGAATAGTCTCATTTATCAACAAGGAAGCTAATCATAAAAGACATGCATTACTTTTCTACAAACCTCTAATAGAAATAGCAGTCTAAGGTGATACCCAGTACCATCTGAGGTAGCATAATTTACATCAAGCAGGTTTGTTTGCTTGGATTGCCTGTTTTGAGAAATACAAAACACATCCACATGGGTAGCTTCTCTAAGTAGCTACCAGAGCGTAAACAAAATGCCACAGCATCAGATTTGTTTGTAGAATTGCTACTTCTGGTTTTATTTACACAAAACTTGCAACTTCTTTTTGCAGTTTACAGTATATGTCTAGTGGGCCTAAACTGTGAGGAAACAAGACCCAGGAGATACCTTTTTCACTGCTTCCCTGCAGTTATGTGAGCCATGCAAGTTCCACTTTGAATATCAGTGTATTCAAAACTGAATGCATGGAACATCCTCCTGAGAGTTAGCCAGATACAAGCACATTCCCCAGCCTCAGCATCACTGAGAATGCCACAGCATATTCAAAGTGGTTTCTTTTTTTGGACTGCACTGAGTCAGAAAAAAGAGGGATGACAGAAAAAGGAGCAATCCCTAGAAATCTCAATTATTTTGAAGGAGATGATTGACACATTAGGCACAGCATAACTTCTGCCATAAGAAAACCAGTACTTAAGAGGACAAGTGACAAATGAAGTTCTACTGAAGTATTATCTGCAGGTCAGCAAGTGTGGAATGCTGCACTGAAGACAGACAGCTGCTACCATCTCTAAACGTGTCATAATTTCCTGACTTTTGTAAATGATAAACTGAATCATGAAAGCTACCAGTTATATGTTCATTGATCCTATCCATTTAATATCCATAGTTCAATTTACAGGATTCCAAATTTGTATTCTATTGCTAAGCTTCTGAAGGACTGCTAATAGATAAATAAGCTGTGACAGCAAATTATATCCAGACCATTTTAAACCAGTAATTCTATATAAAGCTACTGAACAACAAAGCACTAAGTAAGCTTTATAGATTTATGATTTTTGGATTTAGTAAGTCCAAATGTACATGAGATATCTAAGAGCAACTGGATACATCCAGTCAGAGCTGATCTTGCCAGTTTCTCAGCTGGTTGGCTGGGCAGACACAAACCGTGACTTTTGGAAGACTACACTAACCTGGGGAGCAAGGATAAGGTGAGTTCAAGAAACTACAAGAACTCATGTGTCATCTGTTTTTTCATTTAAGTCCAATACATAAAATACTGAAAAAGTAGACCTTTTGGGTAAACTCCCTTCCAGGCAGCTCCTGGAGACATGGAAGACCATCTAATCCAGCATGCATTATGTGCAGACTACATGACTGAAAAAGAAAGGCCACTCCAGGAGTGTGTCTGACCAGTCTGACCCATCCAGCAGGACATAACTGGATGACCAATACCACAGGAAACCTGAGCACTTAGTGGGCTGCTAGAACATCTGGAGACCAAGGTGATCAGGAGCTTAGAGATGCAAATCTGGTTTTGCCACCTCAGTCAAGAGGTACAACTCTTGAGACTTGAGTACCTAGACATGTGCTACCTTTAAGCTTGTATGAACCAAATGCCCAATTAAGTAAGATAAGGAAGATAAGCAACAGTATTTCCATGAAGATCTGGAAAAGAAGATTTATAATATGTCTGAAACATGCAAAAGAGTACATCTCACCAGTTTTCAATAAACTAACAGACGTATAGGTAGCACATATAGTACCTCCCAGTGCTCCTGCTGTAAACAGAAGAAAACAGACATTTCTAGGACATAATTCACCTGATCTATTTTAGACTGAAAATATGTAGATCATAAGTAGGTCAAGCACTTATCTCTCTCTAGTTATTGAAAATGAAGTTTATGCTGACTTAGCAATACTATTATTAATGTTATACAGTCTACACTGGAACAGATTAATCCAATCTTTCCTAAATTGAAGATCCTTTCACAAAGGGAAAGTAATTGTCAAGGTAGCTGTATTTGGAATCTCAATATGAGTTTTGAGTGTTACATTGCAAAAACAGTTGTTTCCAGGTGGAAAGCAGCTGTTATTCAGATTAAGCTGTGATTAATCAAAGACTACTATAACTAATAAAAATATACAGATGTGTATGACTTCAGAAAGCACCATAAGAATTGCTACCTCAGATGGTATCAATAGATGAAGTTTCCAATTCTAAATGCTAATTGCCACTTTGGTGTTAAAAGATTGAGATATATACTCATAGATTACAATACATTAGACACACTAATACCAGAGAAAAATTACGTATTGTAATATTTGAGAAACACAGAAATACCAACAATGAGAGAAATGGAAATGTTTTGATGCATAAGGTATTCAGTTTCCTAAAAATTCAGAGGGAAAATAAAAAATTATACCAGCTCAGAAACAGAAAAACCTCTTGAAGTAATAATTTGTGATAACTGGTGAAACCAGCTGTGGTACAAACACTCCCACCCATCCATTGCAAGAAAATACTTCAAAAATGAGTCACCTCACTACACAAAAAGCATAGAAATTAAGAAAAATGCTGGCCTTGTAATATTTAAAATTATGTACTTGCCCCAACAAACAAACAAAAAAGTTAGAAAAAACCCCAAGTAATAAGGAGATGAGGAATAAAGGAAACATGTAACAAAAAGCTGTAGTTGTGCACCTGCAGCTGTTGCTGTACTCACATGGAATCATTTCTGGCCAGCTGGCCATTCTGTCGCGTGGCATTCTCACTCATGGAACGCTCCCTCTTCAGTCTTCCCACTGAGCGGACCTGTGTGACAGGGGAGAAAGAAGGAAATGAAAGACAGAGAATTCCAGGACAGACTTAATAACTTACATTGGAGATCTGTAGGTTAGATGTGCCCTCAGATACAAAGGCATGTTTCATGGCTTTCCTGGTAATTAGGGGAAAAAACCTGATAACAGGATCTGATGCTGGTACATGTAAAACCAAGGGCAGAGGTTACTGCAGTCCTGTCATTATTTCACCATTTGATCTGATGCCAAAAGTATGAACAAAGAGCATTTTGAATATGCAATAAAGCAGTATTATATTTAATATTACTTCCTATTACAGAGTTAAATATATCGCTACTGCATCTTATGATCCCATGGAATATGCAGCTTCATAAATATTTTTGATCCAGGTGGATGTGTAACTGCCATCTTAAAACTGAAAAATATTACGTTTATCATTCTTTCAACTTGGTTTTCAGAGCCTTGTTAAAACTCACTAATTCTATGTGCTGTTATCATCTGGCCATGAATTCCAAAGGTTAACTATACAGAATTTTTGTCTTCTGATAACCTGCAAATTAAAAAAAAAAACTTGTAGCTTTCTCCTTAATCAAAAGGATATTTTTTGCTAAGGCTATTTTGAATAGCTCCAATTATGACTTTTATTTTTGTAAGCTTACTTTGCAAGCTTACTGTGTAAGCTTACTGAGCATGCCAAGGCCAAGCCATCTGGCACTTAATGGAACTTCAAGGCTATAATTTGAACTACTACAGTGCTAATAAAAATATTTTTATATTCTCCCAACTTATGTTAGGCATCTAGTAGATCTGCACCACAGTAGAAAAATCACTGGTCATTTCACTTTCCTCAGTGGAATGCTTCTCATCTAAGGAAAAACCAAAAGAAATACCAGCCTCTTCATTTTGTGGTGTCTGCTGGGGAGGCTTTTCAAGGTCCAAAAAATCTAGCGGTCGATCACTAAGAGAGATAACACGAGGAGGAGTTTTCAGTGCCAGTGGTTTGAATGGAGTAGACTGAAGAAGGTCAAGGTCTGGTGGTCTGGGAAATGGAATGTCTTCAGTATTACCTGCAAGAACATCAGTTGTCAATAGAAAGCAAGCTGCTCTGAGGCCTGATGGCTTATCCTAAAGTTCAAAAAGACATCACCTGAGTTACTTACCTTTTCCATGCCAACTAATTAAGTACATGTTTCTAGAACAGGCCTTGCATATTAACAACTACAGTTAAAGCTCTCATACAAACCACAAAAATTGACACATTGTCTACTAGTTGCTCTGAGAAAAATGATCCTGAGTAATCCTAAGCAACATCAACTGTTACTGAGAGAGCACCTTTGAACTCAAGACCTCGTCCTGTTAAACCTGGATTTGTTGAGAATTATGGTGAAGATGTCACTTTCTCAAAGCACAAAATACATACATGTCACACATTTTGCAAATTTTAAGGCCTTCAGTGGTTACAGATCTGTCACTGAAAAGCCCATGACTATAAATACTGAAGAAACACTGACAGAATCCACTCAGCAACAGACAGAACCTTCACATAATTAGCATTCTGATTATACGTCAACACAAATTGTGTGGAAATACATTCTACATCTCCAAACATTTTTATTGTTACTTTAGCTTACAGTTCATTAAGAAACATGTGCTCTACACAAAAAACATTAATTTTTTTCACTCAAAAATTATTTACTAAGATGAAAAGTCAGCAATTAAATTTTCTGTTGATAATTCATTCATTAACTCTCTCCACTACAAGTTACACCAAAAGTATTCCCAAAACATTTTCAGAGTTCAAGCAACTTCCTCAGTCAAAGCTGATGAGCAATACCTGTGCAAAAACCAGGAAGCATAGTCCAGGTCTGTCTTTTAAAAACAAATCAACACATGGTTCTGTCCATCCAGAAACTTGGGGAACTAATCTAAATTTTTGCCTGGTTTTCTCCTATTGAGATGCAAACATACCTGCCACTACAATTCGCTCTGGAACCTGCATGGTTACACTGGCATTTGGAAATCCTTCTTGGATGCCTGTGTCAAGGTCAGCATTTTGAGGAGCTACTTTGAGTTTTTCTGGGACCCTCATGCGCTGACTGATTCCCTCGGTGTACTCCATCTCGTACTGCAGGCGACTGATTTCTGCCATCTCAGCAGCTGGAGATGGGAATGCAGCCCCACTCATTCTGGCAAAAGAGAACCAAAAGCTGTAACAGCAATACAGGAAACCAGCAGAAAGTGCATACAGGAAACTCTTTGTTCTGATTACTAAGCAAGTGGTAGGTGACCCTAACTGAATGGACTTTAACTTAGAGAAAGAAATTATGCACTAAAATTCATAGGAAGTATAGTCACAAGGAGCTGAGAGCTGACAGCAACAACCAAAGAAAACAAGTGATGCAGTAGGCAACGTTCAGGGCTGCCCTAAAGGTCCTCAAATTCAGCTGTGACCAAAATCCCTAGAAATTCTGCATGAAAGGTACCATCCCTGCACTGGCTGGCAGAAAAACAAAACAACCAAAACAAAAAACCAACAACAATAACAATTGGTAGGACTGGTAGGAAATATATTTAGGATTGGTCAGAAGTCTGAAATATTTATCTGTAGTTACACAGACCCAGTGTACTGGTATTTCAGAAAATGGATAAAGTCTGACAAAATCACCTGTTGAATTAGGGAACAAAAGAAAAGGCTCAGCTTGGACAGCAGCCCCCTGCTCACAGTCAGTCACTGAGAACTCACTCTGTCTTAAAAGAACCAAGTTTCTTATCAAATCAGCTTGAAAACCTAGCACGTGCATAACCCATTCCCAAGCACAAGCCATTCTGTACACTTCTCACTTCTGAATTTTTCAGTAAATGAAAAATCTTACTTTTGCAGAACAGATACAAGATGGGCAGAGAGAACAAGAATTCTTTTACCCTTACAAGGGTTTGCCAATACTTCATAAATCCATTTTCCTAGAAAAGGAGAGGAATTTCACATGAACCAGTAGGGGAATTTCTGGGCTGTGAGAAACTTACAGCAACTGCTGGAAGACATACAGAAGACAAAGATAGGATGAATGGGGTTTTTTGAAGTTAGGTTTAAGGTTGAAAGAAAAAGAAATCCTAGAGCTGCACTTGGAGGTGGACTGGAAAGGAGCTGCAGATGGAATCTGCAGGTTGGAAAGGGAATTTGGGTGGCTGAGCATTGTTATCCTGGGCAGTGGCTACTGGACCTTGTTGATGGCTCAGATCAAGAGTGGTTAGGGCTTAAGTTAAGGAGTCCTCCTGGTGCTGCAGATAGAGTGGAAAAGAGCTCCCAGAGGAAACTGTGAGTGCAAGGAATACTCAGTTGTGAGAAACTTTTCATCCAGGCAATGGCTGGGGACCTTGTCAACAGCTCAGACTGAGATAAGGGTTATTTTCAGGGTTAGGATTGAGAGAAATACTTATTTTTATACACATATGTAAACACACACTGTGTAAAAGTAGTTATCCTGGCAAACCTGCCTGTGGGAAACATAGCTTATTTATCCTACCAAGAAATCTTTTAGTGGTATAGCTTGAAGTAGTTCCCTAAATAAAGTAATTTGTCCTGGCAAAAAGGCATGTTTTGCCACTATCAACTGCAGCTACATTTGTTTATTATTTTTGGCAGCAAGGCAATGTCTGTTGCTGCCTGTGCCCTTTGATAGGCTGAACATGCAGAACTTGGTGAACAAAACACCTCAGTGCAGACCATCAGCGTGGCAGGTGGGATGGACCACAAGCCATTCCTCCCACCACAACACAGAAGCAATGCTTTCCATATTTATGAATATAACCTTGAACTAAGATGAACCATCAGAGAACAGAGTGAAGCACAGAGAAGGATCTGGATTGTGCAACATTGTTTTAAATGCACACTTTTGGTTTATTCAAGATGTGATCCACTTGGCAATCCATCCTGGGATCCTCAGTGTTATTCTGAGGACTTCCAATCACCACAGGACAAATGAGTAACATTGATCTCAAAGTCTTACTGAAGCACAGTAAGAGAACTGGGGGTCAAGGAGAAGGCAAGGTCAACGTTCCATGCAACTTAAAAAAATATAGTTGTAAAGGAAATACCTGAAGTGATGCAGATTTAATCTGTATTAATTAATTCTTGCTTCTTGTATCAAGTGAAAAGAACTGCAGCAACCCATTCCAGTAGAAATGAACACTCTACAGGAGTTCAAGAGGTTTTTAAGCAGCTCTGAGACTCCAAAATTCTGCCTTTTTATCTTACAAGCCATATTTGTCCCTCTTGCAAGGCATTGGATAGATCAAGCAGTGACATGAACAACGTAGACAGTCTTCTGAGACTTCCAGAAGGTGCTTTTAATTTCAAAATATGGTCTATGATCAGTAAAGCATTTCCAAATCAACAGGAGTAAAAATCACAATGTCAACAAAAAGTCTGAATTTTAAGGAGAACTGAAGTACCCAGAGTATCTGTTTGCAGCAGCTTAAAAAATAGTTATTGCTCACAAGACTTTAAAAAGGTGTTTCACTGCTTGTTCACTTTCTAGTTTTGAAATACCTGTATGATTTTAACCCTTGCAGTCAGGTACCACAACACTGCAGCAGTGTTTACAGCACAACTTCCCTAAAGTGTGGCACTGCTTTTGTTGTTAAGTCTGCATGACAATTGCTTTCCAGCTGCAAGGTAAAACACACACTAAAACACAAACAAGAAAAGGACAGCATTAGAACAGAAAATATTTATAAATTAAATATTGTTGCATGGGCTTAGCTGTACTTGCCAAGGACCTATAGATGCAACACCTCAATGTTTGCCTACTCTTTACTTCTCTTCTACTCTGAGTAACTGTTAATTGTGTTTTCTGTCAAAGCAATTTTAACTTTTACCCCTTTTTACAAGACAACTGCAAAACAAGATGGCAAGATTTCAGAAAAACTTAAATATTTTAAGTGGAGCTTGCTCACAAACCCCTCAGCTACTCAAAGAGAACAGAAATAAAAGTTACATTTTCTGCAATGTTTTTGTTGCTCAATGCATTTTACAGAAGATATTAATAATAAATAAGGGAGAACTTTTAAACTGATATTTAAAGAACTAAGTAGGTCTAAAAAGGCATGAGAATAGAAAAGATGTCTGAGAATGATGAGACAATAAAAGTATAATTGCAAGCACAGAAGAAATAAAGGACAGAGAGCAAATGAAGCACAAATTAACACCAATGGCATTTAACAAAAGAGAAAAAGGAAGGTAGAAATCCAGAGGAGGGTAAGGGAAGAGACAGCAAGAGAAATTATACAGGGTGAATTATGTGTGTTCAGAAAGATAGAGGGGTACATCCTTTTCCCTCTCCAAAACATGAATGGCAACAAGAGAAGCAGTTATGAGCAATGCGTGTGAATCTGAAGGATGCCTCTTTGTCAGCACTCTGGCAGTAACCAGACAACTGGCCACATCTGTGCTGCAAGCAGGAAAGTCACACACAGCATTACACCTTCCACACAGAGAGGGCTGATGGCAGACTCACTGTGACAGGGGAAGATGATCACTGGTAACAGTATTGCTGTGCCAGCATCCAGACGGGAGCAGGTTTTACAGTATCCCCCCAAATTTTGTAACTTCTCCATTACTGTTTGTTCCTGAGGTGGCTACTTTACAGCAAGTCCATCCAAACTGCACAGGAACTAAGAAATAGTCCCCTGGCAAGTGTCTGGATACTCTTTGACAAGTGAAGGAGGACGACAAGGACTTAAAGCAAAGGTAAGGACACACATTATAGGACCCAAAGGACCCTAAAACTGCCGGGAGATATCACTGTGGCAATCAGGATTGAAAGTTATAAACAACAAATCACTAGTGAACAATTTGAGGGAAAAGGGAGACAGGTGTAGGCTGAATGCTGAAAGCTGCTCTGCATAGAACAGAACTTTCAAAACACATGGCCTCCTCTCCTTCGCACAAGAATGACACCAAAAAAGCCCTTATTTATTATATATAAACAAGGCTATGGGTTCACAAAACACTGAAAACTGCCTTTTTTCACTTTTGTTTTCCTCCAGCCAGAGGTTTTAATGCAGAACACTTTTTCTTTTTTTTCTTTTTTTTCCAAACAGAAAGAACACAGATAATATTAGCATGAAAAAAACACATTCAAAGACTGACAACCCTTTGTCTGAAACACCCCAAACATTGCCCGTGTCGGGGCAGCAGGACAGACGCTGGGCAGCACAGGCAGTCAGCTCTGTGCCCCGAGAAGGCAGAAGGGGAGCTGGGGCAGGAGAGCTGGGATCCCTCGGCCAGCTCCAGGGCTCTGAAGATTCAGGTCCCCAGAACACGGCTCAGAACCCGGTCCGGTCCGTGGCCGCGGGAGGCGGCTGCCAAAGGTCCCGATACTCAAACGCTTCCCGGAACCGGCTGGGAAGAGGGGCCGGGAACGCCGGGGCAGNGCTGCGGCTCAAGGTCACCCCTGGGCAGTCCCTGCTCCCAGCCCCCGCCTCAGGAGCGGCCGCTGGCCAGGGGGGCTCCTCGCACCGAGGGGCACGTCCGTGAAGCCTCTCCCGGCTTGCGCCGTGCCCGAGAGAAAGGAGCCCCGGGAGCGGCCCCAGAGGGGCGCGGAGCCCCGGCCATCCGCCCCGCTGCTCCGTGCCGCTCCTGCCGTCCCCCCGAGCCTGCGGGGCGGGCTGCCCGGCAGCGGGGCTGAATGCGGGGCACTCTGCCCTCACCTCTCCGCCCTGCTGTCGGCGCTGCTGTCGGCATGTGGGAGCGGGAAGATGTGGTGATGGGTTTGTGTGTTTGTTCAGTGGGTGGAAGATCTGGCTCGGTGTGTGAAGAGCCCGTCTCGGCGCTCGCATGTGGAAGGGCATCATGCCAGGAGCTTTAGGGCACCTTTTCTGAATGGCAGGGAGATGCCACCGCTCAGCAGCCGCTGCACGCTGCTGGACACCCATCCCGGAGTTAAGCTGCACGTCTTATCCCCCGGGAAGCTTCAGAGAGGCTGTCCCGTCCAACACCATCTTTTCTACATCAGTCACCACCCCATTCGTGTTACATGTCAGCAGGGGTGGTTGGTGAGGCCATGTATTTCCTGTCCCATTTAAACCCAGTTTGCACATCATTCCTGACCAGCCAGGCAGCATCTCCTGAGGGTGGGAGAACACTTCCAGAGCCCCATTAGGTGACCCTGAAACTGGGTCACCCTCACCCCTAGGCTGCCTAAGAGCAGCTGTTCCCTTGGGGGGTAGGTACCTACCAATTTCCCAATTCCATACTGAAAAAGAAAATTAAATAGAGTATTACATACATCAGATAATTTTTTAAGGAGAGGAAAACAGCCCCTCAGGTCAAAATGAGTAGCAATGCCAGAAGTATTGAAGTGTATTGATCCAAGGCCCACAGCTTGCTAATGCAGTCCTTTATAAGTACCAACACTGCTATTTTACAGAAAGAAGTGGTCTGAAATATAAATACTTGATAAAAATAAAAGTTGCATCGTGCTGAGGATTGTACATTATTCATTTAGATAACATGATCTTGTATTTGGCCTCCTTGAAACACAAATTGTTGGTGTGAGCACATCTTGCCCTGCAATCCCCATCACTCTCAGGAGAGTCTTCCTCAGTTTTACCACTTCCCCACTTACACACTAGCAAGAGGGATTTAGAATCCAAAAAAATGAAGTCTAAAACTGGTTCTTGAAGCACACCAGAAACATGGACCTTCTCCCATCCAGTTATAATTTTATGTTGACATCAGTTATGTAACTGTTTTTGTTCCACTAAATCTATTATTGTTGTTCAGAAACTGAGTCCCACACAATAAAATAGCCACAGACTTGTCCTCTGTCTTCTTACAATTGACAGGAAATTCTACAGAATAGCTCTGGTGGTGATTTCTAGTGTAACACCATGTTGTGAGTTAGTTGCCTCAGGTAGATCACAACTACATCAGCCTCCCCAGGAGCTATGTATTCTGTCAGATCTCAAAAAGAATTGCATCAGGCTGCACCCTGGCTGTACCTTCACACCTCTGAAGATGCTCCATTTTCTCATGGTGTAGCAATCCTAGCACAGGCAGTTTTATTTGACAGTCTTCAGGTCTCTGCAGATATCCTTGATTTGCTTGTTCTTTGATTTAAAAGGCCACCCCTGAGAATGCTGCACACAACACTGTTACATAAACCTGACATTCAGAGAAGTCTTTCTTATTTTCACACTGAAACCTTGAAATAATAGGTGTGTCCTTTTCTCTCTGCTCCACACCATCCCCTCCTTTACAGAACACCTCTGTCTTCTGTCTGAGGAAACACTACAAGTCTTACTCTTCTCTGGCCTTTCAAGGTTTTTGGATTCCTTGGTGGCCAGTCCTTCCCCTTTCTGAAACTGGAGTTATGGTGGTTCCCCAGGCAAGCTGTGACTTAGCAAGCTGCAGGAGTGGCTGCTTTCCCTGGAGGGAGACACCCCCAGCCTGGCAGGGCACTGGTCCCTCTGCAGCCCCCCACACTGAGCACAGCAACACCGAGCTGGACTGGTGACACCAGAAGGGGCTGTTGGCTGTGCTGCAACCATCATGCACGTGCAAGGTGACAGGGATGATTCCAGGTCATAGACAGGAAGCTGGGAGCAGGAGGGGAGAGGGCTGGGCACAAGCAGCCCTACAGCAACACTCAGGCAAGGCCCAGGATGGAGTGTGACTGCAGCTCCTGCGTGCTGAGGCAGGAGGCAGTGCAGGCTGGGGCTGCTGGTGTGCTTGGGGCCCCATCAGACACCCTCCATCTTCCTAGTTCTCCCCCAGGGTCACCACAACCCTTTCTCCATACTATTTCTGTCAACAGCAACTTGCCACCCACCCCAGCTCCCACATATCAATTCAGCAGAAAACATGAACAAATGCAGTAGAAGAGAAGAGCATGGCAGAGTTGTTCCTGATCAAAACCACTCTCTGTCACCAGCCAGTCACAGTATCCTGTGTAGAAATACATGTAGAAGAAAGAGCATGCAGACACCCACCTTGGGTATCTACACTGAAGTGCCAGACTTCTAGTTTAGTCCAAGTAGAAGACAGCTAACATCTTCCTGAGGGCAAACTCCACCAATTATCTTTTAATAAGATGACAGAGATTTTTTTTTTTTTCTTCTGTAAATAATATGCATAGTTAGTGGAAAAGATAATTAGCACTGGGAAGAACAAAAAAAAAGTGAAATAGGTCTTTTATTTAGTAAAAATATTTTTATTTCGCTGTCTTTAGCAGAAAGTTTGCTTTCCTTCTTTCTCTCCCTCCCTTCCCCCACTGTTTGTTCATTATCTGTTTCCTCATGTTTCCATTCTGTCAGTACAATATATTAACACCTTGCACCTCCTCAGCATTTTCCAGTTAAGGCTCTCAAAGCATTTACAGACATGAGTTAACTAATCCTCACAACAATCATTGGCAATAGGGAAGTAAAATGATCTGCATCTGCAGAGATCAACTCTTTTTTGTAAGTTTTTCTTTCATATTCAGTGTCTTGATGAAGGTCTTGATGAACACGTGTGTCCCTGCAGTTGTGTTTCATGCTTTTGAAAGAAGGACTGAGTTTAAGCACTAAAAATCTAAAGCTATTTATGAAAATCTTTCATTAGTAACTTGTTGAAGGCCACACAATAAGTGAGCAGCAGAATCCAAAACAGGGAACAAGGCATAACTTCCAGTTATGTGCAATACTATGAGACATAACTCTTTGTAACTCTTGTAACTTACCTTTGGACTTTGAAAACCCCAATCCATTCCCTTCTCTTTACACATTATCCTCTACTGATGGTTTTCAGCAGCCTTCAACTTTAGGTACTTACATTCTGCAGAATTAGTAAGTTTTACATGTGGGTCTGCACAGTCATCAGTTGTACACAGCATGCAATGCCTTTGGGTGACTGGACCAAGCCTTAATGGGAAAGAACAACCCAAATCCCAACAACCTAACAAGCAATGAGTGTGGGCTTTATCTTTGAGTACTTAAAGCAAACTTCAGAGTTTATGGAAAAATTGAATACATGTTGATGTGGTTGCTTTCTCCCTGGAAGTGTTCAAGGCCAGATCACATGGGGCTTTGACCAGCCTGGTCTAACAGAGGGTGTCCCTGGCAATGCCTGGGGGTTGGACGAGATGATGTTAAAGGTCCCTTCCAACCCAAACCATTCTGTGATTATAGAATCACTCCCAACCCCAAACCTGGTTCAAATGGAAGACCAAGCATGAACTTGACACTAACACCTTCTCAGGTCAGTAGTGCATCTGCAAAGAGACTCTTCATAAAACCCTGCAAAGTTACAATAATATCTTGCAAACAGAAATGCTATGCTGTTCAAGCAAACACTGATTTTAAAATATGCATTCATGTCACGTAAATGATATCTTCACAATAACTCTATAAGAAGGTACTGGTATGAAACACAGATTAAACTTTTTCTTAGTTAGGTTAACACTGAAATTCAAACAGTCAGACAAACATAATGCAAGTATTTTAACGGAACCAATATAAAATTTCACTGGCCTAAAAAAGATCTAAAGGAGAATTCTTGGTTATTTCAACGACTTGCTAGACCCTACATTTAAAATGATGCATTTACAGAACTATTCAGATGAATTAGGCTTCTTCTATAACACTAAATACTGGAATTCTGATAGACTGTGCAAGTATTAAAAATATTAACCTCTTAAATGTCAACATTACATTTTAAATAGCCTTGCAAGTGCAATGTTATAAATATATATATAAAACCCCCACAAAACTCAGAGCTACAATTTTATATAAGTTATACGAGTAAATGAAAGTACTTTTCAAGTATTTATGTTCATTTATAGCTGGATTCTATTGTGTAAGTCAGTGCTCAGATGGTACAATTTAAATATCAGTCTCTTAAATTTTGGATGCATGCATTTCACTGGATGGAATAAATGGTTTCATTTGCAGAAACGTGTGATAAATACTTAGTACAGAATATAACTTGTGATAAAGAAATATGGAATATTGTAAAATGTATTATAATTTTTGTAATCTGTTAAAAATATTTTATTTTTAGAGAGAGATCACATCCTGAAGGGTGTGTGATAATGTGATAATGCCATGGAATCATTCAGCCATACAGTAACTGTTAATTCAATCAAAATCCGAGGTTCTGATACGCTAAAAAGTTCTTCAGTAGAGACAAAAGCATGTGATAATAAAGGCCCAATACTGTCAACTTTTGAGAATTTAAAAAAATCTCATGATCTGTGTGAAAAGCCATGAAATCTAATTAAATCTTTCCAACACTTTGAATTAGTCAGCCCGTAGCTGCAGTCACTCTGGGGAGCACAGCTAGTGCACGGCCTCACTGTGCTGTCTGCCCAGGGCTCAGCCCTGCTCCCTTCCTGGCTGCTCAATGATCATTATTATCATAGTGATGCAAAAAAAGGTTGCATTTCTGTTAGCTAGCCAGAGGAAGGGCGAGGTAAGTAGGGAGATACTTGTTTATTAGACAAGAAAACCAAAACAAAACAACCCTCAATGAATCAATATATATTTAAAAGTGCACGGAAAATATTTCCTATTTGAACCCTATCTCTCATAAGTGCCAGACTTTAATCATAAATTATATCCACTTTGAACACTGAACACAGGTAAGCTGATATTAGAGCATTTAGTTTGTCTTGCAGTTTGAAAAGCACGTGACACAAGGCAGCTTTAACATCTTTCATTAAAGATCTGGCAATGCCATGGTTCCATCGTGAGGATGCAGCTTGCAAATGACACGGTTCAGGAGAGTCCCCTGCAGGCTGCCATCACAAACTTTCTCCAACAAAGTGCTTTGTCATTGGCCAAAGACAAAAGTCAAACAGTTGCCCTACCTCACCACAGTGCTGCACTGGTGATTTATAATTTTCTTTCCAGATGCAGTTGGACTTCAATAAATTATAGGTCTTCAGAGTTAGGCAATTCTTTGTAATAAAAGCAGAGTTTCATGTTCAGTCAGGAGTGGCCACTGCTAGACTGACCTCTTCATGCAGACCTGACAACGGCTGATAATACTTTCTAGTTCTCCTGCTTTCAAAGTCTGTGACAGAGGTTTCCTTAAAGAAAGAAGATGAACATTTACTTTTACTTGATGAAACTTTGGATACGGATTTACTAACAACACCACCGAAATCCTTGGTTCACTTAAGGTATCTTTGGGGGTTACAGAATGACCCTAAACCAAACAAAGGGGGGTGTCTAAGCTGAGGGGTGTGACTAGGGCACCCTCGCATGTTATGTGGGCAGTTATTGTCTCCTCAGACAGCTCCAGCATGGATGTAATACGTAGGGATGCAAGGAAGTTCAACTTACCTGAACATTCTTCTTGGATTTAATGATGCCAACCAGAAGCTGTAGGAATTTGTGTAGTAGTTGCATGTCCCCCTGCCATGGCACTCTATGAATGGGATGGCTCGAAATTCTTCCAGACAAGATCCAGGAGATGCCAATGCTTGGCCAGAAGCTTCTGATCCAGCACTCGTATACTGTAACCACCAATACAATTTTTTATGAGAACTTGTCCATCAGCTTTTAGTAAACTGCAGGCATAAAAAAAAAATCTCTTTCTAAAACATACTGTATGTTCTGTGGTGCATGTTGGACAAAACAAAATGAGGACATATTAGTTTTATCAAACTTACAATGAGGCACAGAAGTTGTATGAAAATTCAAGCAGTTATGACATTTCTTGAATCGCTGCAAAGGCCTTTTTCTGCCACAAGATAAAGCATGAAACTGTAACCAGCACAAAGACTGGAAAGTAGCTGGCTTCTGTCCAGTTGAGGACAACAGTAACTGAGTTACAGATAAGCCAAAGCCCCTATTTGGTGCCTGCTCATATTTTTTGTTACTTTGATTGCCTCTTCAAACACACAAAGCAGAGAAGGCATTTTCCTTCTCTGATGTTGGAAAATAGCTCTAAAGTAATTTATGAGAGTCAGAAAATTGGCTAAAAAATACCATTTAAGTTCTCTAATGTTGGAAACAGGCAAAGGATTTTAATTAGATGATGAAATAATTCTCTCATTCTCTTCAAAGATGATGATGATGATGATGGTCATTATCATTACTTAGGGCTGAATCCCAGGAGAGACAAGAAATTTCACACTAGACCTAAGAGGGTTTTTTAATTCTTTTACCCTCACTTGTTGACGTCCCCATGATATCCCACAGGCATGGATAATACAGATGACATGTTGAGTCCCCTAGTATAGATATGCTCTTATTCCCATAATCAGTCTTTATTGAAGGCACATTATAAACTTTCTTCACTCATATCTCATTATGGCATCAAAACTGCAAGCCAGTCTTCTGTAGACAGCGTATTGCATTTGTTTCCATTTTAGTTTTTGGCAGAATTCAGCCCCAAGATCCAGTTCATGAAAGAACTGCCTGGCATAGGAGTGGTTCTGTTACCTCTGTGTATTTGTGTTCAGGACTGGTTTAACCACTCCATTGCCCAAACCTGTTTCCTAGGTCTTGGCATGCCAGATGAACATGAGAGCATACAGTTATTTTTGGCAGACTAAAACCCTAGAGTTCTCCTTCCATCATTTCCCCTTTACTGCATGCCACCTATTTTTGAGGACAGATCAAAGTAGTTGTTCCTATGCTTCTGGCACTGAATAAGAGTTAATAGGATTATTGTGTACTTCTTGGCAAAAGAAAAAAAAAAGAACAATTATTAAGAAACAAATGATATATGAGAATTCCAATCAAAGTTAGAGGACATAAAGTTAATAATTCAAGTCTTTATATCCTTACCATAACAAAAGAAAAACCCTTCCATAGAGACGTCCAGCCTTCTGGACATGCAGGAACTGCAGTTGTTTGACTGTGAACTGCTATTACCATTGCAGCTCCTTCACAGACAACACACCTGTAAGAAGAACACGCATGCATTCAGAGCAGATATGAGGGAAAACATGAGAGCAGGAATACTTTATAGCTTCTAAACAGTAGCTACCTTATAGCAGGGACATGATAAATGCTAAACAAAGAAAAATTGTGTGAGTTATAATGAGGAGATAACTAAACAAGCCAAATACATTGCTTTTCAATTGCTTTGCATTCTCACCTAAAATTGGTATAAGATGGGAATTAGTCCCAGAATATTTTAACTTCTTAATTTTACTTTCTCCATGAGCTCAACTATGTTGTCATGGTTTAGATCAAAGCCCTATACCTTACAAAAAGTAGTCTTTACTTCCTAAATGAAGAAACTATGAAGCTGAGCTACTCCATTGCAGCAGCTAGGTAGGGGCAGGCTAGAAGACAGGAGTACAAAGCTTGCCTTTGCATCTTTGATTTAGCTACTCTCGGTCTTTCATGCTTTTAGAGCTTTTTTTTTTTCTCAGCTGTTTTACAGCAACTAGAAAGGACCACATTTGCACAAAAATGTGCAAATGTGAGAACCCTCAGCCTCAACTTACAATTTTTTCACCAACTGCAGTAATTGTATCACACATTATTGAAAGCAGAACTTGATTTCTACTGTATACCAAATAATGAAGCTGTCTTTATTTAATTTTATTCACCCTCTCTTGTTCACAACTTTTCCTAGAGTATCACTGAATATTTTCCATCTTCAGGTCAGTAATAAAAAAATCAGGTGGTGAAAAACAGTGGTTGAGATGGGCAGGTCTTTGCCTAAGATCAGCCATTCAAAGCAATTTACCCCTTTGGGGTCCCAGGCTATAAGATACAGTTTTTATGCTCTTACCTGCTTATATGGGGCTCTAGTGCCCTGCCAGAAATTGGTGCCATATCTACTGGCATTACTGTTGCAGTTGACAGCCAGTAGGAATAGTCATTGCGAGAAGCAAAACTGCAAACATCATTTGGATTACAGAATAAGAATGGCATGGTGGTAAACCTCTGCAAGCAGCTGCCAGCTGTTCCTGAAAGACAGAAGAGAGTTTTGTGACAGATAGGAGCTTATATTTAGTGACAAACAGAAGAGACACCTGATGGCATCCAGTCACAGTGAGAATGAAAACACTTGGTAATTATAAAAAGAGAATTGTCTGCACAGTGAAATTTTCTGAAAGCAAAATGCTTATGGTACAGGTAAGTATATATATATAAATAAGGGCTAAGAACAAAACGTGTTATAATAATCATGAATAGCATCAGTTGTTGACACAGTGGCAGGGATTAAGCTGCTTAAGCAAAAGCTTCTGGTGCCATTCCTATTTCATTTCAGAAAAAGCAAGATTTTCTCTCAGATCCTCTGTTGCTACTGTCAGCCCTGTGCAGATGTGAACATTCCTACTAGACATCTATCCATAAGTAACTAAATTCCTCCTCAAAAAATGTCTAGGGGTAGCAAAAAAGGAATATAGGAGTGCAGGAAAGAAGGTGTCTTTTAAGCCATACTTTGTGACTGACTCAGAGCACCACGCTGTGGTGACTGATGGTTGAAACCAGTGTTCATCTCATCAGTGTTCATCTCACTTACTGGGAGTTTGGTTTCATAAAAACTTAGAATTACTAGACTCTAAAGAAAATTATCTGAAAAATTTTACCAATACAGTACCAAGATCTTGTCCATGTGCTCGCTCATTTCCTTGTACAAAAAGCAGTGAATAACCAACATAGATCTCTGATGTTCCAAGAGGGCATGAAGGAATCTTTGTTGATTGACTGTGCCGGGTAAAGATAAAACCTCTTCTTGTTGGAGCAGCAATGACAGTACCTGGCAACCCAGGTAGGCCCTGTAAGCCTGGAAAGCCAATCAGTCCAGGTTGTCCTGTGGAGGGGAAGGAAATATGACTACAAATATTGTCAATTTTTTTACATTTTTCCTTCATTTAAATTAATCAAACCACTCAAAAACTAATAAAAATTATCAGTAAGAAGATACAACTTGAAAAATTGTAGTATTTGTTACTAGATGCATTAACTCCCTCCAACCCAGCTCAGGTAGCTTTACATTGCACAGCTTCATTGAACAGTGAGTTGATTTAAAGAACCATGGTCATTTTTAACTCAAAAGTTGTAAAGTGACAAGATTTTATGGTGACTAAATAAAAATAGTTAATTCTACTTTGATGTCACAAAAAGGCACACTGATACTTAGGGACTTCAAGCAGATAAATAAATGTGACTAATAACAGAGGAGGAAAGTCAAGACATATTTTTGTAAACTATTATTTCAGTTGTGACCATGCATCTGTTAAAAGCTATGAATGTCCTTACATGTACTTGTGGCCCTAAGGGTACTGTAAATGGTACAGATTCTCAGTACATGCAAGAAAAAGGATTTACAGAAATCAGGAATACTATTTATCTATACATTCAGAAGTAGTCAAACAGACATCTGCTTCCCTATACCTCTTTGTCCTGGAAAGCCCCTGTCACCTTTTGGACCAGGCAGTCCTGGTTGACCTGGATGACCAAAACGTCCTGGTAGACCTTTCACTCCTTTAGGTCCTGAATTGCAACCCAGAAAAACAAACAAACAAACAAACCACAGAATCATATACCAGTAGTTATTCTAGATTCTAATAACTGCTTATGAATACAGTTAAAAGCTCCATGTAAATGTAGCTGTGTTAAAATAAAACCATCAGCATGTAGTATTGAGACTCTCTGTAGTGTTACTGTCACCATAGTTCCTATCTATCAGGAAGATTATAAAGAAATATTGAATGTATTGCAGAAAAATATTATTCTTATAAGAAATGTTTACAGAAGAGAAAAACCCAAACAACCCAGCTTTTTGTTCCAACATATGTCATGCAATAGAAATATTTCAAAAAGACAGTAATAGGCCACAATCATCTTGGTCACTGTTTGCAGTTTTATAAAGAAACACTTGTAAAACAATGTTAAGGAAAGTTTAAAACAATAATTCTTTAGTGCCTGCTTTGCTATGCTGGAGACAACTGTCATTCCTGAGTGGGACATGTCTTCTGGCATGCTTTCCCCCCTCAGGGGCTTCTTTCCTGGGGTGGAAAGTTGTGGTATTGACTGCACATCCACCTCCTCCAACCTGCTCCTTGCTTCTCCATTCCTCACAGCCATGGAGAAGTAAGCAGCCTTTCCTTTTCCTTCCCACTCTCAGACTATGACAGACACAATTGCTTTGTAGCACACCTACAGTACTTCTATTGCATGTGGTAATTTCACCTTCAAAATGACAAACATCTTGAGCCTGGTTCTAGTTATATAAAAATAATGAATACTTTGTTCCAAGTTTACTTTTTATTCCATTATTTTGCTGAAGCTTATGTTGAAGAATAAAAGTACTCAGTGACTGCAAGGGTCAAGGGCAGATGGAGTGGGTCAAGGTTGTTAACAAGGTACAAAGAGCTATTTTTAAAGCTGGAGAGGTATTTTTAAAGCTACATCAGTTTGCTGTACAGAAGTATGTTTTCCCACCAAACCTAAATGTTCCTTTAAGCAACACATGCAAGCATATAGAGATAAAAATATGAACCACCTTGCAGTCCAGGAATGCCTTGAAGTCCTTGATCACCTGGTGGTCCTGGGATTCCTGGCAGACCAGGAAGACCCTTGCTTCCTGGGATGGAGAAAACTCTCGCAGGGACTCCAGGTGGACCTAGCAGCAAAAAGATAATGAAGAGCTATTGCTTTACATTAAAAGAAAGCAAACAAACTACACAACAAAACAAATGAATCAACTTATGTCTGCTGGTATTAGAATGAGAAGGGTTGGTTACCATGCTGGCCTTTTGGTCCCCTTGGCCCTGCTGCACCTTGTGGTCCAGGAGGTCCTTGATTACCCTTTTCTCCTAAAAAAAGAAGACTGGAGATAAGTCTGCCTGATATAAAATGCCAAAACCACTGTCAAGGTCTCTGAGGTTTATTCAAGAGTCCTGCATGCTCCGTGCAACCTTCCCTAACAGTTACACATCCTGTAGACTCATTTGAAATGTGAAAGCAGTCCTCCAAATCTCTGCTGTTACTAGACAGTTTAGAACTAAGAGCAGTCAGTTTATAACATGTCTCCATACCAATTCTGTATGATGGCTGGTCCCATAAACCCACCTGAAAATCTCAACTTCAGGCTATGTCCTTTTTATCTTATGTGGCTTAGTCACTGAGTTTGAATTTTCAGGTCAAGTGCTGCCTTTGGTGATGCTAAGCACTTCAACTCTCCTGTCAGTTATGCTGAGAGCTCTTGGGCTGTATAGTTTTCAAGCATTTAAAACTTAATAAGCAATTCTTTCCAGTGTGCAAAATATCAGGTTACATCCATATTAATTTCCATAGCTCTGCTGGAAATAATAATAATTTTTTTAAAAAGTATTTTTGTTATCAAGTCAGGAGAATTGGTTGACTCTGCCATAAAATAAGAGGTTTTTCCTTCAGTATAATTACTGTCTGCATGGTGATGTTTCAAATGAGAACAAATTTAAAATACACAATAACTAGCATGGAACTCAAACAACAAGCAGGTTAAACAGGTAATGAACATTTTGTAACTGTAAATCACCTAATTTAAAAATTAGAATATTGAAGTAATTGTAAAATACGACAGATTTAAATCACTAGAAAAATGTGTAAATTAAAAGGATTTTTAGCCAGCTATCGATCCAAGAAACCCTCAGAAACATCAATTAATGAAGTCTGTCTGCCAATAAATTGGTAAATTAGATTATAATTTGGACTTCTCTTCCAGTGAACAGATAACTCAGTGATCTGTGGTGTAAGTATAATGTAATTAATGCTAATTTTTATACCTAACAGGATTTAAAAATTCACATCTTCAAGCAGTGCTGTGACATTTCTGATTAGCAGGCTCGGTCACAAAGTCCTTACACATTAGAACTCACTAAGAACTAGCTTGTTTTGAATTTGCCTGGAATGGAGGACATTGAAGTTCCAGCCTTTCCTCACTTTAACATCTTTTTGGTCACACCTGTAGCATCTGACTCAAAAAAAAATGCTCTTTAAGTGAGTGCTTTCATTTATAGCTGACCTAGACTCTGCTCTTGATGGAAAAATCTCATGTCTCTGGGACCACACCTAGTACTGTTACAGATACATGATTTGTTATAACACAACATGGCACTGGTTGTATTTGGTAAATAGAAGTCTATGTAATAAATACATTAATACCTTTTACACCTGGGAATCCAATAAATCCAGGGTCCCCTCTAGCACCAGGATAACCTGGTCGGCCTTCTATTCCCTGCAAATCAGGTAACACCAATAATAATCAGGAAGCAGCATCTAGACACTATGAAGTACATTTTCTTCTTGTTCAGAATATTCACAGCATTATGTTCACAGAATATGATACAACTAGAATTATCTGGTCCCTTTGTAAGCATGCTACAAACAGTCATATCACTGTTAATACTATTCTGTAAAACAGAACAGCCAAGGAAACGACATGCCAGAAATTCACAATAATTTCTTATAATTTATTTTTGAACTATTGAAGTCCATGAAGCCTGCTTTTCATATTCATTTTCATGTTTTTTCTCTCTTATAAGGGTTTTTTTTTTGAGGATGTGCAGTTTGTGTTTTAGTTTTGTTTTTTTGTTTTTGTTTGTTTTTAGTTAGTTGGTTTATTTTTTGATTGTTCTGGGTGGTATTTTCACAGTAAAAGCAAAATTAACAATGTAGTAAGAAACAAGCAATATTCCTTTCACTTACTTTTGGACCAGGAGGACCAATGTCACCAGATGGGCCTGTTGGCCCTGGTATGCCATCTGCCCCTCTAGCACCTTTGCTTCCCTTCATGCTGGGAGTAGGAATACCAGGAGGCCCTGGAAAACCAGGAGCACCTGTACAGAAACATGACAGTAAGTAAAGACTGCTGCCAGCAGTATTTCAGATACATTACCTACAATGCAGTACAACATTCAATGACTTCATAATGGTACTCATGCTTACCACCTTGGTGATTCCCAAGGAAATAAACCCACTTTTAAAGAAATCATTTCTTTTTCCTAGCCTGCTAATTTAATCTGAGGTCAGAGCCAAGTTCTTGCAGTACTTTATTGCACTACAGGTTTTTTTAATACCTTGTAGTTGTTAGTTACACCTGTAGTCACACTCATGCTATCTCACTTCTCTGAAGCTGGATCTCAGCTGCATGGCAAGAAAGCAAAACAATGCAATCAAGTGAACTGCAAAGCTTAGTGTTACTTAATTCACATCACACTGCATAGACCAAGATGATGTTTGCAATGGTAACACATTGCATTAGCTGTCAAAGGAACTACCTGTGTAACTATCAAGCTCTCTTGGGGGAAGACCCCTTTCAACCTTAAGTCCTGGACAGGCTAAATTCTGCTTTCAATTGTAAGTACATAACTTCAGGCTAATAAGGAGTTATAACAACACACCTGGTCTCCCATCTGCACCAGCAATGCCTCTATTCCCTTTTTGGCCAATAATTGCGACGCCCGTTGTGCCTTGAAATCCAGGTAACCCCACTAAGCCAGGAGGTCCAATGGGTCCTTGATCTCCCTGATGACCTTTCATACCTGGTGGCCCAGGAAAACCAGGCAGTCCCATGTTCCCTTTGATTCCTGCAAAGTATAGGTATTGCATATGGGGAGAGCTGCTGGATGGTAGGATGATGTGACCACACAGAGCAGGTGCATCGCCCTGCAAAGGGGGAATTCAGCCTTTGGTTTTAGCATGGAGAAGTCCCAAAGCCAAACAGCTGTGAGAGGACAGGACTCACTGCAAAGCAGTGTACACTCTTTGTTTTTGTAATTTTTTTTTTCTTATTTTTCCCATTTCTTGAAAAACTCCAGAGATTGCTCATACAAAGGAATAAAAGCGAGAGAAGGGTAGAAAGACTAGAGCATGGAATATTTCCTAATCCTGATGCATAAGTAGAACAAATGCTTCTTTGAACATCACAACTGGCAAATCTTTCTAAACTAAATTCCAGCTAAAAGTGTCAAGTTGAGTAGAATAAAATAAAAGACTAACCCAAAAGGGTATTGTTCTAAGGTTGATCTTTAAAGTGCATGAACTATAGATGGAGGGTATGAAGAGAGAACTTCAATTTTTTCTTTAAAGTAAAGTAAATAAATGGATTTCCACCAGTATTAGAAATACAATGTAAAACCCAAAAAATTGGAAGAGTTCCTTCAATCAACTTTTCATCACTATGAAAAAGGAGATGAACAAAATGAAAATGTAATCACTGTATCTTTCTTACAATATGCTCAGTATTCATTATCATAATTTCCTTTCCTAAGAACATACTCTGTTAAACAAATTATCTATGAAAATAAACTTTCAAAAGCTCTAGAATGTGTCTTCACAAAACTGCAGAAACTAGCTTCTTCATTTCCCTTTTACAGAAGCCTCAACTTTACAAGCAGCAACTCCTGACATTTAATGTATAGCACCAAATAATTGATCAAAACCACAGAATCGCTCTTGATTTCCTCTGACACTTGGAGCCATTTCAAGCATCCAAAAGCAGGAGGCAACTTAAAGATGATGATTCTGGCATTTAAAAATCAAGCTATTGTTTTCTGAAAAAACAACTCACCTCTACGACCAGGAACGCCTCGAAGGCCAGGGATTCCTCTCCCTGGTGGACCTATAAATATAGGTCATGTTACACTCAAAGTCCTGAATGATTATAGGAAAACATCATAGTTGTCTAATATTTTATACATTTCTTCACAATTAACTGAATCAAAATGTAGATTTTCAATTATATGTAAAACATAATTTATTGGTGGGTTTCATTTCTTCTTCTCATTCCATAAATGCAAAATAAATTTGTGAGTTTTCCTTTATGGTAGGAAATCCTACTGATCCACCATACTTCTCTTTTGTATTTTCTGCAACAATAAGTTTTGTCTTTTTTCAGAGGAAAAAAGAAAAGAAAAAAGATCTGCATTTAAGTAACTAAGAGAATAAGGGAAGAAATGTAAATACTTAAAAAAGAAAATATGTTAATAGGGATGTTGTCAAATGTAATACGAAAAAACTTTGTAAATATTATGAATGCCTCCTCAGTATACTCTTCATACAAATATGTAAAGAAACATTTCCACTGTAAAACATGAAAACAGTTTCTGTAATAATCCCTTGGAGGACCATCTCTATCTATGGACCTTGACGTCAGGAGTAACATTTAAATGCAAGATTTGCAGCTTGAGGGCCAGATCATGGAAACCTTCACTATTTATGTGAGTAAGCACCATCATTCTTTTAATCTTATTCTCACGTAAGAGTAGATTCCTTTAAAAGCATTTTGGTTCTTTTTATCTCTTTAAGATTAAACACAACAATACTTTTGCTCTTGCAAACATTAACATTTTAGGGAAAGTTAAACCAAATCACATGTAGAATGGAACAGATATAGATGTGTTTCGGTTTTTAACAGCATATACAGCAATTATCTAGAAAAAACTGAATTATGTGAAAGGCAAAAGCCTTTATCTTATAAACTCATCTTTGGTTCCACAGAAGCTCCCTATCAATCTTTCCCAAATAATGCTTTTCAGTCTAACTAGGGAAAAAAACAATTGTAAAATAGAATGAAAGTATTTAATTGGTGTTACCTGGTTCTCCCTTAACTCCTGGGGGACCAGGCATACCGTCCTGACCTTGATTACCTCTTTCACCAACAAGTCCATTTTTTCCAGGGTATCCAACAGCACCTGTAAATTATAATGGACCACAATATCATTTTCACTTCTATTATTTTGCTTTTCAAAGGGAGTCACCTTTATTAAATTTAAGTAGTTGAGCTACTTCCAAGGTAGATGTAACTGTCTATAATTTTTATTGACCTCACTGGACTCAAATGGGTTTAACCCCCCTATTTTTACAAGCAATAGCTTCCTGTCTTTCAAAGACATGTTAGGATTTTCTGTTTCCTCTTTCCACACCATTTTCTTCTTTTCCACATCTATCTACATCTTAAGTTGCTTATTCTCTTTTAGGAGGTAGAGTAAGGAGGTAGAGTAAGAATTCTCTTTTAAGAGGTAGGTCTTTCTTAAAATTGTGTGGCTATCATATCTTGAGAATCTCTGGATGAAAAAAAAAAACCTCTTGACTGACAATAACAGTCTGTTAAACTGAAACAAGAGAAGGCAAACAAAGCCTGGAACTACCATAAACAGAGACTGCCACTGCATCAATTAAATTATAAAAAGGTCAGAAGAACAAGAACATAACTGTCTTAATTCAAAGAAAGTAAATCAAGGGACAGATATACCATACCAGGAGGGCCTGAAATTCCCTGTTGTCCTGGATAGCCCTGCTGTCCTTTCACACCAGTATCTCCAGGAGGTCCAAGCTTCCCTGTAAGAACAAAGTGTGAGAGAGGAGAAAAGGGCCTTATGTCTAGATCTTGACTCAGATTCAGAATTATATCTTTTCTGCTTGAGAGAGCTGCAAAAGATCTCTAGGTGACACAAGCTGGCCTGGCTGTACTGACTGCCAAGGAGATGTTTAGTTGCAGCAGCTGCATATAAATGTGCCACCTCACAGGTACCCTGGTTGGTCTATTGAGAAATCATCTGCTAGAAACATGTCAACATCTCACCACCCTTCCAAACCAAAACATACCTGGGATTCCTGCACGTCCAGTTTCCCCTTGGATCCCATGTGGTCCAGGTAATCCTCTATGTCCTGGATGACCTTGGGATCCTTTCTCTCCTTTGCTGCCAGGAACTCCCGGGGGGCCTGGGTCTCCCTGCAAAACAGCAGTTGCAAACAAAAAAGTAAAGAAACACATTACATTAAATACCTTACATTCCAGATTTGAACAATATGAAATACAGTACAGGGCTCTGCTTATTGCCTAGCATGACAATGTTTCTGTTGCCTTTATACCTTTGGACCTGGTTCTCCTGGAGGTCCAGCAGATGGGTATCCAGGATCTCCTTTGTCACCTTGAAATCCAGCATAGCCTGCTGGACCAGGGACACCCGGTGGTCCTGGAAAGCCTGGAGATCCTTTCTGTCCTTTTGGACCTGGAAAAATACAGATACTGATACTGTTCTTAAAGGGATTATAACAATATACCACACTGTTCTGTGAACTACTGCTTATACATCCAGATATTCATTCTTCAGTAAAGATTAAGCAATTTACACAGACAGTAATTTTATTTCCAAATACATGAAAAAGAAGTTCTGACACATAACAATATATAAATTAAAGAAGCTATATTTTATTTAGAGAGAAGGAGAACTGCATTCTGCAGGTCATGCGAATGCTGGGGTGGCAAGTAGTCTATATTAGTAGTAGTCTTTTTATTCTGAAAAGAATAAATCCCAGACTAAGCTGTGTAGTCAGCTTACAGCAACTGCTCAGATCTATGCAAATGCTTCTATACAGCTCTTTCAATTTGTAACATATATTCATGGAAAATGACCTGGAATTCCCATGTCTCCTTTGTTTCCTGGTGCACCTGGGGATCCTTGTTCACCAGGAATTCCTGGAAGACCCATAAATCCTTTGACACCTGCAAGATGAAGAAATAAGTATCATCTTCACATCTTAACCTTACACACATGCTGGCTGGTACAGCTCTCATGGATACAGAATCTTCTACTGACCACCTTGTTATGGTTTCTTACTATTTTATTGATCAAGTTGCAGCAAAAGTTTAAGTCTTCCTCAGACACAGGTAAAATTATTATTATTGTCAGAAAGTCAAGGAAACAAAAAGTATCTTATTTATCAAAGGTAAAACTAAGGTTTGGGGCCACAGCACAGAAATACACTTTTGCAAATTTTGATCAAGATCATGAATTTGCATTTACACACTGGACTCCCCATTTGTTGTTTCCCTGCATTGTCTGGTTTCTGGGCATGTCACAATCATGTTATTATATACTCACTATACACCTGTCAGCATTAATATATTCAAGAGCTTTTTTGCATATTGCCTAGACACTTTGCCCCCCTCACTTATCTTTATCTTAATTTAGCTAAATGAGCATTCAGTTTAATGACTACAAGATCTATTTGCATCTAGAATGTCCATATGTCTAAATTTCAAGCTATGCCTGAACAGTTAGGCAGGTGAGGTCTTATTTTCTTCCATAAAAAGTTAGGGAGTAGTGGAGCATTTTCTGCAATGACTTCCTACACTGACCATAATGTGTTAATGACAGATGTAAGAGTGATGATAAATTGATATACAGCAGAGATAACTGGCATAATGGGAAGAGCCATTTTAATTACAAGTTTAAAACTATTTCTATTTGTCACTATTTTTATGTATCTCATCATAGTGTCATATGGTTTTCTAGAAAGAAGTTCTCTCAAAGAGTCAAAAATACAGAGATGTTTTATTAGCATTAATTTGAAAAGAAGAGCTGCATTGTCTCACTCAAGGGTCAACACGTATCATCATGTGCAAGGTTATGGTAAGGCAGAGCAAAACTTTGTGAAATGGCTTAGGTAGGATTTTACTTATGCAGGTTCTTTTTAAAACTGCTTTTTACTGAAGAACTGATAACTTTCAAATTATAAACCAAACATGTAGGCTTTGAAAAGGGAAATGGAACAATCCAAACTAAAAAACCTCTGAAATACTTCTGTGCATATCTGGAATGTGAGTATTTTAGAATTCTTACCTTTTTGTAATATTGGGAATTCAAACATCACTTTTATAAGTACTAATTTTTATTTGTTGGCCACATCTACTTTCAGATTTTAATGTTATTATTATTCAGAATTTATTATTATTTTCTATTTATCACCCCAAACAGCAGTCTATGGAAGGGAACAAAGAATCATTTAGTCATAGCTTTTACGATTTCCAAAGAGCAGCTTTTGAAATTGCTCAGTTTCAGAATTGTCAGAAAAGCTCCAGTGTTCCTACAAAAAACATGCTGCTGCTGCTGCAGCTGGGGTTTATGTGATAGCACTAAGGTAATATACTATCTGTCCTTCATGTGATACAGTAATTTTAAATATAAATATTCTGTACCTGGTCGACCAGGTATTCCTTCAGACCCATCAAGACCCGGAGGGCCTGGCAAACCAGTATATCCTTTTTCTCCTCTGAGACCCATTCTTCCTTGGACTCCTAAAACAAAGTTTCATTTAAAAATATTGCAAAACTACATCTTAGAATGTGTTATGTAACCTTTGAAGTTTTGTAAATCTTAAAACTAATGAAACAGAAGTGGAGGAATGTCACTCTCTGAACACACACAAGCTCACAGTTAATGCTTTCTGTATTTCTCATGTGGAGACACAAGGAAGTTTCTAAAAGCTCTGTAGGAAAATGTCTACACAAAAAGTCAAATAGCATTAATTAATCATACAACACATATAGAGAGCCTGTGTTAATACTGCAGAGGAATTCTGACAGTTCAGTATTTCTGAGCAGAATCAATCTCTCTGCAAACCAGCATCTAGCTGGTAAGTGCACCCATTCCTATGCCCCCAGGCTAGTAAATGTGTAAAAACATGAACATATAGTATAAATGTATATGAACCTCCTAGTGTTACTGACTTATTAATACTATTTTAATATTACAGTAAGATTATTTTAAGGACTACGGACTTGTAATGGAAATACATATTCAGTGTAATATCCAAGTGTTTTATAAATAAAAAGGCAATTGCAGTGTTCAGCAATAATTATGTCAAAGCCACATGAATACTGTCAGTAGCAGAGTTCATTTCTTCCATATTTGAGAGTCCACTGAAACTGCAACACAGATCACAGTCCTAACCAGTTTCAAATGACAGAGCAATGTACCTTTTAAGCCTTGTTCTCCTTTAGTTCCAATACCAACCAAGGTCTCGGATGGTCCAGGAAAACCTTTATCACCTGGTTCACCTTTTGCTCCCTGAAACCCTTTTCTTCCCTTTTGTCCTGGGAAACCAGGAGAACCTGCAAGAAAATACAATGAAATTTTCTCAATAAACCTGACTAGAGAATAGCATAAAGAAAGAGATGTAACACCTGTCTTCAGTAGCAACTATGTATGTAAACATACATTTCAAATCAACAGCAAATTAGATTCTTGAATTACTCCAGTCCTCAATAAAACATCTATAAGCACAGATTATGCTAAGAGATGGTAATTTCTTATACTGAATATATGTATAATCTTATATCTGTTGAATAGATGTAATTAAGAGATTTGGAAAATGAGCGAGATAGAAAACAAAAATGAACAAAAAAATCCCTCTACTCTTTATTTAGCAAATCACTAGCCATTTACAGATACCAATGAAACAGAAGAGATGGCAGTTCAAAACTGCTAAAAATAAATAATGTTGTTATTGTGTCTGTAGACTGCACATATACAGAAGTCAAAGAAATTCTGGTGTGAGACGTACTCAGGAATGATAACATAAATCAGCATGGATCACAAAACTACTTCAGTATGGAATTTCCTATATTCTAAGTAATGGTGAAAGCAGACACTATGGCCACTTGCCTCTGATACCCGGGTTGCCTGGTCTTCCAATCATGCCAAGGGGTCCAGGAATTCCTAACAGGCCCCTAAAACCTGGCTCCCCTCTTAAGCCTGTGAAATTGAGACAATAGGAACATATTTCTTAGTATTTGTTCAGTGCAACAGAATATTACTACATAAAACTACACATGAGCGTGTCATTTAATTGTTTAATCAATTATTTATTTTCTCTTTCTCCATTTCTGCAACATACTGGAGAAGCCAATTTTTCAGCCACTAGCCACATAAACAGCACTTACACAGTAGCCTCCAAACTAACCTAAAGATAAAGGCTGCAATGCCTTCCATCAATGAATGAAGCAATGGCCTGAGGATAATAGACCTGAGATACCCATATAGGCATGAGAAACCTGTCCTGGGGTGTTCTGTTTCAGGAGTTGCAGGCCAGCTGGGACATGACAACTGCCCTCAAATGAGATCAGAAATCTGGGCTTGCACAGGTCATCCAAGCACTACACGTTTCACATGAGTTCTAGAGGCTGTGTGTATAAATAGGTACATACCCCCTCCTTCCCACAGAAATAAGGCAGGATTAGATACTAATAAAAAAATCTTTGTTAGAGATAGGAAGCATTACAAACCTGATGTACAGTCATATAATTTTTTTGGTTGGAAAAGACCTTTAAGGTTGAATCCAACCATTAACTGAACTCTACTCAGTCCTGTGCTAAACCATGTCCCTCAAATGTCTTTCATTCTCCAAGTCAAATTTGAACACATTACTGAAAAATAACCAACAGGGATTGCCTACCTTACCTGTTAGTTCTGGTTAATGTGTCAGAGTTTGATCTGACTCAACTCTGCCAATGTTAAGATCTGAACTTTCTTTTTAAGAGAAAGAAGGGAGCATCAACAAGCTATCTGTTTGAAAGGGATACAGAGTAACATCCACTAAACACTTGACATTTCTATTATGCTGTAAAGTTGCTTTGAACATCAACTAGTTCATCTCCTGCTGCAAGGACATTACTGTATAAAAAGCAACGTAAGGCAGCTTTTTGTTCTCAGAACATTCAGTAAGATGTCATGACAGCTTAAAGATATGTTTGTAATTTAGGGAATGATGTTTTATTTGCTTATTGATCTCAATGATACATGAAAGATGTAGACAAAAAAATATTTCAGCATCATCAATTTAGGAAAGCATGACTGGCACCTTTTTGCAGAGAGTGATTTAATTTCCATGTCAAAACAAGTTTGAAGAATCCTTACCTGGCACACCAGAGATTCCTATCCTTCCAGAAGGTCCCCTGGGACCAGGTAATCCTGTGTTTCCCTGAATACCTATTAATCCAGGTTCCCCAGGCCTTCCATAGACTCCTGGGATACTCAAGCCAGGAGGACCTTGTTTTCCTTTTGAACCTTGTAAACCTCTTCCTCCTAACAAAAATGAGTGACAATGTAATATGGCACATCTGTCTGCAAAATAAACCTTCATCTCTATCTTGCACATCATGAGCATGAAACTTCTTGCACTCTGCCTGTTTGAGGGCTTGTAAGACAACATACATGTTCAGGAAATCTTAAAAAAAGTTGTGGTGTTGCTTTTTTCGAGAGAGAGAGAAAAAAGTCAGAGTAGATAATTTGTTTCTTTGCCAGGAAAAGAAGAAGAAAAAAAATCAAATATGAAAAACCCACCAATTCTGCATCTATTCTGAAAAAAAGAATTAAAAAAATAAACTCATTTAAGAAAATAATTTTGGAATCAGATATAGGACAAGGACTGTGCTGGGTACCTGACTGTCTTTCTCATGGAATAGAAATCATGCTCACTGTATATGGGTGCTCCTGAGTCCCTAAACTGGTCTTCTGCCTACCCAAGCTCTTCCTCTGTTTTGTTTCTTTATCATTTGCATTGCACCAAGAAATCTTGTTTCAGCCCCATACTGGAGACATAACTGAAATATCCTTTTTCTTGAGGAATTTGAGCCAGTTTGTGATTACTCTTTGTTCTGTACAATGAAATCTGAATCTTAATCCATCTTAATCAGTGCATGCATGTCATCCCATTGGGGGAGAAAGTATATCATGTAAATGGGGTCACATTTCCTGACACACTATTCATAACCAATATCCAAAACCAACTTTCAACTCCCTCGGGGCACTAGAAATCAGAAACAAAACCCAGAGCCTCCCAACCTAATGGCACATTGGATTCAGAAGGTCCTACCTGGTGGGCCTGTAGCTCCCTGGGCACCTGACAAACCTGGCAGGCCAATAAGACATTCAGCAGGTTTCCCTGGAAAACCTGGATCTCCAGGAACTCCAGGTGAACCACGGTCTCCTAAAATAAAGGAGACTCAATTCACTATGATTTCAGTAGAAGTTTCAGGCTTTGAGTGAGCATCATTTGACTTGGCTTCTCTTTTCTTAAAAAAACTTGCTGTGCTGTCTTACAACAGTACCTCTCAGGCCATCATCACCATCACGTCCAGCATGCCCTGGTAGGCCTGGAAGTCCTGGAAACCCAGGATCACCTTTTGAGCCAGGAATGCCATGACCTCCTGGTGAACCCAGTCTACCTGGGGCTCCAGGAATAACCATGCCTGGGTCACCCTGCAACACAGAGAGAAATGTAAAAAGTCCTGGAGAACTCTATTTTGCAAATTTGCCAAAATATCTTCTCCACTGTGTGATCAATTGACTTCTTTTATTAGGCTAATATTCTTCATTCCCAGGGGATCTTTCACATTATAAATTTTAATGGCTGCAGTTCAGTAGACCACTGAATGTTCCTTATGGAACAGCTGAAGGGTCCATACCAGAGGAGTATTCATCTAGACAGCTTTTGGACCCTGTCTCCTAACTCCAAGAAACTGCTACTGATCAATGCAAGACACTTCCCTCCATTTGGCCTTTGCTGCATTGTGATGCTACTTGTAGCTGTAAAAACCTTTGGACCTGTATCTGAAGATCTGGTTGAAGTTTGTGCAAACACAACTTTCCCTTTCTGTGATACAATAGTCATATTTTTATTAAAATATTCGTTTAAATAATCAAGGTCATCACCCATCTGTGTCTTGGAAAAGTCAAAGTCAGTTAATGTTTTTTTTTAATCATTCTTCTGAACAATTTTTCCAGGAAGACATTGTTTGTGGTGGTTTGGTTTTTTGTTTGGTTTTGTTTGGTTGTTTTTGTTTGATTGTTTGTTTGTTTTTTCCTGGCTAAGCTGCTGGTTGTTTTGAGAACTACCTAAGTAACAAAAAATCAGTATGCTTGTAAAGCAGCCACTCCATATCAACCTATTCTGTGGCATCAATAGTTTAAAAAATCCACAACCACAACCTCCATGCTGTCATGAAAAAAAAAAACACAGAAAAGGATCACATATAAGCACAAATAAAGATGTCCAACCTTCAAAATATTACTATAGTTATTAATGCCATTATTTTGTTCCAATTTGATTCCTGATGAGAGTAAACAATTTATGGATGCCATCAGTTGATTAGCTTCTGTTACTCAGCAGGAGTGGCTTCAGTATTACCTCCAAGCTACTTCCTTTATATGTCAACAGAGTACTTGCTTAAATTAAATGCATCACTTGTCACTGACCTCCATCCAATATGTGCTGAATTGCAATATCTAATAGCTCTGGCCTTAATTTTTTCTATAAGCAGTGAAACATCCTCCTTGTGCTCTGAAAACCGAAGTATCAAAGCATCTCAAATATATGGAGTTCTGAAATCCTGTATATGAATTTAAAATTTTGGCCTGAGCCCTTTTATATATAAACAACATAATTTCATAGTTTGTGGATCACTGGGTAGGAAATATAGGAACTCCTATATTCCTTACAGTTAATTTATTTGCTGAGTGTCACACTTAATGAGTGCAACCTATGGAAAAGTCTGTGCTTCATTTTCAAGCAAACCTTTTCTCCTGGTTGTCCTAGGTTTCCAGCTCGGCCTGGATCTCCAATCTTTCCTTCACAACCTGGTGACCCTCTGGCTCCTGCAAGTCCCTTATCTCCTGCAAAAGGCATTAAATGGCAGTACAGTTGCTATGGTTACCACTTTATTTTACAGATGGTTATTTGTATGGATGCAGTTACAAGCTTCTGAAATTAAAGTAGTTTACATGAGCTGAAGATGACATCTTTATTTCAGAGTTGGTATGACACACTGCATCTTGGTCCTTATTAATTCACTCAACATTAACTGGAACACTGCTTGCTTAAGTGCTTCAAATCAGTTATTTAACATGCTATTCTTTTAAAGTGAAGCTATTCTGATGTCAGCTCCCCACTGTTTTCTTTTAACTGGCCACTTGGTAGCAGTTTCAGTATCAGAGCTTGCTTTCCTCTCCCTCTCAACCCTGACAGGATTATGAGAATAGTTCTTGATATTTCTAGTGTCCAAAGAAAGGTATGACTTTGCCTGGCTAAATTCACATTATTCAAAATGCTTTCTATTGTCTGCACATTAGAGAAGGTGTGGCATTAGCACTTTCTTTTTAATCAATTTTGGGTATGTACAACACTTAGCTCTGACATTGTAACATTTATTCAGGTAAAGAGAATCCATCTGAAGCAAGCATGACACTCATATGAGCTGCACCTTGTCTAGGCCATATTCCAGGAAGCATCAATGTCTTTTAAAATATTTCCCTGATTGCAGCTTTGATACTTGAGTCTCTGAGATACTTCAAAAATTACAAACTTTCAATTTAAAAGGCTGGAGGCAGTAAATTTCAATAGTGCTAAAAATAGTTGCTTGTCTGACTAATTTTCGTTGGGGTGTTTTTTGTTTTCTTTTTACTTCATTGCTTGTGGATTTAAAAAAAATTATTATTGGAGGGTTTGTGTTTTTCTGGAAAAACATAAAAAAGCATATTTTACCTTTTGGGCCTGGGTTCCCAGGAAATCCAAGCCCTGGAAAACCTGTGTCACCTGTTGGCCCTGGATGTCCTGAATCACCTGGCTGACCTCTTGCTCCAGCCCTACCTGTACAAAGAAAATAATAAACTGTGATATACCTTACTACAGAACATCAAGTTGTAAGATTATGAGTTTTGTAGCTTATCATTGTTAATTAGAACACCAGTGTAGAATTTATACACCGTTTCCCCTCCACAGAAGGCTTTCACAATTAAAATGCTAATTGCCTTCACAGTATCACAGCAGGCATGAGTCTGTGACTTGCTTTTTTGCAATCATCCCAAATTCCAGACTCTGTAAGAACAGAAGCCATCATAAAACTTCCAAGAAAAGTTCCTATGCTGTTCAAGGCAGCTTTAAAGAACTATTGTTCTACAAAACCAAAGAAAAGATGCTTTACAGTTAGCCTGAATTTCACTTACTGTGCTTTAGTGCATTCAAAACTTCAACAAAATTTAAAACACCAGCAACTAAAAAACCTCCCCCTAGAACCTGAGCCCAAAACCCATACAAAAAAGGAAAGTCAGGTTCTTAGTATTTTAGAACAATGGTTAGTAACAGTCACATCAACAAGGAACTGGGAAACTTAGTAATACAGTTACTTTTTTGACCACTCTCCTGCAAAACACAAGAAGGCTCAAGGGCTTCAGAAAGATTACAAATGCTTTAACCTAATTTTGTTCCTTCTCTTTTGAAGGTTGAAGGAGTCCAAGAATAATTTAGGATATGCTTTTGTCAAAATTATGCCAGAGGCATATGCATCAGATGTTTCTGGTTCTTGGAGGGACCAAGTCATAGTATAGGACTGCTTGGAACCTCTGCCATATGCACATTATGGACATGGCCCTGTGTGCCATTCCTATTCGCATCCATTTCCTCTAGATTCCTTGAAAGGGAACATTACAGCTAATTCCATAGTTTCTGTAGCACAAAAATCCTTTTTATAGTTATTTCCAACTAACCCAACAGTCTCCTCTGGCCACAACTGTGAGAGAAATCTCAGTCAGATTATCTCTGATTTTTACTGTTTTATTGCAGATGTACTCACCAGGCACTCCTGGGGGTCCAGGTAAACCATCTGATCCTTGAGGTCCTGGCAATGCAGGTAATGGAGTTATCCTACTGGTCTCTCCTTTCAGACCTTCAGGAAACACATAATCAAAGTTTCTAGTTTGGCAATATGTAACCTTAAGCATTAAAAAATATTAGTGATGAATCTACTATGTTAAAAATGCAGTCTTCCACAGCTTCTGTATATCTGAAACTCAAGTAGGCTTTGAAAAGTCTTCAGATCCTGGCTTAATAAAGCAAAAAGATTTTATTGACACTCATATCACGTGTAGCCTTCCTCTCACCCATCCTGTAAGTCTACTCGGTGCTCAGAAAAGGAAGCACTAAGTGAGCAGGATAATTATGCAATTGAGAAATGTGTAATCTGCAACTCCATTTCAAAGAGATTTAATGGCTACTCTCTTTAAGAAACCTTGACTATATCTGCCATCCAACTCTGAGTTCTTCCAGACTGTGCTTTCCTACAAATTTCCTACACTGGTATGATTAAGTCCTTTATATTTTTCCTCAGTGACACTAAAGATGATGATGACTGGATACATATTTAAAGATTTTATTTCCATGATGAGGACAGTAGAACACTGGAACAGGTTGTCCAGAGATGATGTGCTGTCTTGGTCCTCAGAGGTTCTCAAGTCCCAACTAGACAAAGCCTTGAGTAACTGATCTGACCTCATAGCTGATTCTGCTCTGAGCAGGAGTTTGGACTAAAGCCCTCACAGGGTTCCTTTCAACCTCACTTATCTAATGCTAAGACTTTTGCTACTTTTGGTCTCCAGTGGGACCAAAGTTGCAACAATGCAGTAGAAATCTCACCCCAAGAAAAACTTCCTATGTTTCATAAATTATATCTTTTACTTCACTCTCTCTCTGTGATTTCAATCAAGTGCTTTTTGACATATGTAAACCACAGTAAAATGGGAAGTTACAAACCAGCTTCTCCAGGTAATCCAGGGGGACCAGGTACTCCTTTAGAACCTTTGAAACCTCTTATTCCTTGTGGTCCATATCCCGGCAGTCCAGGAAGCCCCATCTCTCCAGGAAGACCATGACTTCCAGGCAGTCCAGGTAGTCCTCTCTCTCCTTTTGAACCAAGCAATCCCTATGATGATTACATGATTTTATATGAAGCATTACTTGCTTGCCACACCAGTTTTCATGACAAAATGCCTCATTCTCTGTCTGCCAATAATCTTGCATTACTTCAGCAACAGAGTAGCCCTGCTAATTTAAGAGGAATTTTACCTCTGATTTACTTGTGATTAGAGGAATATAAATTTTAATATCAGTGGTTACAAATAGAGGGCTACCTAAGAGTAAAATAGTACAGATACAACAGGTTGATTTTTCAGTCACTGTGGCACTACGCTGCACAGTTTTTTTCCTTTTTAAAACAGGTTTGGTAAAAAAACCCCACAAACTCAGATCTGATTCACCTTAAGCAATGTCAAATCAGTTTTAAAGAGTTATATAGGAATCACTTCAATAGTTTCTCAGACAACAGCAAAAGGGAGTAATTGTTACTTTTTATTTCTGCTGAACAGACCTCTGTCCTAACAACTCCAGTTTTATCATCAGTTCTCCCAGATTTTGTGGTTTCTCTGACTGGAATCTGAACAGTAGACAATCTGACAATAGTCAGTGCTTAAAGACTGAACAGGAACTATAAGAATTATTATTTCCTTTTAAGCACTGTAGAAGTAGTCAGGAAAACTGTCTGTTGAAAAAAGATCTGGTTCGCCATAGGAATCCAAAACAATGCTCCATATAAATGTCCTGTCCAAACTTACATGACAATATTCTGCCAAGTTTTTTCAGCAACATGTGTCTACAGTGCCCTCATCTCTCTAGTATTACACAAGAATACTCTCATTCATCCATACATATTGGTTATGCTCAACTAGAGCAGCCAATATGCATAATACCCCTAACTCAGGTAGAGGATATTCAGTAAAATCATCTGAACAGATAAAAGAGACTGTTGTACAAGATCTAAATACTGACTTAGGCTTCCACAAATTTTATATGAATTGCCAACAGGGGATACCCACCTCTTCACCTTTAGAACCCTTGGACCCTTTAGAGCCAGGTCTTCCCAGAAATCCACTTGAACCTTTTCTTCCTCTTTCTCCCCTGGCCCCTGGATCTCCTTGCTCACCTTTTGGGCCTTCTGGATAGACATATCCTGGCTCACCTTTGGATCCTTTAAGTCCTTGATCTCCTCTAAAACCTGGAGGTCCCTGGAAAAAAGCAATTAAAAAAAAAATTAATTTAATTTATACTACTATAAGCAGGAAAAATGCAGGGTCACCCAGTGGATCAGACTTTTAGCTACCTGGTTGTGCTTTGGTGGCATGAGAAAGACAAGAAAGTACTTTAAAATCTAATTCGAGATTTCTCCTGAACATGGGAATACCTCCCCAGAGACAGTAAAACTGCCACAGATGGCTCTGTTCATAGTTAAGTTCTCATCTCCCTTCTTTCCTCCCCTGGGCACAAAGTGAGTAATTTCTCACAGCCAAAACGAGTGCAAGCTGAAAGTACACCAGGCTCCAGGGATTGTGGGCTCATGAACTCTTGGGAGCCTTCTGCAAAAACCTGTTTGCAGACTTTTCCTTCTGCATCTGTATGGCAACAACCACAACGAATACTCCTGTATGACCTGTTTTTATTGGACGGTGCTGACTGTATTTTTCCACAAATAATTATTAGTACAGATCCAAGTCAGTACAGCCAAGTGGTGTCTGTGACAGCAGGTGTCAGCCTTCCCTCTTCATCCCTTTTTCCGAAGAGGAAATGTCCTGTGCATCCCTGAAGAGGGTATTATGAGAAGCAAGTTTCCCTGCACAGTTAGGGCTTTAGCAAGTCCTGAGTATGCTGGAAACATGAGGAACAACAAGTCTGATGATGATCACAGCACACAAAACTCTATATATTCTTTACATCCACTGGTGCCGTTATAAAATAATGTAGATGAACCAAAGCTAACTGTAGATTACCCATACCAGGCAGGAGAAGTAGTTTGGCCAACATGACATACAGGCACAAGTTAATGACACAGATATTTACCTGCCTCACTGCCTGAGCTAAACTTCTTGCTGCACTGAGGAAAACAGGCTCATGTAAAGCTTGGTCAGCAAGGTCCACTATACAATCTCTACCTAGGCCTCCCACAGAGACACACTCAACTACAAAGAGAAAACCATTGAAATGACCTGTATGACATTGCATGTCACACCAACTAGGAGGTTTCTCTGAAATAATTTTCATGATATCTGAAAATTAATCTGAAAAACTCAATCTTACTTGAGCTCCTGGAAACCCTGGTGCTCCTGGAGAACCTGGAGAACCTTTTGGACCTGTTGTTCCTTCTCTACCTGCAAAAGAAGCAGAATGTTTTGTAAAGAAAAATGAAAACAAGAACACAGTTTTGACAAGCTCTAATAAGCATATTGATAATGAGCAATATTGAATGTTTTTGCTTGCTACATTGACTGTATCATCACAGCCTGACCTGCCTTCAGGCTGCACCTAAGCCTGTCAGCACTCTGACTTCACCACTTTTATGGCTTGGTCTCATATCAGTGAATGGAGTTGCATCAGTCTGACACTCATGACAACTTGAGGGCTGATTCAAGGAGTGCATGCTGCAAACATATGCACATCTAATTCTCATGCTAAAAGGGAAATCACTGGTATTTCCTACTATCCTGTTAGAAAAAAAATAGATATTAATTTACCTGGCATGCCATCTTGGCCATGTGGCCCAGGAGAACCAGGAAAACCAGGTATTCCAGGAATATAGCTGCATTTGGTACACACAAAAGCTTCATCACCTAGAATTAAAGTAATGCATTAGTTGTTCCACAGCAATTCCCAAGCTTCACTAACGTGCTACTTGGTTGTTATAGGATGACTATAACTTTTAGCTTGTTTGTTATAGGATGGCTAAGACTTTTTGGCCAGAAAGCTGTAGGAACATGGTCTTCATTTTGTTGGCAGATCACTTTCAACACAGGTCAGAATTACCTGTGGTTTGACAGTGAACCAGAAGTGAGTATGTTTAATTGACAGTGAAGCAACATTCAGTTTATATCTTTTGTTTTTTTTAAGTCTCCTTTTAGTAATCCATTTGGATATTGTCACTTAACTGATAGGCCAAATTGTCTCAAAAGAAGAAAGGGACGTAATTTTCAAACTAACATGGTTGCATGACAGCCTGCTGACTTTAGTGACTGGCAAGTGGCAAAGAGGTTCAGCAGCTCCCATGGAGATATTTGCAGAAGGAACTTCTTCTCAGAAAACAACTGTTAGCATTGAATGTAACACTGGGAGAATATGAAAAGCCCTACCAACCTCTAATAACTGTTTGTCCCACTGAAAACCTTGGCTGCAGTGCTGTACAACTGGTGTGCACATGCACTGCTCTTTTAGTCACTATTTACTCTAAGTGGAGGAAGACATCTTGCTGTCCTTAATGAATTTTCTTAAATCTCTGAACTTGTCAAATGGCTTAAGAGACAAATGAAAATCAAAGTATCATAAGGATCCATGAAGATTAGGGGACTGTACCATCTGCTTCTGAGGGATAGTTTTCTGAAACTTGCCTTTCATGCCAACATCTCCCGGAGGTCCTGGAGGTCCAATACACCCTGGCTCTCCAGGAAGTCCTGGCAGGCCTTTCCCAAATGTTACTCTACCTATTAATAAAATGAACATAGCACCATTACATCAGCAGATTACTCAGATAATTCTCTATTTACTAAGAGAGAAGAAGTTGCAGGGATGAGCTGGAGACAGTACTCTGATGCTTATGGATCCTTTCCAACTTGATATATTCTATGATCCATTTAAAAGAGAGAACAATTGGACAAATATTAAAAACCTGTAACTTGGAAGTACTTGAAAATAAACATGGTTATGCAAATGTACATCTCAGCCAACTGTTGGATCCATCTGTCTTGCCTTTAAAAAGCATAGTACCTTCTGGGAAAAGTACATCCATCTCATTTGAATCAACAGACACACAATTCTTTCTTTTTCCAGAAATGGAAATAAAACTTTTCTTTAATCTTAAATTATTAGCGCTGCTTATGTATCTTTGACAGAATTATTCTGGAGTATTTATTACCAGTGTGGAAAACCAGAACACATACTGAGCTCTTCCTAAGGTAATATACCTAGGGAATGGGTCTATTTTTAAAAGAGAGAGAAAAGAGAAGCAGTATATTGGCACTGGTTCAGAAAAACTTTTTTTTGCCATACCACACATAAAAGAAATATGATGCTGTTGGCCCTCCTAGTTAACACATTTTCTAGAGGTTTAATAAACTGTTACTGCTTTCTTTTCACTCTGCCAGAACTTTAAGCCTTCTCTAGGGCCCACTAAGACCTCTGGAGGCAGGTAAGTGATTTCTCTACCTTTCAGATTAGCTCTTTCTCAGTTTAATTTTACAAATTTTCTACAACTTTTGGAAGACTTAATTTTAAGAACAAATTTTTTCTCATCAGTCTTTCCTGGGTTTATGCAGCAGATTTTTACAGTCACAGCTATACAAAAAGTTGAGAAACTTGTATACTGGGATGTCATTCTGCAAAGAATCTCATCAGCAATGGAACACAGGCCTTTGCTTCATGAATATTCTAAAGTATTCTAAGACAAAATTTCTAAAACCAAACTCAACTTGACCATATTACTAAAAAATTACTCTGTAAGTTATGTATTTATATAATCTCATACAATTAATATTGAGATGACTCTGGATTTGTTCTTGTTCATTATATAGGCAGTACTGAAATGTCACCTGGTTCTCCTGGAGGACCTGGAAATCCAACAGAACCAGGTCTGCCAGTAATACCAGGTAGTCCTGGAGGGCCTACAATACACAAGCCAGCTTGTCCTTTCGCTCCTTTTGCTCCTTTTGGGCCAGGAAATCCTGGGGGACCTCTCAAACCAGGTCTTGACACACCTAACCAAAGAGGAAAAAACAAAAAAGTTAAGTTAAACTAATGGAATTTCAATGCAGACTAAGTATTTAATAAGATGAGTGAGAGACAAACATGCTGAGTTTATTCCACAGATCTTTTTTTATCTTATATTAAATAGTCACAATGACAACACAGAGACATTTTAAAATTATCCTTAACCACTTTTAAAATAATTGGCCTATCAAAGCTTTTGGGTGACATTTTTTTACCACTTAAAGATATGTTTACAGTCATCTGAAGTTAAGATTCTAGAAAGCTGTTTCAGTATAATGGGCAGGAAGAACAACGTTATTTTATGGTTAGTATCATACCATTACACATACCTGGTCTGCCAGCACCTCCAGGAGGACCCTGTGGCCCTGCAAAAGCAATGTATTTAGAACTTGAGTTAAACCACTGTATACTCTGTAAATTCACTGTTCATTAATACTGACTGCAAACTCTGAGCTTCTACATTTTAAGCTTATTTTATCTTTCAAGAGTTTTTTTTTTTGCCTGAGTAGGCATCTATTACTTAAGGCAACAGTTGCATATTGGAAGTTCTCACCAACTTTTGTGTGGTGATATGGATGTGTATCACAGGGAGGAATGGCATCCACCAGATTTATATTAGCTGGGAATGCACTCAATTACTCTAGAATGACTTACAGGCCTGCAAACTTGCTTCTTTTTGCCACTATTATTTGCTCTAGTAAACATGCCACCTGTTAACAGTGCATTAATACCTCATTAATACCTCTGCCATCACCTGGAAGTATGTAAATAGATTTATAATAACAAAGAATATTCACTGAATGCAGCACAATCACTTGGGTATCTAAATATTCATAAAACTAGAACATCAAAACACAGAAGGAAAGGACTTGCTGGATGCTGTCTCAGAGTTCAGACTACAAGTCCTTGTTAAACTGCAAGACATCCCAAATAATAAATAAGTACATTTTAATTTCACCTTTTGGCCAAAATAAATAAAAAAACCCCCTGCAGTTCTTTATTATTTTGGAAAGTTGGGGAATAAAAATGGCAAAAGGCAAACTATGAAAGCTACCAAAACCAAACCAAACAAAAAACAACAACAACAAAACACCCAAAACAACAACAACAAACAAACAAAAAGAAAAAAAAGAAAAAAAAAACAAAACAAAACAAACCAAAAAAACAGAGAGAAAAGTACATGACCTTTGACAGGACACTTACAGCCCTGATGGTTTGTCTATGGCACATACAAATAACATGTTGATGCAATAGTCCCAGTGAGTTTAGGTGTGCAGCTTAACTATGTGTGCAAAGAAATGTGCCAACTTCCTTATTTTCATGAGGAAACACATCCTGAGTCAAAGTCTGAGGATACATTTCAATTCTGCAATTTGATGGGAGTAATTTGGGAATACTCTTATAAAGGCAGAAGCAGGTTACTGGGCACTCAAAAGCCAAGCCTATAACAAGCCCTCAAGGTGGACAGCTCTTGTTATAGCATTTGAGTTTTGATGTCCCACTCACCAGGCATTCCACGTTGACCTTTTGGTCCTGGAGGTCCAGGAGGTCCTTCATCTCCTTTTTCACCAACCAAATTTTCATAATACTCTGTCTTAAGAGAAAGATAGTAAGAAAAGAGAATAGTAAGAATGAAGAGACAAACCCAGTGTCACATATTGAACATTTTGGTAGGACAATGTTATAGTCTCATTTATAATTTTGCTTCTGTGACACCACAAAACTCTAATCACACAGCAATTACAAGAAGCTAGAAATAAAATCCTAATTTTTATACACAGCTAATTCCAAGAGATCTGTACAAGTAGATGGGACTGGGATTTCAGCCTGATTCTTCAGCTCCCAGAGAACTCCTCTGCCTGCAGATGCAATTGTTCAGGCAAGGTATAAGCTGGAGAACCAAACATTAATATTAGGGGAGCGTAAAATAGAAAATATTCTGGAAAGAGATCTCTGGTAATCACTTAGTCTATTATATTGGCTTAAAGCAGCATCAGCATTACTTAGACTACTCTGTTAAATAATCAATTAAACAGATGAAAAAATAGACATAAATAAACTAAAAAAATCACATGCATTAAAACTTAATTCCTACAAAACCTAATATTTATTAAAGTGCAATATTATGATGTTCCAAAGTTTCTATAAATGACAGTCAAAACAAAAATTCAATTTGCTGTAAAGTATTGTTTTGTAACTACAATTTTTTTTCTCTTTTCTGGGATATTTTGCATGGGCAACAGTACTAGCAAGTCAGTATAGTAAGTGCTGTGCCCTGAGACAAACATGGCACAAAATTTAAAAGGACTACTAATGCACAAATTTTGAAAGGAGTCTAGAAGTCCTTATATTTAAAATTAAAAATTTTTTTTTTCTCCTCTTGCTTTTTTATAAAGCAATCTTTTTTAGCACTCTGTGAATATAAGAAAGGGTTTAGCTTTTTACAAAGTTATTTCTTTTGAACAATTTAAGTACAAGGTTTATGTTATGTGTCTACAGGATCTTCAAGAAAGCCACTGGTGAGTCAAGCATGACTAGACAGAAAGATTGCATTCTTAGCATCTCCTCCTTTCTCTAAAAAGTCTTAGGATTTTAAAATTAACATTCACTGTTCTGCAATTTATCAGAGACTGGTTTGAAAATTAACTCCTGTGCATTTTTCTAACTGTTCTGTGACAGTTCAAACTTCTGCCAAAATTACTGGAACTGAGCGAGGTCTGACCAGGCCCTGACTGTGCATCCAGCTCTACATGAAGGAAGATGCCATCTCTGTGTGGCTCCCAGCACCATCAGTGATTTGAGAAAGCCATGCCTCAATCAACATCTGTTAATGTCTCATGCAGTCAGTTTGGCTTATTCTTATTACAATGGTTTAGAAAAATCATATGATGAAGATAATTTACACTTACTCGACCCCTGGCTCCAGGGGGACCAGGATGCCCTTTCAGCCCCTTCAGAGGAGAGAGAAGGGTTTGTGTATTAAAACCAGTACTCGACATGACATCTGTTACCCACTGTTACTTCAGCCAATTGCTCATAACATTAAAAAAGAACTCCTCCTGACTTTCACTACCCCCATCTCTGTTCCTTACACAACTATTCAGACATACAGCAAAAACTACAGAAACACATCAGCAGGCATAGATGGACATTCAAAAGCACAACCTAGTTCAGCTGATCCATTCCTTATTTTGTGATATCATTACTTGTCATCTTTTAGGTGAAGTAAAACCTATTGTATACAAAGCAATAAATAAAATTATATAATAACCCCCAAATATACCTTAACCTCATTCCCAAAAGCAACAGCAAAACCATCAGACAATACCTTAGCTCCTTGCCTGCCAGCCAGTCCTGGTCTGCCCTGTTCACCCTTTTGTCCCTGCAGTACATAATGTTACAAGAATTAATCTTTTAGCAGTCTTCAGTAAGATATAAAATTGAAAGCCTTAAAATTTCATAATGCTGGCTAGGTGGTTTGTCCAGGGGAAGAAATCTCATGGAATGTCTCTCTTTGGGTTATAGTTCCACGTCTGTCAGAAATACCACAGGTCCCTCACCCAAACTTGCCTTTACAAGAGCACACTACACCACTCACAACATGGAGCTGCTCTGGATAGCACTGGCTTGTTCTCCCTTTGCATACTCCTGTTTCTGAAAGGGGAGAAACTGAGTCTAATAAGACACTTACATATAGCAACTTCCTCTCCCAGAATGTGGTCAGTCTGCATGATGGTGCTGATCCCAACAGATGTCAGCAAGACCAGAAAGGAAAATAGTGGAAACTGCTTCAAGGGCTTTCTGTAAGTGTATACTACACATGCAAGAAAAGGAACTTCTGGGAGGCTCATGTGGTTGAATGCACTGGTAGTTGAAATGGAAACACACCAATGACATGTCTTGGTCATGACAGAAAGTTTTCTCATGCTCAGCTGAGGCAGTAGAGCTTTGCAGTCTGTCATTCCACACTCTGTCAGACTGCAGTGTGTTTAGAAGATTGTTTTGGCATGATCAAAATGGTGTTTCAGTAAAAGATAGGTGAGATAAGTTGTTCTGACAATAAGAATCTTGCTAAGATAATTGTAAGGTCTCTGTGACCCTAATGATGTTGTTAAAGTTGAAGTGAAGTAAATGTAAAATAATTTATATTTAAACAATTGTGTACAGTGTTCCAAATACTTTTGACCAACTTCAGCTTTTAAATTAGTATAGAAAGAAGACAATTTTGGTTATGAAATAGCATATTTTAAGAATTATATAATGAAAAGATGACAGTTTTACTACCTATCGGTCATCTTGTTTCAGGCTGTGACCTTGGCAATAACTTTTCTTTGTAAAAGAACACCTTTGATTGTAGTGATAAAAAATTATTCATCTTGCTTCTTGATTTATACTGAAGAAAAGGTATAACTTTTGCAAAAATTTCTATGTGACTAAGCAGAATTAAATTCAGTAGATCTAATTTTGTACAACTTGGACTATTTCTCAAAACATTAGACAGCAGCAAGCAACTGCTCTTCTTATACACAGAAGAAACAAGATCTGTGAACTGAGCCTCTCTTTCCTGCATAAATCTATGAGGACATGGTATGTCCCAAGCTTAAGCTGTGTGTGCAGAAGTGTTTCACAGTGTATGCAAATCAACGTTTTCAAACACATTCTGCAATGGGAAAAAGCCTTGACAGGAAGATATGACCACGATAAACAGATGACTGCTACTTGGTGTTTAGGTGGCTTCCTTCATTACCGGTAAGCCAGGTGGACCTGGGGGACCTTCTTTTCCAGGTTTGCCCTACAAAGGAAAAACATGAAAAAAATTAAGAAAATCAAAAGAAAAGTAATTTTCTTCTGAGTGTAACTGAATGCTGTGCATGTAATTGTATTTTATGTCTTTATAAATTTTGAAAAGCCATTGAGGCTACTTTTGAAATGTTCATTATTTCTAATCAAAACTAATGTTATAAAACTACAAAACAAGGAGTAAGATATTTCCTAGACATTCCTCCTTCAGTGGAGGATTAGCTGAGCAGACTCTTCACCAGCATGAAGTGCCAACCCAGTGCAGAAAGCCTGGTGCAAAATCAGGTCTTTGCAGAAGCAAGTAAAATGACAAAACAACAGAGCAGCTAGCAGCCCTTCTAATGGTGAGCATGGAAAGACACTAAAAGGAAACTTTTACAGGAAATGGGGACTTGAAGAGAAATACTTAATGAAAAATAATAGGGAAAGCACTTCAAAAGGTATTGAAAACAGGGACAGTAGATGAAAATGTGAAAATAGAGGAGGCAGCACACCCAAGTTATCTGCCATTTTCTGTGGTGCACAACACATCAGATAGCCTTCTGCTGAGGTCCTGATATCTAGTGTGGCACCAATACATGTTAAGCAACTCTTAAAAACAACAGAAACACAAGACAAAAGGAAGGAGTGAAACAGAAAGAAATGAAAACAGAATTCTCAGTATGGATATCTTTCTTGCCACCTGGAGGACAGGAATCAGGGAAACTTGGTTCATTAAAAATCACAGTGATACTCTTTATTATCTACAAAATGTAGATATACTCAAGTCAACTGTATTTTAATGTGCACTATTTTAAAAATAAACATATTATCTTTCCTCCTATTATACTGTTGACAGAGTATCTTATGATAACTTTCTTCACATTTCTACAGACCTGCTGGTTGAGCATACGAAGTTTGCTACCTTAACTGAAACCAATGTATTTAATTCTCTTCTACATCATATACACTGGCACTATAAAGCCTATACATGTTCAGAAGAGCACTTGTTTTATGAAGTTTCAACAGTAGAACCTTTACAGAAAAACAAGTAAGTGCATCCACCATGAACTGACCTCTACTTTGTGTACTCAAGGTATGCAAGTCTGTATGAATAGACATTTCTGCTTTCAGCTCTCTGAACTGGTTTACTGAATGAAAAAGCTTTTAAATCTGTGAAAATTTGGTCTGAATGGCACAGAAACAAAAACTGGTGAGCAACACAAGTGCAAAACTGTTTTTCAGAAAAGACTAACACATGTGTATTCAATTGTTTGTGTATACCTGTGCTCCGGGTTCTCCTTGGTCTCCCTTTTCACTTTGAGAATCACCAACCAGCCCCTGTAAAAAAACCAGGGGTTTGTTTTTTGTAAAAACAAAAGATACACATATTTTGAGACTCAGATTTTCTAAATTAAAGATATCTTTCATAATTTTGTTATGTTTTAAAAAGCATAAAGATACAGTTATTATGCTATTAATATGTACTCTATTCTTTTCTACTAATTAAGTCTATTCATTAAAGGCTGGAATAAGGTGTGCAAATACTGGAGTCTAAAGAGTAGCATTTACTAGATGATGCTGCCTGAACATCTGGATTTAAGCAATTTATTTCTGGTCACTTACTGCAAGACCCATTGGCCCTGGAAGTCCTCTTGATCCTTTTTCTCCTTTCTCTCCTTTCAAGTCCTATTACACAGAAAAACAAAAATTAATACAGTCTTCTGGACTTTTTTCTGTGCTTATCAGGAGTCTTAAATTTTATAAATAGGAAATTTCACATGACCAGCAAGTTTCTTCAAGCAGACAGATTTCTACTTAAATGACTAAAAGAAACAAAAACTTTGTATCAGTGTGCCTGCCTATGTCAATGATGGAAAAAGAAACTGGCTCTGCACATATTTCTGAACATAGGGAGTTCAAAAGGACCTACCTGTAGCTGCTGCAAGGGAACTGGAGTAAATATCCCCAGAAACAGCAACAAATTGCAAGTGCTTCAGTGGAGCTGCAGTTACCTCTGATACATAAATGCAGAGGCTGGATGTGGTCCTGCCCTCTGTGTGCTCAGGATTAGACTCCCCTCCTGTGTAGTACTATTACGTATCAGGCCACATCCTGAGGTGCTTGTAAAGCCAGAGTTTATGGACTGCCTAATTATAACCTGGTTAGAGTCATGTCCCAACCTATTTATTTACGGAGTTTTGTGGAGTTTTTAACCTTAATGCTCAGTCTCCCTGAGAAAATGACATTTCCCCATGATAAACTGCTACAGCTGTCACTGGAAATGCTCCATGTGCTCCCTTGATTTAAATAGGGAAAAGCTGCTGTGCCTGAAAGTTGATTGTTGCTTTTGTGAGCTTTCTCTTCCCTCCTCAATACAATTTTGATGCAAAATTCACTTTTTATTCTAGCACATGATGGAGAGAGAGTTTTGATAACACCGTAGATTAGATGCAAATTAAATAAAGAAAGCAGAATCAAGAACAGGTTAAAGACTTGTTCTGTGTATCAACTACTGCTGTTTAAGTTATATATATAAGGAGATATTGCAAGAATTCGAATTCTTAAAGCAATTATTTGAAATGATAGATGAACCAGAATACTTTCTTTCTCCAAAAATTTCCATTATTATTCATGTTCCAGTAAAAAAGATGAGAAAACTAACTATGAAATGTACATAAATATGCTGTAAGCTTTTTGTGAAACTCTGGTAGCTGAGTCCTGGTATTTTCAGCAAGAAGTTAACACAGCTGTACTTTGACAGCCATTCAGAAACCCCTTGTTGATTTGGTGAAGCTAAGAGTGATTTACTTTTCCTGTACTCAGAGGTCCACTGCAGGTGGGCTCATGATAAGCACTCAGCATTCCACTGGCATTTTGCAGATGTGCATTTGAACACACAGGCCTCAGCTCACCTGGCTGTACAGACACACACTGCAACAACAGCTTAGTATCTAACTAAACAAGTCTGAAAAATGCTGGGATACGTAAAAACACATGCTATTGGAAAAGGGAAGATGAAAATGTCCTCTCCAAGTAAAATCTAGTAAAATGGCTTATTTGAACATGATGTTTAACAATTTTTCTACCGTCATGTTGTCGGGTCCACTTAATGTCACAATAACAGTTCCTGGGGGCCCAGGGGGTCCAGTTAATCCAGTGTCACCCTTGAATAAAAAAAAAGAAAGCAGAGCAATTACAAGCAGTGTGTTTTTATTGTTTCAAACTACCATCAATATACTCTCAACATCATGAACACTGTTCTGTCAAGCCTTTTGTTTTATTCAAAATCTGGGAGGTTTTCTAGCATCAGAAAGGCTGACACTGGGAAGATGGTGGCAACAGGAAGTTCTCAGTCTACAGATGCTGTGTATTTACCAATGCTTACATGCTTGGATAAGCACTTGGGAAACATGCAAATATATACATTAATTAATGCTATGTGTTAGTAAATATTAACTACTGCCTCTTCATAGGTTCCTACCCTTCTATCAGGAAGTTTATACCATTGGCTCTTATGTGAAAACAACTTGTCCTTAGACATTAATTGCCATGTTTCCATTTTCCAATAAAAGAGTTCCACATATACACTGAAATTTTGTACTTCCTTCCCCAAACACTTCCACAGTGTATCAGAAATGGCAGGAAACAGAAACAAAACTCAAATAATGTTTTAAGTACTTTATAGAATTACCTTTCTTCCTTTGGCTCCTATTACTTTTAGTCCCATAAGACCCTGTAAAAAATGTTGTTTTTAAAAGTTTTATGCATAGCTACAAAATTAATTAATTGATGTTTTTCTTAAGACAACGGGGGTTTTTTATTACCAATCTGAGACTACCTTAGGTCCAGGAGGTCCTGCTTTCCCTGGCATCCCCTACAAACAAACAAACAAACAAAAAAATCTTTAACTAAAAAAAATTACAATCTTCAGCACCAATATGGGTTAAGTGTCCAATTCATACATTTCTATTTTAGTGAGTCACATACCTATTTTTATTTTTTACCTTTTTATTCTTTTTTCCTCCTTTACAACTTAAATTTGTTGTGAGTGGGTGACAGAACATCCATTCAGTCTAGTTGCAAACATATATACCTCTATTTTTTACAGTTATACACATTAGTATTTAAAGTGGATTTACAGGTAATTATTTGAAAATTAAAATTTATGACTACATGGACAAGGATGCTTCTGAAAACATGGAAATCATCATGTATAAAAATAATACAAAGAAACTGGAGAAAAAACAGATGCGTCCAAAAGGGTATGTATTTCTCATACATATCTCTAGACCTCAAACAATTCTGGGAGAGACAGGTTTTTGTATCTGACTAATTCATAGGTTTCTGGGAAAATCAAGGTTTGAACAAGTAAAAAATAAGCTCATACTCACTGAAGCACCCGGAGGACCCTGTGGTCCAAGTTCCCCAGGATATCCTTGAGCACCCTGGACACCCTGCATGTGCAAAAAGAAAGAGGAATAAATCTCCTGGCAATATTATAAGCAAACCAGTTCTCCAAATTCAGTGAACTAAATAACAAACAGAGAAGCAGCACTGTCTCTGGATTTACTTTTCCTTTTTCAGGATAACACAGTAGTATAATTCATTCTCAGTGCTTTACTGGATGGCATATGTTTTGAGAACATGAGAAAACAGATCTGTTCTAAAACTAAAATACTGAAGTGAGGATGTCTGTCCTGTTTAACTGTGAACATTCTCATAATCCATACAGTATTGCTAGCCCTAATAAGCCTTTAATTTTTTTCAATATTCCATGCTATCAGTTCTATACTTTAAACCTTCATTTTCAAAGACATGGAAAATTAGAAAATTATTCTTTTAATTTCATGTCCTGCATTTACTGTAACAAATCAAAAGAAATGTCTGCTCTGCCTTCTTGTGTTAACATCCACTTTAAAAATATGGATGGTACTGTCCTTTGTTAGCACACCTTAGAAGATGAGCTGGTCTAATCTATTCAGTCTTCATGGGGAATTTTTGCAGCTCAACTAGATGGTCACCGTAGGTCCCTTCCAATCAAACTATGCTAATTATGTAAAATACACAATAAAACAAGATTACATTTATTATATAAAAATAATTTAAATTCACACACATATATAAATAATATATACATTACAGACTCAATTAATTCTAAGTTACCTGAAGTCCAGGCACTCCTGGTAATCCAGGATCCCCTTTTGCACCAGACTCTTGATAGTATCCATCAGCAGGGCAACCCTGAGCAATCCGATAGAAGAAGAAAAGTTTTGCTGTAGAACTCTGTAGTGGGACAAACCTTCTAATCCAGTTTGTAGGGAAATAAGCAACATCAGAATTGCATAATAATGGCAGCTGTCTCCTATGCATAGCTCCATATTTTTAAAAGATTTTTGAAAATAGAATATGCCTTTTTCAGGCATTCCAGTTCTTCATTAGAAGCAGTCTTGATTTCAGACACAGCTACATTACTTACTCACAGTCCTGACCTTCATTTTTTGGGGGGTTACTTTTTTATCCCTTTAAACTGCTCTCTACTGCATCTGCAGGTTTCCATATGTAACCACATATTGTTTGGGGAAGGGTACTGGTTCTTTGTGTGCTTGAAGAATAAAAATCATAACAGTAAAGTACAGTGGCTAAATGGGAAAAAATAATTATATACAGTTTTGTAACCTGGGGTAAAGGCAACTAAACCAGATGAAGCACCAAAATTTGTGATTGCTACTTCCAGGAAGCAGACCACCTGTTTCTCTGGAATGGAGATGTTAAAAACTCTTCTCCAGCATCAAATATACAAACTGTTGATCACCAATAAATATTTCATGTAATGTGTTGTAAATAACTGACCTTCTCTCCTTTGATGCCAGTGATACCCTAGGAAGAAGATCATATTAAAACAAAAAAGTAAGATATGATGACAACAGGGCACATTCTAAGTATTCTCTAATCTCAGTACTCTTGAAGTGATTTATTTTCATGGACATGGTGTATAGCCAGATACAAGTCTAAGTTGCCAGACTTCAATATAAAGTTGTTAAAGAATAGTCTATTCTCACCATTACAACACTGCAAGTGAAGAGAGAACAACTTTGAAGCCTGACCTTAATAAATAAATAAATCAATAAATTCAGGAGAGGCAGTAAATTAAAAATCAAGTTTAGAGGTTTAGATTTGAAGCCACTGGAACTTGATGGATAGCATTCTTTTTCCATCTGTTGTTTAGAAATTTTTTAAAAAAATATTTCTAAAGAGAAAAAAAACAATCGTAGGGTTAAAGCAATGCAGCCATAATGAGAATTTCTGTGTTTAATTCCAGTTTTTATTGCCAAATCCTCAAAGATATTTAGGTATGAAATGAAACTGCAACCAATTAAATATAAATAAGACACCTTAAGAGATATGAGTGGTAAATTTTTATGATCATCCTTTGAGACATCAGAGGCCTAACACCAGTCAATGAATTTGCATGCACACATTACCTAAGTAGCTGAGGCCCAACATGCAGCAGATGAAGCATTACTTTCATCTTTGGTTTCTTTATCACACAGTTTCCATATTAATAAAATAAGATACCTATATATTTCAACCCTTGTCAATACCAGCTCATGTGAGACTTTACAGGCTTCCAGAAAATGGCTGTATGTGGTAGGAATGCACACAACCATGAATTTCACAGACACCTACTGGAACACCTGGAGCACCTCTTCTACCTGGAGGACCTGGAAAACCTCGATCACCCTGAAAGCAGCAAAAAAAAAAAGCACATTGGTGATTATTATTTGAACCAATTTTAGCAAATGTGATTTTTAAAAATGAAATTTTTAATGTTATACCAAAAATTGTGGCTGCATTACTACCATATCTATTAAAAGGAACAATAGCCTGATTGGGTCATGGCTTGTATCCCAGAAGCCAGGCTTTATTAGCTGTTTCAGATCAGTACACTGTTTCAAGAGAAATATATGATTTTCTGTAGCATGCATTCTTCTGACTCCCTCTTTCAGAATGCTGGAAACATAAATTAGTACACCTGTAGCTTACAATTAAGCCTTTTCTTCTATTGCTTTCAGGTCTTAGGAATTGTCAATCTAGATACTGGTGAAATAAAATTCACATATGTTTCTATAACCCATTTCAACAGAAGGACAGATTGTACAAAACTGCTTAGGCCTTGTGGATTTAATGAAAAAATGTTTCATCTAACAAAATATCAAACATTTTCTTAACTTTTTAGCAAAGGCCATTGGCATGTATTATTCAGTTATCTATCTTATACAAAAAGGCAGAACTTTTCCTTTCTCTGGCCTCACGATTCAAATTTTTCCTAGTTGACAAAGACCCAAACAAAACCAAATCAAAGTTATTTGCTATAGGGGGGGAAAATTCAGAATGCTTTCTGCCTTCACAGACACAAACTCCACAACCTTGTACCTTTGTGCCGTTGCATCCTGGAATACCCGGGCGCCCAGGAGGACCCACAGCTCCTGGTTCACCCTAAAAAGAAGTGCAAAATTGACACAAGTTTTGTTTTCACACTCTCATATTACTCTACAGCAACACTGAAAGAGTTTATGTTGGAGCAGTGTTTCACAAGAATTGACAGTTTATACTGTGTTCTTGAATCATTACAATGAGAAGAAGTGCTGATGCTTCCTCTGGGCTAACTGACAGAGACAATGCTGATGTTGAGGCTACAGTGAGCACAATGGGCTGAGGATAACTGTGTACTGAGCACTGTAGTAAGAGAGAAATGGTTAAATCAGTTTTAGTTTTACTTACTGGAAGGCCGGGAGGACCTGAAAATCCTGGTATTCCTGGGACTCCCTAATGATATAAAAATAGAGGAATAACATTACAATTACTAAGCAATAGCTCATGGTGCAGTTTTCCTTTTTATCACAACGATTAGAAAAATGAATGTAAGTAACATTCTATCAAAAGATCATTATTTCCTTAACCCTTCTCACTGTGAACTAAGTATAAGAGTAGCTCATGCACTGTCAATATAGATTGGGTTTGCCACGGAAGAAACCCCAAAGAAACTACTAGTGGAATTCTAGTCTTTTCCACAGCATTCTCTACTGCTAAATACACACAGCATGAGCCTTGTACATAAGGTGCAACAAAAAAGGCAAAGTTCCAAAAAAAGATAATGTCTGTGCATGTTCTGTGTCACGAATTTTAAAAATACTTTAAAATCTTATATAATGTTTGAGTTTTATTTTTCATGGATTATTGAACAAAGCTGGCATTCAACATGACATTTAATAAATTCAAGTTTGCTTAAAATGTACTTACTCGTATACCTTTGGGTCCAGCGAAGCCTGTAAGCCCTGGAGAACCCTAGCTCACAAATGGAAAACAATGAATTTCAATACGACTGAGAAAAAAACATGTATAGGTCAACAGGACATGCAGTATTTTAATATCGCTACCAGCACATGCACACAAAACCATATAAACAAATAAATAACTTGTCTGCTACAGACATTAAAGCAAACATATATTTAATACAGTTTCCATAAATCTTGGCACCTTGCCCTCCTTTTCAGTGTTTAGGGGGGGAGGTACGTCTAACCACAGGCTAAAAAGATAACAGAACATGTAGAGAAAGCAGTTGCTATGGATCTGTTCAAACTGTGAGGCCTGGGTATGCTTCCCTGTCAGGAAACAGCTGGAAGCCTCACCAGCACTCAGGAGAGCTTCCCAGCTCCCAGGCAGGGGTGTTGCTCCATGTCATGATCAGCTAGCTGCATGCCTGTACCAACCACTCAGCAAAGCAAAGCATGACTGAAAGGTGACAGCCAAGCTTGCCAGAGCACAGTCTAGAGAGAACCTGCTGGTACTCTTTCAAGACATTTAGAGATTTACTGATAATGAGAAACTTTTTTTGTTCCCAGAAAGGAAATGGAGAGCATACAGAACTGTATAGCTGCCCAAATCCCAGACAACATTTCATTTAAGATTATGTACAGGCATTGAATAGGAAAAGCTAGCTGGAATATACTACAATAGATGGCATTCAGGCTAACAGAGATGTTATTGCCAGATAAATTATCCTTACTTTTTGCCATTCTGGCAGAAGTTATTATTAGTTATTAAAAGGGAAATGCTCTACTAAACACTTTTCAGTGAGTTCAAATAAATGGCTCATCAACATGTGAGAGATCTACCATGAGTATCAGCTCCACAGAGTATTGTGAAAAATGAGAAAGCAAAGAATAACACAACAACACCTGAACAGAATAAAACTATAAAAAGCCATTCCTGGGGAAACATCAGTGCAGGTCCTACACATATTGTGACTGTGGCTGAACTTTCCTCATTTATTAATGACAGCAGGAGTGCTGTTCCTCATGACAAATAAAAATAAAATATTTTTAAATGAGCAAATGATTTGGTTTTTTTTCTCATGGAATAGTCATTGAACATTCATATTTGGCCTCAGTTTAAGCATACAGGAAAGCAAGCCCAAGTCACTGAATTAGCTTCTCCATACTGCAGGAAACTAGGTTTTTCCTGAACAGACCAAGGTTTATCTTAAAATCTATCATTCTCTTCAATTTTTCTTAAATCTGTTTTTCATATTTGTCTCAGTATCAGCTACTAAGCTATCTGTACAGATATCAGAGTATCCTGCTATGGATTAACTGAGGGAGGTTGTGCTGCTAAAATCTATTTAGACCCACATGCGTGGCCTCTGGCAGTTCAGTCCAGGTGCTTCAGTACTGCCCACCACAAAACTGACAATAATGGCTCATACCAGCTGCCACCACTGATTGCTGTGGTGACCACACAACATCCCTCACCAAATAGGAGACTGAAGTTTTGGTTTGGTTTTCTGAAACAGAGATCTGTACCCAGTCATAGCTCACTTCCACACTCAAGCAAAGTAGGTCTCTGACTCTTACATACACACCTACCTACCTTTGGTCCCTGTGGCCCTGGAGGTCCTTCTGGACCAGGAAAGCCTCTCTGACCAGGTGGACCTGGAACACCAGGAAAGCCTTTTTCACCCTGTAAATATTAAGATAAAGAACTTCCTAAAATATCCATAAATTCTCCCTTTGATCAGTTATTTCTAAGGCATTCATTACTTTCAGACCCTCTTAACTTCTCCATAGTTGTCTGCTACTGTGGCAGATAGATAACCCTTGCCCATACTGACCTGTTTTGGTGGCCCTGCCTGTGTGCTGTCTGGGCCACATGGTATCACTGAAGTAATGTGCTCATAAAAACGGATGAAGATATCAGATGATAACAGTACTCAAAATTTTGCAGAATACAGATGATAACCAGCAGGCAGAAAGAAAAGTTTAAGAAAGCAGCTGATACACATTCCATGGTAATATTTCTATATTGTGTGTAGGCCCTACAAGCAACACAAATCCCAATCCATCCTGGCAGCCCTAATTCATAGTTGGCAAACTTAATGGCTGCTGCTGTACAGCAAGGTAAGATCCAAACTATCAATACCACTCCTCATGCAAGCCATGTAAAGAATGAGTGAGAGTCAAGTGCAAGTAAAACGTTCACATAGAATAAAAGAAGTTTGCTGTAAGTGAAATTAAAAAAAATATATATTATTATGGGTCTCAGAGATTAAGATAGCCTATTACTTCTTCATGTGTTTTTTAAGGTCAAGTTCAAACAACCAAACTGTGTAAAGGAAACACAGCAGATTAAAACTATAAAAATAGATTGCAAGTGGGTAAGTCACAGTGGAAGGGGCTTTTTCAATTATTTAGTTAAATATAATGCAGATACAAGCCCTATTTTAGTTAAAGACTAGAAATTCATAGAAAAAGTGTTTCAGCTCTTTCAATAGCAGCAATTTAGCATGGTCAATTATACAACAGTAAAGAGCTGCATATTCAAAACCTTTTACATCACAGCATATTATAGGAGAGAGAGGATGGGGTTATCAATTCTCTCAGAGACAATTTTCCTACTGCTTTTTTAGGTGAGAGTTAGATAAAAGAGTATTTGAAATTTTGCTGTGCAGAAGTCCCTGTGTCTTATTATTTGATCTAGGAGACAGGATCCAAACGAAGTCTCAGGGAAGCCAAAACACCTTGACTTGCCTCTCCAACAGTTCTTGCCCCTCAAACTCCTACAAACTCACCAGATTTAAAATTGTTTCTGAATATATATACACATATATATATATTTAAAGACAGAATATAATATAACCCCCGACTATTTTAACACAAATAAAAATAAGTATTGCATTATGAAGTGTCTGTGACATTTTTATCATAATCAGGCTATATAGGTTTTTGTAAAAAAATGGCGATGCTATACCAAGACGTGCCACTGGAGGGGGTATGGTACTAACTCACAGCAAAACGGAAAGAAGTCCTTGATAGTTCAGAGAACACGCTTCCCCTGACTGCTGCAAGCCACGGGGCGCTCCCCAGCTGGAGCAGCGCTGAGCCCTCTGACAGCTCCGCTCTCCTCCGTACAGCACACGCAATTTTATCCAAACTCTTCTTGACAGATCAAGAAGATCAAAAGATTCTCAATCTGGAAATATTCTTAACATTGAACAGTTATCACAGCCTGTTAACTAATGGAATTGTCCTCGCTTTCTAAAGTTGTGTGAAAAACTTCATCAGTGTAAACAATGATTAACACTTGCCTAATTGCTCAGTTGCTTTAACATGGACCTGAGGAAGACAAGTTGTGGGTGTTCATTCTTATTAATATTTCTCTTTTAGCGGGCAGCTTGTCTTTTAATACTTTTTCCCTTGGTCTCAATTTTACTGGTTAGGGTAAAGTCAGGTTAGACTGACTAAAACCATGAAAAATCAACACCAAAGTTTTTCTAAGGGCATGACTACTCTCCTTTCCCACTTATTAAAAAAAATTTTAATCATGACCATATTTAACTGGAGAGAACCTTTCTCCTCCACTGAAATGAAGCTTCCTAAAGGCACATATAGCAGTGTTTACTGTGGTGCAATATAACATTTTTTCCTGTTAATAAAAGCACAGGAGGAACGTAGTGAGTTATTCTTTACCAGCCAGATGTCAATAGTGAGATGAATCACAGCCCTAAGCCTATACAGACATCTGGAATCTACTGATAAGGTTTAGTATCACAATCACTGTGTCCACAGCCTGACTTAAAACCATGACTTCCTTAATAATGGCCCTTTCATTTGTGAATCAGTTGTTCTTCCAACTACAAGCAGGACTTTGAAAGAATTTTTGGCATTTCTGTAATTCAGGTTTGTCTAAAAGCCACCTCAAGTCTCTGCCAAGCTGCTACTGGCAACAGCCAGAGCTGTGACCTTACTCTCCATGGACTTCATGCTGTTCAATCACTGCCAGGAGGTGCTTGTGATTAGGACCCAGAAACTCATCACCTGTGCTGGTCTGCAGGATTTATCTGTTTGATCTGAGTGGATGCAGCTTCCCTTTAGGAACCGGACAAGGAGTGGGGGGAGAGGGGCAAGGTCCAAAGCTGGAAAGAAGGAAGCACTGAACGTGGCACTCCGGGTAGCATTATAAAATTTGTAACAGGAGAGCTGCTGTAATGGCATCTGCCAGCATTTGTTAGGAATTTGTGAAAGGGACCTAGTGCTTCAGACAGTTGCTCTCCTGTTGGCTTACAAACATCATGAAATGTTGTAAACAACTAATGCATTAAAACAAATAAAATCTCAGTCTTCTTAATTAAACAATGTGTGTTATTTTAATGGATATTTTGTAAGGTAATGTAGTCCTTTTCAAATGCTCTGTAAACTCTGTTGCCAGCATAGCACCACATAAGAAATCAATGAATTCCTTCACTGTATCTGCTGAAATAATGCATTGATGGCTTGCAGCTATAAACTAATCTTAAGCCAGGAATAATGTACTTGTCCTTACCTTGCTGCCTTTTATGCTATCGCAGAAGCAGGGACTTTTACCTTTGCACACACAGCTCTGAAAAACAAAAAGTCAAACTTTATAATTAAATCATTTCTTGTCATTGTAATGTTTGGTGAGGAGCAAATGAGATCTCAGTGGTTTTGGTAAGGTCATTATTTCAGAGATAATACAACTTCAAAACGTCAGTGGATAGACAGCATGACTAAATTAGCAAGCTCATGTAATCAGGCAGTTGCAGTGGCAGGGAGATCCACAGGCAAACTGTAACCCTTTGGTACTATGCATGCCAAAATATCACTGAGGTTACTGAAGCCATCTATTTCATACAGATGTAGAGTAAATATTGTCCTTCTTTGTGCACTTAAATTCTTTACTCTGTTTTTGAAGTTCTTGCTGATGACTTGTACCACTGTAAAAAGAGCATTATTTTTCAGTTTATCTTCCCACTTTAGTACATATGTTTATTACAAAGATATATCCTATGACATAGTACAGAGAATAAACAAATTTGATGTTGATGACAAACATCAGATATTGGCTACGAAGATATTTTTTAAACTTTCACAAAATTCAGAAAAGAAGGAAGAACTGTATTTTTTCTCACGAGATTGAAGTCCTTAAGATGGTGTGATATGAAATTTCTATTAAAATCTTGACAACAGAATTAATTAACCCCTACAGTTGGTCATAATACAGCAACAGCACTGTTTGAAATTTGTAACTTCTCCAGTGGTCTTCCCAAAATGCAGGAAACAAGACAAAGGGAAAAAAACATTATCCATTATATATTAAAATAACAGTATCAGATTGTCAAAAAGTTTAAATTGCCCTGTAGCAATCTGTTCAGGTAAAAAAAATATACATCATTAAAAAGCACCTTTCCATCCCACAAGTAGGATCATTTTCTTCTATCTCCATCATCCAAATCTGAGGTATCTAGTACCAGCAAGCTAGCTTTGCTTGTTCCATGGTTCATGGTGTTTGTCTCTTACCATTGACTACACAAGGAAATTTAACATCTAGTTTGGAACAACTCAGTCTCCTTAGGTGCCTCTTTTAGGGGGGAATAAAGATGCTGCAAGTACTTGCTGTTCTCTATAGACCAGACAGTTCCTGAGAGCAGCTGCCTGTCTTTCAGGTGGCTGAAGTCAGGTGAGACAACACCAGGTATTAATTTAAAAATAGATGCAGGAGGTATTCCTCAGGAGACAGATATTTAAAAATTCATTTCCAAATTAAAAGAGAAAATAGAATTTCCTAAGAAATAAATGTGTCCCTTGTGTTCTATAAACAGATTAATAGGTGATTAATTGATATTTCAAGCCACATTTTTAAAGACTTGAAAATGTTAAATACTTAATTCTCTGATATATTAAAAGATAATTTTTTATTCCCCTGAACTGACAGATGGAATTCAAGTGGTATTGCATCAGAAATCTGGAAAACAAAGCTGTCATGTAAAACAGCAACAAACTGACTATGCTACCTCTACTGCTATTTTACTCAATAAGGTTGTATCACCAGAAACACATCAATAAATACAAGAGTAGAATTAACAGCAAACAGTATCCTGATTTTTTCTCAGTGAAGTCTATCAGATTGGCATTGGATAATCTTAATTCACACAGTGAATGATACGGCAGATATTTTATGCCTTTGAGAATAAATACCAATGACAAAGTGACAAACGTGTCAAAAAGAATTTGGGGTAGTCTACAAGACAAACAATTTTCTTGTTCCCTATTCAATAGCAGTACCTTTCATCCCAAAGTATTCCCTTCAAAACTGGTGACATAGGCTATGTCCAAGACCTATGAGACCCAATTACAAAGCAACCTCAAAAGCTAAGATTTAGCTTACAGATCTAGTAGCCATGTGTTTGAGCCCAGAAAAGGTGCCATTTACTGAAGAAGAAATGCTTACAGTATTCCAGTTTCTCAGGATTTCTTCAGTGTACACTGGCTGACCATAAAGAGCTTTCCTGAGCAACAGCCACAGCTGGCTTCTAATCTTCCTAATATTTACCATTATAGTGCTATAGACCTTCTGGCATTGCACCTTATTTCTACCTGTGAAAGCAAAGCTCAAAGCACATTCTTTATAGTACTTGCATGCAAAGCACAGTTTCCAGCACATGTAGATAAATTATCAAATGAAATTATTCTATAAAAGGTATCATCTACAGAAGACTTGATAGGCACAGACAAAGAAGAAACTTTTTAACTTACAATCACAGATAATCCAATGTGAAGTTAAAAGTGTGAACATGTATATATTATAATGCTGCATAACTGACCAAAGGTATTGAAATATTAAAAAAAAAAAAAAAGGCCTTTGCTCTACAAGAAGCCAGAATGCTTAGAATGTGTTTAATTTGCCATTAGTAAGCTTTCAGCTCAATTCAGGTCTTTTCATGTACACATATCACTTTAAACTAAACTGAAGAGACCAAAGATGATTTTACATTACACAGTCAGTTAACTGGGTAATACTAAATGTTTTGGCATATGATTTTTACACAAGATTAGATTATGACTTCTGTAAAGGAGCTGTGAACCAAAAAATCATTGCTTACTTATACTACTGGATGTTTCCATATCCTTGCAAGATGCCTGCAACTCCTTTATCAAAGGACTATAACAAAACAAGAATATATTGCCAGGTTATAAAATGAGGGAATTTAATTTATTTATTATTATTAATTTAATTTATTGGTTATTAATGCTTTATTCAAAGTCCTCACAATAAAATCTATAAAACTATAGGCAAAACCACAGGTTTACTGCATGCTTTTCAGTTTTGTGATTTTACTAGTAAACATCTACATTTATTTCAAATATTTAGATATGGCAGATGGCATTAGGTTTTTCTTCTAAAACTCTAGGCCAAAGGATAAGGCTAGACCATTATATGAATAACTAAAATTACAGTCATCAATGAACAAAAATTCTTTAAAAACCCACAACACTTTCTCAGACTAATTTTAGGAAAGATCTTTCAAAAGTGCTTAGAGTGATACTAGTAATACTATATGCTCTTTAAATAATTACAGTGTAACTGCTGAAGCAAATTTGCTTGCAGTTGTTCAGTGGGAGCTCCCTCACCTCTAACCCAGGATTGCCCTTCCTACCCGATAGAACTGGATTCTATGGCACTCTGACCTCCTCCTGACCACAGTTCAGTTTCAGTCCTCTCCTTCACTGAATCCCCCCAAAAAATTACTAAGAAGGAAGGAAGAAAACACCCTGCAGACTACACTGTCACCTACACAAAACTGACCATAGTTTCAGCAGGGCACTGCTTGTCCCTCCACTGCAGTCACAGCAACATAACTGGGAGTACCAGAGAGAATCTTGGGCAGCTCACAGCACTTTGCCAACAGGGCTAGCTACAGCTGTATGAAAGATGTCACAGAAGGTATTTAGGGAAGCTATCAAACTTAAGTACATCAAAGGGCATCACAAAGCACTAATGTAAGGAAAAAAGCACACAATGATAAGTGTTTCTATCAACAGCACAGGCTCCAGTCTTGTCACTCACATTCATGGGGCAACACGGCCGCAGTGGGAATGGCTTAATGGCAGGGAGATGGGGAACAGACAAAAATGAGTGTGAGGTTGAGGAGCTACTATTTCTCTGTTCATCTCTTTTTGGAATGACATAGCTGATGACAGGGAAGTCAGAGTATTTGCTTGCTTTTCCAGATCCAGAAAAGATCAGATTAGGTTAGCTATGATTTCAAAATATGTACTTGTATTTAAAATAGTGCACCCAGGACAGAGACAGCAAAGTGCTGCAGGCTACAGGCACCACATTCTTTAAGTGTGTTTCAGATAAAAAGAGCACAACAGGATGAGTAATAAAGACATTCAGATTAAAGCCAAGATGAAACTAAATATATTCTGTAGGAATGTAGTAATTTGATTGTAGTGGGGCTTAAGTTTACACTTTTTGCCTAACTTGTCTTCAAGTTCATGGGTGAACTCCACTGATTCCAGAGGTAAGTCCTGGTTAACGTAAATGAAAGATGACTGTGCAACATGAGGAATTGTAAGTGCAAGTTATATCCATTAATTACTCTGGACAGTAAAAATAGCCCAGGTGTCTTCTCTCAAGTGGGTGGTGAAGCTGTCACTTTCGTTCATTGCTGGTTCTAGAAGCTGATCAGGCTCATTTTAAAAAAGGTAAGCCTGATTTTTCATTTAAACTTGATTTTTATTAACATCTCACCTATCCTGCAGATTGTTTTTTATCTTTTAAAGTCAAGGATCACAAAATTAGAAAATAAGACTTATTGGACAACATCTATTTTTCTCTAATGCCACTTTTTTTTTTTTTTTTTTTTAAATCTTTCTGCAAACTCATGGTATCCTGAGCCACCTGCAAATACACAGGTCAACACAATGTTCCTTTCTAATCAGAAGGAAATTATCGAATGTTTTCCAGTTTACCCTAATTTCTCTTAAGTTCCAGCACTTACTAAAAATCACATATCAGTGAGCCAGCTCCTTTAAGAGTCTGGACTATGAATTTTTAGGGCTGCTGACACACTGAGATTTCTGAATTCTTCCTGAGCTGTCTCTGTGCAGAGCAATCACTTTACACATTCCAGCTGCCTCTATAAACCACAACTGAGCACACAAAATAATATTGCTTAAATTGTTGGTGTTAATATATTGCTTAAAACTGCAAAAAGCTGATTTTTCTAATGTTCCCTACTACATGTTTTCTGTTACATCTAATAGAAGTGGGTGAAATACATTATGATTACAGCAAGTGGAAAATTTTGCTTTAACATTTATTTACACTGCAGATTTGTGTAGATATTTGGGTAGATACGGTGCAGAGAAATGTGAAATGCTGAGTTTTCTGTAGGACACTATGGTGCTAGCTAAAGCTTCTAGCTTAGGGACAGTTGCACTGAAAATTTATCCTAACCTGCTCAAGCAGATGATCTGAGAGCAGAGCCGTATAGAAAAGTTTCCATTGTGGAAAAGGCTACCTAAGGAAAATCTTTTTTCTAAGTCTGATGCACGTGTGCTAGGATGCAGCAGTTCTATCTAGAGAGTGATAGTAATGTGACCTTGGCAGCATATTCCTCACGTTGCACAACTTTAATTGACCACATAGCATACAAGGTACTGGAGAACCAAGTCCCCTCACTCCAAATATTGCTATCAAAACCAAATACCAGTCTCACAATTACAGTCTGTATACTAGAAGCTTTTCATGCATTCTAAGCATCAAACATGAATTCATCAAAATTATCTAAGACCACAAAAGAACCTGTGTTTTTTTAGTGATTGCAGGACCAGTACAACAAAACCAAATTATTAACCCTTCAATAAGTATAGACAACATAGAGCAGAAATAGGAGATGATGAGATTGAGGAAAAAATGCCAGTTCCCAAACCCTGCAACACTGTGTAGTCACTTGTGAACTGGAAGGCAGCCAGACATTCCTACCTTAGAAGACTCCTGTGAACAGCTCTGTATGTGATCAGAATTCACAGCATTTTGCCTCGCAGATGAATACCTAGCACCTGACAAAAACTCATTTGCCTTTCTAAAGAAATAAACCTGCAACTTTAACTAATAAACAAGTTGGTCAATAGTGCCTAATACAGGGAGACCAGCTCTCAAAGGACACAGCAGAAGATAACAGTTATGCTACAGACAGTACAGTTGTTGAATAAGCTCCATTAAGCACTTGTAATGGGAACCTTGCTCAGGGAATAATACTGAATCAATATCAGTATCTTGGTGACACAGGTCTTGTGTGACTGGCTGTGTGCTGCTTTCTGCATGACAGGCAGAAGAGAAGTCCTAAGTATTTATGATCGTAGGAAAAACCCTTCAAAACACTTCAGAGAAGCAGGATTTTGTGTCTAACTCAGAGATGTACAATCTGTGATCCCCTAATGTACGGTCCCACAAACCGTATCTCTGAACTTGGGAAGAATTTCCTTACTTTCTATCCTTACTTTTAAATTGTCAGGAGTTCTTTTGGAAGGGATTTGTTCTTTTATGTAATATAAACATATATTTATAATGGTATTTACAAACCAACTGTGGTAAATGACTGGTATGGAGAAATGGAAGAAGCTGCTGCAGATGACCATTTAAACAACTTTCTATTATGCAAGAGAACAGATGTATGAAAACCCTTTCCACTTCAGAGACTGAAACCATTATGAAAACTTTCTTTTAGTTTTTAAGCAAAAAACTTTTTCAGTTAATACTTTGTATAGTAACAATTTTGTAGTGTTAGACAAATATCTTCACCATAACTTTTATCACAATAAAAAGTAGTAACATAAACTTTAAACAAACCAGCATAAACCAGATGGAAACAAAAACTCTCACAGAACTTCTAGTATGCCTTACCTATGTTTCAATGGAATAAATTATGTCCCTGGGAAAAAAACAACAACAACAACAAAAAAACAAACTAGGAACACCAATTACCAGAACACCAGGTGATTCTTTGTCATATGCTTACTGTGCTGCTTACTTTTTTTTCTTTTTTGCTGTGAATGAACTTGTCTGTATGTAAGTTTCAAGAAACTACTGTAACCTAACTGTTCATCCTTTTCTCATGAAAGCACACCACTCTATCCTTGTGTTCATGGTTCCACATACAAATTCCATAGTGCCAAGCAGATACAGTACAGTCACTTACATGGAGCCCCTCCCTTCTCTCCAACTCACTGACAGATAAGAATTAGGGAGTACAAGAACTCAGCAGCCTCCACTGTGCCTGCATGTTGGCATCACTGCATTACAATAAAACAGCTTTATAATTCAGGAAAAAACACTTTGAGTTTTCACAGACTCCAATTGTGAGCTTAGTAGTGATGACCACTAAGGCCTGTGTTGTAGAACCTGCCTAAAATTACTTATTATCTATGTAGGCTGGCATGATGTATGCAATTTTAGAAAAGTAAAATCTGAGGCCCTCAACTGAATCTCTATTTTGTGTTTTGTTTTTTTTTTTTAGTTGTTTTTGGTCTACAAAGAGAAGATGCAGAATTACTTCCTCTTTAAACATAGAGGATGATGGGTTTATTCCTTCTATTAAAACACAGAAAATTTTGATACTTACAATGACCAATATCTTACCCTAGAAATAATCTCACTAGGCTGGAAGTTACTGTGATGAGGACTATCAGAAACTGGACCAAAATGTTCTCTGTATATTCAGACAAAGGCAAACACATAAACCCCATCTCTGTGGTTGACTTCGACAAGGACATGGGGCCAGCAGAAATAAATATTCTTCCTTTCCCCAAGGAAAGAAAGATTAAGCAATTCAGGCCACAGAATTTTGTTTTGTGTAGTACACTCTGGAGAGTGTTTAATCAGCTTATTCATCCGTGGTCTTCCTAACAGAGTCATCTCAAAAGAGCAAAGTAAAAAAAAATACACACAATTTAACTAGTGGACTTTTGCTGACCTACTATAATAAGATCAGCAAATTTATAATATTTCTAATTTGTATTTCAAATTTATCATTTGTAATTCTTCCCAAATGTGGAGTGTGGGAATGTTTTTTTTTATAACTGTTGTCTCCTCAGACCTGTATTTTTGTATACTCATAAAATTCCTAGTGTGCATCTTCTGTTAAGTGGTGCAAATAGCAATGAAAGTAACAGTAACTTGTTCAGAGAAAGCTTATTGCACATGCTTTGGTTTCTTTATTTGTGAAAGGCTCTGTGATTTCAAAGATTAAGGGAAAAAACAAAAAAAGAAAAAGTTACTTTTCTTGCAGCTTCCTCCAAAATGATCTGTTGGAAACTGCAGGAGGAAGACCTAGTTAAAAAGCCTTCATCTAAACATGCCAAATGGAAAACCTATAAACCTGTAGGACTTGTACCTTATCACAGAACTGCTAGGTTAAAAAAAAAAAAAAAGATAAACAACAAAAATAGAACTAGGAATATACTAGGTGTAGCAAACTGGAACTTTTTCAGTCCATGGAAAAGAGTAAGGCTGTAAACAGTTCAGAAGAAAAAAGCCTTTTTGTATTTCCCCTTCTTCCTAGGCTCCTGTAATACATGCCAACACACTGAGCCTTCTAGTATTACTTTGTTAGGCAGAAGGGTGAGAATGTGACAGTAAAACAGATGACTGGACATCCCTTACTAGTTGCACTTAATAGCAAAGTATTTTGTTTCACAGACACCTTAGGATAAATCAGGTCTAGGTATTGCAGAAGAGATCGCTAGCACAGATCTCAAAATGAAATGCTGTTATAGCTATATGAAATGCAAAGCAATGAAGAAAGAACCAGTGTTTGCCTGCCTGCTTCGACCATTTAAATGATATTCATGCAGCAAAGTAACCTCAATTAGAGAATTTTGCTGAAATGTATATTTACCTTGTAGATTTGTTAGCAACAGACTATGTATTGTGTTAACAGTTCAGTTTTCACAGGTGTCTACTGAAGAGGTTCATCTTCTTTCAGTTGTATGATGCAGCATACACATGGGCACACTCAACATTTCTTGACCATCAGAACAAGCCTCTGTGGCCCAAGACAGAAGAACTCCCTAAGTTTAGCTGCACAAACATTAGGGCAACTCTGCAAATTTATGCCAACTCTCCTGGCCCAGGAGAAAAAGCATGGCTCTGCAGTGTCTGCCACTGGCTATTTCTCTATGGAGCTGATGGCTGGATTACCACTAATTACAGAGGCAACCAGGATCAGAAAAGTCCAGTATAAACTGGGCCTAATTATGAGAGCAAGACCCTCGTTGACTTCAGAGCTGGGATCACATGAAGCAAATCAAAGAGAACATGTCACCAAGGACTTGTTTTTCTAACACGCTCAGTGAACTCTCTTTTGTATATTCAGGTGCACATCTTCTCTTCTCAGCTGCTTATTGTGACAAAGAACCTGGGCGCTTCCAAAGGCCAGCAGAAAACATTCTCACTGTGACAATTCGTCCCTCCAACATTCTGATTCCTAGTTAAGCAAAGCAATTCAGCCTGCACCCTGTTCTTACCAGCCTTGGAGATTGTCATGTCTGAGATAGGACATTCTTTTACCCTTCCATATCCAGATATTAAGATCTATTTGTGACAGCAATATAATCTTCATGTAATCAGGAAAAAAATATGGCATGAAGACTAGCTTATAAGCATTTGCATGTAAATTCTAACACATGTAAAAAATGGAATTAATTGGGAAATATGATCACTTCCTTTTAGTCAGACAATAAGCATAAGTGAGAAAGGGTATGCAAAAAAGATCTTGCCAAGTCTTACAGACACAGTTTGTTATTCCTCCCTCCCTTGCCAGCAGCACATGATGAAAAAAACAGAAAGAGTAATGACTGAGGCAAACACAGGATATCAAACACTTCGATTTATCTTGTGAGCTAATACAGTATTGCAATTGTATTGCAATGAGACATGTAACATGAGGTGGAGGTAACTTGCAGTTGAGTAATATTGTTCAAGTAGAAACTTTTATCCTGAACACTCACTAACACAATGCCATCATAAAACTGAGCAGAGGCTCTAACAAGCAGTATTGAACTTGACTGAGGTATTTTTCTTATTAGTGTCATTTGAAGGAGCAAATTTCAGGGACCATTTTTAGATTAGTGATGAATATCAAGACACAAAAGTAGTACATGGATAGTATCAAAACACAGGCCACACTCAGGAGAATTAATTGGGTTGTAAACATCCATCAAGACAGTATCAGTTTCAGGTGCTGTTAAAAAAAAATGAAACCATGAAAAAGCAATTCAATTTTTTTTCTGAGAGGAAAAAAATAGAAATGAGGAATGAGAATGATCTTTTTCCTTGCAGAAAAATAACATTATTATTGTTATTGCTATTATTATTATTGCTAAGTGAGAAAATGGAAGAATTATTAGTATTTGGAGTGAAGGAATACATCAAGCAAGCTGAAAAGCCTTTGACGTGGGAAGATGGTACTTCTGCTGAGTTTTCAGAAGATGTGATTAGAATGTACCAGTGGCCAAGAATGCAGATAATAATACTCCCTAGCAGGTGCCAGAAAGTTCAGGCTCCTAAGGGCAGGAAATTCTGGTCCCTGAGAAGGTCTGTGAGGACAAAATTTGCTGTTTAAACAGCAGCAGACACAAAGTAATTTTTTTTTTCTTGTCTTTGGGAATAAACTACTTATTTAGCTATTAGGAGACATTTAGAACTTTTCTATGTTGAAAAATGTTTTAATTTATGTGAATGACAAAATTATTGCCTGCTGGCCAATATCAGTTTCTTTTTACATGGAAGTATAGCACAGTTTTAAAATACAAACAGTACTTATTTCTTTGCAGTGGACAATCCAGCCAACATGTGATGTTTTATTCATTAATAATTTCTTATCATCTAAGAGTAGCCACTAATACGTAATTAGGAGTTTAGATAAAACTTGTTTTAAAAATACTTATTTGCTCCATCATCCAGAAAATTTCTCTCTTTTGAAAATATAAGCATTTTCATACAATATAAATTGACATTAGAATCTTAAACTGATTTCAGTTACATGTTGCAAATGTAGTTTAATCTCATAAAACATTTAAGATGTGCTAAATTTTCAGAGCACCACTAAATCAATACATAATGTTTGACTTTGCTCAGACAGCAAGACTTCTGCAGAAGTCACTTTCCACTATCCCAGACCCTGTCTTTAACACCTTAGTGTAAACAATGATCTAGTAATGATAACACTATAAAACGCTGGTATCTGAGAACTTCATGATTTACCTTAAGCAGAAAGGCTGATAATGAACTAAGGACCCTGCAAGACTGGCAAATATCCTAAGATTCTACTGAGGTTGCAAAAATGTGTTAAAATGCTTCACTGGGCCATATGGTCTTACATGGAGGTCTGCCTTACCTCCTTCTCCCTTCCTTTGTAGGCAAAAACATAAAACATGAAGAAAAGATCAACACAGAGAGAACAGAGGCTTGGAAAGAGTGCTAGACTGTGTGCTGTGGGAGGGGGAGGAGGAGGGGAGGAGTTCCTGGTACACAGACTGCACTTGTTAACAGCCATCCAGCGCCACATGCCACCATGTGCTCTTAGGAGCAACAAGAGAAAAGGATCAGAGGTACCAGCAGAGGATAATAGAAGAACACCAAACAGGGCAGAAGAGAGAGCCAGGTCTTGAGTTTACTCCTCGTCCACATCTTGTTTTAGATTAAGGGTCAGGTCTAGGCAGAGCTTGAAACAATTCAGCAGAAAGTGGGTACTTGGTGAATAGATTTGGTACCTCTGCTCTACATAAGAACTCTGAGGTATTTTAATTCCACAACAAATAAAACAATTAGATCTTTGTTAAATGACCAAATTTTGACTGCAAGTTTGCTAGAGTCATGAAAGAAAACATGTGAGGTACTTACACTGTTTAGAGACATTTTACCCAGAATGAGTGAAAGAGCTACAATATTTTAATAGAACCATTATTACCACTTAGTCTGCTCCAGGTAATTACAGCTGAATGTGGCTCTATTTTAGCAATGACAAAATAGAACAGATTTTTTCCTTATATAGGTGAACAGCAAAATATTTGGATAGGCAGTAAAAAATTTCAATCTACTCTGGTATAGCTTTACTCACACATGCGAAGAGAAAATTACTATTATGGTAGAAACAAGTTGAAATTTACTGCAGCTGGCAGTTTCCTGGCAGCTTTTTGATGACTATCAGAAATCCACTAAAACTATTTTCTCTTTGGTAGCAGACAGAAATGTTGAGACCTACATTGATCCATTTACCATCAAAGTCAGCTTCTCCTCTCTCAGCTGGGAATGTACAATCTAAGTGTTATAATAACCAGGCAGAGCATCAAGGAACAGCAAAGACTGCAACATGGTCTGGGAGATGGACCAAAGGGTGATGCGCACTCATCAGTAAAACTAAAAGACAAACCATAAAGTGAGTTTGTAACCAAGGCTGCACAGGTGGTTCAGATGGAAAGCGCTGCTCTGGGAGTGTTTACCTCAGAGACCATCCGCACCAGAACCGCTCTGTCCTGGCCGTCATCCACTCTCTCCCGCTGGAGAGGCCTCCGCGGCCGCTTTCCAGGCTCTCAGAGGCGCTGAGCACCCCCATCCCCTCACGGGATCCCCTCAGATGGAAGTGGGAGCAGCCGCCCCGCGACCCTGGGCCACAGACATCTTGTGCTTCTCCTTCGCACCTGGGACAAACGATGAGGTAGTGCCCTAAGGGGTGCGGGGACCTCCCCGCCTTCGCTAATCCCCGCCTGGCATGGGTATAGGGGTAACGGTACCTCACAGCCCAGCGAGATAGATGTACCTCACCTCGCCCGGCTGCGACGTGCCTGACGCGAGTGATCCCTATCATTTACATACGCCAAAATACGCAACTTTTCTTCCTCGGAACTTTCCAGCGCCGAAACGCAATGTGCTTTCGTTCTAAATGGCCGAGGGGCTAAGCCCCGCTCTGTCCCTGTATACACA
>JAAWXA010000015.1:8477047-8579643 GCA_038090715.1 Florisuga fusca | reverse complement strand
GGTGCCCGGGGCTCGCCCAGAGGGGCTCACCTGTAGCGGTCCGGCTGGAAGAAGGGGTTGGTTAAACCGGGACGGGGGCGAGGTGGGAGGCGGCAGCACTGGGTGCGTGGGTGAGGCGGTACCGGCAGCCCGGCCCTCAGCGCCGTCCCTTCGTTGACTTCGTTGGCATCCCTGTCTCTCCCGGGCACTGGCGGGAGTGTTTTCCTTTCAGCAGCGCTCACATCTCCCTAAAATGTTTTCCTGATGAGACAGCTGAGACCGAGGAGTCTCAGAAGGGACAAAATGCTGCCCACTGCATAAATACAGACCAGTGGGAAATGAGGGAAAAATGTTTCCCCCCAGATTTTCCACATTGCTTAGTATGATACAAAGGTTTTCTGAATGGAAGTGTGGTTTGCTGGCCATCACACTTCTGTTAATTACAAAAATACTGCACATTCAAGGTCACATCTCACCAAGTGAAGTGCTGTTCTGAGACAGTGCAAATGCAGAAAGTATGTTTTGCTGTCCACAGCCACGTTACCTTACCTGTCATGTTTGTGAATGCTGTACAGGAAATCTTTCATTACAGGTTTTATTAAGCCCTGCAAGCGATACAGAAAAAGAAACAATATACAATGATATAACATGTATGTAAAACTGTTTAGGGCTACTCATGAGATACAAATCTAAACCCTTTCATGAGCATAAAGCTAACCACAGGGCTTTGTAATCCAGCTTCTCTTGCAGACACTAGAGTAGATCTGAATCTCCGTTCAGTAAACATTACTGTCAACACCCTATGCAGTTTTCTGTGAGAGGTAGTTAGTAGAGATCACTTTTTCCCAGAAGTTTGGTACTAGCACCAAAAGTGCATCTCTGGAAGAGCAGAGCAGTGTGTTCAGTGTCAAAAATCTTGTACATCACCACAGATATTATCACCTTGCCTCTAAAATCTCAAGCACAAGTAGAAGCAAGCTGGCAGCTATAGAGAGAGAGAGAAGGAAGAAATCTTCTGTTTTCATGCCCAATTGACTGTTATCCTGTTAGAGGAAATAGTGTCTTGGGAATAAAACCACTAAACTGGTGCATTTTATTTGCCAGATTCCTAAGTCTGTTAACTGTAACATTGCTATGTTTTTTTAGCAGGTAGAGTGTAACAAGGGCAAAACCAGGGCTGAAAGTTGTTCAAAAGCTATAGGCACCTATAAAAAAACCCCAACCAACCAACCAACCAACCTCCCTAATAACTAACTTCATCAGTGGAATTTAATGTGAGAAGAACTTTTGTTAGGCAGGAGGTAGCAAAAACTGATTTACACAGAAGAGGAAATAAAATGTGCAAGGCTATCTAAGACAAGAATGTCAGAGCAAGCCAGACTACAGTGTAAGAGTGCTCAGTCCTTAGAAGTTCTGCAAATTCAGATGCATGATAAAAAGTATAACGCTCAGCAAGCAATGATAGTACTTAAAAGGAGAGCTTTTGACTACCAAGCCAAAGAAATACTGGAAGAAGCAAAAGAAAGCAGGCAAACCACTGTTACGAGAAATAAATGAATATGCAGAACACCTAGTGAATTAAATATTGATAAAATAAAAAAAGTACTGAGTCAGTTTTAAAATTGGGAAAACCCTGTATTGCAATATCAAAAAAAAAAAGAAGTCAGCAAGCTCAAAGCAAAGATGGGAAAGTGCTAATAAGGTAGATGCAACAGAGAAGCATTTTTTAAAAGTCCTTTTTGAAAAAGTCCTTTTAACTCCAGCCTTACACCAGTACAACCTATTTTCACTGACCTTGAGCAGCTGACTGCTCAGTAGTATGGCCCAACCGGATGGTAGTTGCATGTTTGTTACAACAGCAAGAAATGATGCATTATGAGATTATCCCATAAAAGCACAAAAACTTTTATGTGAGTTTTGAGGGTGGGTAAGTGACTTCCTAATAGCACTGAGCTGGAACAAAGGTAAGATCAGCCAGTGTTCTATCTGCTGCTTGTTGCTATCATAAATCACGGCATCTATCCAAAGAAAGTCTGTAAAACCTTGATGCAGAGTGTGTTGCTGGTACTGCTGTAGTGCATAATACCTTTAAAAGCTACAAACTCAGAGACCCTCTTGTCTGGCAATAAAGCTGGCCAGTCAGGCTTAACCTCACTTGTGTCAAATTGTGTACCTGCAGCTCTAGGTACAAGTATTTTACCCTCCCCCTCCAAAAAAAAAACAACAAAACCACAAACAAACCAACCCACAAACAAACAAACAAACAAAAAAACAAAAACCCACCAAAAAAACAAAGCAAAGAACACCACTGCATTAATAAGAGAGAGGTCAACCTTAATACTAGAAAGCAATTGTAAGCTGTAACAACTTAATCTGGGGTTTTTTTTCACAGTAACTGATACTTAATGATTTCAGCTTTGATTTTTTTTTCTTCGGTTCTCTGATAAAACAAGGATAACAGTATTTTCTATTTTTACAGCTAAGGAGTGTAATATTACAGTCGTATGAATTTAGTATACAATACCATATGAAGTGAAATTTTCATAGAACACTATAAAAATAAAAATAGGTGTTAAGAAAAAGGCCAGAAAGAGTATGGAAATATGCATAATGAAATAGGCAGAAATCCTATAGAAAACAGCATATATGTTCTTCATAGAATGATAGGATTCTTGTACTTAAAACAACTATCCTAGTCATAAAAGAGCCACATTAAAATTGAGCACACAACCAACTGAGAATACTCTCTTGAAACACTTCTTTAAAGTTCATTAGGTCTGTGCAGTAGACAGGTGCCACTTTATTTCGTGCCTTTAGCTGAAATGGTGAGTGTGACAGCTTTAAGAAATAATGATGCAAGATGCTCCTTCTTCATTATTTAAACACTTGAGTAAAGACTGTCTCTTTCTAGGCTGAAATCTTGTAGCCTTTTGTGTTGATTTGTCCCCTTGAAATAATTGGATTGCTGATAAAATAAAATGCAGCCTCAATAGGGATAACATAATGTAGTGCCAACATATAGCTGTGCAGTATGATGTATGTAAATGGTTCAGATGCCTTTTAGTTACCCTGTAATTATTCATGTTTGTACATCAGATGTATATTTTGATATAAACAGGTTCAGAGGGGAAAACAACCGTATGGAACAGAGTTTATAAACCATCCACAAGCAGAAGGAAAGAGAAGATCTGCTGTTTAAAAAAAAAAAAAAGAAAGAAAAAAAGTGCTGCATATACAGATCCTCAATCAGCGTGAATGGCATTAACAAAGGATTCATTTGTACAGATTAAGTGGCTTACCACAGCTGCATGGTGAGTTTTACAGATCACTAAATTTTTTAACTGGAGTCACTGAGGGGTATTCTTAGCTATCAATTTAACAGTAAGAAGAAATCACCAGTTAAATAACTTGTAGCTTGTCATGAATCTGATAAACCTATACAATAATTTCTTGTACTTGATTTTAATTGCTAGTTTATACATTTATACCATTTAAATTTCAGGTACTACACTATTAAAAGAGTAGGAAACAGGAACTATAATACTGAGTGTGTTTTCAGAGGCATGATACTTCTACATTTTAGTGGTGAACATATTTGGAGAACAAAAAGCTATGACCAACTCAAACTTGAATGCCTGTCCCAGAACAATTTTGCAGATAAGGGAGAATTATTAAAAGACATGAAAAAAACTTTTAGACACTATGATAGAAATACCTGCCAGCAGCTGTGGTAGGAGTTCTTTCTGGAGGAAAATGATCCTCACTGGAACATTAGGATCACTGTTACCGGGAATTTTCAGAGCAGTGAGTTGAATCAATGATTCCATCTCTGTAGCATCTTTTAGGAAAAGTAAATGAAATTTTCCTTCTTTCTTGAAGTCTTTATAAAACATCATGCACCAGCACCAGGCTCTCAAGGAATGTGAATTATGCTCTTCTAGTTGGGAACCTGGACCAGCGAATGTACCTTGCTTGAACCTGACAGCCTTGCTGCTGGGTTGTCTTGCATTGTGATAATGCACCTGAACTCTCTCCAGTGCCTTTTCCCTGTTTATTTGATTTGTGCATACCCAGGCTGCTTTTTTTTTTTTTTTTTTTTTTTTTTCTACATCATTTGTGAATAACTTACCTCTAACAGTCTTGTGCTGACTTGAGTAAATGGATGTCATCTGTCTGGCTTCAGGAGGATGGGATTTTGAAATTACAGGGAACAATCTGGCAAAACTATGACAACTTGGCATTTTCTTAAAAAATAACATATACCTGGCCAACATTGATGCAGGAAAAAAAACTTACAGAGACTAAGTTCAGAAGGTTAGAAGAAAAAATGGCCTTAATTAAGTTAGTCATAATCACAGAACAAACCAATGCTATTGTCTGCAACTTGGTTGAAGTGCTCCTGTGAAGTTCTTTCTACACTAACTTGTTGCATTAAAGGATTAACCAGGACATGTACAAAACTTCTCCACCATTCACTGCTGTAGGGGATCATCATGCAATTTCACATTCTTTAGTCAGTCCTCTGTTTCTCATTTAGCATGAGACAGTATAAACTGCTGTCTTTGGTGATCACTAATAATACATTTTTTTTCTGTAAAATCTGTGTATCTGAAAAAATGTAGCTGGCAACATAGGCTGAAAAAGTTTATGGAATAAATGCACATAAATGGGTAAAATATGTTAGGTATGTCAGTAAAGGATTTATTACAGTGTGTGTCACTGCATAGATAGGTTTGTCCCCATCTTTCTTACACTAAGTTCCCTTAAGTGTGTAAAGGCCACAATAAGATCTGGGACCTTCTTATCTCCAGGCTGCACAACCCCATCTCTCTCAGCCTTTCTTCATAGGAGAGTGTTCCAGCCCTCTGATCATTTTTGAGGCTCACCTCTGTACTCACTGCAACAGGTCCACATTTTTCCTGTGTGATACTCAATAGTGTACACAATTCTATTTTTTAGAGGCTACGTTTTTGTGAAAGTTGGATGTGGAAGTTTAGTTTTAATTTAGCTTTCTCCTTCTTTTAAATCAGGTGGCTGCTGATTGTTTTTTCAGCACAAGAAATTGATGGGGTAAGTGACATTGCTATTTACATGAGATAGTTGAGAGACAGGATGGTATAGTTAAAGCAAATAACACTATATACACCAAAATCACATACAGCTAATCCTACAGGAAAACTGTGATATTTATTTCAGTATTTCTGCAGCTCTCGCTTCCCTTTCTGTTTCTGTCACTCATCTTAATTATTTTGTCACTTTGTCCTAGGGATTCTTCTAGATTTTAACTTTGGCATCTTTAGATGCTTTTGAAAAGCTGCATGTAAAAACCTCTCTTGTGCACTCAGTCTATCTGCTTTCTCATTAAGTACCTTCAATGGCTCTACATTATAGCATATATCAAACACATTCTAGCTTTCAAGACTCTTTCTGTGTGTTAGCCTAGACCTTAAACTGGCCTCCCTTTCCATTCCTCTCTCTTTGACCCCAAAATTTCACATATAGTATAGTCTAAATAGATACTGTATTTTCCTCTCTGTACTGTCTTCCATATTAAACTTTTGTTTGCAGTGTCTTCACTGAAACTCAAGTCCATCCTCTTCATTTCTTTCAAATATTTAAAAGCTCTTTTCTATTGTTCCTCCCCAGTCATCAATTTCTAGTTGAACTGTTGAAAATTAAAGTATTTTTTAAGAATAAATGTGTTCAACTAGAACAAAGGGTAACAGCTTATGTGTTATTAGAAACATTGACAGCCCCGTAGAGACAAGTTTTTAATAACTAGCTGAGAGACTAGTGTGAATAGATTAGTAATTTCATGGGAAATCCAGTGTGTGAGAGAAGCAGCCTGTGTGACCATCATACCCTCTTGTTCTGAGATTTGAGAGTACCAGATATACTAAAAATATTGCAGATAGAAAGAACAGAATGTTTGCTCCTTATCTAATATTTGTCAGTGTTTTCTCCCTAAAAATTTGAAGTATGATCCTATTGTCTTCTATTAGTTATTAAAACCAGTAACAAAACAATGTTGACCTTGATAAAAATGAAATCCACACTAAGCAAATATTTTCATATTATCACTGTTTACTTGCTTCATTGTTCTTAAACCTTCTAAATCCTTGTCATCCTTTTCAAAATCACTTTGTTTACACAATTTTGCAAAAAAATTGGGTCACATAGTCGATATTCCAGCCATTTAAGTGAGTACAGAAATGCATATGGTGTGTATAATTGGTATATATTTAACACTACATTTTGGGAAATAGAAAAGGATTATAAAATAATGTTCACTTACCACACAATAAATCTACTGAATTTTCATTTTGATGTGTTTTAGTTTCTTTGAATATGCTTGTATTCCTCATTGCAACTTGATGATATAGTCACTTCTTTGCTAGTAAGAAGACTATGATGGAAAGTTTTAATAGGAAAAATAAGTAATTTAATTGTAGACAATGCATAATTACACCATGCACATACTTCTTTCTTCATTTGATAGACAAGGATTAAATACTACACTTTAGTAGCTGAGTGGGCTTGTTGCTCCTCAGCCTGTTTTGCCTTTTATTATTACATCATACTTAAACAACCTTCTAACCTAATGCAATTGGTTACAAATTTCAAATTTTTAGAAATCAAATTCTTACTTTGTTAAAATATTTCTCAAAGCAGCCTATTTCCTTAGTTGTATGTAGCTGTAGTATTTAGCATTTCTTATTCTAACTTGTAGGTAATGACTTTCACCTTCTGCAGCAATAATAATAAGCTTTAGCTTGCTGCTTCTACTTTGCAAGCATGGTAGTGTTGATGAGAGGTTCAAGAAGGTTAGGAGGATTTAAAATGTAGTATTGATATGTGTATTATATTAAGTGAACATTGGAAATGGTTTGTATTTGTCAAGATTAAGATCTATACAATATTTTGATGTTTGCTGCTGTGCCAGCTTTCTTCAGCATCAAGAAATTGACCTGTGGGCATGCAACTGTAACCTTTTGCCTGAAAAATCATTAGTTGGACAGTATGGCTAGCTGACAATATTTAATGAAGTGGTTGTTGTCTGTTGCATATTAATAAATCCATAAAATTTTAACTTTTTAGGGAGAATATGCATATGTTAGCCCATGTGGAGGACGGGATTGTTCAGTTTGTCGGTGCTTTCCGGAAAAAGGATCGAGAGTAAGTGATGATTGGAACTACTGATAATTATTGTTGTAAATACTGTTCATTTTGTGCATAGTGTGGTTCTGTAAAATCAATATGGTTGACTTAAATAAAAAATCAATATTCAGGTATCAAAAAGTCTGAATACAGAAAAATAGCATCATTCACAAGTATGAAGTATGAATAACCATTGAAGTTAAGATTGTGAAGAGGTGTGCTTGTAAAAATTATGTTTGTAATAGTAGTGGTGCCTTTTTTAAGTTGAGTATTCTCTGAGATTAATCTAGCAGTTAGACATTTTTCATATATATGAAGTTTGGAAAACTGTGCTTCTTTTCTACTAAGAGGTTGGTTAAAACAGAATGTCTATGCCCTATACTAGTTTCATGAGAATTGAGGTGTTTCTTACTTGGGTTAGGTGATTTTGGAAAAAGTTGCAGACTCTTTATTTTACTAGCTTACTGCACTAAATATAAACATTGTTATAATTGAAATATGGACCATTGATGACTAGTTTGTTACCTTGGCTGTTCTAAGTCTGTTTCAACATAGTGATAGCAAACAATTTAAAAATTGTATGAGGAAATGACTTTCAGATACATGCTGTGATTAGTGAACAATTGAAAAATTTTCAGTTACTGATGGAAATGGTGAAAGTATTAATGCTACAGTTTAGGTTTAGAATGCTTGATCATGGTAGATCAGTTTTAAGAAGAACTATGTAGCTCAGTTGTTTGTACACAACTCAGAGTTGCAACAAAGGCAAGACACCTTTTCCTTCCAGTGCTTTTGCAATTAGCTGCATGCTTTGCTGTGTCATGATCACTGCCCTGGTGTCCTTGGATCCTTTCCTAATCCACCAGGATTATGTCTATGTGAAAGTCCCTCCATGCTGTAGGATTTTCATAATAGGGGCCTCAGATAGGCTGTCTCTGTAACACTGTTAACAAAAGGGCACCCCAGGAAAAGTATTTTGACTAGCAACATTGCAGTGTCTCTCTGGGTACTGGATGGACTGTTTGGAATAACAAAATCCTATTCTGAAGTGCCATTTAAAAACAACTGATTTTGAAACTAAAAGAAATTCCCCTGATTCTGGTTCTCCCAGTAGCCTGGAAGTTCTGAATTACATGCCCACAATCAGCCAATAACAAATTGACTGATAAATCACTGTAGTTGTGGCTCTTCCCTAAGATGCCCTCCCCACCAGAGGTAAACTGCCTTTTCTGTTAGTTTTCTAAATGCTTTAAAGATCTGGACCCAAGTGCCAAACAGAAGTGTAATAAACATTTCAAAATAAATTCAGTGTCATTACACAAATATAAGTCTGAGAATTGTACCAGTTACTGAAACAGCTCTGAAATACATATGTACACTGGTAGATAACTTCTCTCCAATGTAATATGAATTTATATTTCATGCCATCATTTCTATTAATCAATACACCAGAAAAAAAAGTACTTATCACATCCCATATTAAATATAGCTAAACTAAACACCACTTCAGACAGATTGATGCAAATATTTTCTGTACTGATATATGGTGATAAATTATTTTCTATGGAGTCATAAAATAATTAGTATTTGAAGGGATGTGTAAAGGATTACTCCATCTTTTTTTCATCCTACAGTCTTGTTGATTTTTAAAGTTTGCTGTGTTCTCTCTTTACACTCTGACACACTAACTTTGTTTCCCTAGCTTTTGTGGAGACTACCCGTTACAAAATAAAACATTTGTTTATCTTATTGTTAGATTCCTAGAGTGCAAAACATCTGCTTTATCTTCCTGTCTGAATCCTGCTCCCAGGCTGGTTCCTCAGAGTTTTGTGTCTTTCTCAACCCTGTCTTTAAAGTGCAAGAAATAAATGATCATTGAAAGCCTCTGGCACTGTACAGTATGCAAGCCTAAAATTTCAGAAGTGTAAAGTTTATTAAATAATCCTGCTCTGTAGCAAAGCTGAGATAAAGTGTAAATGTGGTTGCCTAACACTGTATTTTTTTCCTTTTTGCTGTTCAGCACAAGGTTGCTGTCAAAATTAAGGCTGAGCTGGCCACATTCAGCAGACATTTGCTGAAAGCACTAGAGATGCTAGAAAAGTCATATACTTGCTGGTAAAAGGCAATGGAGCAATAATCTCATCCAGCCCAGCTGAAAAGCTGACCTTACAGCAGCCCTTGGAATTGAAAAGTCTTCATTCAACTCTGTTGAAGTGACTCCAATATTAGGGTTTTTTACAGAGGCTGAATAAGACAGCCAGCATCTAAGTGAGGTACATCAGTATATGTATCAAGTTAAAATTATATATATAGACTAGTCCACCTATTATTATTTTTGTTCCTTTTTATAAATCTCTTTTACCACAGGGACTCAGAAGTAGGGTGTTCCTATCATGATCTTCCATTGAACATGGTGATTGAAGATTTACAGAGGGCAAATCAATGGTCTCATGATTGTATTGCTGAGGTATCACCTATGTTAGAAACACACAAGTTCAGACCTATTTTGAATTGATAAAAATGCTGTAGTCCTAAACAGATACTGTAAGTCCAACTTAGAAGCAGTAGTTTAATATCCAAGAATCTAATTAGTTTGTTTTTGCTAATGGTGACAGTAGCATGTCATGTGCATCCCTCTCTACACACAAATGGAAAGGGGTTTCTAGAGAAGCCAGAGTATCTATCTGCTGATAAAACAGTAGTTGTATAGTGTAGAGTTGTATGGTGTCAGAGTTAAGGTGTGTTCATCTGATAAGAATTTCACTTTGTCAGCAGACTGTGAGGAAAATATTGTTGCTAGTTCCATTTGAGGGATTTTTGTTGACATATAAAATGCTATGACAGGTATTTGATGATGTTGCCATTTTACACATTTTAGCATGTTACCTTCTGTTTTTGTACTTTCAGTGGCAGATTGCCCACTGGAAATTTAGCCAGCAAAGTGAAGAAGCAGGTTATTTCTATATTGGCAGCAGACTTATGTTCCTAACAAAACTTTCTACTAGAATTAAGGTAGAACAAGAGTCTTAAAGCTGACATAAATCAACTTTATTTGTAATCACCAGTGATAAATGTGTTCACATTGTGTAAAACTAAAACCATTTTAATCTATGTATGACATAACTGTATCCCTTATCCTTATATCTCCCATCTGAAATAAAAAAACTAGGGTAATAAGAGGATACACACCTAAACTTAAACTCCTAAAAATATTTGGGTTTATGGGTTAAGCAGAATGGGTGTCAGGAATATGGTATACTCTGAAGTTTCCATAGGAAAGTAGGACCTCAGATCTTGGCCTACTATCTTCAGGATAACAACCTGTCTTTATCCCTTTTACTGAATGCAGTTTAAGTATGATTAGTTAAAGCTGTGGTTACTAGGAGAGTGTAAGAAACCAGCAGCTGACTGTGAATGCAGTGGGAATTAAGATTTTGCTTTCTAGTTGCCCGTCTGAAAATCTTTCAAATGGAAACATAGAAAGTCATCTTCATTGCAAGTGTGCAAGATAACTGAGGTTTTACCTAGAGAAAAGATGACTATGGGAGTAAGAAAAGGGAACTGCCAAGGCCATACCTGAATGCATAGATATTGGGCAAGTTGGAAGAAAAGTAGAAGAAAATAACTGAACTTTAATATTTAAAACTGGCATATTTATGCATTGGTTGCTATATTGGGTTTTAGAAGAGCTTGTGCACCTGTTGTTTTTAATTTCTCTCAACCACAGATAACTGTGCTATAAACAAATTTGCACTAGTATTCACTAGCAAGAAATTGCTGTCTGAAAACCATTCTGGTAATTATTCCTAGTAGTATATCCCATCCTGGTATCATTACAGTTGTCTGTATCCCAATGAAAGTTCAACTTCTGTTTCATTCTGATCACTAACATCATTGAAATTAGTTTTACATGATACTGTTTCTCTCTTGATCTCATGTCACAACCCAAAAGGACCCTTCCCCACGTATGACCATTAAATTGTGCTGTTAAATTTCTTTGCTCATAGTGTGTGCTGCTATATATTCATTTAAGAACTACAGAGCAGATAAATGAGACGAGAAAGTCCTTAGTGAAATATAAATGGCAGTAAGTGTTCTGCATGATTCTTGGTGCCAGTCCAAAAACTGTGACTTTCTCCTTCTTTTTCTTTCCCAGTCAAGATGTATGGTCATGCAATAAGCAGTAGCAGTCAATGTTTTTCATTGATTTAGATTATTTTTTTCCCTTCTTTGTCTTTGATCTCCCATAAAGGCCATGATTTTAATTTTCTCCTGATATGTCCATCAGGGAAATCTTTCCTCCATTTCCTCCTCTTTCACTAACTTGGGAAGTTGTTTCCTTGATAACTCCTGCAGTGTTGCATCACAGGCCTCTAAAATGCTGGCTGCTCTAGCAGATTTTAGATAGTTAAAAAAATGTTTGTAGTTAGCACTGACTGACTACAAACCTGTCCTGTGCCGACCCCAGAGTTTGATCCCATTCAATTCCTTTGCCTTTGTTTATAGAGCTAAGTAGATTTAGAAAGCAAGCATCTATTCATGACCCAACCTGATCTAGGTTCTATGAGATCATGTGAAATGCCTGGAGCAAAGCAAATAATAAATATAACTCAGCAAGACTGATGTTCGTTCTTTTGCAGATCAAGCAAGTGGCCTATTTTCATATTAGTCAAGTAAAAAACCTAGCAAACAGAAATCCCAGGGAGAGGTCTGGCATGTAAGGAGTAAGAATTCACAAGAGCTATTAAGTTAGTTGGTTGTCACAGGTAAGTTAGAAAGTCAGCAGATATATGCTTCAGGGCAGTGGGATAAGAATGGTGAAATTTAACTGCATAATACCTCTGTCTCCTGGCAAATCATCTCTTGTAACATCCCCCTAGAAAAAACCTTGTGAGTTGCCTGATCTCTCTAGTAGATCATGTGGGTTAACTAAGTCCAGTTTATACCAGAGTGTAAACACTCTTAAGATTCACTATTTAGGGAACTGCAAATTCTGTTGTTTTGGGGCATAAGTAGCATTTATTAAATCACACTTTCTTGCAGGTCAGTGTGCAATGGTAGCCTGTCTTTCACATGGAATACCTAGCACTTCTATTTGTATTTTCAAGCTGCACACTTGGGCAATAAGTATCTAAAATAAACCTGTTTGCTCTGAAAATCCTGTGCTTAGTTGACTCCACTATCAAAGACATACACACACTAGCATCTAAGAAAACCCAGGTCTCTCCCACTATTTGCCTCCTACTTGTTATTTTCTCCCAGTATTTTAACTATGATGCAATTTTAAACTAGAAGATTCCTAAGGCCAATTACCCATTTCTGTAGAATTTCACTTAGAGTCACTGAGAACCACAGAAAAAACATTTCATTTACAGTTGCTGAGAACCATAGACCTAAAGAAACAAGACACCTAGATCTACATCTGAAGCAAACCACACATTTTTTTGTAACTGGGCAGAGCAGTAGGCTCTGGGTCCAGAAGTTAGGATTTGACCTGGTAAGGAATGGAACCTGCCTACCGGAATGGGGCCACTGTTCTCCTCACTGAATGGTCTCTTTGGGGTTGTGCTTCATGCACAATGTACAGCTACAGCATCTGTAAATTAGCATTTTTCATATTAGAAATTTTTCCAAATTTTAAAAAGTTTTTCTCTTGTTCACTAATTCCTCTTTTTGTTCATAAGCATCTTTCCTCAATGCTTTTGGTTTTCCTGTTTTACCATACTAAAAATAGTGCTTTTAACTAATTCACTATTTTCACTATAGTGTTTTTTCATCAGAAAAAACCCTACAAATTTATTCTTTTTCATAGATTTTAATCAACAAAAAATTACCACACAGTGACTTATTTGAACAAAATGAATCAGAACAAAAGTTAATTTTTTTTTTATTATCTAATCTGATGTTAATTATTGGTGGTCTGAAATACTCTACTTGAAGCTCTCTGCTTTCAACCCATTAACAGTATTTCTTACCAAGTTTCACTGCCAAATTATCTCTTGTTCAGTGTGTTTAACACAATAGTGACACCCACTGGATACCTTCTCTGTTCATGGCTGCACTGGGCTAAAACACAGAACAGATAACACTGTGAAAAATGTTCTCAGTCCCTCACTGTGATTATTGTGCTTCAGTGAAATATCACTATGGATACTAAGCTGCATTATCAGGTACTGTATTCCTGTAGCATATTGGATCTCTGAAAAACACGGTAAAAGAGCAAAGAATTTTCCAGTATTTTGCAGAATGATTCAGATGCTGGGAAAAGTCAAGCACTAGGAGTTTTAATTGGCTCAAAATCTGACTATAGAAAGGAGTTATCAAATACTGAAAAGTCATTATGCTATCTCCTATTTCTGAACAAACTCAGAGCAATATATATGCCATATACTAGTCTGACTTTCACTTACTGTTTACCTCACAGTCACAGAAAAAAAAATTCTGTTAAGGACAAGAGAGCAGATTTAATGCCAACTTGTGTGGTTTTATCAGATTTATCTCATCTTTATAAAGATTTAAAAGGCTTAATTTGGAGCCTTAGCTTACAGTGAAAACAGATTTGGCCCCAGTCCTACATAGTTACAGTGGAGGAATGTAAACTTCCTAGAATGGACACCCCTACAATCCCTGGAAGCTGAGGCTTAGCAGTGTAACAGATGTGGTTTTCCAAAGGGAAGAGGACATGGGTGGAGCTTAAAGTAGCAGCAGATGCTCCCACCTCACTAAGCAAATCAAAAAAAAAACCATCTGTCTGAAAATGTCTTTGTGTGCCTCTCTTTCCCCCAGACTTCCACCCCTTTTCTGTCCTGCTTCTGGTAAAATGAGAAAGACTGGTTAAAAGCCAGTGTAGTGCAGAATATAAAAGGGCACTATATTATTTGCCTACAATCTGATCCTTTTGACTTGCTGGGCACTTCCATTTTTATTGATGTGAAAGGAAGGTAAATGCATTTCACATACCCCTGGTTTATCCATAGCTGTGACATAGGGTACTGCACTAATTGAAGGCAATAACTGGTCTTTTGACTTGATCGATATTTAGAAGCAAGACAGAATTTGCAATAATATCATGTTTTGTTTTGTTTTGTTTTTCTCCATTCAATACTCCTGTAAAATATTGTGCTTTCAGACAACTGTGTGCTCATGGCACTTTAAATATCAGGTGGGTTTCAGTGTCTTAGGCAACCAAAAATAAGTAATTCCAAGACCTTAGCCATTGCCTTTTCCAAGCAGTATTAAATGCTTTGCTGAATTATTTTGAAGTATTTGCAGCCTTAGCAAGAATAATTAACTAAGAAATATATAGTCTTGTCTTGTGAAAAGATAGTTTCTTACTGCAGGTCAAGTCCAAAATATGCTAAAACAACAGACCGTAGTCTTGGCATGGGTAGTCCCTGACCTAGACAATTAGCAAGGCATTGAAATCCTAAAGGAATTTATTGGCATCAGATGGCAGAGCAGGCATAATATTCTGCTCATTTTAACTGAGCTAATTTGTCATTTCCACATGAGCATGACTACCTTCATCCTCTTTATTTGTACAGCTGTCCTGAGACTGTAATGCTGCGGTAGTCACATTGGATGGGCACAAATAATAGATGTGATAATAGATGTTATGACATGGTATCAGTTTGGTCTTAACAAAGCTCCCAGTCAGTATCAGTCTTTGAGCTGAAAGAAAGGGAGACAATCCACCAGCTTCACATGGCATGCTAAAGTTGTATCAGCTGTCAAACCTATTGTCAGTTCTGGATTCAGTGACTTTGTTTTATGACTTCACTACCTCCTACTGAAGACATAAACCATGGAGTCATTTAAACTTACAGGGTAGCATCTACCACAGACATTTTATCATCCTAAAGTACTACATGTCTGGAACTGTTTAGTGGTTAATTATCATGGATAACCAACATAGAATTCATACAGAGGCTCAGCTTTTATCTGAGTTCTATCAAAATCATGGTTCTCCCTCTGTTCAAAGGATATAACATGATTTGGAATCTTTCAACTCCTGAATGCAGAGCATATACACTGTGGAATTAAAGATACTAAAGTTGCTGCAGAAACTTATTAACAATATTGCACTGTTAAGACAAAGGCTTTAGAACATTAGTGAGAAATATCTTATGCCTTTTCTTTTTTCCTGCTGCTGAATGTTGCATTTTACATGGTGACAGGTAGTTCTGTGTCCTGAAAAAAACATACTGCTTGCAGTAGAGTGAATACTTCAAACAGTTGTGTTTTATTACATTATTAGTCTCGTTCATTTCACTTATACTCAGACTTACAGTTTAATTAAATTGGTTGTCCCATCTTATTTTATCAAGTATTTAAAGGGTATAAATAGCTGCTTTAAGAGTACATTAATTAGTAAAATCAGTTTTACAACAGAGGATGTGCAAGCCACTGCCAATAGGCAGGCTGCAGTTGTTCATGCAAGTAAATACTCAAACACCCAGAATCCTGACTGTCCATTCATTGTTAACAAGGATGCAGAATCAGCAGGGTTTGATACTAGTAGCCCTTAATTTGCGTAAGAGTTTACACAACTCAGGTTACAGTATCAAGAAAATAGCAACCCGTGCTGAAGACAACATGCCCTGCAGTTTTTGCCAGTGACTTCACTGGAAGCAAGATCAAAATTTAAGTGAGAGGAGCCAGTGAAGACACAAAGAATATAACTTGTATAAGGAGACTTTTTAAAATAGTCCTTACCTGTAAATGTAGGACTTCTTTTCCTAGGCTCTGGATTAAATTCTTGTTCATAGCTTAAGGGCCCGTAGTGATTCAGTTGTGCTTCCAGCACCTGCTACAGCAGAAGCCTGTAGTGTGTTCCTGTTCCAAGCCTGTAGTAAGTTACTTTCTCATTACTCTTCTTTCTTTGCTGATGTGATTGGATGATGCAGACCATACATTTCTTCACTTCGTGTCCAATTGTCAAATTACACTGATTTTACTGACATATTTTAAAAGACAAATAGAGAATAAATAAAATGAGGTTTAGGTCCCTGCTTGTAGTTAAAAAGATTTTGTTCAGACAGAGTCAGTATATTAAAATGTTCACCTTGAGAAGCAAGAAGTTCAGTTCTCTTACTTCAACATAATTTGACTCCTGAAGCTAACGAGTATTCTTTCAATCACCTTTGATTTTTGTCATTTTGTTTTCCTTCAATCCATATATAGAAATAAACGTATAGTCTGTCATTTCCATGAGTGGATGTTGTACTGAAATATCTTTTACTGCCCTCAAGTGGTCTTGGAACCTTATGCATTTTCAGGAATGCAAAGGGCTCCATTTGGCTTTCTTTTTTGAAGATGTGGTATAATTGATGAATTCTGAAAAGAAAGCAAAACACTCTTCAGTTAGGAAGAAACACAAATTTCAGTGAAAGAAAGATAATGATAAAGAATGAAAAAGATGAGTAAGAGGAATGAAGACCTGTAAATAACAAATTTTGTAGGGTAAATGTATAGACAGGTCGTGTGAGAGTAGTTATATTAGAAATCTTGCTTGATTTTTAATCTATGACTTAATCATTGTTTAGCAGCACCAAAGAAAAACTCCAACAAATCCAAAACAAGTCCACACCAATGTTATTGACTCAAATGCTGCTCACTGATAAGTTTACTGCAGTGGTTACTCAATTATACAAACTCTTTTCAGGGTCAGCCTGGTGAGCTGGGACCTCAAGGTCCGATTGGGTCCTTGGGATCTACAGGACCAGCTGGTCTGCCAGGGGAAAAAGGACAGAGAGGTGAGAATGGGCAGCCTGGGCCAGCTGGAGGAAGAGGTGACAAGGTAGGAAACACCACAGACAGCTCTTTTAGGTGTATATAGTATGTAATGTTAAATATTGGCAAGTGAATCAGAACCAAATGATCAAAAAGTATCTCTCAAACCACAATCTTGCTCATACAAAATTCTCAATGAAATTACTTACATCTTTCTTTGAAAAAAAAAGAAAAAAAGTTTCCAGTTATTTTTGCTATGGATTACAAAATCAGAATTGTCAGAAGACATAAAATAAACTGAAACAGTCCCAGTCTTTGATTGTGATATGCCATTTTATCCTTTTTAACCTCAACAAGTGCTGTGGGAGGAATGTGGATCTGGAGTATGGTGCTTTTATAAATGCTGCACACTATAAAGAATTTTATTGACACTTATATAGCATAAATTACAGTTTGGGTCCATATTTTTCATAGCTGTATAATCCCTATGCTTGGCTCCTGGTACTTTATATTAGTTTTAATGGTAGAATTCCACTGATCTCAGTGGATCAATGACTGAAATCACCAATGTCAGTATCTAGCACACCTGAAATAAAAGCCCTGTAAATAGAAAGTTGCTGCTGGGATTACCAAATAGGAGCAGGGCTGTGAAACTACATACAGAATTATTCTATAAATAACAGGCAACTCCCCCTTCTCTGTCATTTTATGGTCTATAGTGAATGAATGAGTCAGACATTTGTCATTTAATAAACTTTGGAGAATGAATTAGAGTTAGACATTTCTCCTGTGCTGGGTCATGTATTGCATGGGTAACTATTGGCACTCATTTCCTGCTCAGTCCATGTAACTGTTTTTAGATACTTATTTCTGTCAGTTATGACTTTCAATTATATTTCAAACATGACAGTTTCTTATTTCTCACTATATAGAATCACACATTCTTGTTTTTCAGTCTTGTAAGAATTAATGACCTCAGAAATGTTTTTTATGTCACCTGTTTCTAGGGCCCAACTGGAGTCCCGGGATTTCCTGGTTTAGATGGTGTTCCTGTATGTATTGAAAAAATATTGCTTTATGAAAATAACAGTTTCTATAAAGTCATAGCAAATCCTCTACTAGAACAATACAGTCAATGTATTGTTTGGTTTTATACCTATTTTTACATAATTTTACCTACAGAATCATGTTTTGCAAAAAGATATAAAATAGCCAGGTTAACTTCAACTGTGTTTACTATTGATAACAAACTCCACAAAATCCCAATAAGGTAAGTGCATAATTTTCATACAGAAGCAAGGCAATGAAAGTAGAGACTAGCCCATGTCCATGCAGCACGTGCCAGGGCTAGGATTAAAAACAAAGAATTCATTTTCTCAGGCTCTATAGCAGGACATAGTCTGCTTGCTGCATACTTGACATCTCTGAAAGAATCTCAAATGATGTACATTTTCTGCTCAAAAGCTGATTTGGTTGTAGTCCTGTTGCAGAAAAAATGCAACCACTGACTCCTATTTTAATATGCATAGAGACTGAAGAAGAAAAGTGGGCCCCAAATGTATCTTTATAAGCATGTGATTATATATTTTTCTGAATGTCTTCTTCAGTGTGGAAATCTGTATGGCAAAGGAAAGATTATATCTCTTAGATAGTATTTTGCTGTTTAAAATGCTGTTTATTAGAACTGAAGGCCTATTCTGTTATTAGATTCATATGGATCAAACAAAATTAAAATGTTGAGTTTAGAACGTGAAAACAGAACCAGAAACTGTGAGTGGGTGTTTTAGCATCTGCTTGTCAGCTGTCTACACTTCACAATGGGACTGTTGCCAGAATGTCTTTGTAACATAGAGGTCACAAAGCCAAAATTTAGCACAAAAAACCAGCACATCCAAGAAATGCATCTTCTTTTTATGAAAAATGTTAATTAAAAAACAGTATCCTCAAACTGGGATGCATAAACTTAAATACAGAAAGAAGGTAAAACTGATAAAAACATTTTTCACAAATGGCAAGGATAGTTTCCTGATGACTTCCATTACAAAAGTGTTGAATTGTGTGAAAATAATTTTTTCTCCAATGCAAAGATCATCCCAAGGGAAGCCTCATTGTTTCTGTTGCCTGGTGTCTAATTTGCAGTAGGATTACCTTTTATCTGGACTTAGTTTTTTTCTTGCTAGGTTAGAAAACCACTTCCTCAGTTCTTGAACCCCTTGTCCGTCTCTGCAGTTAGTGCATGCACAAGCTCTCTCCCTGTTTTTCATTGTTTTATGCTATCAATTAAAAAATGAGTCTGGTTGAGAGGATTTTTATGTATTTCTTCAGCTTTTCATTACAGCCACAAGAAAGATTATTGTTAGAGGGCTAAAGTCTGCTTTCTCTGAGAAGATACCATGATACTTTTGACTCAAATGAGAGCTCAGTCTGACCCTCTTAACCAGTGCTGTCATGGTTATATTTGCTATGCACTGAAGAACAAGATATAAAACACTTACATCATTGGATGTACATGGGAAAAAAATTCTATTGGTCACAACCAAAAATATTTCCAATGCAAAGTGTATGAAGTTAGGCAAAGCATGGAACTACTTTCAGATGTCTTCTGCTTAATATCTATTTGTTTCTGAACTGTTCTGTTAATTTAAAAAATAATTCCCTATATATCAAGGTGTATCTCCAATAAATATTGAACTGTCTTTCAGGGATTACCAGGAAGTGAAGGACCCAGGGGCAAACACGGTTTAGATGGCTGCAATGGCTCAAGAGGAGATCCAGGATTTCCAGGAGAAAATGGTTATATTGGACCAATAGGTCCTTATGTATGTGAAAGGCATTCCTACTGTCTGTCAATACTGCAGATGTATGTTTCTTCCCCAAGCTAATGGCTCTTAAAATGAAAGGAATTGCATGGCACTAGTTTTACACTGCAGAATGAATTTCCTGGTGTCTTAACAGATTAGGTTTAATCTTGAAAGTCACCCATTAATCCTTCCAACGGTAAAATGACTTCTCTAACTCTAATTTTACCTGTATTTTCATACTCCTTATGCTTTCAAAATAGAGTTTTGCCATTTATAATTAGTCAAGTGACATTAGGAAAAATGAGACATGGGACAACGTAGAGCATAAATCCTCCCAATTCCAGGAGCATGCCCTTTGGCAGACCTAGAAAAGCATTTGCAACCTACAAGGAATGAAAGACACAATAGGCATGTAGTCTTGGATATGCACACTAAAATTCCAGTGGAAATTAATTTAGCTACCCAGAAAAACAAGACATAGTAACCAGATTTGCTGGTGTAGAATAATGCTATTCCAGCCTCTCTATGCAGACTGCCCATTTTAAAATCAATTTATTACACCAGGAAACAACGTGACTATATATTACAGCTAACATTTTTATGTTATTCTTATTTATAATTTCCTATATTATTTTATTGAACACTATGTACATATTTTCCAGTTTTACATCTGTTATAGCTTGTAAAATCAGCACATTTACCTCACAAAAAATTTGTAAAAGAAAGTAGTTTCTATTTGTAAGCCATTACCTAAGTCATGTAGGATTAACAAACTGAACTGAATAAGGATTTCCTCTTACACATGGAGATCACATGTAAAATAGCCAAAGATAAATATAACTTTTGATGTGTTTAATGTGTACCCTAGCAGCTGTTGTTTGACCTGTGATCTGCATCCAGTCTACAGTAGCTATATTCAGATGCAGACAGCTGTAATTTTTCTTTTTATTGTACCATTCCAGGCATAAGTATTTGCCCTGTTTCATTCTGTCTTCAGGATTTGAGAAGCCTGCAAATAATATCAGGAAACCAGTGTGGTTTTAAAGTGGTTAATTATGTAAAAAAAACTAACCCATTTTATTGAAATCAATACTTAAGTGGATAAAGGCTTCAGTTCCATTATATCCAGCACATTTTGAATTCAAATGAGAAAACTTCAGAAATAATGCCTTAATAAATCTGTTTTATGTGTGTATCATACTCTTAACAGTCAATTGAGTGTTACAATTAAATTTGGAAAAGCATTAATCTGTTCCTGGTAAGTTAGATTGATCTTTTGAGGGTGCTAAGATTGGCAGACTTTTATAAAGGACTCCATATCAAGTACCAGGGGAATTAATTTTTTTTTTTTTTTAAACAGGGTCTTAGTGTAAGATTTATCTTTTTTTTCATGTATTGTGAAACTTATTTCCTGGTAGATGGAAATTTTGAAGATTATGCATGTAACAGTCCATACTTTCAGCTTTCTAAATCATAGCATGAACTTCTGGAGAAGGCAGAGTGCTAATACTTAAAGCCACTGACTCACTGAAGGAAAAGGTAGGCATATTGATATACTTGATACTAAAGACAGATTTGTGAAGACTGTAGAATACTGAGGTACCCAGAAGCTCAAAAGGATCTAACAGAGCAGGAGTCCAGAAGCTGTGAGGAGCTGTTTTGCTCAGTGGCACAAGAAAACTTTATTTTTAAGGGTCTTTTAGACTAAAGAATTGCAAAATGCTCATGCAGTGATGGTTGTTCTAGCAGGTTACCTAGTGATGTATGAGCACAAGAAATATCACAGCCTGAGAAATTATCATTCAATGTCCATAGAAATGCAGGATATCAGCAAGTTAATCATGTTTTTAAAGACTTATTTTCTTTAAAGGGAAATCCAGGGCAAAAAGGAGAAAAAGGAAATTCAGTGTATGTTTCACATTTTGGAAAAGGACCACCGGTGAGTATCTGATTGTGGGAAAAAAAAAAAAAAAAAAAAATCACACCTAATAGGAAAACATGTACAGCACATGTAATTGTTCTCATAACTCCTCACCAATTAATAAAGCTTGTTGGGGAAAAAAAAAAGGTTAAAAGCTAATATACAACTGGAATAGAGAGCTGGTGATCTTAGTTGCTGTAAAGTTAGAGAACACACACGACCAATCCTCTAATGATTCATTTGCCACATGATTGTCATTATAGGGAGACAGAGGTGATCCTGGACCCCCTGGCATGCCTGTAAGTACAGTCAGTGGGTTCTATACATGCTTTTTGTCTTGAAGATCTTTAATTTTCTTATAACAGTATAGAAATATTGGGGTTTCTCCCTGCCTGCCTTAAATAGCAAAATTCCAGAATTAAGTCTAACAAACATTGAGTTCCTGTAGGCTGCCTCCGTAACCATGCTGGATAAAAGGGAACAGGAACAGCTGCAGGACAATACCTGTCTGCATTAACTGTGCAGTGAACGTTTATTTCCTGGTAGTCAGAATGTTTTCTCTGTGAAATTCAATATGTGTAGATACATAACACCTCCTTCAGCTGTATCTGGAAGATCTCCCAAGAGCATGTAGTGCACTTCCATCTTTTAGCCATAAAAATATTTAAGAAGAGAGTTTAATTTTGTTGCTAACTCACACTCTTCTTATGCCTTTCAAAAAAGGATCCACTGATTAACTGTACCAAGTCCTCACACTGTAGTACAACTACTGACCGAGTATTCTTTCAGTCTAGTAATAATGTATAACAGTGTATTGGCCAGTATCTAGGGGATTATACAGTAGAACCTGGTGCTGAGCTGCTCTAGTGACAGTGGGGTCACTAGAAACCATGTTTCTAGTGGGGTTTCAGTCATGGTGTAAAGGCCATGGGTGGAACAGTGTCAGACTGGGTCTTAGAGCGAGGCAAACATTTTTTGAGGAACTAATTTTGTGGAGAAAAGCTCTTTGTATTTTCACAAACAGACCTTTTCCCATCTTTTCCAGGGACCTAGAGGGTCAAGAGGTACAACAGGCCCATCTGGATACCCAGGCCAACCAGGCTTGCCTGTAAGATCACCACAGTAACTTAGCCTTGCATTTTCAGGATATGCATAAATTAAGGTCTACCAATTTTAGAACACGCCTTAGTGTGAATCAAAGCCTAGAAGTATTTTTTTGAGGTGGATGATAAAAAGAGAGATTTTTGCCTTACCTTATGGGTTTGGAAGTTCAGGAACTGGAGCATATATTGTTCTTTCCCATGCTGGCATCAGTATGTTTCATCCTGGTAGTCTGTGGTCATGGAGAAATGCTGCTAGTCCTCTCTTCCTTATTCCCATTCCCCAAGAACACCTTGTGTGACACAAGAAAGTGGGAAGCCAGAGTTCAGCCTTTCTGAAAGCAGTGACCAGGTGAAATAAATTGTACTTTGGTATAGGTACATTCCAAGAGGAAAATATGACTCTAGGTGCTACTGGCAAGAGGATGTAATTTTCAAAGCAAAGCTGTGTCTGAATCAGATGTATTAACTTGTCTTCTTTCTCTTTTAAAGGGTATTCCAGGTTACCCTGGTTTGCCAGGAGAACAGGTAGGCAACAAGGTTGTTTCCAAAGTTGTCAGAGAAACAATCAACAATTTGTAATTTATACAAATATTTGCAGTGTCCCTTATGGTTATTTGTTACCAAGTTTCTCATAGGAGTTACTTGATTAAATTCTAATGTCAGCATTTTCTGATCATCTTCAAACTATGGGTTTGTGGTTTTTTTTGCAATTAGGGAAATCCAGGCATTGGAGTGGATGGACAAAAGGGGGAGCCGGTAAGAAAAGCAATATTGTTAGAGAAGACAAGTATTATTAAATATACTCTAGTGGCTTCTAGTAGAATTAGAAGTGCAATAGAGGCTTTTTGAGTTTCCTGGAACTCATTCATTTGTGGATTTGTGCTCCCACTAATCAGGCTAGAATGTTAAGGGAAGTAATGCAAGTTACTGAATCAGTTAATTCTATGCAGAAGTGATGGATACCTTCAGTAAGATGCATACAGGACTCAAGAATATTCTGGAGGTTTTGAAAAGCAACAATTGTTATGTTATTTAGCATTTACATAGCAATCAGCTTCTGTACAGACACTGCCTAAATAATCACAGCAGGACCTTCTGTAACAGTGGCTGTACCAAGTCAGTCACTGAATTTCATCTCTTGCTACCTCCAGCAACAGACTCCAAGGAAAGGGTGTAAGAAGAAGACAAGCAAATAATAATTATTCCTCTCCCAGTCTCCACCTGTTAGCATACTTAAAACTTACAGAACCAATGTAGACTATTTAATTTTTCTTCTATGAATTTGTCCAGTCACTTAGAATTCGTGAAAGTTTCTAACGTGCACAACTTTCCATAGCAAATCAGTACTTTAATCTCTGCATTCAAAAGCTTTGTGCTCAAAGGCTTTTGATCTGGGACACAAGAGACTGTATGACACGAGAATTGACAATCCTGTGACTATCTCCACATCAGACTCAGAGCAGAAGCCATGAATACAGAGTTGTCATTTATTTCCTTAGCCAAAACATTATTTTTAATGACTGAGAATAGGAGGTAAGGTCGTCCAACCTTGCTTATCTGGGAAGATGGTAGAGAGGTGGCAGTACATGTTCAATGCCTATAGAAATATGTAGATCTGTAGCGCAAAAGGAAAAACATGTTGAGTGTCACTGAAAGACTGCATGGAACAGAATGTATTTCTGCTGTTTCTTTGGTTTTCACAGGGTGATGTTGGACTCCCTGGGCCACCGGGGTCACCACTGTTAGTTGGACCTCCTGGAGCTCATCTGTTTAAAGGAGACAAGGTATTAATTTGCTTCACTGCTCAACTCACCAATTACAATCCTGCAATGTAACTTTTGCAAGGATGACATTCTTGCAAGGATAGGACAATTCTGTCTTTCTGTAATAAACCATCAGCTTCAGGAGAAATTGTTGTTCAGGATCCTTCCTACAGGCTTCCAGGAAAGGAGAGCCCATGTAGAACTTTAGCTCACGTCCTTGAAGGAAGACTGTCTTTATGCAGAAAGGAGATATTGCCCTTGCTTTGGTTTTCTTCAGTTTTTGTCACTATCAAATAAAATTTATTATCTAAATATACACAAAAACTTCCCTTGTATATGTAGGGCCAAAAAGGACTACCTGGGGTAACAGGATACAGAGGGCCACGGGGACCCAAAGTAAGTAACATGATTCTTTTTTTATTATTATTTTCATGGTGGGGGCAAACTACTTTTGTAGTTATTAAGTTAATCTTGTAAAGCACAAGGTGATAGAAAAAATATCAATATTTATGCTTCGAAACTTAATTGCTACCCAAATCAGTGTGAAAGCAAAAATATTTCAAAGCCCTTTATAAAAGCTGAGTGTTACATACATACCTATTGTATCTTTCCTGGTAGTGAAAGGTCAGTGTTTCCAGCTGGGCTACTGACACATAACAGGCTAGTACTGTACAGAAAATAGGAGAACAGATTATGTGTTCTTGAGAAACAGAGAAGATCTGTATGTCTTCTTAATGAGGCATGATATATGTTTCCCTAAGTGTGTTAGAAAAAGACTTAACTCAGGACTAGAGAAGGCAGACCCACCTGTATGGAGAAAGAGTTGGTATTTGCTATCTAGTTTAGCTTTTCTTTCTGTCAGCAGAAAAAAGCCCCTAAGCATTGGTATGCCAGGAAGGAGTTCCTGAATGCTGAGCAGAAAAAAAGGAAAATGCTGAGCCACAAAAAAAGATTCTGGGGGTCTTAATTGCTGGTAGGTTTGGAGGAGGAAAATCCACAGGCAGGAAACAGCCTGATCTCAGAAAAACAGAAGATAATTGGGGACAGAAGAATGAACCTAGTTTATGTTAAAAACTTGTTTAACTTTGTAGACAGAAAAGAAGATATAAGCTTTTTTCACATTTCTAAGACTAGCACTTTTTCAGAAATTAATTTTCCCTCATGAAAGGACTACTGTTACTTTACACTGGAGAAACCAGATAATTTTATATCAGATATACTATGAAAAAGATGGGCTTTATATGCTTTTTCCAGAAGTAGCAGCCCATGTAGATAATAGTACACTTGTCAGTTATAAGCAAGAACTGAAAAATGGACTGAGGCAGCAGTCTCCAAAAGATACGCACAGCTTTAAAAAAAAAATAAAAATAAAAAATTTAAAAAATAAGTGCTGAGAGCATATTAAGCTTGGAAAAGAGACCCAAGCAGGTTCCTTGAATAGCTGAAGCTATTCAGTAGTGTTGTATGAAGTAAGCCCCAGTGACTCAGCCTAGCAAGTCAGCAAGAAACAGTGACCTAATATATACATAACTTAATAAACATGCACAAAAAGTAAAATTCATGGCAAATTTCAGTGAGCATCTTTTGTTTTAACAAGCTGTTTTGAATGCTTCAGGGTATACCCGGAAGAGGAGAAAAGGGTGAAAAAGGCATTCCTGGATTCCCTGGGTTGAGGGTAAGGAAGTTGCTGACTAAATTACTTCACCAATTCACTAAAATTAGGTTCATTAGGTTTCTTCCAAGGAAGATTAAGGATTTAAAAAACTGATCTACCTTACTTTCTGTATAGAGTACTTTAAAGTCCTGCCCTGAGATTCACCCTGTGTCAGACTTAAGCTCATACAAGCTTTCTGTCCTTGGAAAGAAAGTAAATCTATAGGGTTATCCTCTAAATGTTTCAAGCTGCACAAGCTTCTCTAGAACAGCACAGTTCTAACACAGTAACTTTAATGTTCATACCTACCAATAGCCTTTTTTTTTTTTTTTTTTACAGCAGCTTGTCTTTGATTTGCATAACTGTGCTCACCTGGAGGAATGCATCCACTACTGTGCAATATGATACAAAAATTAAGTGAAGACCTGTCTGGTGTACCTTGAGCTATAGTTGAAATTCATTCTCATATAAAGTCTTTGCAAAAGCTTTGTAAAGCTTTTGGGAAATATCCCAAGTAATAATTATCTAAGGAATTTTAGCTGCTCAGCAATTCTGAGTAATATTATTACAGGGAAATATCCCAAGTAATAATTATCTAAGGAACACATTAAATATTCTGCAATTCTGAATAGGTGTAATTTTGAATAAGCTCTTACTGGTTTAGCTCACAATCTATTTGCTTTTATCAGGGTAATCCTGGTTCTTATGGACGTGCAGGTTTTCCTGGAATGAAGGTAAGAAGACACAAAGTATAAGCAGCTCCATAAACAGTGGGATCAGTGAGGTTTGGGTTTATGTGGATTTGTGCAGATTTGAAATTTCCACATACTTGGTTGCTCACATTGAATTCCTTCCTTTCTCTCCTACTACTTGTTGCCACAGAAGCTGCATGACCTCTTGCTTTTTGAATTTCTGCCACACACTGAAAATTTGGCTGAAATTGGCTAATGGCATCTAAAGTTGCAAGCAAGAGGAAGAACCAGTGGGACATGCATAAATAGCAAGATAGAAGTAACACAGCATGGTAACCTCAGCTGCCATGGTGGCACTGTTTAAAATTGTGTTTATGTGACCCTTTCCAGGGCGAAACAGGATTTGCTGGTTTTCCTGGACAACCTGGCTATCCAGGGATACAGGTACAAAGCTACCAGACGTGCTCATCATATAAATGCTAATGATTCCTTCCAAATATACCTGTATATTAGACCATTTCCTCTTCTACAGCTGTAATTACTTTTAGGATTCAGTGTTTTCATGATGGTCACCAGTACTTTACACAGTGCTAGTAAATAACAGTGGAAGTAAACAGAGGTTTGTTCTTTCCTGCCATACAGACTATGCTATGTCATTAGGGAATACAAATTTACATTCCTGTTTAATGTAGCCAAAGTCAATAGGTCAATAAGAGAGCAACCAGCAAACAGCTCCAGAACTGTTTAAATATTATAGAGATATGAGTTTTTTATAAAGCCCATTAAGAGGCATGGGCTCCCTGTTATTACTTAAGTAAGAATGGATATATGGTTTTGCAGTCCCAGTTCTGCTCATCTGTGTCCTAAAAGGGCCTGAACTGCAGCCCCAGGAATGTAACCTCACTACGCAGTTCCCACATTCACATTCTTTTCTCAGTTCCCATTTGCTGTAGAGAATAGGGTTGATTCTTAATCTACAAAGCCAAAAATCTAATACAATTTGCCACAGAGAAGACTTCCCTACAGTCCACTTCACTTGCAATTCTAAATATCAGAATCCAAGCTAATTTAGAAATCCTCCAAGCCGAAGTGATTCTCCTTGCCACTAGTAAGGACTTTTGTTTCCCTGATGCAGATGTTTTAAACTTCTTACAGGAACTTTGAATATCTCTTACCATCAAAAATATGTCAGACTGTGAAACCTCTTTCCTTAATGCTAATGTCATCATAGAAGTAATTTTCCAAGTCTGGTACAAAGTTTTAAGGCAAATAATTACAGTATGGTTGTTAAATAAAACTACCTCAGTTACATAGGGTACTTATTTACTGTAAGTGATTTGTGTTTATAATTAATGAATTAAATCAAATACAGTAGTCACAAATTCTGAAGAGTCAAATAGATATGTGTGATAGTTATATTACTGTTCAGGCACTGGTATCCAAAAGATGATGATGATTTTAATTTATTAATGATTATTTTAAATTGTTTTGTTGGGTTTCAAACTCTGTGAAGTTTCAAAATGGAGTTTTCCAGATGATATATGTCACAACCTTATATACACCTTATTGCAATTTTTGGTTACATGGTAGCATCCTGCGTATTTGTATCTACCACTAAAACTTATTCTTTGACTCTTACAGGGGGACCCAGGAGAAAAAGGGCCCCCAGGTCCTCCTGGAGCTATTGGAACCCTGCTACTTCCTGTGAAAGGTTATCACTAGTTTTAACTACCCTTTCTGCTCTATGAAGCATGTAGGACCTATTTTGCTAAAGTGTTTAAAAGTGATCAACAGGGATTCAGGGGACAGGATCATAAAATGTTATCTTCACATTGGCCACATGCTGTGTTTGTCTCACTGATGTTACTGGGACTTCATTAAAAATACAATTTTTCAGATTAAATGTTTGCTTGAAAGAAATGTTTGCTCTGCATAAAGTCACAGTTAGATCTGCAGGACTATCCCTAGATATTGAATTAAAACATATTCAGGCACAAGCTATGAAAAATAAGCCCATGTTGGAAAATGGATGGCAAGTAACAAAACTGGCCTTCTCATTGTGATTTAGAAACCTAGCTTTCAGAATTGCCACAATATGCAGTTTTTAGCTTCCTATTGCATAGCAGGTGTGAAATCCTGGAACTTGTACTCCCAACAGAATATTTGTCAATCTTAATACCTTTCCACCAAAACCTAAGGCTGGGGTTTTTATGTCCCAGCTCCTTTTCTTTCCATCTTTATCATCTAACTGATGGAAAGGTGTGTAGAATTCTTACTTTAGAGCAGGAGGCAGTGGGGAACAGCCAAGCCTGCTACCTTGAAGGGTCCTGTTTTAGCATCTCACACTTGGGGAAACTGTATTGTAAGAACATTTTAACAGAGAACTTCTCATGATGATCCTGAAATGACCTCTCTGTGTGTGCTGACAAACAGGCATAACCTGAGATGGGTTTTAAGTACTACATGTATTTATATGGGGCAAACACGTCTCTCTGTATTCTGAAATATGCAGCACAAAGTTACTGCTATAGAGTGACGAAGACTAAAAAATGTGCCCACCAAGAGGGCAGGAATCCGCAGAAAAGTAACCAAATCCTCCCACCCCAAAATTAAATTGTCACACATTTTAAAATGTTTCATAAACAACTTACTGCACCTTACTTTTGTGTTGTTCCCAAATTACAATTTTTGCTGCAGTTTAATTTCAACCTAAACTGTCAATAGCATAAGGTGCTAAATCCCTATGTTTTTATAATCCTGTGTAGGTTCACAAGGTGATCCTGGAGGGCCAGGTCCTGCTGGTGATGTGGGGTCAGTTGGACCAATTGGTCCTGCAGGCCTGCTAGGAAGACCAGGAGAAGATGGAACAAGTAAGAGAAATAGGGGATAAAATGTGAACTATATAGCAGGACGAGAGAAAGCAGCTAAAATAAAACTGGTCTTTGTTCTTTCTTCATGCTAGTCACCAACACAAGGATTTGAGCTCCACCAAGATTTCAGTGAAATTGTTAGCTCAGCACTTAATGGCCAAAAAGGAACTAAAATTACAACCAAAATGTAATTCCTAGAACAGGAACAGAAGACAAAGCAGAATGCTACCATGCACTGTAAATCCATAGTATATCTGTATCTGGAGTGCTCTGCTCAAAAATTCAATTCTCTGTCTCAGTCAGACACAAAAGGAAGGTAATGAGGAGGACTTTGCTCCATATAGGGAACTAGATTAACTGGGATGTCTGGAAATGAGATAATGGGGGGTGGAGGAGGAAAAGCAGCATTTGAAGGTCGAAAGCAGGAGCCTCTTTTCCTGGGAATATGGAAAAACCTGAAGATGTATATTTGTTATACAGAAGCTCATCTTCAGGACAGTACTGAATGGTCTGTAATTTCCTCCTTTATACATCGTGTAACTATTACTGTGATGCTGTATGGACCATGTACCATTATTTTCTTTATAGGTCTGCCTGGTCTGCCAGGACTAAGTGGGGCACCAGGACCTCAAGGTTTTCAAGGGGACCCTGGTTTCCCTGGAACAGGTGAATCAATCCCAGGGAGACCTGGATTTCCTGGACCACCAGGTCTACCAGGACAGCCAGGAAGACAAGGATTACCTGGACCACCCAGTAGGTTCAATTTAAGTAGCAAGAATATCATCCTGCATATTAATAGATTAATTGCCTTTGTTGGTCATACAAAAAAAACCCAAACAAAACAAAACCACAAGTGAAAAGTGCATTCTGTCAAATATATCACATATGTGATGTAGAAAACAAGTTTTTCCTATTAGCAAGTCAGCAAGAGGTCAAGATTTTCATAGTTTTCTGTGTGATTTAAACTCACAAATAACATATATGAAAAACAAAATATATGAAAAAAGTCTGTAAAAATAGTTGGCAGTGAAAAAACAATGTGTCAACAGCAACTCTGGCCAAACTAACTCCTGTAGCATCATCTGCAAGCAACGACTTGCAAAATATTTTGTAAGATCTCTAGCTTTTCATGTGAGGATAACAGGATAAGGGAGGGAATACCATGTCACCTAGGCTGTTGAAACAGTCAACCTGATTTATACGAGCTATACAATTTGTTTTTTCAAGGTGTAATTTGCACTGAGAGAGGGACCCCTGGAGAACCTGGAGCAAAAGGTCAGATAGGCCTGCCAGGTAGAAAAGGTGAAAAAGGAGAAAAAGGTAAGCTTGCCTGGATAGCAACAATTTGAATATGAGACCTTTGCCAGATACAGCAGACCTAAGTTTGTGGGTTTATGGTAGCTTGGACATGAAGGCCCATCAAAGTGTGGAGTTAAATGGCCTATTGCCTTTGGGGCTTCCTATTCAGTTAGAGTCATGTCACTGTGGTGGTTATTCAGCACTTGTAAAGAGAGACTGATAGGCTTCACTCATCTGAAGGCCATGAGGAGATAAAATGGTCTGCAGCAAAAAGGCAGTGTTATTTTTTGTGTATTAATTTTGCAACTGTTTCAATGTAATTTTGATGCATTCACATAGGAAATCAAGGGCTCTGCTCATGCACTGCTGGGCCTCCTGGTCCCCATGGTGTGCAAGGACCTCCAGGTACTCAAGGAAGGAAAGGACAAATGGGATACCCTGGAAGACAAGGAGAAAAGGGTGATCCAGGCTTACCTGGTGCAATGGGATCATCAGGGCTCCCTGTGAGTTCATGAGTTCCAGTAAATAAAAACCCATTTGCTTAATAGACATAGATGAATATATATATTTTTTTATTATTATTATTTTTGGCAGCTTAGTGGGCTTTCAGTCAGCAAAAAAGTATCACTTACCTGTGGCCACATTGGCTTCTGGAGGGATGGCCTCAGCCAACAGTTACCACACTCCCAAGATTACCTTCCTGTGTAGCCTCAGTGGATTTTCTTTTGAAGTCTGCAACAGGAAGAGTTTGTAAATTGTTTGCATCTTAATATTCCTGCATTTGCAGCCACAGCTGTATGCAGCCATGGACCTCATTCTTCTAGCATTACCATTTCTCATAGCTGTGCATCTGTGAATTTGGCAGAGTCAGGCTGAAAAGGCCACATGCCACTCACACACCTCTTTTTAGACATCAAAATTTAGGTCTTTCCTTTTGCTGTGCTACTTTAATTGGCTGGGGTTTGGAAAACAATGCAAGAGCAAGAGATAGATAACTGATTTTCCCAAAATTCCCACATCGATTCCTTGCAGGAGAGAACTGACAGGTTTGTTTGTTTGGTTGGTTTTGTTTTTTTAATGGTAAGGGAACACCCGGTTCTGCTGGACCACATGGTGAAAAAGGAGAGAAGGGTGATCCGGGAAGAGTTACAATAAAAGGTAAACAGACATTTTATCATTAGCCTTTTTGTTCCCCAAAAAATGTCTAGGAAGTAGCATGAGAAAACCGTATTAATCTACCCCTTAAGTAATGAATTCTGTAAGTTACTAAGTTCCTAAGCCTAAAATACCTCAATTAAGGAAATACGAATTCAAGATCTGGAAATTACACAGACATGATGAATGCTTAACCAGCACTTACCTGCTCAGAAATAAATTAAAAAAACAGAATTAAAAAGCAAACAAAAAACCCCAACACAAAACAAAAAAGCCCCCAACAAATGTACTGCAAATATTATACTTAATTTTTTAAAAACATTGTTTTAGGAATAAAGGGTGAAAGAGGTCCTACTGGAGTTCCAGGATTTCCAGGCCAAAGAGGTAACGATGGCAGAGATGGGGAACTAGGACTGCCTGGGGAAAAAGGAGCTCAGGTGTGTTTGACTTTTTTTTCTATTTCAGTTTACACACTGTCATATGGAAGAGCCTGCTACTTAATGAAAAGTATTATTTTATTCCAAAATCCGTGGAGATTAACTGCTTTTATCATCTTGTGTCAGCCCAGATTAAAAAAAAATAAAATAAAATCACAGTTTGTATAAAAAAATTATTTCATTTGAAGTATTAGTGTACATTTCCTGAATGTAATTTCTGCATATAATTTGTGCTAATATTAAGGATTCAGGAAGACAAAAAAAATCTAACAGAACTCTACCCTTTGCCCAGTTGTCTTTGGATATATAAAACTATCATTATCCATGTAGTCACTTCGCTGGAGAAGAGTGGTTTCTCCAGATATGAAGACATTTTCTTTAACATGGCTTTTTATAATCAGAGAAAAGAAAGAAATCACTATTTCTTACCATTTTTTTTTCCCCTTAGGGTGATTCTGGAGTACCACTGCCAGGTGATAAAGGGTTTCCTGGGGTCCCAGGACTTCCTGGGGTAAAAGGACAGATGGGATTGCCTGGTTTGGGGTTTCCCGGCCCTCCAGGAGTCAGAGGTAGCCCTGGAGACTTCGGTGATACTGGTAGTGTTGGGCCACCTGGCCCAAAGGGCCAAAAAGGTAATTTTGAATATTTACATTAAGAAACAAACAAAAAATATATATGCTTAATAGCATCCATTACAGTTTCATATGTATTATAAACACAGTTTATTAATTTATGCTGAAAGTTAAGTTATTAATTTATAGTGAAAAGATTTTGGCAAGCTCAGTGGTCATGTGAAATATGGCCTCTGGAAGGGATGATACTTGCAGCATTTAGCAGCAGACACTAGTGAGGATATGAATTGTATTCCTTAGAGTAAAGATTTGCAAGGCAAAACTTTTTTGCTGAAGGAGCCGGAAAATACAATTTGTACTTAAGGCTTGGTCTGTTTCTTTGGTTCTTAAAAAACCCTACCAAAAAAATAAATCTATCTAAATATATTTTAAGATTCTCCATTAAACCTTAAATAATATGGAAATAACACTGTACATAAACAGTCCTTTTCTACCTTTGCACATCTGGTTGTTTATTTCCATAAAAATATTACAGTAGATTTTTAGACTGCATTTATTCTAAAATCAAACAGGCCAGTTTTTTTCTCATGTCTTGCTCCAGGTGAGACTGTCTGCTTTACACTACCATACCCTGGAAATCCAGGTCCTCCAGGTTTTAAAGGTGTTCAAGGTATGTTTACAGATGGGACATTTTTTATTTTAATTGAAATGGTATTTTAAGAAGATGCTAATTAAAAAAAAAAGGAAGCAATCCTAAAAGATACACTATTCTAATTTTTCAGCAGATGCATCTCAAACTTTAAAACTGCAAATACTCATTTAATAGAACTAAGGGCTAGACAACTGCAGTTTGCATGATCAAAGGGTTTGTGGGCTGCCTCCACAGAAATGAATAAGCAAAGGTAGCTTGAAACTCTGTCCTGTCTCAATTAAAATGCAGGAGAGCCTGTAAAGAATGCAGGTGGCTGGAGCTGGATAATACCTAGAATACATCTGAATATCAGAAAGAAAAAGGTGTGCAAGGCAAAGATGTTTTGCAAGTCTGTAATTTATAAAATAATACTGCTCGTGGCAAGTTGCAGTTGAGACCTAAAATCTGAATACTAGTATATTAACATTACTTCAACTTCTTTGACTTAATTTAAATTCAAAGAACTCATTTAGGAACTGACAAAATGTGTCTTATGATCTGGTCCCAAACATTTGACATGCCACAGAAAATCCTGATCAGAACAAATGGAGATACTGGATTTTCAAGCTTCTGAATATGGTATTACACTGCTCCCCAACATCAGTATTGTGCATGGTAGCTAAAATTTATACAGACATGAAAGACCAGAGATTAGTGCATTGAGCTCCTCTGCACCATTCCAGAGGCAGCCTATAACACAGAACAATGTAAGAATTCGAGCTGAGACCTGTCAGTCACTAGATTAAATACTGCTATCCTGTAACACTAAAATGTCACAGGATTTTTTCTTTTATTAATTTACTCTGGTGATTTGCAATCTGATGCTTCCAGATAAGGGAACAAGTAAATTTAGAAAAGGAGCAACCATGAACTAGGTTGTGACTTGGGTGGTGGTTCTTGCCCAAAACCTCAGAAGCAGATGAAATCTGCTTGTCTTCAAAATACATTAATTTGCATGGGGTAAAGATGCAATACTATTTCCTTAGATAACACATTTTAGAGCTCTGTCAGTTTTTTTTACATTATTTCTTTCTTTTCCCAGGGCCTAAGGGTTTAAAAGGACTCCCTGGTCGTCCTGGACCAAGTGGATTTGATGGGCAGAAAGGCCATCGAGGCAGGCCAGGAGCAGGAATCCCTGGGCCTGAAGGTGAATTGTGCTAGTCAGGGACACTGCTAGTCAAGCTAGAATGCACACATGCAGGGTAAGGTAGCTACCACACTAGAACAGAGTAAGCAGCACATTTCATGAAAGCTCATGGAAAAGGAATCTTTTCCAGTTTCCCTTTCTTTCCCCCAGCATTTCAGGTGCTGCACTAACCTAAATTTCACCATCCAGAGAGGAAGTATTTTTAGAAAACTGAATAATTAGTGTCCATTCAGCAAAGAAGCCCCACAGAAAACTATTGTCACTTCTCACGGGAGTAATTACAAGCCTTCAATTCTCATGTATCCTTAGCTGTGAATGAAAAACCTGTATGATGTTATTTCTCTTTGCAAAGTGATAATTTAATTCTGGTTAAATTTGTGTTATAGTATTCCACAGTTTGGGGAAAAAAAAAAACCAAACAAAAACCAAACAACTTCTGAATTATGCCCTATTTGAATTTAAAAATCATATCAACAGGCTTTCGGGGACAAGCTGGTGATCCTGGTGATGAAGGTGAAAGAGGATTTGCAGTTGATGGTAAACATGGCCCTCCAGGTCCACCTGGCATAGATGGTCTGAAAGGTGTTCCAGGTGATACTACATATGGTCCTCCAGGAATCCCAGGAAACAGGGGACAGCCAGGACCCCCTGGTGCACAGGGAGCAAGGGGTGATCCAGGCACTCCTGGGCTTCGAGGTATGAAACAGCTTTTATGAAACACTTCCATGTGTTCAGAGGAGAAAACTCTGAGGAAATTCTGTCCTGATTCAGATAAAACTTACTTTTACTTGGATCCAAAATGCTGAGGGTAAATGGTAAGCCCTATTTTTACATAGATTTTTACAGTTGAGGTTGATCAGCCACTGAGGAACTTTGCTCTGCAGGGAGAGGAAGATGCCTTTCCCCAGTGCCTGGAGTAACAGTGCAGCTTCCTGTTCCTACTACTGTTACTTTTTTCCTAGTTTCAGGCAAAGGCAGAGCTGGAGGCCCTAAGCACAGATATCCCTGCCTCAGTCTGCTTACTCTAGCCTGAAAAGAGGGCCAAGAGGTAGGAGAACACTCAGGGAGAGAGGAGTGAATTTCTTTGCCAGGAATTACACAATAAAATCCTCAATATCCTGGCCACTACACTCCTCATGTCTGCAGGGGAGTTTTGCTGATTGCTGCAGATGTCTCCACAGTGTGACTTCCTTCCCACTTCACAGCACATTGCTCTTTCCTTTTATAGGGCTTCCTTTTGCCCATCCCTTAGCAGACACATCCACCCTTCTGTGCAGAGAATACCTATAAAACTGACCCCAGTAGCTGGTGCAGGCCAGTGAGCTCCTCCAACTCTGCTTCTACACATTAGAAATTAGCTCTTTGTGCCATAAAGCTGTCCTCACCTATAGGTGAGAGTTGAATTTGCACTTGTTTCTTAAAGGAGCTCTCCACAACAGCCAATTAAAAATTGCAGAAAAGTATCAGTCTTCACAAACTGTGCAAAAACTAGAGGATAAGTAAGATATTACAGTAACTGAATATGTAAATTTTAAAATTATAATTAGGAATTCTGAGTGTTGGAGAGTAATGGAAATAAAACATTTTTACAATGTTTTTTTGTTTCCAGGACAGCCTGGTACCCCAGGATTTCCAGGTGCCAAAGGTTTTAGAGGCCTAGAAGGTGATATAGGAGCACCAGGCTGTCCAGGATTCCCAGGTCCACCATGTGACACAAGGTTACCAGGGCCACCAGGACTCAGAGGTGTCACAGGCCTGCCAGGACCTCAAGGTACACAATATCCATCAGGTTGCTTTGCACCTTTAACCTTTGCACATCTTTGCTAGCAGATTAAACATGATTTTTGTGGCTGGCATGACAAATATTTCTATGGGAGCTGTTCATTATTGAGGGTGTACATTATGTTTTACACATTTCTGTAAACTCAAGGAATGTATAATGTGCATCTCAGATGTGTCCCAACTTTCCTTCCCTTCCCATACTGTTCCTTAACTGCCAAGTCACAGTATGTTTGCTTTCAGAAGAGTTAGAAACAGGAGTTAGAAACTGAGGAGTTCTCTCATTCTCTCTTATTCTGTTGTCCATAACTGGGTCCTCTCATTACTGTGATACTTTTGTCTTCTTTGTTCTTAAATAGAAGTGTTATTTAGAAACACCTAGGAGACATATGTCAAAACTATTCACTGATTAGTAGGGATTTTTCACAAAATGCTTCTACTACTGTGTCTCTCACTACTGAAATACAAGAAAAGAAATATTCCAAGTGAAAATTCTAGGCAGATAGCAAAGATTCCAAGTTATTTTGCCATGTTTGATGATATTCACATTTATACAAAAATCAATCACTTTCTAGTTCTTTACATCCAAATGCTGAACCCTTTTCCTGCATTTACACACATAATTAAAGATCTTTTTCTCAGGCTTACCAGGCTTCAAAGGTCAGAGGGGAGACAGGGGCCTAGCTGGGCCACCTGGCATCAAAGGTCTCAAAGGCTCTCCAGGCTCACGAGGTCTCCCAGGTCCTCCAGGCTCACGAGGACTTCCAGGGCTTCCAGGCAGTAAAGGACCACCTGGTTTCCCAGGACAAACAGGTAAGTTAAACAGCCTGCAAACCACCTCATCTGTAACTTCCTTGCAGAGCAAGATATTTGTACTTCTGTTAAAGCTTGGAGGTACTTTATACCCTCCTCCCTTTCCAGCTTCAAGGATAAGACCCTGCATCCAGAAAGAGGCAATAACAACACCATCCCTTGTTCTATCTCTTATAATAAAACCAAAGGGAGGAAACAGTTGGATGCATCTTGGTTAATCCTCATACATTATGGTTGTTTTATAATGCTGACATATTTCCATGCATTATATCCTGACTATTTGTATAGGTTATTCTTATATGCTATAATAACAACAATATACTTTTTATTACACCCAGGCTGTTTCCCATACTGATTCAATTTGATAACATGCTGATGAGTGGGTGGAGAAATAGCTCCTCACTGTTTCTAATACTTATAAAAATGCAACCATGGTTTCAAATCATCACTGGCTAATGGGCAAAGGTTCTGAGTAACTGCAGCAAAATTCTGTTCTCCTGTGTCTGTCATCTGGACAGTAGGAGCTGTGATTTCCAGTAGCAATATGCAAAAATCTAGTGGTATCTTAGGCAATGCACTGTATTTAAGATGCACAGGGGCATAGCTGCTTTAGCAGTTAAGTGCAGTCTAAACCTTGAGGGTGCTGCAGCAGAGAAAAGGAAGATATTTGCTTCAAGGTAATCTGGATTTCAAGTCATGCTCTTGGCATGAGGCCACGCTCCAACTACTGGTTCTCCAGCTTTCTAGATTCTTAGAGAGTTCTTCTAAACTTCCTGTGCCTTTTGCTTTATAGTCTTCCTTAAAATATGACAGCAACAGCATAGCAGACTGATTGTGTAAATAAAGCATTTAATATCACCAGGAAGCAAAGGGATTCAAGGACCCCAAGGATTTCCAGGACTCCCAGGAACACAAGGCCCAATGGGAATCTCTGGTATGAAAGGTGAAGAAGGAAAAATGGGTTCACCTGGGCCTAGTGGAGAATGTGGAGATATGGGAATAAAAGGTTTGTGCAAATCAATTTCACTCATTAGTTATGTTATTGTTGTGTTTAGTTTTGTTACTACTGTGTTAGGAATATATTTACTTTTTCATCTTGTTATAGGTATGTTCTATTTTCACAGACACTAAGTACTAAATCCAGTTGCCTCACTTACTAATGCATAATGAAAAATAACTAAAAAATTAATCCTTCTCAGATCAGTATGTGCATTTACCACTGTATCAAAGAGTAAGATGACTTATTCGTGCCTTGAATTTTGTCTTGTACACATCTTAAACTTAATATTTTTCAAGTTTTCTATCATATTTTCTGTTATTCAATTTATGTAAACCATACAAGAAATAATCTTGTTAAATATTAATACAGGAAAGAGAATAACCATCCCCAAGGTGCAATCACAGACAATACAATCACCCTTTCATATGCCAGACAAGCAGGGAATAATTCTCCTTTAACATCACCTGGGTTAATACTGAATCAAGAAAAAGCAGGAGAAGGACACTAAATGCTGTTAGCAGTGAGCCTGCTGAAACAACTGAGATCTGCATTGGTAGTTGAAGGCTTTTCTCTGTTAGGGAAGCCTTCACTAAAATTAGTTTTCAGGACATGTCACTCAGAAGGATTTACTTACATTCCATATATTTGGTTCAAAGGTGAAAGAGGGCCTCCAGGAGACAGTGGCTACATTAACATCCGTCTTGAGAAAGGACAGAAGGGGGAACCAGGGTTTCTTGGTGAGAATGGAATTAGAGGTGAAAGAGGTAAGTTCATAAAATAAAGCCCTGCATATGTGTACATTCCTCTGATACCTTTCAGTGGTGTTTTCCACAGGTTTGGGTTCATAGCTGCAGTAGCATTCAGCAGCCTTACAGTGTTTATAGATAGAGATGCTTAAACAAGCAGGCTGCTTTCTTTGTCTATTACTAAGGCAATAGACAAAGTATGAAGGCATAGCAGTATTCAAACTAAGTGTCAAATAGTGGCTTGACTATGTTGGTCATTTTCTTGTTCTGCAATTAACTTCAGGTGAAAAAGGCAATACTGGTTTCAGAGGCACCCCAGGATTTCCAGGGAAGAATGGTGTCCCAGGACTGCCAGGTGACCATGGTGACACTGGACTGATGGGGTTTCCAGGATCACTGGGTTTCCCAGGACCAAAGGGCATTAAAGGAATAACGGGTTTTCAAGGAGAGCCAGGTGACCAGGTAAATTAAAAGTGGTAGTGAAATATCCTGGACTTTGCAGTTATCTCCTTCCTCCCAAGAAAAATGAAGGGTACTGTATTATATTCTCCTTCTGAGAAGAGATGATAGAATAGAAAAAGTAAATTCCTTCATGCAACACTTCAGTGATTTGATTACATTTTAGAAGGAACTGTATGTAGGCTAAGGGCTTCCCCCTTCTCTCCTAGCTGCATGTTGTAATTTTGTTATTTTGCCACTTGGTGGAAGTCTAGGCTGTGCAGCACTAATAACTGGTGCAAAAAATGGACACAAGATCAAGTGTAAGATTATTCCTAAGAATAGATTGACAGAGTTAACAAATTACTTCCTGCAGTGATCATAGCATAGCAGCAGCACGAGTTTGAAATTAATATATAGCTGCCTCTTCATATCATGCTGTGTGGAGAAGGCAAGCTAACAGGCAAGACAAACCAAGTCTTCTGTGCCCATAATAGCAAGTTGCACCAAACAGAACCCAGGCAAGGAATATTGCTTAAGAAAAAAACACACAACACTGAGCATAGATCACATACAGATTTATGGTAAAATTCTTCCCTGGCTTGCATGCTAAGCAGACAGGCAGTGAGATTACATGCAGTGTGAAGTACAATTGTTTTTTGGGTAAAGGGGCATATCTTTGCTTGACTCACCTTTTATTATATTCCTTTGAAGAGATGATCTGTGTTTTGCTGAGTGTAGAGCGTTATTGAAAGGGAAAGATACAGAAATCTTTAAATTTTTACTGTTAACTCAAAATATTTCTAACTAATGTTTATAGCAAATCTTGGATAACATACAGCAATATTTGGTACATTTTTATAGTACCTTTTAAAAGAAATTACCTAAGCCATCTGTGGGGAATATAAGCTGTTCAAGCCAAGAGTTAGCATAAACTGTAAAAGCAAAAATTCTCATTGATTTGATTAGCAAGTCTCATCTACAGTTTCTTGGAAATGTTAATGGTCAGTGTTAGACATGTAACAAAGACAACAATGCTTTCCTGTTAAGATCAAAATACACTTTTGCTGTTTATATTGATTGCTGGTCTATTTACCATGTAAGAGAACCAAATGCTCTTAAAGATGCTACACATATCATATATGAAACTTTTTTGTTTGTTTGTTTTGTTTGTTGGTTTGTTTTTTTGTTTTTAAATCAGGGTGATGTTGGCTTACCAGGAATCCCTGGAAATCCAGGACTGTCCGGCCCAAAAGGATCTAAAGGTAATGAGTTTATATAGATGTGCTTCTGAAAAGGGAATATTGTTAGGACATATGGTAGTGTTAGTACTCATTAGAGAGGAGAAAACAGGACAGAAGTTTAAAACATCAAGTGTCAGTAGAAACATGTCTTTTTTATCTTAAGGCAAAATTTGGACTTCAGTGTATTCCTTAACAGTTCATACCTTAAAAGGAAGTCTTACTAATTTAGAAGATGAATTTGTGTGACATGTCATGGAGTTTACATGTAAAAAAACCATTCATAGATCTGTAAAATTTGTCAAATCAAAGAAGAGAAAATGCAGTCATGGTATTATGGCATGGTACTACACATACATAGAGAGTTTTTTACATATTCTAATATGATTTACAAATTTTTATGTTATTTACTTTCTAGTGTTTTCTAGGCTATGATTTTTTAATTCCTGGAACTTCAGAAATTAGGCACAGTTCATACTCATGCATGCAAAATTATTCAGTTAAAGCTTTGCATATTTTTTGTATAGGTGGAGATTACTCTGGAAAAAACCCACCCTATAATATTTAGATTTTGTAAAATGTTTCAAAGAAATACAGAACTGTGCCATCCATGACATTCCAAATGTCATATTTCATTGTAGCTAATAAATAATGAAATTAAACCATTGTCTGGAAAGAAGCATTGCAGGGAGAGGAGAAATTATTTTCTTATAAAAGTTTTCCATTACTTAAAATAGTCAAAACCTTTTCAGACAGGGAATATATTCCCTCAAGAAAATTAAAGAACAATATTCAGTATGAAGAGAACTTGAAAACAAACTTACTGGAAACGTTATCCTTAAAGCTAAAGCAGGAAATGGCCAGTAAAGGTGGGGATTGCTATGGCAGGGGATTTCTAGCAGCACTTAAACTTTATATCTCCTCTTAACTCTTCACAGAAAAATCAGACAATGAAGCTGGGGACAGCATGAATAAGTAGGAGAGGTCAGACATTTGTACAGACAAAGTAGGGCAAAATTGTTAAAAATAATTGATTCTGTGATAAATAGGAACTTCAGCAAGAGAGAAAGAAGGTGTGCTGGCTTAAAGTCACCAGCTAGTCCCTAAAAAGCTCTTACTAATGAAATAGACTCACATTGTATTGATTTTGCACAACTTCACAAACCTAAGGAACAAGTCCTCTTTGCTTGATCAAGTGTTGTAGGGAACTTACACAATGCCTTTTAATTTTGGTGTATGCTGTCAGCATATGCAGGGAAAGTTCTCATAATCTGGGGGATTGTTGAATACTGCCAGGAGTCACAATAAACATAAACATTAGTAGATACTTCGCATGTGCCAAAGCATTTTTCATTCTGTTCTCTCTCTCCCTTTTATTGCTGTCCATATCTATGAGTAAATGATCTTACAAAACTGTCCAGCTTTGGTTTCTTTGGATGAAAACTATACTTGTATGAAATGAAAGTCATTTTCCCTCAACAGGAAAGAGAGGTGACCCAACTCCTCTGCTTGGTACTCATGGTCAGAAAGGGCCTCCCGGAGATCCAGGATCACCAGGTACCTCTGTCTGATTAAAGAAAAAAATGGACTTAGCTTATTTTCATTAGGTTTTTTTAATGAAGAGGGAGTTTTGCTTCCTGTGCATATGGAGCTGTATTTTCTATAGTTACAAACCCAGGGGCTGGAGAGGCATCAGTGTGCAATATTGCTGCCACAAACACAGGAGACTGAGGCTACTGTTGTCTAGTACAGCACCTATGAACTTAACAAAACTTACCAGAATAAAACATGGCTTGGCTATAGCTCTGATCTTTCAGGTATCACCAGAGGGATGAGTATAATTTGTTGCTAATAAAGAGATGCAAGAATCTGAAGTATATAAAATCCTTTTCTCTACTGAACTTGTATATTTTTAAACTTATCATGAGATGAAGAACTGGCAACTCTAAAACAAATGAATTGTAGGTTTTTATTGTTGTTGTTTTTTTTCTTTTAGGACTCTGTGGATTCCCAGGAGAGAAAGGTTCACCAGGTATCCAAGGGCAGCCTGGAAGACCAGGATCCAAGGGTGACCCTGGAGCCCCAGGAGCACCTGGATTCCCAGGTAATGCCAAAGTTTAAAAGGTAGTGCTATGTAACTGCTCAAAAGAGATAATGGAACAGGAAAATGCAGCTGAGGATAAACCTCTGTGGAAGAGGCTAGAGAAATCAGAGGTCATATGAAGGCTTGTATTGAAAGCTATTCCAGTACCTAGAGAGATCAGCAATAGTCTGCTCAGTCTCATAGAGCCAGATCTATCAGTTCTTCATAAATTCCCACACACTTCCAGGTACCTTGATTAACTCAGTGTGCTGCATATAGCATGAATTTAAAAACCAAACAAATAAAACCACTCAGTGTAATACATTTTTATATTCATGGATTATTTTTTTCCACTCTCAGGAGCTACAGGTCCTCAGGGACTGCCAGGAGAACCTGGAGAAAAAGGGAAACATGGAATTTCAGGACCTCCAGGATTGCAAGGATTAGCTGGAGCTCAAGGCAGAAAAGGTAACCAGTATAGAGCACAGCTCTACTGGCAACATAACAGCACCAGATGTGAATCCTCTTTTATCAGTGAAAATTATGTTGTAGTAGTGAGCATGATTTTGATTCTGGACTCTTGAACTACAAGGAGAATGAAGTCATTTCCCACCACCTTTGAAAAGTAGCATAAATGCTACACCAGAAAATTGGGATACACTCTAAAATGAGTCAGGTAGAAACAGGATTCTGGTTCAGCTGACGTAACTGATAGCAAAAGTTCAGAAAAGAAAAGGAATTTGCAGTAATTCAGATGTTTCAATCACTTCAATTATGCTGCCTTCTACCTTTTCACCATGGAGTGCCACTGTTACTCTACAAAACAAGCTGACTGCTATGGACAGGTTTTGATTTTTTTTTTGATTTAACAAATTGTGCTAAGACAGCTTGGGTTGCATTTTGTTTTGTTTTCTCCAAAAACTAATTTTTGGTGGATTTAATGTAAAAATATTTACTCCAAATCCTAGCTTACATTTCTTGCAGTGATTGTTATGTATAGATTGACCAGCAGCTAATCTATACAGTTGTTTTTGTTGAAGAATATTATTGATTTTTACTATACTCAAAATGATATATTGAAATTATAAGTTACACTGATGCTTCAGAAAGAAGAGTAATCAACTATGTATTTTGTATCCTGTCTGTTATATTGTGCATTATAATTGGTTCCTGTAGAGGAAGAATAATATCAGTGACCCATAAACACAAATCACAGTAAAGTAACACTTGGGGCTATGATAAATGGCTAAAGAGGACAACAGATTCACCTTTCAAATTCAGCCTAAGGAAAAAATGACAAGGTTTATAAGAAGCTTCTGACAATTTAAACAAGAAATGGAAAACATTTATGATTGCTTGCAGTAAATAAGTGGTGCTGATTTAAGCTGTCATGACAGATTCCTTGCTGGTGCATAATCTACAGGAGAACATGTAATTGTTGCAAACTATATTTGCTGTAAAAAAGGCAGAGATCTGCAGTGACAGAGATGTCTAAATTGAGAGGAGTGAAAGAATAAAAAAAAGTCTTCCTTCACTGAAAACTTCTTAGTAGCAGATAGAGTCTGCCTCTTGTTTTAAGTGTAAGACATTTCTTTTCCATAGTGTGCAGAAGTTATCCCAAGTCCTGCACTGAAAACATCACAAATTAACACACAGGCTGCAGAGGGAAAAGTTGGGTTCCAAGTCATTAGAGACCAACTTGCCTGCTAAGCCTTAGGGTTCTCTATATTGCCAGGATGGGTGAAAAGAAGATTAACACCTTTGAGATGAACAGTAATGAACACTGAATGGGATTTCTATGCCAGTTTAACAGGAGAATATAGATGTTAATGCAATTTTCAGTAAGTACTGCTGCAAGCATTAGAAATGAAATGGTTAATTGGCTGTTCATAGATAAGCATATGACCTTATTATTCTAATTGCTTCTCATTTACATTAAATGCCTTGTGCCTCAAGATGTAAAAAAAAAAAATTAGTTAACCAACATCTACACAAGTATAATCACATTTTCTTTATTACAGAGATAGTTTTACTAGTTAAGAGCTTAGTCTGGCAAGCCTCACTTGTGTGTGTAATCCTTGATGAATCAAGTAATATTAAGGACATCAGCAAAGTCACTTTTGAAAAGAAACTGAATTGGGCTGTAAAATACAGAAACAGTGGTTCATACACAGGTCATCCAATTCAGCTGTACCTAGAAATATAGAACTATAGCAATCCAAAAATGTACAATTACAAGTGCTGATCTTACAATGTATTGTTGAGAAATATATCAGAAATTCCCTGGAAAGCAAGTATACCAAGCCATCAGCCTTGACTGAATGAGCTAAAGATGAAAAAAGTTTTAAGTGGTATCCTAGGTGCCAAAAATCATTAGGAGTTCATAATTTTTAAATACCATTGTTAAATTCCCCAAATTGTCATGCAACTCTTACATAAATTTGAAAATGGTAACATGTCCAAAGCAGAAGCAGACTACAGAAAGCAGGACTGGAATTTAGAATGTCATGAAAAGTTAAAGAGCACTTTAATTAAGGGCATAGAAGATATTACAGGTTGGATTATTGGTATCCCATATTATAAAGGGGATTACATAGAGACTATGTTATCAGTGTCATGCAGGTTTTCAAACAATCTTCTGGATTTAAAATTTTTCCAGACCAGTGTTTTCTACAGGCTGGATTTTTTTTTTCCCTTTCATTTAATTGTTTTTTTAAATTTTAACTAAAACAATTCTGTTTCTGAGAACAAAGTTATGGGATTATTATTTTTGGTGTGTCTGTCAGGGAACTCCAATGCCCTTTTATTTGTCTTTTCTCAGATGGCCCAGCTTTGAACTGGGACCTTTAAATCTAGCAGATGAAGCAGTTGATGAAGGGTATGTGTGTCACTGTTCCTACAGCAGTTTGTCCTTGACAAATTTGACCACTGTATAAACGTAAAAAAAAAAAAAAAAAAAAAATCCATTCATATATATAAGTAGAGTAATAAACTCATGATTCATGCTCTAGATATACAGCAGACTTGTGTGCTGCAGGACATGCTGGGATGGAGCAAAAGAACTGAAACAGAGCACCTACATCTTCTGTGCCAGGAAACAGCTAGACAGGGAAATGGAGACAGACAGAATAATTCAGACTTGTGGAAAAAATGCACTGAAATTGGACTTGGAATCCTTTATGGCAGGGAGAAGAGCTGGTAAGGAAGAAAATTAGGTAGAGGTAAGCAGCAAAGGTAGGAAAGGGGAAAGAACATGCACAAACAGTATTGTTCAGCTTCTTCATGATCAGCATCTGCTCTAATATGTCAGACTCAACAGGAATCCCAAGTCTATTCCTCTGTCTGAATCCTCTTTGAAACCTGTTACCAGTGACCCATCAGTTTTGCCAAATCTGTTCCTGTCTCCAGGTGACAGGCTGCTCTCTGCCTGTCATAAGCATAGTCTTTGCTTGTGATAATCTGTACAGTTTAGGAAACTATAAAGTGCTAATCCCATGGACCTATTCTTACCCTCCATTATGAACAAACAATCTCAGGCAACTTTTAGATCAACTTTAAAAAATTATTTTAAAATGCCATCTATGTTTTTACTATTTGTGTTTTTGCAACTTTTTTTAAAAAGAGCATGGATTATAAAGCAGAAGTTACATCTGACTACCATGAACACTCAGCCTGTGATCTAGTCATCTAGTGAGCGTGACTCGTGACAGAGCTGCTGTTTACCATCACATTTCAGCATGTCTCAATTACCAATTTCTTGTTTTCAAGGATTTGTGCTGTTCAGTTTAAAGAATTCTCATAAGAGTGCAATGCAAAAATTACTGTTTTCTCTGTGGAATCTGCAAGACCAGAGGAAAAAAGCTAGATGAAAATTTAGTTTCCTTCTAGTGCAGCTAGACTGAATTGCATGAACATTTGGAACAGAAATTGTAGAGAAGTTCCAGCTTTACAGTTATTTTAGATAAAGTCTGCATCCCAGTCAGCTGGTCAGGCAGTGATAACACAGCAAACTTTGAACTAGTTAACCAAATGCAGCAATAGTATTCCAGCCACAGCCACATCACTCTGAGCTTCCTGTTGCCAGCTGCAGTATGGAAACACCTGTCGGATTTTTCTGATTGCTTTGATATGAAACTCTATTATGATTCCTATTTTCAGATTTTTCACATTTTCCATTCAAAAAATTCTGCACTCAGGTGCAGTGAGATCTCATCTTCAGTAGCCAATAAAAATAAAATTCAAAGACCATCTTGATCCCAAGTGTGGTGTTAGAAAAAAAAAATAGCATCCTTTTTAATTGTGACTTAAAAGCACTATTGACACCTAGTCATGCTTGTATACCTCAGGTCTTCCTGGGCTGCCTGGACTGGATGGCTTGGATGGACTAAAAGGCCAAAAAGGTTCTGCAGGAGCTCCAGGTAACAAAGGGAAATACCTATGTGGAACAGAAAATCTTCTCCTAAATGACTACATGTACAAGAAATGATGCATGTTATTTTGACACTTGCCTTGCCCAGAAGATATCATTAAGGCTCAGATTGAACTTTCAAACAGAATCCAAAGTATCCCCGCTCACACACCTGCAGTTATTGGTGGAGAAAACATTAAAACTTCCATTACTTGCATAGTTCAGTTGGAACTTTTCAAAGTTTCTGTTTATAAAATGAAAATGTTCAGTGCACATGATTCACAGTAAAGCCAAGTCTTCATGTTTTTTATGTGTAAAATATTACCAAATTAAAAGGACACATGAAATCCCAGCCCCGCTAACGTCCATGGGAGTTGTGCCACAAATTTAAGAGGAACATGGATTTCACTCATGCTGATCTATTTACAACTTTTAAAAGGTGATTTTGAAGCAGTATTTAAACCACTGCTCACCATCTAGCTAGAGATTACAAATTTATGATGATAGAAAATTAAGTTTAGGTGATGCAGTTAATATTTCAAGTTACAGACAGTAATGAAACCATATACAATAGCCCCTGAAGAAGAACATTAAAGCACTTTCTTTGAAAGTGATGAATTAGGGCCAGATTCAACAAAACTCTGTTCAGCTTCCAAGAGAGAACTAGAAAAATAGCACTAGGCAACCCCTACAAGTAGGAACATCTGCAGCTGGTATTTCTATTCTGCACATCTGTATTTGTACTCACTGTAAGCTTTATGTACATAATTGTTTTCCTATAAAGGTCAAAGTGAAACAGGGCCTCCAGGATACCCAGGAGAACTTGGACCAAAAGGAGACAGAGGTGAACCCGGACGGCCTGGTATTTCTATTCCAGGTCCCCCTGGAGAAAGGGGATTCCCAGGATTCCCAGGTAAGAAAGGGTTTTCTCCTTAGTGGTGCCCCATAGAGTTGAAATGGAGGGCTCTTTCCCTGGTTAGTATGAACATGCCCAGAGGATTCCCTCTCTAAAAACATTTCTGTTACAATAACATTCTAATGTTTCCTGAGTAGATACAGAGACCCCAGCATTCCTAGTTTATTATGTTACAGGAGGGGAGAGGACAGAATGAGAATAGAAAACTATAGACTTGGACAGGCTCAGGGAACTTCTAGGTGGTCTTGCCCCTTGGGAAGAAATTCCTGAAGAAAAGGAATGCAGGAGAGCTGGTAGTCACAGAAATAGAGTAAATATATCAGCAATCCTGATGTAAATGCAAGATGGAAGTGTATCACAAGATTGCTATTATTATTTAAGAGTCTTGGTGATACAGGAATCACATAGAAAAAGGAAAAAGCAAGTGTTTGGGGAGGGCCTCTAAGAAGGTGAAGAGACTGGAACATCTGTCATTTGAGGAGAGGCTGGGGGAGGAGGAAGTGCACAGCCTCCAGAAGAGAAAGCTCAGGGAGATTTTTGTCAGTGTCCAAGTACCTGATGGGAAGGACACAGAGGCAGATTCCTCATAGGGGTACTCAGTGACAGGACAAGAGGCAATGGGAACAAACTGATAAATGTGAAATTCTACTTAAATATAAGGAAAAGTTTTGATTTACCTGTGACAGTGATTGAATGTGGGAACAGGCTGCCCAAAGAAGTGATGGAGTGTCTGTCCTTGGAGGTACAGAGGACTAGAAAGTCTCCAGAAGCCAATTCAAGTGTCAGCAATTTTGTGATTATGAAATTGCATTAGCTTTACTCAACCAAGCTTTGCCACAGTGTCACATAACACACAAAAGAAAAAAAAAGCAGATAGAAATTCTGATGAGGTGAGTTACTTTAAGATTAAAACTGTAATTTTCTCAGTTCACTTACTATTTCCTGAACTAGGAGGAGTCACAGAATGGAACTATTGAGGAAAAAAGGAAAAAGTTTGGTTCCAAGATGTATTAACACTGCTTGACTTAGGATGAACAAGGCCTCCTGTGGCATACTGTGTCCAGTATTTGGGAGAACTCACTGGAGAGTAAATGCAGTTGAAAAAAAGACCACAGAAACTAGAACTGGGGTTTTTTTGGTTGAAAAGATGAGGCAACAGAGAGAGCAACATGTGCTGACAAGCTGCAGCTATTCAAAAGTGTTATGCAGAGGATAATAACCTGTAACTCTTTCTGCCTGTCACTTACTAGAGCATCAATGTGTTATTTTGCAAAAAGCCAGATTAAAAATTAGGGAAAAATACATTTTAGGCTAGTAAATTCATCTTGTTCACTGAGGCTTTTAGGAAACATCTGAACTCAATTTTGCTAGAAACAATTTGTGAATATTTAATCTTGTGCCAGGCAGAATGATTCTATAGTCCCCACTCATCTTACATTTTTACCATTTCTACTATTTTTAGACTCCAGGAGATGGTTGATATTTGTGGCAATCTGCCAATGGGTGATAGTGCATTCTTTGGTTTAAGTAGATTTTATGGAAATAACTTAAAATTTGTAAATATAATAAATATTTTCACTTCTACAAGATGTCTCCATTAGCCTAATCACTAGTGTGTTCAGTATACAAGTGAGAGCATATGTTCCCTCCATGACATCACATGTTATCATTCTTTTTGTTAGTAACTTACTTCTGTAACCTTGGTTTTTGTTGGTTTGGTTTTTTTTGTTTTGTTTTGGTTTGGTTTTGGTTTTGGTTTTTTTTTTGTAAAATGTGATCCCTTAGGTAGAAGAGGACCTGTTGGACCCACTGGACCTATGGGAAGATCTCCTGATAGTGCTTCTCCTGGTCCTCCAGGTGATCAAGGACCACCTGGATTAGATGGCATCAGAGGTATTAAAACCAAAAATACAAATTTTATCATGTAAAAATCCCCTCTGAGGCTACCAGGAGTCACTGTGTTAACTGCCTGTGAAACAAGGTATAAAAATGTACAGGGAACAATGAAACCAACCAATACTTCAGTGGATACACAGAGAACTGAACACTGGGGAGATCACCACAGGAGCTTCTGGGCCCCTATGGTGATTCCAAACAAGTCCTGCTGCTACAACATCTCCATTTCCACAGAACAAAAAAACCCAAACCTTGCCTCTGTTTCTAGCAAGAAGGATAAAACACATTGCCCAGGGCACTGCCATTGTTGGTAAACCCACAAAAAGTTTTCCAATCTAAATCCAGATGTGGAAAAGCTAACTCTGGCAACTCTTTTGTAAGCATCTATGTAGCCCTTGCTTCTATTACAAGCATGGATTGCCAAGGGATCCAGTCAGTTCCTGTTAATTTTGGTACTCAAATGAAGCCCTTCCAAGTTGTTCTGACTCCCTAAGTACTACCTGAGTCCTTCCTTCCCCTGTATGAGGGCTTACTTCCTATTGGGAAATAAGTGCTGGAGCTTGGAAGGGTAAGCAACACTGTAACAAGCACAGAGGAACAATGTCTCAGTGCACATAACATTAACTTGCTGCCTTTTGCTTTCTTGCAAAAATCTGTGTATTTGGGGGGAGCTATTCCTATTACTGTTCTTCCTTAAAATGCCCTGGACAAAGTCTAATGCTACTATTTCCAAACACAAGACTATCTCCCTGTCCTACATCCCAGAACAAAGCAAAACCAAAAACAAATGCCAGAAGCTAAACAGCTAATGGAACATGGCTATTTTTAGATGTTTATGCTTCATGCATATATTAAGAACAGTTCTTTTACCATAGGTCACCCTGGGAACCCTGGTCCTCCTGGAGAGACTGTCTTTGTGCCAGGAGATCCAGGTGAAACTGGTATTCAAGGGTCACCAGGTAATCCTGGGCAGCGAGGGCAACGAGGAGCTAGAGGTCCCCCAGGGAACCCAGGAAGAGGAGGCCCAAAGGGTATGATCTGAGATAGTTTTAACTATACACTTATGCCCATCCCTATGGAACTGAGCCTTGAGCACAACTGATTGACAGTGGAGACTGAGCCAGACAGAAAGGGATAGGCTGTTACCTTCAGATACGATGGGGCTGGAGTAGAATAGAGCCAGATTCTCATGTACTGCATCCAACAAGTTGTTGGAAGACTCCCCTACCAGCCTGAGAATTAGGGAGTAAAACTTTTGACTCTGCCAGCTAAAGTAAACCTTGTCATCTCTGCAGAAGTCTTGACAAACTATGGAAGATGCAGCTGTGTTTGAACACAGTCTCCAGTCTATACCATGTCAATAGCTTTGGGGTTTTGACAGATCCTTTAGATTGAAAAGAGGGATCTAGATATTCTGTTTCTTTCACATACTGTAGAGAAGTCCTACCTACACCAATCCCTTCCAATCTATAGATATAAAACAAACAAACAAACAAACAAGTCATACCTTCTAATTCAGTTCAATCCCAGTTGAAGACCAAGGAGAGAAGAGAAAAAGCTGTGGTTTTTTTCCTAAGAGACAACACAGTTGAGCTGTCCCAAGCATATTTTTTTTTTTTGTTACTCAAGCAGCCAAGACTTAATCTTATTTATGTATAGACCTTACAACTGCATGTAATGACACAACTGTTTTCTTTCCAGGTCCTATGGGAATCCATGGCCCACAGGGCCCACCTGGTGCTATAGGACAACCAGGAGACCAAGGTTTCCAGGGCAGACCTGGTCCCAGAGGTCCCACAGGTACTCATTAACCTGTTCCTCACTGACACTCAATTGTAACCGTGATCTTTCTATTCAGATGTAATTTTAGTATGTTTACTTGCATATAAAACAATTTAAACAAGCTCAGAAAAAACCCCAACTTGATTTCTCATTTGAGTTGTGCAAAAATTTCTGAACTTTGTATTTGTTTCTAGTGTCATGCTATGTAAATTATTTCAGTTCTCATTCCATTCTTTCCTCTAATTTACATGCCTGAAACTTGTTTCCACCTGCACCACAATGGCTACAATCTGGTTTTCATTTTTGAAATCCTCCAGGTTTCATAGGTAAGTTCATGACTCTTTATTATTTTTCTTTTCATGTGGGCTTCCTTCTGTATAGATCCATTCCACTCTTAATAGAAGGCATTCTTGGCTTGGCTGCTAGAGTAGTGGATATTTCTGCTACAGTGTAGTTCTAGTAGATTTTTCCTATAAAAAGCTGGCACTTCAAAGCAGACCAATATCATGGTAATGCTACACTGAGATGCCTAATGAAAGATGTCAATTAGACTTGTAAAATACTTTTGCTATGTTTGTTTTTCATACAGAAGCTATAAACCAATCTTCTGTCTAATTTAGTTCAATTTACATGTTCTAGGTGACCCTGGTGAACCAGGAAAAAGAGATGATTCATGCCCTGCAATCCCTGGACCTCCTGGGGAAGCAGGACAAAGAGGACATGATGGCTCTGTAGGATTGCCAGGGCCAATAGGCCACCCTGGACCCCAAGGTAATCTTGTGTTTTGAGAGTTTGGATGTATCTTTCAGCTAGGTAGACAAAAACTGGAAAAGGTTCAGAGTATCAGTGTTACTTTTCTATTTTTTACCCTGTCTCCTCCCTTTAATCACCAGCGGTGTCCAGAAACACGCAGTGCTGAGGGTGATGGATCAGCATAGCTGACCCAGGCTACACGAGGTTGCCCACACTGCATTCCCTCTTCCTAGGCCAGGGAGGGCCAAAGGATCATGCACTCTTGAGAAAACAATTCTTCAAACAGGATTTTTCCTTTTTACCAACAAATGAAAAAGCAGTGCCTTATACCACTCCTACAGTTCTATTTAGAAGACGTTAAGAAAATACATGTGCTTTAAAATTTAGCAGTAATAATCACAAAGCTCAGCTAACTAAAATCCTAAAAGGACACTGAAGTCAGAGAGGTGGCTACCATGGCATTTTTTATCTATTAGAGCATGAAAAAGTTATCACAGAAAAAAACAGCCAAAGAGAGCTTAAAATAAATTACGAAAGACTGAAACATTCTTCTGATAAGTAAGAACACAAGGGTCATGCTGGTACTGATGATTCCAACTGTGGCTGTCTTCATAGAAATACAATGTAATATATCTGTATAGCATCTTCAGTTTAGGCTGTGTCTAAATGTGGTGTCTTCAGTTTAGATAGTGGAATCCCTACTTGGGAAACCCAAGTTTATTGTGGTGGCTGCACTGGAGATCCAGTGTCACCAGAGAAATAAAAACATCTGTGATTTTGTCCCAGTTGTAGTCATTCCCCTCATGACAGTGCACACAAGGCAATTTTCAGCAAATGATCTAGTTTTACAGATCTTAATTGATTTGCCAACTAGAAGGTTTTTCTGAGGTTGAATTACTGTGTTTCCATTTTGTAGAATATTAAAACTGCCTCTATAAAACCAGACAATACAATGATACTGGCAGTGGTTTTATGAAAGAAATAATGCTTTTCCTTTCATTGAGACAGCAGATTTCCAGTTTTCTTCTGGCTTGGAAAGCAAACTGGAAGTTTTACTGACAAAAACAATGTATATTACTAAAACTTTGGTATACTTGAGCTTTGCAAAATAAGTATGCAGCCAACATTAAAAAGCTGTTAAATTGTTTTGACTAATTTCAATTTTCTTAATGAACCTAGTAAAAAGTAGCATTGAGAAATTTTGAATGCTGTGAGACAACCTTGAATTACTCAGCCTGCAGGTTAAGCAGCAAAATTTGCAAGGAATGAATCACACACCATTAATGAGAAACAACTGTAGTACTAGAGAAACAGACTCATCTGAAAACTGCTTATTACTAAAAGAGAAGCAACACTGCTGAGTTAAGCAATACCTGACAAGTGTAATTTCATTCAGTTCTGGTTATGCTTAAAGTTGCCAGTGAAAGGACCAGCACTGGCTGTGCCATCTCTACAAACATATCTGTTACTTTCATGGTCACACCTCATCATCTGCTAATGTATAAAAATGCATGGACATGTAAGATATATAAAAAGGTGAGGCTGCCAGGAGCCTAAAATCTACCCTGAGTGTACTCCAGTATAGGCATTACTTCACAGGAAGTTCAGGTTATGTCTAAAGACTTTGCTGAATTGGATCCTAAAGATGAGGGCCTGATATAGGATGACTTAATCCATTACACAGTTCAGACACTGATGGCAATTCTGCAAGAGGCTTGTCATGAAAATGTTTGTTAGTGGCTTGATTTCAACTGTAAATCACACAAGCTCTGCAGAGAGGACACAGAACCTTACCAGCAGCTGCTGTTACTAAAGTCATACTGAAGTCATGTCTCTGAGCTACTTCTGTGGTCTCAAGGAGAATGGGTTGTAAAGAGAATACCCAGAAGGTAGTTCTGCACCTCCCTGTCCTGAAGTATTTTTTTGGTGGTGTCAGTTCTGCTGATTGTCCCATTGCAAGTGGTGTATGTTGGGACATTGTGTAACCTGTAAATGCAGCCATATGAAGGGAAAGTGCACACTTTGTATTTATCTAGGAAGAAAAGGTGAAGAAGGGTCACGTGGCCTGCCAGGTCAAGATGGCTTACCTGGGGCAACTGGACCACCTGGTGACCAAGGGTATATGGGAGAGCAAGGATACACTGGGCCTCAAGGTAAGAATGGAACATGATATTTTGGGGCAGAGATGACTAAGATGACACAGACCAAGTTTTCTCTCTGCTCCCATAATTCATCCATGGGATACATCTACCTTGAGCCTGAGATACCATGACAATTCTTTCACCTCTCACTTCTGAGCACTGATAGTGTCATTTGTGAATTATTTAAAACACAGAAAAAGACCTATTGGAAGAAAATTTATCTCAGCATCCATTATTAACCAGAAAGACAAAGACAATCAACCACACATGCTTAAACACCAAATATCAATAGGTATGCACTTTTGAGTCAGGGCTCATGGTGGAACTGTCTGTAATTAAAATTGTATTTTAACTGTGACTTCTGTTGAAAAAATTAATGGTTTAATACATATGAAAGGAAAGGGCATCAACTGTTACTGTAGGGATTCAAATTCAGTCCAGACAAGTCATTCTATTGAGTAAGTCTGGGAACTCATTGCCCACCTCAGTTTGGTTTTTAATCCATACAGCACAGGACAGAAGCACAACAGAAGAGCCACTGTCAAGAATTCAGTGGCAGTCCAGTTACTTTCTCACCCATAAGAAGGGTAACATGTGTCTACTGGTATATTGCCTGTGACAGCCTGTGAAGCTGTATTACATTCAGTCAGGTGTCCCTTACTAAACATTTAAATGTAGCAGAAGATAAAAGTTCACACTAGCTATGTGTTCATACAGATAAATTTCCTTTACCTTTTCTTCTGCATATAAGGTCCACCTGGCCAGACTGGTATCCCAGGACCTCCAGGCCCCCGTATTAGATCTGAAAGTGGATTCTTGCTCGTCCTTCACAGTCAGTCAGACAGAGAACCACTCTGTCCACAGGGGATGCCCAAATTGTGGACTGGCTATAGTTTGCTGTACCTGGAAGGACAAGAGAAAGCCCATAATCAAGATCTTGGTATGTATTGCAGTACATGATTGCTCTCTCATTAAGGTCTGATATGGTGTGATCTATACAATGAAAGACAAGTCAAATGGAGCACATTACAGAATCATCAATTTCTTATTTTCTACAGACTTGGAATTAATTTACATTAATGGTAATGAACTTACTTATCCTGCCCTGTTACGTGACCCAATTAAAATGGGTTGCTGCTGATATGCAATTGAGTGGAAAAGGTGTTTCTTCCTAAGTAATTCCAAAAAGAAGTAGGAGAGATGGGTTGTTTATTTCACTCATCCTGGCTACTGATTTTGGACTGCTTTTGAACTCATGAGGGAGATACTCCTAGCTCAGGTTCCCATTTGGCCACTCAACTCCCTGGAGGACCCTCTCCTTTTTCCTGTAGAGGCAGCTTGGGAAAAAGAGCTGATAAAGTGAGATGGTTACAGTTAAATAGTATAAACAAACTTTTTAAAAAAAGAAAACACATCATGTGTACAGCAGAATAGTGTGCTTTTCAGAGTCAGAAGATATTTTCTTTTAAAGGCAGAGCCAAATTCCTCCCAAAGCCACTCCTTTTGGTATCCTGTGTAATTTCTTCTAAATCTTCTACAATTCTGACTAAAATTAGCTGTCTAATTAAGTTGCCTGACTTGCAGTCTAAGAAACCCATGGGCTGCAGTTTGCACTGAAGAAATTTCCTGAATTCTTGTTGTCTTACTATGCAAAAGAGGCAGAGATGTCTCCTAGAAGTAAAGATCAAGGACCTAATAAGCTTGACAAAAAACAAGTGTTTAGATGAGTAATAACAAGAGATATTTTTAGTACAGCAGTGTTGTTTTGAAATGTTTTCACTATCTGGCATTCCCCAGGAGACCCAGTTGGTAAGAATGCCTTATAACAGCAATGAAAATAGGATCCAAAGAAAATAAAGTCCTTGTTTTCTGTGACCAGTGTGTTCTTTTTGCAGGCATCTTCCTTACTCAGGCTACTCCAGATCCTTCATTATTACTAGAGCAGAACATTATCAGTGATGAAACAAATCTGGCTCCTGTATAAAACCATCACACTTTTAAAGAAGGCGTAAGGCTCTTGGGGCATTACAGAAATATTTTGGACAAAGTTCAAGGCAGAACATACATGCAGTGATTATTATTGTTAACTAAATAGGTCACCATAAAACTGTTCTAAATTCAGTCCTGAGGGAAGAACTTCATGTCTGAAGTACATTGAAGAATGCAACAGCCACTTCTAAATTACCACCACCGTCTGCATGATGAGAATTTTGCAGGACTTGGCAAAATCCCTCAGCCCTTTTACTTTGAGAGTCTGTGAAACCTTTCTGGAAGGCACTAGAACAGCTGCTGAGATTTCAGGTTAATGCACTGGTAGCAACAGCTTACCCTACCGTACAAAAATTTTTTTTGTCAGCATTGGCATTTGGGTTTTTTTGTTGCTCCTAATGAGTTTGTATATAGCTCATCTCCTTTAAACCAGCCACCACCTCTTGCCTGATTTATTTTTCAGTGTTGGCAAAGCTAAGGAATTTGTTTTCACAACTGTTTCCCATGGTGACAAACTACAACCTGCTTAAATACTGTGATTGAGACACAAGTATTATTGGTCAAAGGAAGATACTTACGAAAAAAGCTGCTGGTTTCAGTTTAGCCATTTTGGTAAAGATCCTGGGAGGTTTAGGATCTGTGAACTATGTAGCTCCTGTTAAGATGGATAGTTTTTTGGTAACATTGGCCAGAACACTATTTTCAACTTACTTAGAAAGAAGCAGACTCATTTTCACCATTTATTATTTTCAGGCCTGGCAGGATCCTGTCTTCCTGTGTTTAACACCATGCCCTTTGCTTACTGCAACATCAACCAAGTGTGTTACTATGCCAGTCGCAATGACAAGTCCTACTGGCTGTCCAGTGCTGCCCCTCTGCCCATGGCACCTCTCTCAGAGGAGGAAATCCAGCCCTACATCAGCAGATGTGCAGTCTGCGAGGCCCCTGCACAAGCTGTAGCAGTTCACAGCCAGGATCAGTCAATTCCTCCCTGCCCAGCAAACTGGAGAAGTCTTTGGATAGGATATTCCTTTTTGATGGTAAGAGCCTGGGCACATGAGCATACACATAAGTGTTTCAGACAGCTTTTTTGTTCTAAAGGTTCAATGACTTTTAGTTCTGAAAAGTGAACATTAAAGCAAACATTAAAGAGGAAAATGCACATAAAGCAACAAGGCAAAGGTTAGTTCCAAATCACAGACCCTGGCTTTGGATATATATACTACAGTCATAGCCTTAAGCTACACATTTCTTAAAATTACAAAGATTTTGCTTGCTTGGCTTTAATAAACAATAGGATTTTCACACACAAAGACACACTTCTCATAATTAGAGCTCCTTTTTAATGCCATCCTAAAGTTACATTTGCAGCAGTTTAGATAACACCAGCATGTAGAATCCACCTGGATGACTCTTCAGTTTGATAAATACCAGAAAAATAAGTGAGCTTGCTCTAGGCTTTTGAGTTTAACTCATTACTGAGCAAATTAAGACTTCTCTCCAGCAAAAGAAGCTTGCTCCAACTTAAGATCACCAAACAATCATACAGTTAAAAGCAAATAAAGTCAGAAAAAGGCAGATGAACATATTTTACCTTTACATATTACTCATGCAGTTATCAAGTTGTTTCATTATTCTTTCCAGCACACTGGATCTGGTGATCAGGGGGGAGGCCAGTCCCTTATGTCACCTGGAAGTTGCCTAGAAGACTTCAGATCAGCACCATTCATCGAATGCCAAGGTCAGAGGGGAACATGTCAATTTTTTGCTAATGAATACAGTTTCTGGCTAACAACAGTGATGCCTGAATTGCAGTTTGCATCAGCCCCCCTGTCAGGAACTCTTAAAGAAGGACAAGAGCAGAGGAAAAAAATCAGTAGATGCCAGGTGTGCCTGAGGCATGGCTAACAAGCCAAAGAAGAATGAAGAGCTAGAGTGAGACCTGTATAAGGACAAAAAACATTCTAAAGCTTTTAACAGTATTTAATATTTTAATATATTCAAAAGTGTTCAGCACTGTTCTTTTTGTTCAAATGGACTTACAAGACTGCAAGATAAAAGATCTGTTGAACCTCAGCCACCCACCTACACATCTACTACAGGCAGTAAAATCTCATGTAAGTGACTTCAAGCATAAAAATGAAACTGTCACACTGGAGTCCACCAGGTAACAAGGTGAGCTTGGAGGGTTGATTGGGAATACCAAGGAAACCATGCAGGCTGTGCAAGGCAATGGATTTCCTGTTGGAAATGTTTTTAAAAGAGGATGAACGTGTGCATGTATACGGCATATTAGAAACATTTATCCTTATAAATGTGCAAATTTTCAAATTATTTGAAGCCCTACAGTTGAATTTCCCAAGCTAAAGAAACGTGCACATTCTGTTTCTGAGGGAAGGGGAAAATGTAATTGTTAAAAAAACCTCATAATAAAACCAATGAAGATCAAAGTCTTTTACCACTGCAGTACTGAACCAAACTATAGAAGAACCATTAAATGGGCTTTCATCAGCAACAAAAAGTTGCAGACCCATTTAGTAGCATATTATATAAGAAAATAAAATTAGCTGTGATAATGAATCCTCAAAAAAGCTATATTTATGATGATAATTAATTTCTAAGAGCAATTAAGTTATTGAGTTCCAGTCTAAGCATCTAAAGAAAAATAAAGTTTCTAATAGAAATCGAAAAGAAATAGTAGTATGGTGATAAAATGGATGAACTTATCAACTTACCTGAGTGCTGAATATAAGAAGCATTAGGACAGTTGTCTTAAACCTGAAGCTAAATGCTTTTTTTTTTTTCCTAAATACACCACCAAAAAAGAACTGTCACCCTCAAGATCCTTATGGCATCCTAGCTCTAGAGACATTTTTTATTTTTTAAACCACTGAATTTTAAAAAGTTTATAAGCTAAAGCACGAACCACCTTCTTGAAGTTAAAACACATTTATACCTTCTTCATTCAGCTATAAAACCAGAACTATTAAATGCATATTTTAATCCTACTGAAACTACTGTAAACACAGATTGCAAATGGAGAATTCATCATGTGCAGAAGTGCCACAAAAGCTCCTTTTACCACTTAAATAAGCTACATTTTTATTAGAATGGAAAAAAATGGTTTTTTTTTTCCCTGCACTTTTAATTTGTGTTGACTAATAGAGGCTTCCCAAAAAAATTCTTTTCAAGGAAACAGATCCATATCCAGGAGTCCTAATTCAGAGAAACCTCTCTGAAGCTATCACAAGTACAACAGGCTGATCAGCCAATTTAAAAGTTGGATAAACAAGCTCAAAGAGAAGGAAAGAGAGGCATTCCTGCCTTGGCCAGAAGAAAATGAAATTATCAGAGGGCAGAAGTCCATTCAAGTGTAAATACATCAGGCACAGCAATTTCCTTCTGTCCAAGCCAAACCTCATTGATCTGCTGTGCTGACTTGTTGGTCAACCAACTCTCCTACTCCTTTCACCTGGGAAAGGGTCAGGAGCTCTGTGGGGCACATCCCAGTCCCCACCCATCCCTGGAAGCATTTATTTTCTGCTCCTCGGGGTCCCCTGGGATAGGGCTCACCTCTGAGTTCACTCTGCAGTGATCCCAGCTCCATGCTTTAGCCCTGGCATGGCACCCAGGCTTGTGAGGAGGGAATAATCCCTACCCTAGCTCTGCCTGAAATAAATTAATCCCCTCCTGCTTCAGACAGCATCCCCCCCACAGGAGAGCCTGGCTTGCTGGTCTGAAGGAAAAACCAGCAGCCTGATTCTCCAAGGGGCTGAGGAGCTTCAGAGCTTACTCAAAGCAAGAAGAAAGCAGCAGAGCACCACACCTCAGTCACCTGCACTTTAAGGTGTGCAAACTGGATTGCTAAAAAGGCCAGAGCTAAAAAATTAATGCACTGGTAGCTTCTGCTACTTCAGTAGTGGACTAATACCTCACTTCCTCTGCTGGTGTCCCCACTTCCTGTGGATTTGGGTAATTCCACATTAAGGTCTCATTTAGGAGCTTTTGCTGACAGTAAAGCCCACCAGCTCCTCCATTACTCATTTGCAGCCCTTTTTCAGGTTTGAAACTGGAGAAAGGCAGTCACTTTGCTGGAAATATTTACAGTGAGGCTTTTAGTACAAACTGCACTTAGGTAAACAAGAAAAAAACCACCTTGTACATGATGTTATTACAAGCTTTGTCATAAGATACACTGAAGACAAAAAAGATGGAACAAAATGGGATTTTTGAATTGGTTCTGTATTCACCTAACTTGAACAAGTACACAGAAAAATCTTGAAAAACATCTGAGGATCAACAACAAAAAAACCCAACCAACCAACCAACCAAACAAACCTATTTCTCTAACTAAGCCATTTTCTGGCATTTTACCTTCTTGCCCTTTTATTTGACTTAAAACATCACATAAACCAGTCATGGTTTTGATGCAGTTGTTGCACCTGTGCCAACTACATTTTGTTATGTACTATAAAGACATTATATAGGAGATGTAGTTTTAAGCTACCACTGATTGGTTAAATATTTAATAGGTGTGTAAATTCCCATTTCATGCTTAGCTGACTCTGTAGGGCATTTGTCAGAAATCTTGTACTAATTCAAAATGAAATTTCAGATAAATTGCTTAATACTACAAAGCAAGTAAGGCAGACCAAAGTATAAAGCTACATGCACTTTAATTCTGCAATCATGTGTCCAGTGACTGTAAGCAGAAAAATAATTGGTAAATTATTCATAGGGGACCTAATTATGAAATCAGGTGTGAAAAGAAATAGTTGAAACCGTTCATGGGTGGAAACACTCCTAAAGGCAACAGCCTTGTGCTGGTCCTTATAGTCCACATTCCCCTTCCTGTTGCATTCAAGTGTTCTGGATCTTGTGCAGGCCCAGAGAAGGGAATTTTAAGCTAAGGAGCAGACAGGCTACACAGAAAATGATGCTGTCTGGGCTCAGAGGCATTAGAGCCATGTGGGGTGGACTGCCCTGGAACCAAATTCAGGACCTGTGACCCAAGGAGATCCCAAAAAAGCCACCACAGCTGGGGGGAACGGGGAAGGTGCCTGGTTCAAACTCACAGCAAATCCTCTGGGCAGCTCTCGGATTCTTCTCTCTCCTCCTCCACATCCCTCCACATCTGCATTTCTGGAAGATAAAGAGTGGAAGAGAAATGCTGCATAGCCTGAGCTGTGACTGGGAAGCATGGCCATTTTTGCTTCATTTGCTGTTTTTCGTAAGAAAAGCAAAATGCTCCTCAAGCCCAATACTGAAAAAGTGTTTTGAGCTGTATTTTATCTTCTGGTGTACGCAAAGCATGTCTAAAGGGAGAGACTTAAGCAAAACTGCAAACAGGTGTCACTCATTTTATCACTATGGTGCTGTATTGGAAAAAAGTGTATTTGTGAAGTGTACTTCAAATTACAGTGGAGCATCTGGATTTGAAGTCCACAGCTTACGTCCTAAAAACAGGTATCAGAATGAGATGTAAAGTGCTTAAACTCCGTAATGAGAAGGTGTTTAGCTGGGGCCATACCTGCTGTTCCAAGTCCCCTCCTGTCACTTGCTGTCACATTTGCACCATCACTTGCCTGGGAGTTGCACCTGCCCATGAGCTTTCCCCACCCTAAGCACAACAGGAGAGAAAACAGGAGGAAAAAGAGCAAGAAAACTCGTGGATTGAAATACAGCCAGGGAAACCACATGCCAAGGACTGCTGTGGGGTAAACAGAGGCAACTCTGGAAATGTAACTTCATTTATTGCCAATTAGCATAAATATTTAATTACTCATCTACATTTGGGAAAACAAGTTGATAAACCTCGTAACACCTTTTCTGTGACATCCCAGGCTCTGCTTTACTCCAGACTCCTCTCTGCTGCCTTGTTACTGCTGCAGGTGACATTCAGTGTCCTCAGGGAAGCCAGAGGTGGGGTGAGGCTTTGTGGGGGAGGCACATTACAGGTACAAAGCAGTTTCTCTGTGCAGCATCTTTCTTCTTCCTCTTTTCTGACCTTGGTCCTCCAGGGGCTGCAGTCCTTTGAAGGGAGTACCTGCTCCAGCATGGATCCTCCAAGCACTCCAGTCCCCTCAGGGGTGTGCCTGTTCTGCCATGGAGCACCTCCTCCACACCTTGGATTCCTCAGATTAGAAGACTGCTTGAAGGCTCCTTCCCAGAATTGCATAGTTATGTTCACCACGTTTAATCAAAACTGTTCCAGGAATTCTTCCTGGGTAAACACTTCACCAAACAACTCTTTCCTACTTTCAGTGCTCAAAACCAATAGAATTCTTACAGTCTGTATATGTTTTGCCTGTGTTTAAGGCAAATTCAAGAAAGACCTTTATCCTCCAACACTAGTTTGCATGTCTGAAAAAAATTCTCCTAAAGTTTTAAAACATGCTATTGAGTGACTGAACTTGTTCTGCATCGTCTGCTCCTGCACACAGCTGAAGATTGCCAGTCTACAAGGACTGTGCAAGTGACCACAACATCAACCCTTGTGAATTCTTTCATTACCATGATCCAAATTGAGGAAATAACCATATCCACCTGGAAAACCAACTTTCTGTTGTTACACACACACCACTAAACAGTGTAATTTCATACTGATGTCCCAGACTGAAGCCTGGCCTTTTCAGGTCTTACAAGCAATGCTTAAATAGCTTGTCATTTAATTCAGTGTGGAATGCATAGGAAAAAGCTGCAAATATGACTGCTATTCAAATGCTTAAAAAGCATTAGAACTGTCTCAGCAAGAAAGAGAAGAAACATTCAAAGCCAGGGCGAAGATTTGAAAGCAGGAACACTTGTTTGCAAGTAAAAGGATTGCTCAAAAACCTGCTGTGTAGAGGAGCAGTCAGGCAAGGACAGAGCTATTCTGCCTTCACAGTGGAACAAAAAAATTCTGGTAAAAACTTTGCAGCAGGTGAAGCAATTGCTTTGTCAAAACTCTATTTCATGACTGGATCGTATTTCAGAAATCAGCATTTTAAAACAACCAAGTAACAAAAACAGCTGATGAAATTCTGCCCACCTCAACCAGCTGGAAAACTAGCCAGGTGGAGAAAAAAAAAACAACATCAGCTGCAAACAGATACTGCTCCATATTAATACTTTAACAGCTTTCCCCTTTTCTAGTCACTTCATCCAGATGTTCCAGCAGGTACTGTTAGTTCAATTAGAGGTGATATTTTAGAAGTGTAAAGTAAAAAACAACTCCATATTTATCATTCTAGAATGAATGTATTAAACAAGAATGGTTCCACAACATAGCACAGCCAGCCATCAGCACTGAACACCACCTCACAGCCAATCTCACCTGATGTTTGACCACACACTGCTTCACAAAATATGATAGGCTTGAGCTTCATGGTATTTGAAATTCCACATATTTTTATGTTTTCCACAGATTCAATGAAGCAGAAATACAAAACATGCAACAAAATTCTGACCATTTTTTTCCCCCCAAGAAACATACCTACTAAAGTCCTAATGAATCTCCTACACAGACTTAGCTTTCTATCAGAAAAAGGCTGCTGTCTATTACTCTCTGTCAGCTTATAGAAAAATTTGGAATGAAGCAGTCAAGCCTCAAATTGACATCATGTTCAGCCTGGTAAAATGAAGTTTCACTAAACAGAGAGGCAAGATCTTTTTTCAGAGCTTAGTCTTTCATGCTCTGATTACCAAGAACACTCCTATTGTAGATGGATGCTCCTTATACAATTCAGCGTGATGAAGACAGCAGTGTTTTCATTAAAGTGGAGATTAAACTTTCTCAGAGGCAGAAAACAATTAAATTCTAATGGAAATTTCAAAAATCTATATTAGCATTAATTATTCTAGAGGAGCCGCAACTGTAGTTTGTTAGATTCTGCATACTGTATGTAAAAAAAAAAACAACTTCAGTGAATTAGTATTTCCAAATGCTTTAATTTTGTTGTGATTAAATATTTAAGATGCATTTAAAAATTGAAATGCATGCAATAAGTAGCACCAGTGTTAGAGAACTTTTGGTCAAGCATAGCTAGGTTGTATCTGTGCATATATAACGGATGCTTCTTGATGGTGATGCATAGAAGCTGCCTTAAAAAGTGTTCTATCACCACAGTGCCTTCCAAATTAACTGCATCCCTGATCATCTACCCTCTTACTCATTTCACTGATCTAATCCAATTCAAAAACACATTTTTATAAGCCAACAGCTCATTCTGGATCTCAGGTCTGTAGATACATGTAGCAGTGAAAACAGGCTGAATGTAGTATCTTGAATACAACCAGAAGCCTCAGCTCTGAACAGCAGCAAAACCATTCCCTTGACTCCTCCAAGAGACATCAGATGCCTTCAACATCCTCGGCCCCTGCAGAGGAAAATGTATGTGTTCACCTAAGCATGTGCTCCAGTGCTGTTTGCAGAACCAAGGCCTCTCTGATCTAAGCTTTATTTGTGACAAAATGAAAGAGAGCAGTTTGACCCTTGTGCACCAGACATTTTAGGGCACATTTCCAAAGTTGCTTAGTTACATTTGTAATGTAACTGAAAGATTTTACTAAAAGCAGCGAGTTCAGAAATCTAAGACCACCGCAATCCAGCTGTTAATTGGGCAGAAGGATACAGAGTGTGGCTTTCTCAGATGCAGAACTGCACACGTAGATACTTAGTTTAAAAAGCCAAAGGGGTCATTCCCCTTTATTATTAGGGTACAGATTTAGGAGCGGTTCTGTAACTTGTTACATGGGTGAGAAAGCACGGAGTGGCCCACACCCCGCTAGCTGTGAGACTGCCACCCCGAGGAAAAAGCTTGGTGAAGGACCTCACCTAATTCAACTCTCCACTAGTGCAAGAATATTTCATGCTCACCTCCTCCCCTCAACAGCCCTAAAGAGGTATTTGTTTGAACTGCTCCAAAAAGACTACAGAAGGAAATTTGGACTCTTGCATGTCTGTTAGAAAAGGTCACTATCTACATGTCCAGTAATCCTTTGCTTACATTCATTTTCATGCAGATCAGGCCAAGTGCTCCTTGTCACTGGACAACAGAGATGAACACATCACTGTTTTCATCCAGCAGAAGGCCATGGCATGTATACTCCATCTTCTCTTTTACTAACCCATTTGCTTTACCATTTTGAGCACAAGTCACACAAACAAAAATACCCAAACCATTTGAAATGTCCAGGACAAATTGTCTATTTCCAATGACAACAGCTCCTGAAAAGGGAATGGGTGTCATTATTACAAGATTTAGAACCTCTAAAAGCATCACATTCCTTTAGAAATGGTTCTGCAAATGAAAGCTGAGAACTGTATGTATGTCCTTGCCCTCTGAAATCTGGTAACAAATAAGAAATCACCAAACTATTTTTTTTCCTATATGTAAGAAACAATTAGTAGCTTATAACAACACCATGAAATAATTCAGTTCATGTCTGCACACCCCTTCACGAAGCTACAGCACATAAACAAGGGGATCTGTTTGCCAGCTGTTACACCAAAGTGTGATTCACACTGAAGTTGTTCAGCCCTAAGGAAATTGTTGCAGTTCACCTGCTACAGAATCAGGAATGGAACTGAAGGGCAACGCCTGTTCCCAGCGCATCACAACAGAAACAGCAGCTGCAGCTCACCTGGTCTGCAAGGAATTCATTCAAGTTTCTCTCAGATTTGCTGATATCTAACTAAGATGTCTGCCATAAAGACTGTCAATACAAAGACCACTTTTATCAGCTATGTCCTTTTCTTTTTCTGCTTTTTTAGCATAAAAGCTATGAAATCTGGGACTTCCTTCATATCCATCAAAATAATTCCCTAACACGGTATTTTAATAACAGATTTCTCTCCTGCTACACCATAATTTGACAGACTTTTATATATATTACTGATTTAATCAACCAAGATTTAGGTTCTTCTCCCCGTAGCTGCATATCCACATTATGAACAAATTATATCTAATGAACAAGAGTTAGATTCTCCCTTTCACTTTCAACCAAGCAAAATCAAAACACTCTAAGACAAAACTTTCCCAAACCTTCACCAGTCCTACACCCTTTTTCCAGGTGGAGTTGAAATGACTTAATAAGCATATGTGACAATAAAATTTTCACCTAGTGAAAAGAGTAAAATTTTTTGAAAAACAGACCATGAAAATTCTGGTTTTGATTTTCACCAAACAAGTGAGCAAACCTTGTTTGAATGGCAACCACAGAAAACAAAGCTTCTGGCAGAAAGACTTATTTCAGAGGAGACTGGGTACAGCAGCATCAACATTCCCATCCCCCAAACACTTCTTTCTGGCACCAAAACATCAGGTTAAGAGGAGCAGGACAGATCTTGTTCATAGCCTGTATCAAGAACTCCATTGCCATCTGCAGTCAGCCAGCAGAGTGCTGTCTGCTGTGGTGTGGGACACATGAGGACTGTTTACTCGGTATTTTAAAGGACGTTTTTTTACCCCTCAGGAGAAGTGGTACTGCCAGGAAAAAGCACATGCACAAGAATATATAATTTGCCTGTGCTTAAGAACAAAAAGGAAAGGAAAAAGGAATTTTCAAAGTTAAACACACTGTTCTTTCACACATCTTAATTCTGGAATGCAAGAAGCCTCTTTTTATTAAGCAGCAATATGTTAGGTCATTCAGCCATTAAATTTCAAGAATGTTCCTGTTAACAAGTCTGCTGATTAGGATTAATTAGGGAGGTGGAATTTTTTACTTAGTACCTGATCACAGGCTTTGGAGGAAGTATGAAAAACACACAAGAAATCGCAGCTCCTGCAACAAAGGAACCAAACTCGAGATGCTAAAATATTTTAAACAAAATTGCTTTTTCTTAAAGAATCCTTCCTTTATGTGGAGTCACACAGATGTGGGACAGAGTCAGAGCATATGCAACCTGGAATGCTCATCCAGGTACACTGCCCTTAATTTCTGTCCCTGAAGAGATGAAGTGCAACAGAGCATATGTTAGGAACTCACCTGCAACTCACATCTAACATCACCAGTGCCCTGAAACCTAGACTGACAGGGTGTTTTTAAACAGTAAAAACCCTACTAAGGAATCATTCTTTTAACAAACTCTACAAAATACTGTAAATACAGGCACTTTGCCATAATCCAATCCCCAAACTTCCACTAAATTCAAAAGCAACAAAATATAAGCAGTCTGCCCCCTTAGTATCACAAGTCTCCATTTCTAACAATACAGTGGCAGCTCAGTAATGTGAAATATTCCCTTATTAATTACTATAATGAAAAAGAAACAGTTTAAATGTAAAAAACTATTTATTTTGATTTTGTATACAAAAATTCAAAACAGCTGAACAATTATTAGTACTGACTACATAATAGCAAAATTGTAATCATGTTTTTGATTTTACTTATGTATGTTCTCAACTGACCAGTGGCTAATCCAGTGGCTTTAAATAATTGAAACAGAGTTTCACAGACATATTAAGTTGCACAAACTTGACTAGAGCCTCAAAAAAGGTGAGTCTGAGTTCCTCACTGACATAGAATTATTACTAACATATGAAAACTGTAGGCAATTTTTTGATACACATTTTCAGTGAGCACAGTTAACTGAGAGTATCTGCTCTTCTGTTCTGTGGCTACTGCACATCTAGAAAAACAACTAAGACCAAGAACACAACAACCATTAGCATTCTTTAAAGGTCTTACAATCTGCCAGAAAACTCTGCATGAAACCAACAGTGTTCTTGTGCTACCTGAAGGAGTACATCCAAAGTTACCCTGAGTGCAGTTGTGTCTTTCTGGCATTTGGAACCTTGAGCCAGGTATCCAGTGTAACAAGATTATGCTGCTGCTTGACATAAAATCAATAGGTATGAGAGGGATGGTGAAAGTGAGAATGGCACAGGAGAGAAAGAACAGCTTGTGCATTTTTCAGTAAACAAAAGTTTACTTAGAACCAGCAGGTGTACCCTTTTCTTAAAGACTTAGTTTAACAATTTCTTTTTTCTGTATGAAAAATAGAGCACTTTGGTTTTTTACATTTGCACTACAACTCCATGGAAGAGTAGACTGCATAAAGCACAGACTGCTGATCACATGTACCTGGAAAAGAAAACATTAAATTGTTCATCCTAATGGTCTACTGAATTTTAATGCTGAAGAGATGTTAACAGTTCTGTGCCAAAAACTGAGAAGCGAATTATTCTTGTGCAGTCAACACCTCTTCAGGACTGAAAACAGTCACTGAGAGGTGCCCCCAGTTTCAGAAGAATTTCTTCTGTCATGAGGAAAAAAAGAAAAAATCCACATGAAACTGGGCAATGACTGATTTTTGAGTGATACTAGAACAAAAAAACCCTCAGGTTCCTTCATTAACATTACTGAACAGGACAGCCACTGTGTGACAAGCATGAGGGGAGGGTCTGACAAAAGTGACAACTGAGCTCACTCATCTTCCATCAACTACTCTGCAGTTGGGTAGAAAAATTCTTTCTAGAAAATGAGGAACTCAAGGCAGCCTGTATGTAGGCAAGATCTCAGCAAGTCTGCAAACTCTTATTGCTGCTACTGGACACCAAATGAGATAAACACAGACCAACAGGAGAATCTCTAAAGCTGCATGAACAGCAAATACATGGCACAATTTCCAAGCCTTCTTAAAAAGAGAAACAAATGCTTTACAAATACTATAAAAGCTACTGAATAAATACATTATTTGTATGGCATATCCACCTCCCATTCATTAAAGCTCCTAAGAATCTCAGCTCCATGAAGGGAAGTGTTTTATTTAAAATAGAAATATTAAGAAAGGTTTAGAAAATAATAACAACTCTTTTTTTTTCTCACAGAAGTTCTAGATAAAACAGCATGTTTTAAGGAAGACTGCAACACTATATTCAAAAACTTCAGGGTAGGGACTGCCACAACTATTTTTAACAGGTTTGCAAGAGTGCTGAAAAGCCTAAGCCTACACTCTCATGATCTTGCTGTTGTCATCAAAGCAATCTTTTTAAGTGACCTTTCACATGCTGATTCCCAGAACAGCTCATCATAGGTAAAGAGAGACAAGAGTGTCAGGGCAAACTGCATAGTTTTACAATAAGTTGGAAGAAAAAAAAAAAAAAAAAAAAAAAAAAAAAAAAAAAAAAACATCTGTTATTAAGAAAACCTGTTTTCTGGGAATACCAGTAGTAAAAAAGCAAAGGAATTCGTGAAGGTACACAAAAGTTCTTAGGGAAAAAGACAGTTTGGTAAAACCATCAGTGCATTTAACATGGAGAATGCCTACGACCACATTTAGATTCCAGCTTCACACTTCTTTTACAAGTTACAATTTTGTGCTTGAACTCAGAAAATCTGCAGTTTTTCAACTAGTAGTAAAAAAATTGGAAAATATTACAAACTAATCTGCAGATTACAGATAAATCTGCAAATATTCTGGTATAATATTCTGGATAGCACTTTATAATTTACATTAGCACCTGCCAGTTTCATCATCTCTCAAACCTACGAAGCCTTTGCCTTCTTATTTCCTCTTCTGAATGCTGCTCATGTGGAAGCCAAAAACCATAGGGTCGCCGTGCATTGTTGTATGCTGCTCCACCAAAATCTACAAGACACAATGGAAAAGAGAGTTTTATCTGTAATTTGAGAAAAATGAAAATGTATCCTGTAATCCAAAGCATCACAACACAAAAGAAATGGGGAGTTGTATGTTTCCACTTCTGATGTTTTCAGGGCAGTCATGAGTCCCAGAAACAGCTCTTAAAGACACACAAAAAAAAGGAGAAGGGGAAGGGGAAGGAAACGGGGAAAAAAAACCCAAACAAGAAAACAAAACAAAACAACAAACCAGAACCAAAAGAACAATCAAGAATCTAACAAGTATTAACTTGGTAATTCACATTTTTTATGATCTCTACTTTATATAGTAAAGTCCAGATTTTTAAACTATTTCACCTAGTGAAAAAAGTAAAATTTGACCATTGGACAGTAACTCAGTAACTCAGTAGTTACTTCTGGCAAAATAAGCTTTTGTTTTTCCTTTTAGTATTGGATTCCCACACGTGCTGACCCACACCAGATGCACATACAACTTCCACCTGTAGTTGGCAGCAACCAATTTCAGAAATAAACTATAGCTCAGCTAGAGAGAACTGTAAGCAAAATAATCTGAGCAGAAATAGCACACCAAGACCCAAGATTCTTTGCCATGGCACTCCAAGAAAAGAACAGGCTATTCCAGCAACTCTTCAGAATTCCTGTAGTCTCTGAGGAAAGAAACTGTTAAAAGTTTGTGGTTCAACACCTAAATCCTTCCTCAGCTGAGGGGCTGTGGGCAGCGCAAATGAGAGACTGCCTCATGAGCACGGGTACAGCAGTAAGGGTAAGCAAGTTAGCTTTAAAGAACACACAACAGCCTTTAAAACATTCAGTGTTTTTTTAACTTTCACCACAGGATCTCATTTAAGTTAACAAAAGTGAATATGGATGACCAAAAGTTCCTATTTGGTTCATTTCAGGATGGATTTCAGACCCAGCTGTATCTTGTATCAGCAGCTCTGTGGCAAACAAGCAAGTCCTCTCTGCAGGAGACAGAGTCCAGTTTAAGGAGCCTCCTTGTTAGTGTCTGATTCCATTAGAAAGCATCTTAGTTTGCAGAGCACTTGCCAATAAGTCTATGATTTTGTAAAAATATTAGAACACATTGCTCATTTTCCTTCAGTGTTTGCCAAGTCAAACTCTTGGAAAGTGCTTCCAGTTAAGTAGAGCTGCTCAAACTCTGATAGGAGAGTTAAAATTAAAATGCCTACCTGATCATAAACACTGATCTTCCATCTCATGACTGAGCTGATGCTGAATAATTCACCTCACTTGTTACAAGCCATTTGTAAGTAGAAGATTTCAAATCATAGTAAGTACTTTCATAAAATACAGAAATAGGCTGTTATTCTTCTTCATTCTTCAATTAAATAACATTTATTTTGTTAAATAGTAAAACTGATGAAAATTAGTATATAAAAAAATTGGCTAGCGTTGCCATACCTACCTGCATGATATATTTGAAAGAAACAAGGCCTAACTACAAAACAAAATTTGAGACTTTCCTACGTGCTCTGAGTGTTAAAGCATGAGCAGATACCACTACTGGACAAAGAGCAGAAGTTTCTGCTGTGAACATTCACAGTTCATGCTACAGCAAATGATCAACATGGTTCATCTCCAGAAGTGTCCCACCCATCAGAAACTAATTCCAGTCACAAAATCAAACATTAGAAACATAAGAGGTGTCAGCAAGAGGCATGAGTTGATCCTATCAGTGTTTAAGCCTCAACCTTAAGAGAGCTTCACATTTGAATCATGAATGTGAAAGATCTAATAATCTTGTAGTGAAAGCACAGAAGGTAGAGACTATTAACATGCTGAATTACTTTAAGCATTTGGAAACAGATGCTTGAGGAGCAATTTGATAGTCAAATGATACAGCTTATAGCCCATGCAGATCCCTAGGTTTGAGTAAAAGATGCCCAAGACAACAGCTGCAACTGGGCCAACGTTTCTCTCCTCCTTCAAGAAATGAAACCAAAGGAGACAGGGCACATATTGGCTGCAATATTAAATTTGCACTTTTAATTGTGCAAACAAGACTCCATCAGCCAGCAAGGTGATTAAATAAAAATATCTCAGACCCTTGCACTGCACCTTAGAGGGGAGGCAGCAGGCACTGGGCCAGTGCTGTGGCAGGGCCTGGGGACATGGGGTGCTCACCCAGCAGATGGCACAGGAACCACAGGGGCTGCCAGGGGAAGGAGTGCAGACTCCAGCCAACAAAGCATTCCGCCTGGTAAGCAGAATTAGGGTTATTTTGAAACAGATGGGCTCTAGAGAAGCTGCTGCACTGAATATTATCGAGTTGTTTATTGTCTGGCTGGTTTGAAACCCAGGGATTATTTGCCAGCATCTAGCAGTTTCTCTGTCACATCAGGTTTCATCAAAGGGAAAGCAGAGTGAAAGCCACTGGAAGACAGAGATTCTTTATTCTTTACTAGAAGTCCTAAATGCAGAACTTAATTTGCTATTGTGTGCAGTGCTTTGCAGCACAACGTATGTCCTGAGAAGACCACCTGCATAACCAACATCTTAGCCCCAAAGCTGAACACTTCACATAGCCATCTTGTAGGCAAAATTTAGAGGATTCTTATATATCTTGTTATCAATTAGAATTTATCTGGTGTTTTTTCTCATTTTATGCATCTGCAACATAATGCTGTCACCCTTGGACAAGCACAGCACACTCTGAGGCTTTACACTGCAACAGTGATCAGCTCACAGCCTCCTGTCCCAAATCTTCACACTCATCACTTCAAATACCAAAAAACTGTTGCCAGATACATGATCTAGAAGAACAGACAAGAAGAGGTGAAAAACAGGAGGTTAGTAACAATAATTAATCATTCTATAACATTTTAGTGGATATTTAAAAAACAAAAAAACCACCAAAAGCAGAGACAACTCATTTCCCCAAGGAAGCACACAGGTGAAAAGACACACCTGACATAATTGGAATTAGAAGTTCTATCTACATCAGTCTCAAACTGCTCTGCTGAATGCCACACATGAACCTCCAGCCAAACTCACTGCAAACACAAGCAGACCACTCCACAAAGCAGCATATAGTGTTACACAGAAACACCAGAGATTGACCTGTCAGTGGCACAGCAAGCGTTGTTTGACAGCAAAGCAAAACTTCTGCAGCCAGCTGGCAGTGCAAATGAGCCTTCTATTTACTCTTCACTTGTACACTGCCCTCTAAGTATCAAGGTCAGCTGTAAGGACAGTTTGAAACATGCCACCCTGACAGTGTAATCCTTATACCTGTAAAATGTGTGTGAAGTATGCATTGTTTGCTCCTCTGCATGAAATTTGGCATAAGGAAGAAAAATCAACTGGTCATTTTTCAGGGTGAGCCAAACAGACGAAAACTCCACATGGGGCTTTAGTTCTGCTTGTAGTACAAGCCACAGAAGTGCTACATCAAATACACTCTTGATTTTTCCTCCTCTCACAAGTAATGGGCTTGCAGAAGAGTTGTTTTAAGGTTCAGGAAGAGTTTATCAAGCTACCAAACTGTGAAAGTCTGACTGGTAGAAATATTGTATCAGGTCCGTGATGAATACTAATGCCGCTAGGTAAAGAGTGAGTGCACCAAACAAGCAGCACTGCTGTCACAAAGCAGCATGGCTGTATTTATTTTTCCTGCTACCTTCCCTTGTGTTAAGGAGGGATCTAGAATATTTCGGTTGAATACCTTATGATATTCACTAACTGCCCTGGTATTAGTGAATGTGATACCCATACAAAAAACACATGGACAAACACATATAATGGAAAGAAAAAACAGGCACTTTCCATTTCAAAACAACTAATTTTCACAGAAGCTTTGCTGTAGCAGATAATCACAGAAAAGCAGTAGTCTCTTTTCAACACAATGAGTAGCATAAAGCTAACCTGTATGCTCATCTGTGCCAAGAGGAAAGCCCTCAGCCCATCAGCCTCTGAAAGGCAGGAAAGCAAAGTCTACACCTCGCAGAAGCAAGGTTCAGGTTTTATGTTGCAGTTTGTAGCAAACTCCTTGTGGAATTTCCTCTTTTTATCAAAACAATGTTTCCTGAAGCTAATAAATTGCTCAAAGACTCTTAGCTCAGGTCCTCACAAAGACAGACTATGAGGATCATCTCAGGTAGACAACACCATTTTATACAGGTTAATTGCTCCATGCATCTTCTGTACTCTCATGTCATTTGGTTACTTAAAATATTGCTAGCATCTGTACATATGTCATTGTCAGAGGAGTGAGTATTCATAGGCCTAAGAACTCACTGATCTGCCAAGCTCTTCTAATCTTACAGATGGCACAGAGCTCCCAAAAAGGTCGCTTGTCTCCTAAAAGAATGGAAATATGAAATAATGTATGGGAAGATGACCACAAACAGAGCCCTCCCATACAGACCTCCTCAAGAGAAGTGCTGCTGATGTCCTCTGGGGGCCCCAGGATGACATCTTTCAAGAAACAGATCAGGATTATTAAAATACCAGTGAAAAAATTATAGTTTATTTATTGATACTACCGAACAGGAATGATTTGAAATTATTTGATCAAATGTCACAACAATGTAGAACACTTGCTTGGCTTTAATTTATACCAGTTTCATATAATGTATTTCTTCCATAAATAGCATAGCCCAGCTAATTATGGTGTAACACCAGGATATAATTCAAGTTCACAAACTGCTCTTGAACACACTACGGATTACATACAATGTACTACACTACATCATCTGTGGTATATACCTGACTTACCTCACTTGTAAATACAAAATAGCAATGTTTAAAATGTCTTATTTAAGAAACGGGGGTTCCCTCAATTGCTAAACATCCAATCATATAATTTTCATGCATAATCAACCAGGTATTTTTGATGCATATGGAAATGTAAGAAGTAAGCTGGAGAGCAGGAAGAAGATAGAGTTAAATTCCCAGTGTTGCTATAGTGCTTTCATATAGCCAAGTCTTCAGGTTAGTTTAACAAACAACCTTTTGATTATTGAATTGTACAGAGAATCCTAAGGAAAGGAATAATTTTCCTTCCTCTCATACTTCAGAAGGACTACAAAGGCTCCAGAAAGAGTTGAGGCAAAACCACTCTCAGTAGCCTTGTTATTGTTCTATGTTGCGCTATAAGCCAGAGAGCAACTACAATAGAAACAAAAAAGCTATGAAATGGCAAATATGCTTTTATTCCCTCATTTCCTTCCTTCTGCAAAATGCAGACATGCTATACAGTCTGAAAGATTTGGCTTTTAGCAGCAATCACTGCCCAATTTTGCCCTACTCAGCTCTGAGCAGACCACATTTAAATAGCCAACACCATTATTTCTAACAGTGCCCTTTAGGTTTCTGTCTTTATAAAAGAATTTTGTCATGCTATGAGGCAAACTTTTCTTCCTGGTGCTGAAGCCAACATTCCTCATCTACAGACTTGAATATAAACTGGTGAAGAAGAAAAAAGGAAGTCTAACTACTGTTTCTGTGCTGGGCTTTTGGAATGACCAATAAATGAGAAATAAAATTAGAAGGATTTTAGTTGTGGCTAATGAAATTATAAGGAAAATAATATACAATGAATCCAGACACAACTAACTAGGTGGCTAGAAGAGTGAGACTGATCTTGAGCATAGAGTCTCTCTCATATAGAGACTATAAAACTGAGAAGAACACAAAACTATTCCCTCCAAAAGCTCTGATAATTTACTTTAGTTAGGAGAAGAGATGGCTAAGACTTAAGATGGGTATCTTAATTTCTTCAAACATGGGGATTTAAAAATTTATCTCATTTTTTAATCCATACTGACAGAATAACATTCTTGTTGAAGTAACAAAAGTTACTGGTCCTTTTTGGATGCTAAAAACAAGACCAAAACCAAACACAAAGCTCCCTATCTGAATGATCATCTAGCCTATCTTTATGGCACAGTCAGATCATGTGAAAGCTCTGTTTAATTTAACTCTTGCAGACAAAGGTTTCACAAAATTCTGCATTATTAGCATATAACTTATATTTCCACTGATAAAATGACACCTTTATTTCTTGTTTTATGCACTGTAATAACTGTACATTCCTTTCCACTTTGCAGCTACTGTTCATGTATTTGAGTATCTGTGCATTTCCAGGTATCTTCTACGGATGGCTCACATGTCTAAAAGTTTGCACATATTAGATTGAACATGGAAGACAAAACTGTCCCATAGATTCCATCTGAGCACAATCTTAAGACCTACTGCTGCAGACTGACAACAGGAGGCAATCTATGTAGTGCTCAAAATAATTACAGGTTTATTTTAAAACTCGACTGGAGACACTAAACAGAAAGTAAAGACAATACAAGAGAAAGAAACCAGAACACAGCTGGCCATAAGATCACAAGAAGCTATGATGTTAGCCAACAAGACATAATATGGAGATAAAGTTTTTGTGAAACTACTAGAAATTACTAATTTATCCAGTCAGACATCAGAAAAAAGTTCAAAAGGTAATTTTTAAGATAGTCCCAATGAACAAAATACAAACTATAGACAGCCTATAAAATTAATCCAATGATAAAACAAAAGTTAAAACAGTAAAACATGGATCAATCCAAGATTAGGAATATTCACTGACCTTATCCTACCACTAAAATGATCACCAGACTAAGTTTGTTAACATTCACAAGGATCTTGGAATACTTAAAATCCCATTTGGAAAAAACACACTTGGATTTTCCTTTACTGAATTTCTGCTTGCCTAACAAAACCATACACAACAATAAAGAAACCCCAGGCAGTATCCATTTCCCAGTGCCAAGACTAAGAAACCCAGATGGATAGATGGATGAAGACACCAACACGGGCTGGAGCCACTCCACAGCACCTACCACTTTCTCAAAAAAGCAGGAGAGTGCTTTCATGTAGCCCACACACAGCTTCTTCTCATTATGCTTACAGCTGTTCAGCAGAACTGCCTGTTCTCCAGCAAGGTGACCCTGCCAAACCCACTGTGAAGGGAACAACATTTGTTCCTTTAAGAAAAACTTCAAGTTACTGAGGGAAAAAAAAAAAATAAAATCCAGCTGAAAGGGGTGAAAAGACTCCCAATTTGTATCACAGTCTTAAATCAAAACCAAGAACAACCTCTAGCTCTGTATGCAAACCATGCTTTCCTAATAGATCTAGTGTGAATGTAAGAACTTGTCTGGTTACAAGGATTTAACTATTTCTTTGAAGTGATTTCTTCCTATTTTAATTTTCTTTGCAATTGAAACTTCCGCAAGAAAAAAATCCACTCCTCCAAAAATATTTGCATAAATCAGAAGTCACAGGAAAAAAATAACCAGCATCCTGTATGTACTTTAGCATTAAAATCTCAATAAATACACTTTGTCAGTACTATATTCTTTGTCAATGCAAAAACTAGTAATTAAATTCTTATTACAAAATCTTGTGGCAATAATCAGAACCTAAGAACAACTATGTCACTGTAAACTTGTTGCCTGAGGACCAAAGGAAGTTAACCCTTCAGGCAGTGTTTCCAAAATCACCAGATACAGTACTAGCCATTTGACAGAAGGAATGAAATATGTGCTACAGTGCAAGAAAGCCATCACCTCCAGACTGTTAAATACTGAGTACAGTAATCTCAGCACAGTGCCATAACAAAAGAGAAGCAAAGGACAAAACACAGAGCAAAGCAGCCTTGAAAGGGTGTCAAACAACCTGAAACTATGTTCTGAGCTGTTCTCAGTTTACTTGCATCACAATGCTTCAATTTTTTTTTTCTATTTTCTTAACTTTTCACACAAATGATCAGTGCAAGTGCTGCAACACTCGTGGAATGAATATCCACTTTGAAATTAATAGCATCTGTCTTTTTGTCCCTATACAATGCAACCCAGGAATGCTGCACCCAAGCAAGCTCAAAACCTTAGGCAGTATTTTATGCAACAATGGACAGAGTTTTCCCAGGAAAGGCAGATGAGAGCAATGGGAAACAGTTTGATACACTTGCATAGCCAACTTTTAAAATAAATGTAGTTTGGATCAAAACCCATTTTTTTAAATGATATTTTAACAGAACACATCTCAGCTCTTCCAGTTTGCTAAATAACTGTTGAACTACCTTTCTTCTGCATGTCATATTGTTTCAAAGGCAAGCAGGAAAGGATGCACACAGAACTCCTGAATACTGAGCAGGGAGGGAGGTAGAAAAGACCAAAAGCCAAACTACTGAAGACCAGAGTAGCACAACATTTTCTAGAGCTGATTTGCCCATCAAAAGCATTCTCAAGTTTTCCTCCAGACATCTGAAGGAATGCTCTCCACACAATACTCCTGGAAAGGAAATCATGCCTCTTGCAGTAGACTGCCAGGTGGTCTGCGTGGATTTGTATACATAAAAAACCTAAAGACATGAAGAAAAATATTTAACACCGAGGACAAGAAGAGGAGACAATGGAAATGAAGAGAATATTTCTCCCAGTTATGATAATTCTGTGGAAGGCTACAAAGCCTACAATCTAAAATCTTGAACACTATAATCATTGAAGCAAGCATAACTGGTCCTAAACTGTTTATTAACCAAGTTTTACTCTCTGAACCAAATTAGCATCGTTTTAAAAAGTGAAAAACCTCATGAAAATACTCAAAATTTAAGACATGAGTGCATTTGTTTTTTAAGGACAGAGACTAAAGTAGACAAGTCTCATCTTACTATTTCCAAGGTACACAATGAAGATATATAGGAATATCTTTACCAGTAAAGTGTGTGTAAAGCTTGAACCAATACTACTGCATGTACTGCAGCACTTCAGAGAAAACTGTTGAGGAGTTTTGGTTTTTTTCCTTCTAAATTAAAACTATATACAGCTTCACTATAAAATATTAAGAGTATATTATAAATAGTAAGAGTATAAATATGTATATTAAATATACATGTTTAAAGAAGCCTGAAAAAGAAAATTCCTTTGTGCAGAGACATGAGCTTGCAAGGGACTCTAACGTTATTGAGACTGAAAGGCAGTGACTCAGAAGATTGACTCAAAAAATTGCAACACCCACAACAAAAATCCATATCCACAACCCACACTAATCAAGATCTTTCTTCTAAGCAGCACGGCAAGTAAACAATGGATAAGAGATACAGCACTTTGGGGTTACAGTAAGGATGGTTGCTAATACTCATATGTTTAAAAAATGGCAGATATATTTCAACTTCATCATAAAACCTTATAGCTTGATACTAAAGTATCAAAGGTTAAAATAGTTCTTTAAAATCCAAAATTGTTTTCCTAACTAAAGGCAGATTTTTTGCAATTTGCAATCAGAGATTTATGAGATTAAGAATGAATACTAAAAAATAACCTGGTGAAAAAAAATATTGCTGTTTAAATCAAATCTTGTTTGAGACAACAGTGTATCTAAAACTGTGAATGGAAAGAATATAATTAACAATTCTGTTTAGTAAACGGACCTAAATCATTATAGCAGTTTGATAGTCTTAAAATTGATGCCTACATAAATCCCATAAACAAGCCCAGCAATTTCTTTTGTTGCATTAGATACTAATTATTGCCATTAAGAAATTATTAGGATACAGCATAGAAACAGAATTGTGGTTCTAGAATGCCTGATTATGAAGAAATGCAGTATCTTGTGGTGGATTTAGATTAACAATGTATGGGATTTTCAGAAAAGTTTAATTAGAGTTAAATACTGAGGTTAAATTCAGTATGTCTTAATACAAATTAGTTTTTAGATGGGGCCGACTGATCTCAGGAAATTCTGTACTATGCCACTGATTCTTTATATAGCTTAGTAGGATACTAACACAGTAGTTTATAAGAATGGATCAACATTCCAAATCCATAGTGGACCAGATTTTTGCAGCGTAAAATGCCTCAATAAATGTATTTTTCCAACTATGAAAAAAAGAAAAATAAATTAGTGCAATGCTTTTTTATCCAAGCTACAGAGCAACTGTGATGGTTTAAATGTCATAGTTGGGAAAAAAGATTCATGTGGTAAGACAGTCCTAAATTTTCATTGAGGTACCTGTTTTTACATTCATTTAGCTATTTCAAATTGTTTTATGTAGTTTTTACTCAGGTTAAGTACCTGTTTCATCATCCATGCAATTGCAAGCACCTGGGAATGTCATGCCTAAAGGAGGAATGTATTGTGCTCAAAGGACAGTGCTCATTGAAGCTAATTATTTTTCAAACTAAGTGACAGGCAAGAGTATCCTAATTGCTCCTTCACACCACAAATTTCAGCTCCTGCTTTGTGTCAGTAAAACAGGTATGATCAATTACCTGCTTTATATTACTCCTTTGTGAAATAAAGCATCTGCCTATAGGCAAGCTTAACCTTTCAGCAGCTTATTTAAGAACATGTTCAAGAGTTCAGCTCCAAGATCTTGCTTTTCCAGATTAATGTTCTCCAGCAGGCAGGAGGAAGAGGTGCAAAATTAAATGGCCATCTACAAGTAAGAATATATTCCCTTTTACAGCTGAAAACTTTGTCCAAAGACAACCACCTGACAAGAACACACACACTGATGTAGACTTAATGCTACAAATGAAAGCCAGTGTTCCACATGTTTACATGAGAACATTTGAAATGTATACTTCTCTAGTTACTTAACCTATCATGATTTGTCAGTGTTAATTTTATTCTTTTTCCTCGATAGTTTAAAAAAAACCACAAAAACATTGCTCATCCTTGCCAATAACATTTCAAAATGCTTAATATTAAAAGCCTTGAAGGACTTTTCAACCTTAGTGTTAAAAATTAAGTAAAATGTCATGGAAAAAACAGGCAATGTTAGATCATACTGTTCCCAAAATCCAGTACTAACATAAGGCAACACGTAGATATGACTTTGTAAATTTTTAAAAATTCCCAAGAGAGCATTAACAGAGAGCAACTAATTCACTATCTTTTGCTGACAAACCACATGGAGTAAATGCTATTTTGATTTTTTTTTTTTTTTTAAATAAGATCCTCCCTAGTTTCTAAGGTTTTCAATAGTTTGATTGAACTGGGATTGTTCAGATTGCAGTAATTTCCGGGACAAATATATTACAGTAACAATCCTATCAGAGAAAATGCTTGTTTTTTTTCAAGTTCATAGCTTCATAGTGTTGAGGGACAAACAGACAGAACTAAGCTTAAAGAAGAAATGTGAACACAAAAATTAAGATAACTAGAAGAAAAAAAAAAATCACTTGAAAAAGCCCTTATTTCCCTAAACATCTGAAATTAAATAAAATTTTCAAATGAATTTTTCAAACTGGAAAGGCCTTTTCTTATTACAGTCTCCAGTCATCTGTTGCCTTTTTAAAAGCACGTCGTAGGTAACACATGTACTTTGTAATAAAAAACAGGATCCCAGAAAGTGTGGAAGGGATGATGATTTGTCACCATATTAATTTCACAATTTTCCTTGGAATTTCTCTGGCATAACACAGCGGTGTAAATTAATTTTCCAAGCAGAGACTTATGAATGGTGCTCCACATTTTAATGGCTGCAGTTACAACTAGAGGCTTCTGTATCTTTTTCCTAATGAATGTTTCCTTGCACCCAGGAAGACAGAATACCAAGATTATAAAAAAAGGAAAGTAACATTGATAAACTATTCAGACAGATTATTATTAAGATTAAATGTTACAGATTAAAAAAAAAAAAAGTCTATCCAGTCTCTTCAGTTAAGCAGGGCTGAAATCCTTTGGCTGAATTCTCAGAAGAATCCATATTGACATACAACAGATTAAAGAGTTGTATCAGATTAATCAAAGAGTTGTAACAGATTAATCAATGTTTAAATAAACAATTAAAAACTCTCAGTATCAGACAACATACACTATGTTAATTTCTTCCCTTTGTTTTATCACTTCAATATAAAAGATTTTCATAACCAATGTAAATTTTATGTGATGCTCTAATAATTTGCTGTCAGTCCTACTAAACAAATTTTCCATCAAGTCTTGAAGTTTTCAGAAGTTGAGAAACATCCTACACATTATACTTTCCCTTCTTGATTTCATTTGCATTAGAGGAAGATAAAATATATCCTAGTAAATGTATTTTATACCAATTTAATAAATTTTAGTTAAACCTAAACATTTTTATTTATAAAGATTTCTATTGGTTCTTTTTAGGTCTTTCAGCTAGCTAGAATGTAAGAGTGGAAAGTAAGAAAACAGTACATTGCTTGTCAATCAAATTTCTAGCAAAAATATACAAATTTTAAAGACTAGCAACACCAGTTCTATTATACCACTTTATACTGCTTTTTAGAGTATTCTAAGATTTTTTTAACATAGAAATTTAGTTCACTTAAGGATATTTTGTTATAAAAGCATTTGTTTTACTCTAAGAGCAGCAAGGTAATTAAAGACTTAGCAATCACAAATTACACTAAGAGAATGTTACTGCATCCTGACACCACATTCTCTGAAGGATTCTACCAGGAAACGTTCATCTGCTTCTGCAGATACAACCAAAATGCTGGGGGGGGAGGGATTCACAATACATCTTTCCCCCCTCCCCTTTCAGTATGAATCACAACTTAAAGTATAAAATGCAATAACAATCCTACCTCTCTCATTAAGACTGTTTAGCACTGCTCTCTCAAGCTGTTCTTCTTCAGTAAGTCCACCTGTATACTCATAGTAGTTCCTTGGTGTTCTGTATTGATATCCTGAATAGCCATAATACTCTGTAATGAGAACACAAAATAAAATAAACTACTCCTACCAAGCAGAAGACTCTGAAATGAATTATTACCTTTATGCTGTCTTTCTTCCACAAATTATTTCATTTGGGAAAGCAAAAAAAAATTAGGATTCAATAACTTCTACAATATATGTCATGAATCCATTCCTATGATTCTATGCTTCTACTGTAGAGTCAGACTGGTAACAGAGGAGAGAAAAAAACAGAAAAAAAAAGATCAAACATCTCTGGTTTTTATAATGATCATGAACAATTGTCACAGAATTGCCATTTTGTATTATTCTCCAGCAATCTGAAATTCTGCCATTTCTCAAATGATCTCAAATAGCTTCTGGTTAGAAAAGATTTTTATTTTTTGTAATCTGTATTAGTAATTTTTCACAAACTTTAAAAGCCTTTAAGTCACACTGGTTACACTTAAGAGACATAATTCTGCAGAAAAATAAAACTGTAGGATACCATTTAGCTGTTCTATGTATGTATATATGCACACTCTGGATGCAATCTTCACGTATTCCCCTCTGCATGAAGTTAGTATGAACAAACAGTTCCTCAGCTATAAATTTTTTTTCTGTAGACTGTAAAACCGAATGCATGAAGACTAAAAAATTCTAGTACAAAAATCATGAAGATACCTGATTTAAAAAAAAGGATGTCATATTTCATATTTGTTCTATTACTGTAAATTTTTATGTTTGATGTTTTATACTGTTACCAAGTTGCAAGTGCTCAGAATCAAAAAATATTTTATGAGAAAAAGTTTGGTAATACCAACATGCTCAAGGGGCTCCTATTAATCCAAATAAACGTCCTAATACTTTATTCATGACCTTCATTTTGAAAAAAACTAATTCAGTTAATAAATATTTTTAAATTCCACTTAAAATATTTCATTCTTCTGGTCTTGTTTCCTTGTACTGTTTCATAAAATCTGATTGTATGTTCAGCTATTTTTCTATTTAAATTTAAATTTATTCTATTTAAAAATAGACAGTAATAAATCTGCAATACCAGAAAATGAAAAATTAATCAAGGTAAGGATGCACTGTATATGCATCATTAGGCTATGACACTAGAGAGAGCTTCCTTAATCACAGATGGCCACATTTATTACATGTATCATACACCAAGCAAATGGCTGCATCTTCCACAGAGACTTCTGCAAACAGAATGACAAAGTATATACACATGAAATAAACAAACACAACTTCTAAAAAATTCTAGTTCTAAGTCATTTTAGATAAATGAACTTAGTACACACAAATTAGTTACCTCCAAAGCGAAGCTTGGAAGGCAGGATAACTCAGGTTAGCCCTCTCCTATACCTCCCTTTTGTCCCCAGCTCCAAGAAACAGCATGGCTACTTTGGAGACTGCCCAAGACATGCAAAAACCCCAAGACTTTCTGGTTGTCAACACACAATAAAGTTTTTTTTCTTTTCAAGTGCTGTGTAGTCCCCCACCATGCCAGATTAATTACATGAAATCTCTTCCCTTTTCCCTGCTTAGCAAGAGCTGTGAAGAAAAAAAGTAAGGGGCTATGCAGAATCTGTTCCTATTCCACAAGGGTCTTTCACACTCACCCAGGCTCCAAGCAGCTGGTGTTTGTATTTGTTCACCCACCAGACTATACTGGAATGCTGATGGAAGATGTGGTCTCCCTGAATATGGAATACAGAGGAATGCAAGCAGCACACCTGGGCCCTGGGGCACTGAACAGTGCCTGTATTTAGGTGAACATCTCCAACTGGGCTGAGACTGCCAGTCATGAGGACAGGCAGCTCCTGCTCACTACAGAGTCTGTGTTCACATCTTTTTTCATTTCACTATAAATTTTGTTTTATTTTTTGGCTGGGTTTTGTTTTTTTGCCTTCTCACGTTTTTTGACTTAAGAACTGGAACAATGGAAATTTTGGATAAACATACTTGAAGTTACAACAGTCCTTGTTGCTTTTGGTATGGAAAGTAGGTTCAGATCTTTTCCTCAGGAGCTGCCAAGCAATTGCTTCAAAAATATTCAAGGGCCCATAAGTTCCCTTTTGGGAATTATTTAATGTCATAAAAAGAGAGGTAGATCATAGAAGACAAAATGTGTCACAGAGAACAAAAGCAGCACTAACTTTGGCTCAGTGTGGCTCCAGCAGAAGCACATCTCACTTACAAAAGACTATAAAAAACCCCCTGCATGATTAAACATCAGAGAACCATAACAATGATCAAATATATGAAATAGTTGTCATATAAGCAGCCATATAGACTACAAATTTTCAGCCAGAGAGAAGACCATGGTGATTACAGGAGTGAAGTCTGTAGACTATAGAACCATAAAGAATATGAGGAAGTACATAAAGAATGAAGGTTTGGTTTCCCTTCCCAGAGAATAATTAATGTGCACCAAATGAAATTTGCAGCTAGCAGGTTCCAAACAAAAAAAATCTCACAGATTTTACACTAGAAAGTAAACTGTGAAAATCTTCTGTGATGTTTTAGGTGTTAAAAGAGTTCATACCAACTCAAAGAGTTTTGACAAATTCATGGAAGAAGAAAACATCACAGGCTATTAAAGCCAAAACTCTCCCATAAAACTTTGAAGTAGAAAAACAAACAAACAACTCCTAAAACTTTCTGCTGAGAATATTCTTCAGCCACAAGCCTCTACACACTGACAGGTATTTGAGAGAGTTATCACTATATATTTATCCTGTTCTCACAGCAGATGCCTAGGAAAGAGTATAACGAAAAAAACTGCATGAAAGAAGATCCACAAGGCTATATATCCCTTAGCTATAATCCAACTCATTGCCCTTTTCTCATCTGGCTTCCCTTCTGCCCTTCCCAGACAAGGCCTCCACATATTATTTCTATACACTCCACATATAATTGCTCAATGTTCTGCATAAGAAGTCAATCAAACATCCTACATACAAAGTATGTCACTATTCCAACTATCCATCTATATACTGTGAAGATACCCTAAATATATTCTGATGGGGAGTGAGCTTTTTATATGTAAATTACTTGATTTACAGGAAGTGTGCAAAGGAAGTTTCTTGTCAGAGGGGAAGGAAAAAAACCTTTCTAAAATGGAACAGATAAAATTGGCAGATTTACCAAGGTAAAAAAAAGGCTGCTTTCAATAGGCACAATTTCCTCCCAGTTGTACCTTCTGCAAAAGGGGTGGTAGCTCTGCATGAAGTCATGACCTTAATTTGAGGTTTTTAGCCTCTTGAAAAAAATACATCCACACTGCCCCTTAAGAAGGAAAGGTGAGACATGGCGATAGAAGTACGAAATTTAGCAAATAAACGTATGTTTAGAATATTTTGTATATGTTTCCATTTAACTAGCTCTGCTATAGGTTCTCCATCATTAACAAAAAGGATTTTTCTCTTTAAAAGCTGAAATAAGTTTTGAGATAAGTGGGCAAGAGTATTTACCTGAAAAGTAGTCCCTTGGCCTGGCAGGTTCAGTAAATGAAGAAATGCCACCTAAGAATAATATATGTATTATTAGAGTAAAATAGTTAGGTTGTCTTTATGAAATACAAAATCAAATTTAAAGTAATTTCAGAGTCTGTTTCATAAGATACTAGTATGGTACAATGGGTATCTGAAATTTTTTTGTATCATTGAGAGAATATAGTATTGGTAAGCTTGTATGTTCTAGATTTTAGAGTAGTGAGGCATGTTTAAGGAACATTAGAAACCTGCAAACCAACTTAAATGCTCTCCAGAAAACAATTTCTCCAGTGCGATTGTACATTGGTAAAAACAGGTTAAAGCACAGAAAACTGAGGACTGGAATAACATTGCACTGTTTCTGCCCTGCTACACGGGAGAAAACTATGACCTATGCACTGGAACACTCCAGGTCTGTCACACAGCGACTTTCACACCAGCAGGATCTCCACAGCATCTGTCACTAACAGTCTCATGGGTTTATTCAGAGAATTCTAGAATTTGGTTTGGAAGGGACTTCAGAAGATCCTTAGTCCAGTTGCCACTCAGAGCAGGGTTAGCCACGAGATCAGGTTACCCAATCAGGGCTTTATCTTGTCAAGTCTTGAAAACATCCAAAGATGGAGACTGCAGACCCTCTCTTGGAAGTCTGATCCCATGCTTGACAGTCAGAACAGTCATCAGATTTATGCACACACCTGCCCTTGTGCCACAGAAACATGCAAAATTGACATTTAATTTATGTGACACTACATCTGTTCACTCCATTGAGGTAGGAAATCTGATGCTTTGGTCTCTGTTTTTCCATTTGAACCTGCTAAGCAAGACTTACAGAATGTATCACCAAACTGCAGCAAAACCTCGTGTGAAAAGCATACACATCTCAACAAATAATTTCCCACTATACAAACACCATACCCATGGTCAACTTGATGGCACAGTCATGACTAAAGTACTCAAAATGTTAAGTGATCACACATAAAAACCAAACATTCTGACAACCAACCCCCAGCACAATGGTGACAGGGTTTGACAGAGCTTAGACTTCCAACTAAACCCATTGTAATTTATGGGAGTGGTGACATAAAAGATCACAAGGCTTTATTTTAAAAAAACCTGTTAGACTAAAGACATTTAAAGAGGTCTAAAGATGTCATCTTTTTTTAAAGTACTACTACAATATGTAAACCTGTAGTATTACACTGTAGGAAAGCTTAAGAATTCTGGAAACAATTTCTCAAGCATCTCACAACCTTTTTGAAGCTCTAGAGACTCCCACTACCGTTGATGCAATTAGCAGAAATCAACATGCAAACTTATTGTGCTCTGGCATGTCTTCACAGATTTATCACCTTTCATTTAAAATGACATTTTCATTGACATCTCACACAAAACATTTTACTCTAAACAAACATTAAAAAGGGGTTTAAAGTTATTCCTCTAAATAAAAACAGAGAGACACAGTTATATCATCCATATTTAAGATGTTGTTCTTTTGTACTCACTTCAATAACCAGAGGATTATTTGCTGGAATGGCCTAAATTTCTAGATTCAAGACTCAATGAATTTAAATAAGTGTCTAATGCAGATTTTACAAATTAACCAAAATCATATACCTGCACAGGCTTTCATGATCTTTTTCAGAGGTCCCATAGTGTACATCAGTCCAACAAGAATCCCTGACAGATGCCCAGCAAAAGAAGTCCTATACAAAAAAGAAAATCTTGTGAGTGATAAAAAGGAAGGCTTTTTTTCAGGCATCCTGAGGGGACTACAGAATCTGTTGTAACATAGAAAGTCCCTGACTGAGACTAAGCATAGTGAAATGACCTGACTCCAAGAACATAGTGCTAAGTTTTGTTTCTCATAACTACCCTAAAATTCATAGATACAGGTAGTTTCAGAAAACTATCTAGCAAATATCCTGAAGAAGCTGGGACAGAATTGGTGAGAGCATTTTAATTGCTTTTCTTAAGGACGGAATACTGTTTCCCTAAAAGCACTTAAAGCATGAGGTAGGACACTGGTTTTAATCCATAAAAAAAGTAAATCCACAGAATCTTTAACATCTAGGTAGGGTCTACCAAAACCATTCAGTTTCAAGTGAAAGCATAAATACTGGATGATGAACACAATCCTACAGTAAGTCTAAGATAAGCATGAATATAGATGTGTTGCAATATTTGTAACAGTGCCTTTAAAATTAAAAGAACAATGGGTGAAACGAACCTTTTCTATACATACTAACAATTTCTTTTGATGACCACTGCCATTTGCATTAGAATGAAAATGCTCTAAAATCTTTGGGAAATCATCAATGGGGAAGCACACGTTTACACTACAATAAGGAGATTTGCTCCAAGTATTCCTGGGGTACTATGTAAATTCATAAACCAATTTTCAACAAGCAGACTAAGGATTAAACTCGTATGTCTAATCAGGTTTAACAATTTATTAAGAGTAAAGTCTTTTGGGTTTAACCAGGTTTAAATATTATTTCTAAATGGATCAACGCTATTGATGAAGTTAGACAAACCAATACACTAAAACATTAAGATTTCTTAGCATATGCAGTTAAAAATAACTCAGACCACAGAATTTATACTGACTGTCCAAAGATTGAACTAACTGGAAGCTTTTTGCCTTTATAAGGCAGAAATTAAACCTCTCTAACATAAAAATAGATTTAAACATTGCACCTCTTACATCTGTCAGAAGCTAAGAAGAGTGACACAGATGATAGCATGTATGCTCATGACAATACAACTTCCAGGCATCACTGGTAAAAGTGTATGAGAAAATATGAGTGTCACTAGAGGGAGATAAACATTAAATCTAAATTCATTCTTTTGCCACCTACTTAACTGCAAAATTGTGTTCTGTTAGGCAGACCTAGAGTTTTCTCCTGTAAATAACCTTTAATTTAAAGAAACTTCTATTATCAACATATGCCAAAATAGGCTTTTTGCACTATTCATAAGAATACCAATGAGTTAACTAGGTAAGAAGGGACTTCTCCTTTTCAGTTACATTAGTTAAGAAACATTCTCATGATTGCAACGTGATGAACTACTGCCCTTTTCCTGCTACTTAATGAAGAAAAAATAATAGGTTTTTTTCCACAGTACAATTCTCAGTTATATAACAAGCTGAACTTCAAATGGAAACAAAAACATAGTTCTTGAGGTTTTAAATGACATTTCTTTTTTTTCCTAAATGTCAATGAGCTTTATCAATATTAACTAACGTTCTCTCTGGTACAAAGAAATTCAAATGGTGTCTCAGTTTTTTGTTTGAAAATGTAGATATTCCCAGAGATCTTATCTCAACTACTAACTTTGTGCTCGCCATAATCATGCAATATGTATAAACACTATTTCCTCAACACAATTTCCATCAAACTGATGTGTACATTACTTCAGAAAAATCTTTTAAGCAGATTTAATTTTTCGTTTTCATTTGGCTGTGCAATTTCCATGAGCACTGGTATCATTAGAAGGAAAACCACTTGGACTGCATCTGTCTTTCACGTACAAGAAATTTTGACCCAATATTTCCAGGACTCTCAGTATTAATTTTTATATTAATATCATTACAGTATCCTTACATAAATAAACAGCAATTCTCCACTGTTGATATATTTATCCTGAATTGCTTTTACTCTGTGGTGTCTATCACCTGACTCAACAAATGCCAACTGATCAAAGTCTACACGGATGACCTAACTTCCATAACTTCTTCCCAACAGAAAAGCCCCAAGTCTGGCAGACTTTATTATTTATACACGCAATTATACCATAAGACATAGCAATTATTTAGCAACAGAAGTATGTCTTCAGCTTGAACCACTGCTAAAGTATTCTGTGGTAAGGTCTTATTTCTACACATCTCTTTTTCCAAGACTAGACTGGGACGCACACTTTCACCAAACAAGCAAACAGGAATAATATCAGTGACATACTACAGCAATTTAGACCATTTTTATTTTAAAAACAATTTTTGACACCATAGGAATCAAGTCTCATACATTTATAATGAAGTTTCTTTCAAAACTTCATTGTCTAACACAACCAGACGTAACTAATATTTGAATTTTAACTCTGGTCTAGGAAATGTTCTATGTGCTACATCACAGTTTCTGATGAGAAGAAGCAAGTCTGTTTTCCAACTTAAGTCTTTCAGAAACGTGGAACGTTTTACACAATGTGATTTGGTAGCTTCTAAGTTTTGCGTATGTACTTTGCATATATTCTGCAATATGATAGATGCTTACAGAATATTATACAAAAAAAATTACTGATTTGCAACCAGAACTCCAGAAGAGAACAGCACTGCTCTCAGAGGTAGGGGGAGATGAACTGTGCTGCCAGAACTGAGCACATGGGAAAATTGAAGGAGGTGATTGGCAAGACTGCAGGATGGTAAAACTGCACAAAATTTGCAGAACACTGGGTGATAGCTTGGTCATAAATTAGAGGAGTGACTACAACAAATTGGCAGAAGGGACTAGGACGGAAATAGGAAGCAAACAGTGAAATGCTGTTTTGCTAATGAAGCCCTTGGTACTACAGTATATTAGTTTAGTTATTTTGCTGAAAACACATGTCCCTATTTTGCTTGTCCATCAGCTTTTTTTACCTTTCCTCAAATACTCAGTAATACCTTCTGGGCACAATATTCCAGGCAGTTGAGGTTTTTTAATTTTATTTTGAAATGTGGTCAAAGCAGAAGTTGTTAAGGAAAAAAGCAGACTGTAGCCTCAACACTCCATCTGGATACCAGCTAACACTAAACACACTTCATAACATATTTCAAATTACTTCAGCCAGCCCAAATATCTGTGAAATATTAAATGCACTTACCCTGGGGAGATTAAATGAATTGCCACCAGCTCCACCCAACAAGCATATTTACTGGGTATTGGCCATCCAAGGACACTGCTGACTCTTCCTGGATTGTAATGGTTGTTGAGAACTTTCAAAGCAAACAGAACTCCTGCAAATAAGAAGACATCACATAGAGAGAGGACTACTGGTGCCCAAATAGTAAAGAAGTTAACAACTTAACTGAAATTGAAGTACCATGCAGTTTCACAGCCCCATGAAGCTGTTTTTCCCATGATACTTTTCAGTGACTTAAAAAAAGGATAAAAAAATTTCTGTAAGTTGCTTTTCAATGTCTGCTCACCGTAGCCACTCAGGTATTCAAACCAATACAAACATAATTTTTAAATGGGAGTTCTAGTTGACATAATAGAAAAGATTGAAGTCAAAACTATTCTGTCAGCTGAGAAAAACCATTACTGAAAACAAGGTAAACATATGCACATGAAGTGTACCACAAAGCTCAAATTCTGCATTAATGGAAAATCAGCTTACACGTATTTCAGAATTTTTTGTTGCTGAAAAGTAGATAAAAATCACCCTTAATCACAGTAATCATTCTATTCTAATTGACAGAAACTGTTTTATCATGCAAGCAATAGCTGATATGACAGAATGAATTTGTATAATTTATAGGAACTTGCAAAATGTTTTGAAGAAGCTCCTCTTAGAAAAGCTCACACAGTTTTTAAACATATATATATACACACACATATTTGAAAATTGTCAAGGAAAATATATGACATGGAAAAGACAGAGCTGAACATCAATACACCAAATAAAAGTGTTAAAAATGTTTCCTTCACTCTCTTATACAGCATAGAGAACAAGAGACAAAACTCCTTTATCTATCCAGTGATGTAAATATTGTTATTCTAGGATCAAATATAAGAAGCAATGTGTGCATGCACATAAACACATTTACACTATTTGCTGATGATAAAAACTAGACTTGTTCAGAATCTATCTAAATACACTCAAGGGGATAAACATTCTAAACTATGCTGCTGCTGCTATTGGAGTCATCTCCATCCAATCCACCCTTGGCTCACTGGAATCCTGCCTGTACACTTTTGTTTGTTTGTTTTGGTTTTGGTTTTTTCTTTGCCAAAGCTTTAAGTGTCCATTGGAACTGACCTGGTGTATTGTCAGGTTCTACCCCGGGGGACAAAGGGCAGGTCTGTTTCATCATATATAAAAAATATATATATATATATCAAGGCATCCTAAAACTGTTAAAACCTTGTATAGACAATGGGTCATAAATATACTTGCAGGTCAGCTCTTAAAGAAACAATCATCAGAAAAATACACATTTTCTTTAACATCTGTTCCATAGATATGACACTTGTCTCAATGGAAATTACCTATCCTGAAGGTCATGTTGAGAATGTTGAAGGTTTAGAAAGATAACTACAAATCCTGTCAGAGCTACTTTCATCTGCTGCCCTAGTAATGAAATAATGATCAATTGCATGTGCCTATAGGCTGCAGTCCCACATTTCCAAGCTTGGAATTCTGAAAAGGTGCTGCAGAAGTTAAGCCACATCAGAACACGTTGCAATCTTCATGCTAGATCTGAACTGTCTTGCAGAACATGTAAATTAAAATCCATTTAGGTGGTCCTTAACGTGACAAAAAGCTTGACTTTATGTCTTCTGCACAAATGGCTTAGAACATCAGAGGCTGAGTCCCACTTTCTTTTTATATATATATATTTAAAAAAAAAAAAAATTCTATACTCCAGCCAATATTGTAGTATTGCTCAAAAGTCTCTTGTAAGAAATGATATGGGGACCCAACCTGGCTGATAACCAGTGCTTTCCCTGTCTGCCACACCACTGCTGCTCAGCAGCTTAGTCCCTTCTGCTGTACTGGGAAGCCATAAACTTGCAACACCTGGATACCTGTATGACTAAATTTAACTTGCCTTCAGCTGGTTCAGGGAAAGGAACATGGAAGCTGCTGACTAAGAAACTGGAGACCAATCTGGTGAGAAGTACTGTGTAAGAATTAACCCTAAGAAGTCCAGCTGGGACTAGACTTAGTACAGATATTTTGGTCATTTTGTCACTAATAATAAAAATACAGTAGAGCTCTGCAGCCACTGTTGGGGAGCAGCAGGTGCTAAATCCTCCACAAAGGAATATCCCAAGGGAACAGAGCAGCAGGCAGGTACAGTCCCTAAAGAAGTCATGCACAGTGACAGTGAATGCAGCTGGCCAGGAGCCCAGATCTCCAGACACATCCTCCAGACAAAGCAGGGCCCAAAGAAGTCAGGAAGAGAAGCACATTGCTCAGCACAGATGCAGTGTTGCTCAGACAGGGACAAAGCAGAGGGCTTGTGCTTAAAAGCAGCTGCTCCCAGGGAGGCTTCTCTCAGCCAGCTCACACACACACCTCTTTTCCTGCTGGTCTGGGGTGGGTTGCAGCTGCCCCACACCAGAGCTGTCCTCAAGCACAGGCACCCAAACCTCTGAGGAGAGAAGGTTGCACTCAGGGCCCTACAACAACTATGAAGGCCTATCTTAGAACTGGGCATGTCTCATCACCAAGGGTTGGGTGACCAGAGAACTTAAGCAGCTCCATCCAAATGAGCAACTACCAGGATGCTCCAACTAGTACCAATGCAAACACCAGTAAGAATCCTCAGAGGTGCTGAAGCACCTTTCTCAAGAGTCTGAAAAGGAGGGCTTGCCTTCTAATGTTAGGTCTCAGTGGCAGCACTTGAAGTATAAGCTTTAAATCACCACATACGTGCACCTGGATGTACACCTATCCATTTTCTGTATTCAACAAATACTGATATGTAATACCTATAAATATTTACATACATAAGTTGGACTGTGGATCTTACCTGAAAAACCTACAGCACAATTCATTTCATATGAAGGATCATCCAGAACTTTCACAAGGAGGAATTCCAGCACCATATATACAACTCCAATCAGCACTGAAAATACTGCAATTATATATGCAAACCACATGCTCTTAAGCTTTCTTTCCAGCATAATTCCTTTCCAAAGCATGGAAATCATGTTATAATATAAATGCCAGTCATCTGCATGGTGGACAGGAGAAAGCAGCAAACGTTGCCAGTTCTTTTTGTAGAAGCCTTCATGGACACTGATACACACTTCAGGCAGTTCCCCCACAGGACTCAGAAAGAGAAAAATATTCAGTGCAAGCACCCCAAGGGTAACAGAAGGAATATTCTGGAGTCCAATTTGAGAAATTTGATAAAGTAGCAAAAGCAGCCCAGCACTGACTCTTCCCTGCCTTCGCTGCATTATTTGTATTCAGAGAGATGTGAAGATTATTCCAATTTTCAGTCTTTTGCTTGAATTCAAAACCATACAAGTTTTGGAAATTCTGAAAGAAAAAAGATAACTTCATTATTATACTTATACAGGGGTGTTTTCAAGATCGTGGCTACTTTTTTTTTTAAACAAAGCAGCCAAGACCTTTTTTGAGACCTTTTTTTTTTTTAATCAGAAATCCAAATCAATCAATCAATCAATCAATCAATCACAATCTTTACACTAGTGTAAGATACAAATAAAAGGATTTTGCACAGATAATCCAGACCATCATTGTGAGAAACAGGTTCTACAACTCCTTTTTCATATCCCTGGATGGACTTGACTTATTCTATGAAATTCCTGGGTGTTCTAAATATGTTCTCAATATCATGAGATTCACTCAGATTATTACAATTTCAAGAAAGAAACCAGTCAAAAATTCTCCAGATCCTCAGTTTTCAGGATTCCCATCTTTGCTGCTTATGTATTTTTTTCCTTTACCATTTTGTCCAATATAAATATTCAATACAAGCTAAGAATGAAAATTAAAAGTTACAATTTCAAAAAGTAAGAGAGACAGCTATATACTCCTAAATGTTAGCTTTGAACAATTGTATTGTTTTCCTAGTTACTAGCATTCAAAGTTTTAATTTAAAAGTAGGCAATGGGAAAAAAAATGTAGGAGGAAAGCATGTGAAAGAACAGCATATACAATTCCCAGTTATAGAAAAATATTAATCTCTGCTTTATTTATGCCAGATAAAACAGAAGATCAAAAAGGGGCTACAGAAGTTCTGGATCTAGCTAGAAAGGGGATTATTATGACAGAAACTGAGAAAGGGCATCAAGCTCACCTGTGCAAGCCTAGAAAGAGGGGAGAGAGAAAGGTACATTGGAGAACCCAGCACAAGGTGTTGTGGAGTTTTAGAGTGCAACCACCTGCAGAAGACAAGAAGAAACACTCAATTTCCACTAGTTTCTGAGGGCTACCTCATCTTGCCCAGTCCTATATCCTTGGTTCTCAAAACTCTACACAGTGGCACAGAAATGGCCACTCTTGTCCACCTCTAGGATGCCAATTCTTTGCTGAACTATTGAAGATACACAATACATTATTTCCCATAATGTAAGTATCAGCTGTGCAGAGCCAGCAAACTACACTTACTCTGCAGAACTTCACCACCTGGTTTCAAATGAAACATCCCAACACCCGCTTCACTTCCTTTTCCATTATTTAAAAAATAGTTAGAATAAGTTGCTGACACGCAAACTTTTTATTTAGTTTAAACTCCTTTTCAATTCATCACATCTAATGCTTCCTCTTTAAATATTTTTTAGATAACAAAGCAACAATCTATTTCCTCTGGAAAACAGCAGAAAAAACTTACACCTTTATATGGAAGAATGGACAACAGCTCAAAATGCAACATTTTATAATCTACATTACATCCATTAGATTGTCTGAACCAAATTTCACATTTCTACAGGCTGTTGGTACGCCTGCAAGCACTTTACTAAACACTTTTCTTTAGGTATTCACAGTTTCATTAACAACTTGATTGGGCTGCACCAGACAAAGTAACTGAACACATAGGAAAACAAGAAATCACCTTTAAATGGTGTCATCATTTAGCAAAATTATGAAACTTGCACAGGGATGAATATCAAACATGATCAACCAGATGTACCTTCTCTACAATTTAAGTGAAGCTGACTTCCATCCTAGTTCACACACATTTTAATTAATACCAGTTCAAATACTTAAGTTCAAGTTATTCTACTACCTGGATTTCTCTTTAAAGTGAATTAATACTTATTACAGCACTTTAAGAAAAGAAAGGCCTACCATCCCTAAAACAACTGTAGCAGAACAGAAGGTAATTAAGTCTATTTGCTACATTAAAAGGAAATTCACTAACTACACAGGTGCCTTTAACAGGTTTCTAATTCTCAGAATTTAATTAGAGACCTCAGCTGTATTGTCTACAAAGTTCAAATGAGCTAGGATCTCTTAAAGGATAAATTGATTGTTACAGATAATTAACACTGTTGGCCTTTTCAGTCTGAAAATCAGTGTTCCAAAAAGTACTTACCAAAAGCTGTAACTTTTTCCTCATTACATGCCCTGATACAAGGCAAACCAACATCCCCAAACTGTTCTTACATGCATCTGCCCAAACCTCTGTCTTTTATCACTGACACAGAGACATTTTTCCCCCCCAACAAAAAAGTTGACATTAAAACTCAGAATTGAAAAGTCAACATCACTTAAGCCTAAATTGTGTGGAAACCTCAAAATCTTGTCATACCATGTTCAAATTGCCAGAAACTAATGTCTTACTACTTAAAACCCTTCCCTCACACCGCTTTTGATACCCTCTAATTTCCAATTCAAATACTTTCAACATACATGCACCTAGGAAAAGAAATCCTCTTACAGCACATATCTGTAACAATCATGGAACATGACTGGGAACAGAAATTACACCAGAATTACAGAAATGTCATGGATTATACATCCTTCCCATTATTGGGAGCAAACAAAAATATCAGCCAAGACCCATTGCATGTCTGATTATAAAGGAAAAAGATAAAATAAAACTAATTACTTAAGAGCCTTCTGGAATGTAACTCAAAATATATAGGGTTTCAACTGAGCATTCTTTCTCAGTCTCTACTGTTTATTAAATTCTAATGAGGCTTGAAACAATAAAACATTTACTGCTTATTCTTTTTTAAAAACATGCCACCCACTTCATAATGTACAAATTTCTACAACAGACTTGAAATGGACATTTGTCTTGTATCTAGGCTGCCATGTGTCCACATTTTTGTCACCTACTCAAGATAAAATGTCTAAACTAAACATTCCTGGAATTTGTTTTGTACTAACCAAGTGCAAAGCATTTAAACTTCACTTTGATAACTCCCCCCTTGCTCACCTGGCAACCATAAAATATTATGACTTTGTATTACTGAAAAATCAGGTAATAAAATTAACATCTTGGTCAACACCAGTTAAATGTTATACTATTTTCCCTATAGCTGCAATTTGAAGTGAGGAAAATAATCTGCCTTGCTTCCTTCAAAATTGACAGAACTACCCTGAAATTTTAAGTTTATGTGAAGAAAAAGCCACCCCATGCCGTTCTTAAAATAAAATAAAAAATAATCACATCATTATGTAAAAACAGATTTTTATGAATACACAAAGACACATGACATCTCATTCCCACCAAGACCTACAGATTTCGCTGTTACCTGCACAGCACATCCTGATGTTCAGAACCTTCTCCCTATAGCTGCTTTGCAAAAACCATTTGTAACGGAGGTACTCTTACTATTACGTAACACTCAACTTAAAAAAAAGAAAACCCAAACCCCAAACCTCAGGTTTACTCTTTTAGTTTTGAGGAGTATGGTTTTTTAAGGTCATTTCTCCATTGCCCCCACCAATATGACTGCAGTTCCTGTCACAGAGTGGCCTGAGTGTGCATGAACCTCTCTCTTTTCAGATGGAACTAAACCAGGGGATGTAATTCCACGAAGATTCCTGTGCACTCCAGAAAAAAAAAGTCATTCAGCCTTGGTGCTCAGATTAGAACTAGACCATGGTAAAAAACACTTGAAACATATAAAGGGTGAATATTAGATCCTGAGCATAAACTATTTCACACTACAGACAAGTATCAACATATTACTTGTATGTGAAGATGCAGTCCCAGGGTACATACAGACTTATCCAAGTAAAGACTGAAACAGAAATGGTGCTTGCAGGGTAAAGGAAGAGTCATACAAAGGAAACATAAGCAAACTGCAAACCCTTTAACTACTGCCCTCAAACTTTGCAAGGGAAGGAAGGCAGACACAACAGGGAAAAAAAAAAAAAAATAGAAAATTTGAAACATAATGAATCATTCAGTTACAATAAGCTTTGAAATCTATAGTCAATTACATAGTTCATAACAAAAGACAAGGTTTGACAATTATAATAGTAATTACTTTCTCAAGAATGACTTTTGGAGAACTCAAATGTGCCTTTAAAGGGCATAATGTGCTTTCATTCACAAAGGAATACTGAACTTCAAACAAAAAAACACAATGCTTCAGAAATTCATATGAGAAGTCATAAATCTGTAACACAAATGTTTTGAAATAATTTAAGGCAGTGACTACCTTGCTGGAAAGGAAAACAGCATGAAGTTAAATATCAACATTAATCAGCTGTATAAAAGGCTACGTCAGTCTTTTTTTTTTTTTTTTTTAAATAAGCCACATCTTATTTTAAATGTCTTTCAAAGTTTTCTGTGGTAATAAGGAAGTTCTTCTGCCTCATGGCTCCTTGAGTATGACAAATGAAAATGTTTTAAGAGTTCTTCAATATTCTTAAGAACTACTAAAAAGAAGCCTTTAACAAAATAAGCTTTTAAGATACCAACTTCATCATAAAAGTAAAAATTGTGAATGGTGTGACAACCACTGTTCACAATAAAATACATACTTGTTAAACAATACATACCAAAAATACTTTTTGACACCTTATCCCAAAATAAATGGGACATCTTTTAGAGGAAAGAAGGGAAAGGGACAAGGTCAAATGTCCTGCTCTGCTTCACATCTTAAGTACAAACACCTGAGGCACTAGGCATTTAGGTTTTTAATTGCCTCATTAATTTCAATCTATTTGAGAAAATACTTCAAGGCAACCTGTCCATCCTTCAATTAAACCACAGTTATTCAAGTTGTTTCATTACAGTTATTAATTTGCAGTATCACTGAAAGCCTTTCCAATTGCAGACCTGCTCTCATTCACACAAAGAAGAAAATCATACAGCATCAAAGAGCTTACCTTTAAGGATCATCATCTAAGTCTTCAAATTATTCAGTCAGCTGCAATAACAAGGAAACCACAGCAAGCAACACTTCCTTATGCCACACAAGGACAGTGTGCAGAACCAGGGCCCTTCCTTATGTCATGCTCAGGGAGCCATAAACTTGAAAGTTTTAATTCTAGCAGAGGTCAGTCTGACTGTCCAGTTCTTCGGTTCTAGAGATGCTACTGTAACACCATGAAGGGCTAGAACCAGCTGCTCATTCATTCTGTTAAACTTCCCTCAGCACCAACAAAGTTGACCGAGCACAGACTGGAAGACTTTGGAAATGAAGACCCTGCATGTCACATGTCACACACCAGCTTGACCCTCAAGCTAACACAACACACTGCAGGCAATTTATATGTTGGGCATTAGACTTAAGCAACCAGAATCACAGCAAAACCAGTGATTCCAAGCTGCAAGAAGAAAAATAAATTCTAGAAGCTTATAAAAACGCCACCTCCAAAAAAATCCTGACGTAAGGAAACCTTCAAAATTCTTGTAAAAAATCAAAACAATTACTGAAAACTTCTTCACGTTGTGTTCCAGGAAATTATTGAAAATACATTAATTCTGTGTTTAATCTACCACTAAACTCAATCCTTCTTTATCTTTCACTTTCTCCATTACCTTTGGCTGGCAACCACTGTGGAAGTGGTTTGCTCACATGCCTCAAAAATGAGACCCTGCCTGTGGTGAGCAGGATTTATTTATAACATGCATACTAGTGATACTCCCCATTTCCTCCTTTGGTGAGAAAAGATCACACCAGTGTTTTCACAGTGAAATATAAATCAGCTCCTGAAACGTAACAATCTAATAAAAAGTCTTTTCATTATTATAACTTGTTCTAGTCAATAAGCTGATTATAAATACATTTACAAAAGGAGTATGTTTTTATCATATGATAGAAATTCTCCTCAAATTGCCTATAAGCAATTTTAATGTAAAACAGAAAGGAAAAGCAGGAATCCTCATAGATTTTAATAGTTTACACTTAGAAGTTGTTTTAGCAACTTCACTTAGAAATTACTAAGTTTTCCTTCACTGGAAAAACAAACAAAGAAACTAAAGAAAAGCCACAAGAACAAAACCCAACAAACCACCTATTCAGGTTCCACACAGGAGCCTCAACTACAATATATTATCATTGTTTGGTATTTTTTAGCTCAGTTAAAAACTAAAACCAGATTGCATTCTCTATTCCTAAACTTATATGCCACACATAATAAAACAGATACAGCATTTTTTACTCAGAATTAAAATGACTATGTCAATAATTCCTTCCTTCCTTCCAAGCATCAGCTTTTGCTGAACCTCTCTGATTGTTTATTCAAAATTACTTGATCACAGTATTTTGAGAGTAGATAACAGACCTGTTACTCCTCTTCCCAGTTTTATGGAAGGGACAAAGAAAAGTATTACAGATACTCCCATCTCCTAATAGAATCAGTTACTACCTCTCAAAATGCAAGAATGCATCTACACACATATCACTGTACTGGTGAAGGTGAGGGGATATCATAATTTGAAAAAGAAATGCAATGCATTAGAACAGCAGTAGACTTCAGATTAGGCCACAATTAAGAGCTTTAACTTCACAGATGTTTATTCTAGTTAGGGTCAGGAATGTGGGGATTTTTATTTCACTAGATTGCAAAATGTATGCTGATAAAATGCTAAAATTGAGTAATTATATCAAAAGAACATTATCCTTTATTTGTCTCAACAGTTTTGTCATATAATTAAAATCAAACAATCCTTCCCTGACTCCAGAAGCGTGAAGCACAATGACTCTGACAAGTATTACTGACTTTGTGTTGCTTTGAGGGAAAATTTGTCTGCAGTCGGTAGGAGAAAGGAAGGACAGGAAGCTTACTTTCTAAATAACGTTGGTTAAATATACAAACAATTCAGAAATACACACTTTCTAGTACTAGTGTTTATGTAAACACTTGTGAAGACCTGAAATCTCTTTGACTTGATAAAATGCAGCTTCAAGAAGAACATCCCAGAACTATCTGAGGAAAACAAACTAACTCAAGTATCATTAAAGTCATTTTATAAACACCTGAATTACCTGAACTCGGTTAGCTACATAAGAAAAATGATCAAGTGCAGTTGAGGTGCACCTGTCACTGCTTCGCCTTTGACAGCGGTACAAGTTACTCCAAGATTTCGGGGTTTTTACCATTTTAACAAGGAAAGGACATAGTTCTGGTCCGATGTTTAAAAAAACAAAAACAAACAGATGATTCTTTACATAATCCGTAAAAATACTACTGTAAAGAAACGGAGTAAACAATTAAATATTAAGGGAATTAACAGGCTGCGCACATTAAGGAGTCGGAGCATTCCCCGAGCCCTTGCCGCTGCTGCGGACCGGACCGGACCGGACCGGCGTGCCAGGGTCTGGGGAGCCGGCACCACCGCCTCACTCTTCCGGACGCGGCTTCCTACTGCCACCCCAAGCGGCATTTTGCAAGAGAAAAGTCCTAGAGAAACGGGAGGGGAACACCGGGAGGTGTTTAAGCGTGAATTACGAGCTATTTTCGCCGTTTCTGAAACTCACTTCCTACCCATAAACTCCGCTCCGCCTCTGCTTTGCTCCGTCCCGGAGCTCGGCGGGGGGACGCGTGCTACGGGACAGCTCCCGAGACCTCGGGGCTTTCGGGGACGCCTTGCCCCGGGCAGACACCTCCCAAGCGCTTTTCTCTCACCGTACCCGCTCGAGAGGGCGGCGGCCGGCCGAGCACGACAGATAAGCCCCGGCTGCGCCCTTCACGGCCGTCTCCGGCCCTCACCCCACCCCGTCGGGTCCCGC
>JAAWXA010000015.1:8406540-8477041 GCA_038090715.1 Florisuga fusca | reverse complement strand
GGGGAGGAGAGAGAAGGGCGGGGGGGGAGGAGGGGGCACCGGTCCCGCCCGTGGCCCAATGCGGGACCCGCGAGGCAGAGAGAGGCGGCGGCGGTGACCGCGGTGACTGAGGGGGAGAGAGCGGGGACAGGGACAGCTGAGGAAGGGGCACGGCTGTGAGGGGAGCGAGGCCGCACAAGGACGCTTGCCCGTAGCGCAGCGCCATGTTGCGCCCTGGCTGTGGCGTCGCTCGGGAAGGTTCCGTCCAGAAACTGAGGCGATTCCTGAGGAGAAAGGGAGAGAAAAGCGCCTCCTGGTAACTTTATCTGCACTGCAGGCGGGCAGGGCGGCGTTAAGGCGAATACAAATTAGCGAAGATAAGGGAGTGTTTAAGAGTGGGCGTGGAACACCCCCCCGGATCCTAAGCAAAAACCTCTCGGCAAAGTACCTCCCGGTGAAATACCAGCTCCAGGTGGTAAAAAGGTGCCCAACTTCCCAGTTAGAAGGCTTTGAATTGTATTTATTCTAATAATGTCTGTGAAAATACCAGTTACTGCTACTACTTTCCATTATATATAATTAGGTTCCCTTTGAAAATGTGCATATGCAAACCAGTAACTGCTGTTAAGTCTCATAGTCTGCTTTAATTTTTTTCCAGCATTGAAAGCAATTAGATGAACACATTAGTTTCACTCGTGGAGAACACCCGTCACAAGTGTTAAGTGTTATTCCCCAAATTTGATACAGATCTTTAGAGGGGATTGGGAAATGAGAACTCTACAAAATGAAACTCTAAAAAAATTGTATAATATGTGCCCTTTCAGCCAGCAGCAAAAGAAGCTGATATGCATGGTCTAGTGCTTACCAATGCAATCCTCTGGGTTAGGTGAGCACAAAATGACTCTTCTGCATCAGTCTGCCAGGCTCATTTAAAGCAACCAGTACCTTTGCAGTTTCTTGCAGGTTGTGGTGGTTGTTGGTTGAGCAGTCACCTGAAATGAGAACATCCTTGGTGGTTTTCATTGTAGGTTTTAGAGTGAAGTGCCTAAGCAAGGCCAGTTTCGGACCTCACAACTAACTCAGCTAGAACATTGTTGGTCTTTCATCTTTAGTGTAGCTATCCCAGTTGCCACTAAAAGGTCAAAGGAATTAGGGCTGAAAACTCAGTTTCAGTTGATCACACGGAGCAGTGAGCTGGAGGCTGAATAAAAGCTCAGATGTTGAAGGATGAGAAGCATGAAGCAAGCTTTGGTTTCAAAAAGCCAAGGTTGGATTTCTCATTTTCTGCCAGAGTAGTGGAGGGACTTCTTGCATGGGCAAGTTTCCTTGGCCTGTATTTTTCATCCATCTAGCACAATATATGCACATTTTCCCAGCTAGGATATCCTTTCTACCCTCCAAACTGATACTCTCCATACTAGTTAAGATTCACTGCTCCCACAGTGGCCCATTGGTCAGTAAGCCAAGCTCTGTAGAATAAACCCCTGTAGTTTTAAGAAGATAAGAATAGTTTTCAACCCTCTGTTCTTCCTTTGGATATCCATCCAGCTTGCCTTGTCTCTTTGCACCTATTTCATCTGACTGTTTTAAACAAGTGTGACAGAGACTCCTGACATTATTGCCTAGTAGCGTGTTGCTCTGAATAGGCTGAAGCAGAAATGGGATGGTTGAGGTTCCTTCAGCTCTGGAGAAACTCTGGAGTCCTCGAGAAAATATTTTAGTGAATCTGAGGTGATAGGTGGAAGAAGGCAGCAAGGTTGGAGAGGAGAGACTTTTTTTGTTGGTGTTATTTTAAACCCATGAACATGTGTTGATTCATAATGGGAATCTGGGTGGGAAGCACAACTGGGAGAGGCTTATTTTTATTATGAAAATATGTGCTAACTGCAGCTCTCAAAGCAGGGAGAGGGGGTGGGACAGTATATGATGAAGCAGCCACCTGCAGTGGAGGTGGGGAAGAGAAAAGGGGCAAAAGGATACTACATTTTTCATACCTGCCCATTGAAAATATACCTGTTTCTTCTCCAGTGACTGAGCACTAGCTTACCAGGCAGCCTCAGAACAATGAGTAACTCAGATTCAGCTCTGCTTCTGGCAATAGCTTTTATGGATTCATTCTAGCACCTTTTATTTAGACTTGTGTGAACAATTGTTTTTGGGTGGAATGAAATGTTTCAGCTGACCCAAAAGTGACATTTGTTTTAATTCAGTCCTCTAAAGAGCATATTCTTTCCCTTTCAGGCAGCAATTTGTATTATGTTTGTGTTTGTTTAAAGCCAAGTCGTGGAAATGAAGACAGGCATGATTTATACATGCAAGAAACTGGGAAAAGTTCTCTTCTTTCTCAGCAATGAAAAATCAAGGAATGCCCACATAATTCACCCATGTTGTAAGAGAAGTCTCTTGGAGCCTTTCACTTGCTGAGAAACTTTTAATCCCCAGGCTATGGGTGATTCTGGGCAGCAGGGTATCAGGCCAGGACTCTTTTTAATGCCTGACTATGTGCTGGTATTGATGTTGATAAAGATTCGGGCACCCAGTTGCTCCACATAGTTGGTAAATGTCCAGATGCTCTTTTTCTCAATGGCTACAGCAGAGCACTATCCAAAATAGCATAACTACATCAGGAGAGACTCATAGCATGGTGTTAATTAATCTCAAACTATTTGGCATATAGTTCAGAAGCAACTCAGAGAGCATTATTTGAATTAATAGACTAATTGCTGCTGGTTTGGCTTGTTTTGAGCCTTACTTTATTAAGGCCCAGAACATAACTGTGGGTCTCTAGCACAAGGTTATCTGTGAGCCTAAGATGCAGGGTTGTGGAAATTTGCTGCAGGGGTTCTACCACAACTGTCAAGAGTTACATCTTGTTCTGCAGTATACAGTATAAACTCCAACAGGCCTGTTACCTCATCTGAAACAGTAAAACAAGTTCCACTGCTTCCAGTTACCATTCTTGTTTCCTCTTAACCTAAATGATTCACCCCTTCTCCCCTGGAAATGGCTCTTGGCCAGTGACCCTCAAGAGTAAATAGAGCCCAATTTTTTTCATTCTGTTTCTTTACAGTCTTTTGGGCAGCTAAAAAAAGCAGAAGGGCTCATAATTTCTCTTGAGTGCCTTCTGCTTTCAACTTTGAAAAATCCTGCTGTGATCCTAACTGCATTGTTTAGGTGTCTGATACCATTTGTAACTGCTCCTGAAACACTTCATCCTTTATGCTGCAAAGTGCAATACTTCATGCCTGGCTGAATGAGAAAAAGGCACATTAAGGAACAGATGAAAAGTAAAATTTGGATTGCTATTCTTTCCAAGAACCAAGAGGGAGGTGAGGGAGGAAAGGAAAAGAAAAAAGCTGGGTATATACTACATACTATATATACATACTGAAAGTCTATGGCCAAGTTTTCCTACTCTCCCACTCAAAGAAGTACTCATTGTCTGGTGCTTTATGTGAATTATCATTAACCACAACTTTGCTGCTCTATTCTGCTTACCCAATAAGAACACTTAACAGTCCCTGACAACACTCATAGCTTGAAATTTCAGCATGAAAAACAGTATGTAAAAATCAAACTCTTCTAGAGGTCTTCAGATGCAGTGTGTCATGAAGGCACAGTAAACAGATAGGTATAGCTGGAATTAACACAAAAAGTCTCATAGAAAAAAACGTTTTTCTTAGGCTAATATTCTTAATTCTTAACACCCAAAAGTTGGCCAGGAGGTGAGCTGCCCTTGAGAAGAGCTCCACTGAGCTCTCCCGTGAAGAAAAAAAAAAGGACCATGCATGAAGCAACACAGAGGGTGAGACGATTAGAAAATCATCCGTGTCATGTGATGCAGGAAGCTATGAGGCTGGTGTATATACTATGGTATTCCCATAAATAGAAGTGAGGAAATTGTTGCTTTAAAACTTGAATGTGTAGCTAATTTGAGCATGATCTCACAGAGGGCTGTTGTGGAGTTCCTATTTGTTATTATTTGGTTATTAAGTATAGCTTGTACATCTGAAACTCTTTGTCTATTCATTCCACTTTTAGACTTGCGGGAGCAGATGCCATACCAATCCACAAGAGAAGATGATTCAAATCAAATAAATTTCTCTCTATTTTGGGGATTTACAAAGACTTCCTCATCCCTCATAATTCCGCTCATTAATTCTTTGACTGCTGTCATAAATCTTGTATTTTGATAACTCACTCATTAGCACAGACAAGCAACATGCAACCCTTGGCAGAGCTCAGGACCTATTTTCTATATAGTAGATAGAAAGCAATGAAACATCTGGCTTCTTCACTGGAAATTTAACCCTAATACATCTGCACTTTGCTTTTCAATGCCCAGAAAAAAAAGTTATTGCTTGGATTTCCTAGGCTCAGTTCTTTTTCTTAGTTAGGCTGTATTTTACTCTGATGTACTTTCATTTCACTTAATGAGAGTCACCGTTTTCTACTGAATAGAGAATCATTAATCATACATTGTATCTCCAAACAAAATCCACAGATGCTTTTCTTACTCTAAAGGACACCCTCCCTCCTCCCCTCAAGTCCCATATTTCACAAAAGGTTTCCCACTACTCAGAGACAAACCAGTGCTGGAAATCTGTGTCTCCAAAGGCAATGGTCTCAAGAAAATAAATAATGAGGCTGCCACCAGCTGCCTTAGTTTCAAGTGACCTAACTGTTGAGATTTGCGTTTCCATACACACAAACGAGATAAGCAGTGGTCAGGAAGGAATTTTTTCTAATTACCAAATTATTTGACGTACTTAAATAAGAATTTTTAGTCAAGAAAACACACTTGCAAAATATTTTCCAGCCTGAATAAATATTAAAAGATTGATCTTTGGTGTATAATCTGTAGCAGACATGCAGCAACTGGTAGTAATTTATGAGATTACTTCATTTTAAATTATAATGCATGTATGATGATAATATGGTTAGCTGGAAATAGCATCAGTAAAGGCCAGATATTTTGTAGTGCTAAAGACCAAGTGTTAACCTATTTATCTACTACTGAACTTATTTTTCTTTCATCTATTCACAGAGAAAACAAAATAGGATTCTGTAGGTCCTTGCAGCCCTGAAAGTCTACCTCAATCTCAAAGTTACTGTCCAGAAGGAGTGATTTAAAAGAAGCACACAGTCAGCAAGGCCTTCACTGTCAAGCTGCAAGTGAACAAGGTGTGTGCAGGCTAACTGTTATAGGCTAATGTCAGTATTTCCAGTCACTGTGATAAGGCATATGCTTTGACTTGGCCACTGCCATATTATCTGTTCCACTGGTGTTAGTGAATGTAGCTAAATGATTGCAACAGAGCCAACATTTTTAATGATGATGAGTCTCAGAATGAAATTATATAATGAGTACTCATGGTGAATTGGGGGAGTTAAGAAACCAGGTATCTAATGCTGTTCAGTTACACACATCACAGTGAGGTACACTTGGAAATCCAAGCCTTGATGATGAAAGTCCATCTTTTACCCTTTATTTTAGGTCAACTTAAAGTACTGCTGAAAGCACTGGGGTACCTGTTCTGACAATAGAAATTCTATGACACTCAGTACTGTCCTAAGATTTTTACATGTCTTAGATTTTATGAATGAAGAAGTAATGACAGCTGCATCCTTTCTAATTTCTTAAAGGAATGCAGCTAACACTATTCAGAAGGACAAACAGCCAGGAGAGAGCTTGAATAGTTCAGGAAAACAATCGATATAAAAGCTTCCTGGAGACATTCAACTAAAATATAATTACTAAAGCAGCCTTGAAAGGAGGGAGTTAAATTACTGAGTGTGGTTGTGATCATTCTCATAGTTTAAATTACTCCAGTGTAAAAGAAATTAAATAGGACTTTGACTTTGCTAATTAACCACCCTACCCACAGGTGATCACAATATGTGCCACGTAAGATCCCTGTGAAAGATTTATACACTTAGAAATGACAAGTGTGTATATTAAAACTATTTTTGTAGTTTACAAGAATAGCAAAGTCCTTTGATAGCTAAGCAGGAAAATTATAGTGGGCGGTAGGGAGGGTGGGGAGGAAATTCTGCATACATTTGTAAGTAATGATTTAGACAACGTTTCCCTTGAATCAATTCATTTTAAAAGAGAACAAAGAGTTTGTCCTGTTGGGTAGCTTTTCAGCAGGGATGCCCTGCCTGCCTTCATTCAGATCTGCAACATTGTGTGGTTTCAATTAGTGGTAGCACTTGCAAAACTAGAAACACAGACATTTTGGCATGAAATCTGACTCCAAGGCAGTGAAGGGTACTTAGGATCTACTCAGGGATGGGTGGAGAAATACAATGTATTTGAAACAGTGTTGATCATTTGTCATAATGGTGTCATTTCTAAAAAACCTTGCAGTGCTTCTATAGGCTTGGCTGTTGAGTTCTTCCTTGCCTCCCTGTTCAGAGTCTGCTTTCCACTTACCCTTATTTCCTGTCTCTTTTGTCACCTAGCTACTTACTGGGCCCTCAGTTAAGTATTTCTTCAGGCTTTTAGGGCAGCCAAGTGTCCTCGCTAAACATGCTTAAAATAATATGCTACTTACAATGGTTACCATTTACAGAATCCTCTTCATTTCCAAAGTCCTTTGCAAACACTAGTTACAATAAGAACAATCTAAAACTGTGAGGGATTGACTGGTTTAATAGTCTGTCCATTCCCCTAATGTTGTGAAGCAATTACCAAAATATTCTTCTAAGGCAAATATTAATTCCTTTAAGTTTGCAGTCAGGAAAGCTGACTTCTGTTGCTATTCCACATCAATATAAGTGCCTCTTGTAATACATCTGCTGGCAGAAAAAAATATCCACTGAGATGTGTTTATACAGGAACGAAAGAGGCAACTGCTTCACAGGGTTTGAATATGTATAACTAGAATATTTTTACCAATATAGTCAATAATTTGTCTCAATAGCATATCTATCATGATACCAAAGCAATTTTACCAAGACTTCCCTGTGTGCTACTCTACTGTGGTGACTGTCAACAAATATAGCATAGCTGAAAGGAGACTACAGCACGCCCAAGAGGACATTTTTTCCAAGAGCTGCATTCCTGATCTCCTCTAAGTGACTTAGATTTGTTTCAGTGGTGCTGAAGGACCAAAAATATTTCCACCATGCGTTTGTTTTGCTTGCCTAATGTTGGTAATAGACCTTATGAAACATTGTTTTTAAATAATCACATATTTGGCAAGGTTTCATTTTGATACTTGTGGTTGCTCTCAAGCTGAAGCAAAATTTAGGGGCTGCAAATGGAAATGGAATTAAAGTGTGGATTTAATGGAAGTAAAGTGTGGATGTACTGCTCATGTCAACCCCCATGGCATTCATCTGTGGAGTTATTCATGTGTCTGGTCAACTGAATTTATTTTTTCAGTGTCTACCTCAACCATGCTTGCACAGCCATCTTAGCTTACTCGCACTAGGAAGCAGCATCCCGAACAAAGAAGCAGAGGAGGGAGCAGAAGTATGGGACAAGGTTAGACTTTCTCTTTTCCATCTACCTAAAAGAAGTGTTCAGAGAATACAAATGAGCAGTTAGGCCTCTGTGATCAAGCTTATATCCAGTGTAGTTCGCTTGATTTGGAGCTAGAATCCCACATTCATCCCACACTTCTTCAAAGACTCTCCAATGGGAGAGTTTTATTTTGCTAACACTCTTCCTTTTTACCTGACAGGTAATCCACAATGATCCACAATCATGCAAGCAGGCTTTCCCCAATTCCATTCAGACTGCTAAACAGCTTTATTGCAATTGTAGGAATAAAGACCATCACGTTTCACTGACTTAAAGAGAGTAGGTTTAATGCACTGTGCCATTTGCCACCATCCTGACAGGCCTTTTTTGTGTGTGTGATCAATACAAGTATTAATGCTAATAAAACACTTACAGAGTTTCCCAGACATAGACATGGCCCCTTAATCCTTCCCTGTACTGCTGGGGATAATCATTTTTACAACATGAGATCACTTGCACCAGTGAAGTGCATTTTAACACCTTTCACTGTTATCTATATGAACTGATGATCCTAATAGAATCCCAGCAGTGCATTTAAACTTTATTTCCTAGGTTAATCAGGCTAAAAGACAGTTAACCAAGTTTCCCAAAGGGGGCCTTCTTTACATTAAAAAAAAAAATGCTCATTGAGAAAAGAAAGGCAGTAACACTATAAAAAGAAAGGGTGTTTTTGTCTTATAGTGGACAGCATGGCACACACACACACACAAAAGTGAAATATTTTCTGAACAAAGAAGTCAGGCCAGTCCCCCTCTTTTTTTTTTGATCTTTAATCCCTTCTCTCCCAAGTAGAATAGCAAAGGAGCCCTTCTCTCTTTCTGATAAATAGCTACCAAAGGAAGGCATTCAATGCTATATCCCTTTGATCAGCACAAAGCTGTCAGCTCTTGCCATTTGTTTTTTTATTTTTTCTTGTTCCTGGTTAAAAGTGGAAGTAATACCCTCTGAAAGAAATACCCTAGGTGTTCTGCAAATCATCAGTCCTATTTTTTTCCTTGTTTTTCAGTGGCCCACCCTCCTGGCCCAAGCAACCTCCTTACTAACACCCCTCTTCCTCTTTCCACCCTTTTTCCAGAATACCCGTTTCATTTGATACACAATTCAATGTGCCAGTCTGACCTACTGGGACCTTGCTGTCTGAGACTCTACCACTACACAGACAGGGGAAACCTTCCTCTTAGCAATAAACAATGTTTACTTCCATGCATCTATCCTGCTGGAAAGAAATTTAAAAATACATCATAGGGACAGCAAAGGGAGTTGTGTAAATTAGCTTTTAATAATTTATAATGCAGCTCTAACTTTTAAAAAAGCACAACCCAAATACCACATTAAAAAAATTACGGGTTGTGCTTGACTGTGTGTCTGAGATCCCATTTTCTCCAGTCTTCAGGCTTCTGCATTTCAGATCACATCATAACATCTCAGCAGTAAACAGTTTGCAAATACTGCTGCTTTCAGACAGGTCGCTCTGTGCATTTTAAAGCAGGCTTCTTGTTTACTGCTCAGATTATCTGCAATCTGCATTTCTGCTCCTCAGTGTCAGGACCTGATACACAGCTTGCAAATATTATGCAAAGGAAATGATTCAAAAAGGCAAACAATTACAACCAAGTGTAGAACACGAGCCTGGCTGGTAATGGGAGAGCAGGGCAGAGACTTTGGTGTCTGCCTGCATGTGTGCGGAGAGTCGGAGGGGGGGAGGAACAAGAGAGTAAGGAAAAGCAGCTGTATGAAAGATCATTATTAGTAGACAGTGTCATATTCTTTGTGACATGTAATGGTGTTTAAATACCTTTGCCATTTCCCCCTGGTGATTACTGCACTGGGTGTCTTCTGTATGCCTACAGAGATATGTTTTTCAAAAATCGGGATGGAGTGAATGCTGCTCGTTGTTCTGGCTGCAAAATGTCAAACTGCAGTGGAAAGAAATACAGCATTGCAGTGGTGGTGCACTGAGGCCCCCGGTAGGAAAGCAGGAGCTATTAAGTGGAAAATTCCTGTAGAGGACGTGTTTCCATTTCTAATGTGAAGAAAGAGGGTGTTGTTTGAGGCTGGCAGGTCTGTGGAAAATACAGAAAACACAGGGAAGATGAGAAAATGACCTCACTGAACTCTGAGAACTTAAGCAAACAAACAGCTTCAGCCAATATATCACATTCCTGCAGCTTCTGCCCAAACAACAAATTGACCTGTAAGTTATATAACTGCCCACAAGCCCCCGTGTCCCCCACCAGCGTGGGGAGGGGAAGGGGCTTTTCACTACAGGCAGAGTGAGGGAGGGGTGTAAAGAACATTTGTAAGTGAGCTGCCTGTCCCCCCACAGCACAACCTTCCCACCCCAAATGGAGTACTCACACGAGGTTCAGGTTTAATTATGCTCTGAATACCATCAGAATGATGGCACTAGTTTTTTATTATCATATGAACTATTTCAGTGCAGCATAAATTTTCCATTTCAAAGGATCCTGAATGCCTGCAGGGTAGGGACTAGGTTTTGTGAGCAGAAGGTGGCCTCTCTTAAAACTTGGTGAGGGTTTCATCTTAGGTGTGGTTAAAACTGCATTCTTTGAACCTGACCGGGGTGGGAGGAGACCTCTGGGGAGCATGTTTAAGGTCTGTGTTTACCCTTATAGAGGGCCCCTATACTGTTTACTCAGACTGCCCAAGTTACCATTTTATATCAACTGAATGAAAGTGTAAAAATGCAGGGGCTAACCAGAGGCCATGGGTTCTTCTGTGGTGGTGGTGGTGGTTCTACATAGCTACAGCCTGGCAGAAAAGGAAGATGAATGCCAGCATCCTCGGTATATGAATGTGCTGGAAGGTTTGAGTCTTTGTATGCATGCTTGCTTCAGTGTTTTTTTAAAATTAATTGAACAAACAGAAAGCAATTTATTAATTGGCAGAACAGCAAAGAAACCATACTTCATAGTTTACCAGAATATTACTTAATCAGAAAAGGGCTTTTCTGGTAACTTACAATACATTTGCTGTGGAACATGTTCTTTACTACTATGTAATTCCAGTGTGCACATTGAATGGATAGGGCAGATCTTTGTCTTGCTTCCAGTGTTAAAATCCTATTGTCTCCCAGTTGCAGGTTATCCTATGCACAACCAAAACCTGCTCTACCATCCAGCATTTTGCACAGACTTTGCCTGTGATAGGTGTGCTGGTCCTTGCAACTTTTAAGATTGCATTTAAAGAGAAGCCTAGCGATAAGGAGATGAAAGGTGTTTCATCTTCAAGGTGCATATTTGAAGCATGTGAATAGGAATGGGTGAGGTTCAAATATTAGCAAAGACAAGGCAGCTGACCCAAGTCTCAAACTACAGATGTACATTCAAATTTCATGTAAGCTGCTATTTAGACCCAGTGGTTTGACCCATTCTGTCATTTGGTTAGGGACCACTAGCCATGAATAAACTGAGCTATAATTCAGAAACCCCAAGGAACTGTAAGGAGCTGACTAGATTCAGTGCTCAGCTACCCTCACCACAACGTTTTAGAGCAAGATAAAGTGAATCAAAGATGGTTGCTGAGGACAAAGTGAGACCATCCCAAACTTGATCCAAAAAATGCAACTCTTGCAGGGTTTAAAGAAATGTGACAGTTTTTTCCTTTCAAGTTTTACATGTCCCTGAATATCTAGAACACAGGGCAATAAGTGACAGCATTGCATGCAACAAAAAAACTCTGTACATACAAGACATTCAGCATTATTATTTAGCCATACTTCCAGTTGTTTCAACATGGAGCAAAAAAGGTGAATGAAGATAGGGGCACGTGGCTGAATCAAAATGAGAGTCTCAAACAGCTGTTAAGTATTGTTTTTCAAGGCTCCAAATCCCACTTATTTCAGGCATGAGGGAGATGGTGGTGTAGTTATTCAATCAGGAAAAAATTCCAATGTGTATATGTAGCTCAGATCTGAAAAACAATTTGCCCAGAATAGAGTGCTTTTTCAGTTTAACTCTACCTGCCTGCATCCTCTGCAGTGCAGTGGCCAAAAGATATTCAAGAGCCCTGCAGCATTATGTTATTCACTTTCTGGGAATGTTTAACCAGGGCAAACTATACAGTGCAGCATTTCTGCATGATGCCATGGATTCTGTTTCTCTTTTCCTTGTGCTGTGTAACTAAGGGGCACTGTAAAGGGTGCATAACTTACAGACGAGAGCAGCTTTCTCCTCCACACTCTGACAGGAAATAAAATTAGCTCCCAAAAAAACTTGAGAGAAAAACAAACTTTGTGAATGACAAAAAGAAGCACTGCCAAAACAAGAGAGTTTCCTGCACCTAATGAAAGGAAAAAAGGCAAATTTTTGCTCATCTTGACCTTATGGGTGCATATGGTAAAAAAACAAAACAAACCCAAAAACAACAAGGAAAGATGTAAGGAGTTCCTGGTGTCCTGTTAGAGTTCTGGAGTTTAGCACCCTGTGAAGAATTAACTCTTCTGAGGTATGCAGGGCTTCGGTTATACTTTCCTTCTGCTTTTTATAGGTGGTTCTTTTATGTAGTGAATTCAGCTCATATCAGAGCCTCTGCTTTGTATTCAGTTTAGAAGACTTTAAATATTTAAAGAGACTTCTAATAGACTATTTAAAATATATCTGGGTGATGAAGTACTAATCTGAGCCAAGGAGATGGCAGGCAAGCTCCTGCCTATGCTCCTCAGCCCCTCTGTGTTATGCTTTCAGAAGTGTGCAGAAATGTCTGGTCAAACTAACCTATGCACAAGTTTCATGGAGCACAAAAATAGGTAATAGGATAAAGCAAATAATGCTTCATGAGTGTCCTTCTTTGATTCTTTTATACACAGGTATTTTGACCTGTGTAAAAGGATCAAAAGAGTCACAGAAATAATTGATCAAGATCTGGTCTTTGTTTCTTTGTTCTTTTATTTTAAATGATCAGATTCATCACAGTTGGGAAATGTGGGCTGTGAGCATGCCCAAGCTAGCTTCAACACTGTCCACTTGTTCTGACCATAGTGGGAATAGGACACTTGGCCTGTGACCACTGGCAGAAGCACTGAATCACCAGGATTTTGCTATCACTGAGATAATGGGTCTGGTTTCCTACCTCCCATAATTTTAAGACCTTGAAAGAAGTTTTGAGATCATTGCCTGTAGAAGACCTGAATGTGAATCAGTCTCCCTTCTTTTTTTGCATTTCAGATGACTCCCAGTTTGGACAGCTGGAGGACAAGGACCCCAGGACATGCTGAAGAGTAAGTTTTTTGTTTTATCTGGATGCAGAAAGAAAGTCTGGTGGTCCTGGGTTTCATACTGAGGCAGGAACAAAAAAAGAAACTTCACAGTAGGATGTATACACAAGACTTTCACAGATAATTCTGTGATAATTCAGCATTCATTCTGTCCCAGCACTGACAAAATAGAGACATTAATTTGTCTCAAAAGCTAGAGCTCAAGATGTGGCTCCTGCTTAGGAGCCATAGCAGGCAACAAGAATCATTAGGTGTTTAGAAACTAGGTTTTGGGAAAGCATTGCACTTTCAAGTGCTTGAAGGTCAGCTGCAAAGGAGTAGCTAATCTGTGTTTTCCATGTCCACTGGAACAAAATTGGCTCAAAGTATATTAAGACAGAATTATCTTGGACTGTATTAAAAACCTCACACTGAATGATGAAAGGAGGTAAAAGGACAAAATTGAAAGCATTCTACTGGATGCTCCCTCACACCAGAAGAAATACTTAAATCAGTGAAACCTTTGGTCAGTTTACACTTGGGAAAAGGTTTGATTCAACCAGGAATTGAATGCTGCTCAGCTGGGTTTGACTCAACTGGGTGTAACAGTCCCAACATTTGAGAGTGATAGCATGATGGAAGGCTTTGGGAGGGCTTGGACCTCCTTGCTTTTTCTAGCTTCTTGACAGATTTCAATCACAGCTGGCCTATTCAGGCCAGATGAGTATACAGATGAGTATTCTCCTTGTAGCAATTGATCTGGCAACGAGGAGCACTTGATTAGACTTTTCTGCAGACTGATCTGTTTGCAGTGCAAGAGCTTGACCATTAAAATGTATACAAAGGTAAAAATTTGCCTGCTCTGTTGAAACAGTTTCAATAGAACTTCCCCCAGTTTCACACCAGTGAAGCTAAGTTAAATAGCATGCAAGGCAAGACAATACAGATATTAAGGATCTGAGTCAAGATCACTAAACCTCATGATTTCTCTTAAGTCTTAAGAAGACCCCTCCTCAGAGATCATTAGTTTCTATCCTGTGTATTAATAAATGGACTTACATAACAAAGTCCGTGAGGTTCAAGGAGAAGCAATAGGGGAGGCTCTTAATATACTCCATTTTCTTCTTTGGTTGTGATTCACATGAGTATGACATTAAGCTCACTCCATCCAACATGGTGGGAATATTACCTAGTGTCACTAACAAGTATTTAGTCTGATTCAGCCCTGTAAGCCCACCACATAGAAGCTAATTGTGAGGATTAGGGCACACCAAGACACACAAGCTCCCCTCCCGTGGTTTTGGGGAGAAACAGCACATTTAAACATTCCAGCTACAGTTCCCGTGGCAACGTACATAACAACAAGTCTGTAAAACTATGGGCTTCTGTTTTCTTAACCCTTCAGAACATCGACTGAATAAATACTTCCTTGAGGAAACAGTTCAGTCAACCAGATATACTCAAACACTCTTAAATAAATCCAGCAGGCCTTTTCTCCTTACAAAAACAAGAGCAGTTGAATTCCATGTCAAACTGATCTCCTCCCCTGGCATTAAAAGCTTTAATTCAAACACACACAAATACCATTAGCAAATGTTCCACAGAAGTCTACGTGAAAAAGACAGTGAAAACCAATCCCAAATCATCACCTTTTAAATCACTTCCCAGTTCCTGTAGAGCAGAAGACACAGAAAAAGATACACAAGAAATTCTATAAAGTACATAAGTACTCCTAAGAAACAAAACAATGTTAACACTTTTGTATGTTACAGAACACATCGTTCCTGTCTGTTATTATAATAATGTCTATAGAAACTTCAAAATTATTGCTCTGGGAATTGAAGATACTTTGTAAATATTAACTAATCCTATGAAATAAGATTTTCAACATCTTTGTGAAATGCATGAGATCTGCCCCCAGGTTTATTCCACTGCAACAAAGTGGATTTCTTGTAATGTTGGGCACATGCAGTGGCCTTTCCCATCACACAGAAGTCTGGAAGAGGAACCCCCAGCTGAATGAATGTACAGGGTAGTGGAAATCACCAGACCTCACCTGCACCTAACAGTTGCACCTGAAAAATTTTGGACTGTCATTAGTAGGTAGAATCAATGAATATGCTAACAGGGCCTCAGTTGATTGCTACAACAGCAATGGTATTCTGCAGATTTATTTAAGCTAATGATCTGCTCCCCATTGCCTTATTCAGAAGTTAGGATTTATGAAAGCATTAAAACCTTTACCCTAGGGTGGGGTCATCAAGTGATGTAGAGTGACTGTCTGAAAAGACCTTACCTTGCTTCCTTGGAGTACATGAGGTGACCTGATCTAGCCTTTAAGGAGAGCAAGAGAAACCATTAGTACCCACGACAAACCTGTAAATATTCCTTAACTACTAGTGGACTCATGCACTTACTCACATAAAGGAAGATATTGAAGTTACTAAATGAGAGATCAAACATGACAGTGCACTTTAAAGCAATTACAGTTCATAACCCAGCTTTTCCCCTTTTTCTCTCTGTAAGCTTTAATTTTTGTAATTTTCAAAAGGGGACTGCAAGATCTTCCCTTAGATCTTTCATCCTATGATGATAATGCACCTTCTCACATTTTGTAGCTTCCAGCAGATCCAAGACAGAGTAAGTACACCTGCAAAACTGGTGAAGGCACTTTAACCTTAAATATCTAAGACTCCATTGCTCCACCTTCTCCTCTCCATCGATGAGGAGCTCATCTTCTCTGCAGCAGCTCCTATGTAAATCACTGGCACACAGGCCTCCCCCTGCCTCCACCTTCAGCCTTAGCACACTACGGTTTGTTCAAGATTATGCAGCATCCTCACTAACGCGTGGTTGCCAGGGCATCCTTGTTCCCTAGTCAACTACTATACTGAGGCTTTACTGGCAGCCATCCAGCTGTGCTTCATTTCAGAACCTCTGCAGCAGTAAAGGATGTGTTTTCCCAATTTACTGGAGAAATAAATCAGCTTGTTGCTTTTCTCCTAAAGACCCTAAACATTTGGGGAAGCAGTAACTTTTCACGAAGGACTGTAAGACAGGGAGCCTCTCTTCTTATTCTCTACAAATCAGAATTTAAATCTTACTGCAGAGCTTGAATTTCACACTTAACACAGCTAGTGTGGGTCCTAGACACATCAGCGTGGCACCATGCCCAGACCAGCACAGGCACAGAGCCACACATGGCAATACCTGCCACACATGGGGTGGTAGTTCTTGGTTTTGTTTTGTGAGATGTGGGAGTATTGTCTTGCTTGGGGAGAGGGAGGGTGTTTGAGCATGTGCTGCTGTTTCTGCATATCCCATTTTGCTAAAGGTTTTACAGCATCATAGCAACACAAATCACAGATAATCGTGCTGTAATGTTGAGTTTTCTTGGGCTAACTGCGTTTAAATGGAAGGGGTCTGATGGCACTATGTAGCTGTGAGAGCACCTTGCTTGCCACGTCCATTCATGTTGGTGACACCCCAAGACACAGCAGTGCTATGGCTAATTTTAGGTTGGACATCTCCCCAGGGGCTTGAATGGGCTTTGGTTACAGATGCTGACAGCAGGATCTGTGCTGCCAGCACCAGACATAAACCATTGCCATTTCAGTAGCTCATGTCCAGAGAGAGACCAAGGCCAGTGCACAGGCCACATAAAAAGTCAGAAGGAGGATCACACTGAGAGGACAGCTTGACAGGTTTTTGTTGCTCATGCCATGATTCTTCTGTCCTTTAAAAACTCCAGGGTGTCACAGGGTGTCCTAGAGCAATTAATGAGGTACATTTATGCCCTTAGCACTATCTCATGGTAACTTTTAGCAGTATTCATGCAATATGAGCCAGATAAAGGAAAGTGGTATACAAATAGATAGCAAAGTGGAATAGGATTCCACACTACAGAAAGGATGATTTAGACTAAAAAAAAAAAAAAAAAAAATCAGTAAAAGGCAGATGCCACCATCACTTCAGCTGTCACTGGTACACCTAACAACTGCTGCCTATATGTCTGTCCTTAATCTGAGCATTAATCCAACCTAAACTACATATACACCTGAACAGGCAGGTGGGGTACACAAGGACAGTCTTCTTTTTAAAGCTCTTCATTTTGAAAAGGCAAGAAACAGAGCCATGAGATCTGCACAAATTCAAGTTTTGGTGGCCTCTTTACAACCTTAGGCAACTTGTTATAGTGGCATCTGTACAATTTTGCTACTTTGGGCAGCAGTTTAAAGTCAAATCCTGACACCCTCTTAATCCATACTACTTGTGTGTTAGCTTACACTCTGACTTCAGCCTGGGAGGAGCCACCCAGGTTCTCTAGACAGGGAGGTCAAGACAAATTAAACATTTAAAGGTTCTCCTTGCAGAATGGGTAAGCCTCACTTAAATCACTGCTCTGAGACTGGAAGCACAGCTACTGAGGACAAGCCAGATGCAAACCAGGTCTAATTCCCAAATTCCACAGAATGGATTAAAAGGTATGATAGCATATCTGGTTAGGGAAACTTTAACATAGCTTGTAACAGATGAACTAAGAATGATATGATATACTACACAAAAGCAGAGGGTTTTTGCTCACTAAGGCTGCCTTAACTATCACTTAGATGTGCTAAATAATAGAAGTGGCTGATCCCAAAGACAGAGATCAGTTAATGTACTATGGTACATTGTCAGTGGACTACATTTATGTATGTATGTGTGTATACATGTGTGTGTGTATGTATAGACACACACAAAGATAAATAAGAATTCTACATATATTTGCATGTAGTGCTTTTGATTGATAGTACCTGAACTATTTATGGTCTAGTCTTGAAAGACAAGAACATTGTATTTGCAATTCATTAGATCTACAAAGAAATAGTAGACTCTGTATCTGGGCTATTGAGTAAATACATAAAAGGCCAGAATAGCAATGTAATAGCAAAAGAAAAGATAACAGATGAATTATAGAGCAACATCAAGCCTTAGCCTGATACCACCCAAGAAGGCCTGATCATCAGCATTCAGCTCTCCAGTATGGCACCTATAGCTTTCACATTTCAGACCTTTTTTTTTAAAAAAAAAAAAAGGCAAGAATTTGGCTTTTGTTCACTGTGTGAAAGGGGAGTGTGTGGATAGTCACACAGTCCCACAGGACATGCAGAATTCAGTGACTCACTCTATACAGCCTTTCACTGGAGGAATGCACAGGCAGCAAAAGTATTTCTAATTAAAGATTAGAAAGCCCTCATTTACGAAAATGCCCCTTGGCAGGTTATTTCAAAATAAGCTAAATATATTTCTGTCCAAAATGATGGAAAGGGGTGTATTTCTCAACTTAGAGAAAAAGGGGTTAAAAATTCACCCTGGTTGGGGTGAAAAGGGTTATAAAAATTAAAATGAGACATAAAGCATTTTACTTCAGTGCTGACAAGGGTGCAGACTAAAGAATGGTCCTTTCATCAAAGAACTGAAAAAAGAAACAGCCAACCAAATAGAATAAATTAATATAAATTAATTTTATATATTCAAGCCTCATTTAATAAAACATTTAATATAACATTTAATATAATAGTTTTGAAAAATTGGTATACCTCTTCAATGAAAAAATGTCAATTTTTTGTCATAAAAAAGAAGTAAAAATGTTGTCACAGTTATGGCTCAGTGGAATATAACTCATAGTTACAGAACCAAGTTTTACCATTAAAAAAACCCAACAAAACCAACAAACAAGACTTCTAAAACGGAGAAAATATATTGTATGGATCTTGTCAGAGTAGAGGAAAAAAAATGAAAGGTAAATTAAAAGGTTATCAGGAATGACTTGCATAACTCATAGTTTTACCAATGAAAAGTTAGCAGCATGGACTTATATTAATAAGTGTATAAAATGATGTGTTATTACTCATGGTACATGTAGATGCTGGCTAGAGTTATGGTCTTTTTGGAATACTGTTGTCATGATTACCATTCAGCTGTCTTAATGTTGAAATATGCCCTGTTTTCTAAGGTTGAGATGTGAAGCACCTTCAGAATCAGCAGAAGTCAATGCCCTATATGCAGTGACTGAGTCATAAATAATCTGCCAAACAGCATAGTCCATAACAGTCTTATTTTAAAAAGCTATAAAAGTATCTCAGTATAGGGAATGTTCCTGTACTCCTACAGGCTGAACCTACCACCATTAGACATGAAATGAACAATGTGTCATTCTATCAGCAGCATTTTTAAATTAACTGAAGCTATAGGAATGCTTGACATCAATGTTGTAAAACAAGCTTAATTCCTATGTGCAATTTCAATTATCCATTTTATCCATTATTTTTGGTCCATTGAAATAGAAAACTCCATTTCTATTTTCCTTTTGCATATTTCTTCATGGGCAAATGTTGGGGGGGGGAGTTGAAAGGCATTATGCCTTTTGTTGTTCATTAAAAAGCTTGAGGTTCAAACCAGAATACTGGGACTCAGCACTAAACACAAAAGCTCCTGGACAGGTAGGGGATTAGCTCAGGTAACTCTGTGCCTCTCTGCTTTGCTTTGTTTCCATAGCAAAACAGTCCTTGGGGACACCCCTCTGCAGTGGGGTGACACGGAAGCATCTCTTCAGATTGTGTCAACTCACTCATACAGCTTACAAGTACATAGCATGCTATTAAAAAAAAAAATATATATATATAGCTATATTCTTGACCTTTCTAACAGCTCCAGAAGATTTCTGAGGCACTAATGCAATCAAAAAGGCAAATTCAAAGCATAGGACACAAAATGCACAAAAAATGCAGCACTAAACCAGAGGATGAACCAGGTCAGCATTTGTGTTATATGAATATGTGCAACATCACCCAGGTGCCTGTGTGCACATACACAGCTGTGTGTCACCTGTGCTATTGACACAGACACATAAGAGATGTTAACTTAAACTTTAAAAAACACATTCCCACCCCCTCACCTGCACATTAGTTATTAAATTAATTCAGTCTTCTATTATTTGATTTCAGAGAGTACATTCTTTTTGGCTCTTCACCTATTTTGATACTAAATAGGCCAGTAAATTATAAGCTTTATGTCCTAAGGCCTAAAGTTAACCATCATCAGAGGGCTAAAGACAAGCTGTAAGCAAAGAGGATTGAAGGAAGCTCCTATTTCCAATTGTAGTGTATGTTCAAAGCAGAAAATGTTTGCTGCTTACCTCAATCCAGAGCTTCCAGTTCATTGCACAAGTGATACACTTCCATACACTTGATGATGTGGTCTATGATCTATGGAAAGGGAGAGAGAGAGTTCCAAGATGAACTCCAGATGCACCTATTTGTTATGCTGGGAGCTCTGGAGTCCTGCAACCATGAAAAATAGAATTTCAAAAGTCACTTTCTAGGCCACAGCATGAGATGGTAGTGACAACATCTCTGAACAGGCTGCCTTTGCAGAGAAGGGGTCACCTGCTTTTGCACTGTGTTTCTGAACTGATTAAGATTGCCTGGCATTGCAGGGTAAGCTCCTCTGGTGAGGACATTTGCAGTATAAAAGTGTGAGAATAGTTTTATCACAAACCCATGCTTTTAAACAGGTTATTAGCAAACCACTAGCAGGGGGCCAGAACAACAAAGACTACTTTTTGATTTGGTCATTAACATAAAATAATTATTTAGAGTCTAACTGATCAAACTCTGTACTTAAAAAAAAGTCAACATTCTGCTTGCTGCTAAATGCTAAAACAGAATGTGAGTGAAAATATCCCAGAGCCCTCTATCATCTTCATTATCTTCATTGGTGAAGTGAGTGAGTGAGTGGAGAGGTGTGAAATTCCAGCAGAGAGGAACATGCTGTTTTAAGAGGAAGTGCTGACATGCAGGCTACAATTAGACAAAAAATGACTGCTGACATTTTAAAATCATTACAGAGAGGAAATTGTGAGTGTAATTATGTCATCATTGACACTGCTCAAGTGTGCTGATGCATTTTTGCTGATCAAAATCAAGTGTTTATATTTGTAAATAGAATGTACTTGGTAACTATCAATGGAAACGTTCTTGCCAAAAACTTAGAAAAATGGAGACAAATCACTTTGACAAAAACTTATATTTTTCCTTTTAGTAGATTTTCAGCACTTTAATTTCAGAATCATTTCTTGCTAACAAAATTGTTTCTTGATATTTATTATTTTGGATCAGTTTGATTGTCTTTCGTTTGTAGCTAAGTCCATTTTGCCAATACATATCCTAGTACCAACAGCTGGCACCTACAGGAGGCTGTAAGACAGCTCTAGGTACAATATTAGCCAGTCTCCCAGCTTCCAGAAGCTGCTGCTTAGGGACCTTCACAGACTGCTCAAAAACATCAGAACAATGAAGTTTCTCTGACTGGCTTCAGAAACAGTCTGATAGCAGAGTAAGTGCAAAGGGAGACAGGATGTCAGCAGGTGGCAAATAAGTAATTTTATCATTTTCTTGGAGAAGAAGAGCTTGTTGACTTTGCTAATATAGAGCTCTTGTCACTGCACTGTTTAACAAAGTTCTGCCTTAGGCTGTCGTAATTCTTTACCTATAGCATATTATCACCCCATGACAAGGACAAAATGACCAGTCTACGTTACATACAAATGCTCAGTTTGGAATGTACAAAATATGTGAAAAGGATTCCAAAACTAGATTTCTTTCTTTCTTTTTTTAAATCTTGGAGATGTGTAAGATTTAAATTTGGAAGCAGAAATGTTTACAAAGGCTCTTGATGGAAGTGAGAAAAGGTTTCAGATTCTGCAATGAAATGTCCATGATGAATGTCTACAAGTGCTGGTCTTCCTGAGCACGACATTTTGTTCATAGCAATCTGGAACACATTTATGGTGGAAATTAATAAAAAAGACTAAAAATATGGGCAAGATAAAGAATTTTTAATAATGAGATACTCCACGCAAACACAGTTACTCTTGAAGGCTGTGGTAGAAACAGAAATATGAATATTGAATGACAACTACTCAGATTAAAACTAATTCTCAGCCTGCATCCAACTGAGCTCTAAAATTCCCCTCAGTATCTCTTTTTATAAGAAAGAAATACAAGAATTTGTTTGTCTTCCCTTTCCTTTCTATTTTTTCAGTCCTCTGTTTATTGACTTACCCTTTGGGAATGGGATTTTTTACAACCCAAGTATTAATTTTCTGAGTGTCCTCCTGCAGCCAGTTTTTCTTCTTTGGACATTGTGTCCATGGGTTTCCATCAGTGCCCCTGTTTCCTGGATGTCAAACCATATATCCAGCCAAATCGTGTCACCAGAATAATGTCAAGCAACTCTATATTCACCACATCAGCAAAAGGGATGCTTTCATAACATCATTTTATGATTGGATGAATACTGTAATTCATTTTTAGAGTGATAAAGATTTCCATGTCAAAACACAGACTTCTTTGTGCCATTAAAGCATTAGAAATCAGTATTTAGGAAACCACTTCAGTGGGTGTCTTGGGAGAAGCCAGTCCCACAGGTATTTTGAATGACTGCTTATTGCAGTGGGGGATACTGAAGAACCCATGAAAGAGTGGGCCACTCTATAGGTAATAAGACTTTACTAGTGTATAAAAACGTGACAGAAAGAATAATATTATGTTACTGTGTTTTGTTGTAATATTTGCTTATAAGGCTACTTTCATCTGTATCTCCCTTTGCACTAGTTCATACCTTTCGAGATTTATTTTCTCATTGGAATCAGAGTTGTCCATATGTTATCTTAGTGGAAAGCTTATTTAATTACTGCTTGTGACAAGCTAAAGAAAACACATTTTTCCTACTCTCTGCTTATTTTTGAAAGACAGAACTTGAAAAAAGCCATGTTTTCCTGCACAGTAAACTGGTGCCACACACTCTTTTTAAATACATCATTCCAGAACAGATGAACTTTGAAACTTGGCTACATACAAGAAATTTTTTCAGTACTCTACCTCTAAGTGTGCTTGGAAAAAACCTACTTTGACTAAAATTTTAATAAACAAGAGATTAATGGTGTATCACTGACTATCAGGACTACTATCAGGTAGTTAAAGCTCCATTCCTTCCAAAGAGGTAAAGACAAATCAGTACCAATGGACAGCTTTGTATAGTGCACCCAGCACCCATTCAAGATCTGACCCTGAAAACAGAATGAGAAGGGACTGTGAGAGATCCTGCCGTGCACCCAGTCAAATCTACGTTGTCTTTGTAATTAGCTTAAGTATGATTGACTGTCTTTTGTGGGAGATCTTAATTGTTTATTTTTAATTTTATTTAAGACAATGATGAGCATTTCACAACTTCCTTGAGAAAACATATTAATGTTCACTTTACCTAAAGTCTAACCTGAATCTTCTTTGATGTTACTTCCTTAAATCCCTAACATGGAGTTCTTTCTGCAGGGTAAATCTTTCAGTCTTGGAGGTCAGCCCTTACAAAGCTTCTAGCTTCTGTAACACCACAGTCTGGATTTTTTTCTTTTCTGCTGGGTGCTTTGGATTAGGCAGAAGGAAAAAAGCACTTCCCCAAATGAAACAGTGTTTCAACACTGAAATTAGACAAAAACCTGTAAGCAATCAAAAAATGCAAGTCCTTTGAGACAGAATGGTGTCTCCTAATATTGTTTGCATTACACAATATTCTGTACAGTTTATGCTTTCAATGCAGAACAATTTGTGAATCTCTCATTTGCCATCACATAAAGGAAGTCCTATAGCCCAGTACTACAAGCTGTCTCATTTAGGCATAACAAGAAGTCTATTTTACCAACTCTTCCCAGTAGCCACTCAGCACAATGAGGTGTGAGATTCAGAAGTTACACACACATGAGTAAATGCTAACACTGAAAGACACCTGCAGTTCTCACTGTGTATTATCAACAAATCCAGTGCAAGGAGCAAGTGTAGAAACACTGTTCATAAGAGAGATTCTACTAAAGGGCCTTGGGTACAGCAGTAGGAGAGACTATGTAACATTTACAGCAATCAGTGCAATTTCATATTAGTTTGTTTTGAAATTATATACTCTGTCAACTTTCAGACAGGGATCAAATTTAAGCCCTCTCATCTTTTAAGCCCTCACTGTGAATAATTATCTATCCAGGCTGTCTTTTCACATCACAATACCAAGGCAGGAGATTTACCAATACACCTAAACAAGACAGCATGATCATTAAAACAATGGAGATCTCCTTCTTGGTGCTAGTGCTATATAAATAAGACTGATACCTGATGTTAGAAAAACATACTGTAATAAGAATTCCTCTTCCTTGGTCCATTCCAGTTAGAAAAGCTTCAGATGAGTCTGCAATCAAGTTACATTGTCATAACTACAGCACTTCAAAAACTGTTAAATCTTTCAATTTCAATTAATATAATATGCTATTTGTGCTATACGAATTGAATCAACATATAAGCATGGTGTAGATAGAAACATGCAGCAGCAACTCTGAAGACAACACTGGATAAAATAAGAACATTTTAAAATGGAATAACATAATTTATCAAATATTTGATTTTCAGCTATTATAAAACCTCATTCTCTTCCCCAACAGTCAGGTCCAAACAAAAAGGTCAGCAAATCTGAAAACATAGAATAACACTCCAGCAAAAAATGGTATGAGAGAGATTTTAATTCCAGGGCATTTGTAAACTGGGTTGGTTCCCCTGCTCCAATGATGTCCATTAGTATTGTTTGTAGGTGTTTGTTACAACACTGCATCAGCTCATAGCAGCTGAATGCCTGGCTTCTCTTAGTATCAATTCATATTCTTTTGCTCTTAATTAAATATTGAAAGAAAACATTGGCATCGCTGATAAAAGAGCTCTCCTACTTACTCACTCTCCTACCAGAGGGAGTGAAACAACCATAAACTAGCTGTATGACAAGGTAATGGCCACTGGTAAGGCTTCAACCTCAGCAGCAGGTCCAGTGGTGGGCATACACCTTCCAGAAAGCTGTTGAGTGGCAGGAGAGAGTGGCATTAGATATGAGCTCAGAGAAGAATGAAAAATCTAGAACATACAACTTCAAAGGTAAGATTGAGTAATGGAAGATAATTAGTTCACAGAAGATATGACTGGGATAACAGTCTGGACACACAGAAAAGGATGGTATAAAAATGAAGTGTGCTTAGCAAATAGGGAGAAAAGTGAGAGCATAACTGGCAGCAAGAAACATTCATACAGGGCATGAGGAAAACTTCCTAATGCTGACAGCCAACTTAGACACAGCTTGCTTTTTGGAAGCTAGGGAGGTGCTCCATCACAGAGGTTATAAGAACAAGCTGGACAATCAGAAAATAAGCAGATGTGACCGGTGCAGTCCTTAAATCACCTCATATGTCCTCAGTACTTTAAGCTTTCTAGGGTGCAGAAATTGCTCCAAACTCCTGCTAATCTACAATTTCTTGCAAGAACTGGCATTCAGTAATTCCCTGATACTCTGCACCCTAGGAAGAGGTAATATTTCTGTTGGGCCAGTACACAGCTCCCTAATGATTTTGTTAAATTGAGGCACTTCCTGGCCAGTATGCTGCTGTCATTGATCTCTCACCTATGCCCAGTGTGCAGCTCTGGATTATATTATTAAGCAATACTGCAGTACTCACCTTTTAAACACCTATATGCTAATTACCTGTGATATGTAAGCCTGAACTTACAAATACCAAAAATTATTTTTCTGTTGGCTTCAGGGAGATGTTCAACAAAAGCTGAAATATTTCCAAAGTGAATGGGGTGTGAGAAAGCTGTATTTCCCTCTCCTCAAAGGAAGATAACTCACAAGTTAAGCCACACAGAAGGGTGCTGTCCTACACCAAGGCAGAGGTGGTGTAGGTGCATGATCTTCACTAGAACATATTTGCCACAGTAAAAGGGTGGGATGCTTCAGATCTTTTTCAGAATTGGTTCTGGTTGTCTCAAAAGTTGTCTCCAGAAAGCAAAGTTCACACTGTGCATGAGGGTAGCCCTGGAAGTTGATTTATGCACTGTGCCTTGTGTCTGTTTTGAGACCATACTCAGAGCTGCATTACGACAGTGCTGTCCCTTGGGCTACTGGTTCTAGTAATAATTGAACTTTAAAAAAAATATATTTTTAGGTGAATAAGAAAGCAAAAAAACTATAAATGTCTTTATTTTTTCCCTCTGCACTTAATTAAATATTTTCTGGCAAAAAAAGTCAAGATTTGGGGAACAAAGTTCATAGGTGGTGTAAATAATACCCTGGCATCTCTATTTTTCCTTCTTTAAGAGGATGCCTGACTTCCTGCCAAGTGGAACAAGTTTAGAACTGATTACAGGAGGGACCCACCAACCTACTCCTGTTGTTGGTTGAGTGACACAGTGCTTTGTTTCACTGCAGCTGAACATCTCTCTTTTTGACAGCCTGTTGTCAGCAGTCATTTTGTACTCGAGGTTTTAGAAACGCTTTTCAGATCATTGTAGAATAAGTAGGAATCTGCCACAAGCATACTTATTATAGGTAAAACTAAGAAATATCCTGGTTTGATCCTGGAAGGTTGGCTACAAGCCCTGCAGCTGAATTTTTCAAAATATGCTTTCAAAATAAGAAGTGCCTCTTGAAAAAGTAAACAGCTCTGAGCTTTGCTTTTGTGCTTCATTTGCAAAAGTTATCTGACCCAGCCTCACACCTCCCAGCCTCTAACTCTGTAACAGGTCACCACAGCATAGCATGACATGCTGGACATTTGCCCTGCCATTCATGCTTAATGTGGTCATGGCTTGATTTCTTGTGGCGTGCTGGGAGTCCTGGCCAAATTTCATTGCTAACAGGGGAAAAAAGTCACCCTGACAAACTGGATATTTCCAGTGTCAGCAAAGGAAGACAGTGCTGTTTTTTCCTCCATGTATATGTAAAGGGAGACATGCACATATATATTGTATATATGTTTATATATATGCACGTATATATTTGTGTGTACAATCTTGTGCTGGGTGGAGGCTTCTTTATGTTGTATTTAAGTCTTAGCAGTGTTCTTCTGAGAGAAAAGCAAAATTCCCCTTGTTAGGGAGCTGTAACTCAGCCAGTCAGTCCAGTATGAGAACGCTGAGTGAGCCATTTGAGACGTGATCTTTCAGCTGCACAGCATCCCATTCATCATATGCTTCAGAAACACAATATGTAAAGCTAGAAAAAAACAGAAGCTGCAGAAGCAAGAAAAATCAGTTAGCAGGAAAGACTATCTACTAAAAAGGGCCTGCATAGAATCACAGCATTTCCATTCTGAATTTCCTAAAGCTACCTCCTCCCTCCTTCAGGATAATGTTAGAACACATTCTCTTGTACTAGGATAAGAGGATAGGAGTCTTCTAGTCCCCCAGTTAGGCACTGGTAATTTAGCAGAACACTGCAGGATTCAATGTCTCCAAGGTAGCACTCAGCACAAACTTGGCTTTTTTTTTTTTCCACACCACTGCCCCACCAAAAATCTCAGATATGTCAAGGCTCAATGTTAGGAAGGAGGCTGTTATAGTTTGTAAATAGTTTCCATCCAGGAAGAATGTGCACCAAACAGAATTTAAACAATGCACGCTGCAATATCATGTCTAGCAGCATAAATAAGGATAAATTCCACTGAGGTCAGAACAGTTATATCAGTGTGATACACATGAAGATCAAACCCAATAAACTCCAATGGAGTTAATTCTCATCTACTTCCCATAAGTCAGAGCAGAATCTGGCACCTAGCTCTCAGTTGGACTCTGTCCACATAGTAGACCAAATCTGGACAAATCAAGAGAATAAATGCAGAGATGCTGATTTTACTGGAGCAGTTCCCAGTGACAGTCGTGCAAATTTTGGCCTAGAGACTACTTAGAGTCCAGTGCACAGTGGGCAGCAGCTGAAGTGCCAGCCTACTTTAGCCTAGGTAGACTAGAAGATTCAGAGTGCAGGCTGCAGAAGTATTTTTGATTGATTTGGGGTATTGTAGTTCAGACCTATGTTTGATCACAATTATTTCTCATGTAGACAAAGGCAGCAGTTCCAGAAATAAAGTGGACATGTGGAATGCACATAATTATCTTCCTAGTTCCTCTCTCACTCCAGGGAATATTTTTTGACTTGTTAGCTACTGGAACCTGATCCTCATATACTATAGGAAATGTGTAACAGTAGTGCCACTGACCTTAACAAAGTGCAAGCTGTGAATAGCCCCAGTAAAGCTGAGTGGCTCAAGAAGACAGAAAGGTTGGTATGCCAGCTGCTTACTTCTAATGCAGGTGAATGGCTTTTAGAAATACTTAAAGCAATTGAAAATATACTCAACCCAGTCTCCATTAACAGGAAAACGGAAAGTAGAAATACAGTCAAACATAAGAAGAGCAACGACCACGTACACTAGCTTGAACACCAAGATTCCTCCTTCAGTGGCAGGAGCAAAGGCTACAGAAACACTGGTGCAAACCACAGGATGTGAATGACACTCAAGAGGAGGAACACTATCCTGATGATGGAGAGGAGGAAGCAGCACCAGCCCAGGGTGCTGGGGTGTGCCTACCAGCTCTTCTTCCTGCAGTGGCTCCACACAGCTGAGTGCTCTCCATTAGGACAGTAATTATCAGGTGAGTGAGAAATGTGGCTCTATACAAGCAATTCTCTCTTAAGAATTCTCACCCCTTACTTAAGGTTAAAATGATGAAGTGCTTAATGAATCACTGCTTTCTGGAAAATAAATATACCTTACACAAACGAATTTCAGAGGAAGTGAGACTCTTCCTGAATTTGAGTGGAATTTATCAAATGGTCTGAGATGAAACAATGCAAAGAAAGAAATTAAAATGTTGTAACACTTAATTTTAGTATGTTTGAAATGGAGTGTTCAATTCTAGAACTGCCACAACACTTCCAAAAACTTGCCAAAGCTTTTCAGCTGTCCATTTTTAAATTGGCCTAAATTTAAAAAGAAAAAAACCTTTAAATTGTTTGAAACAGCCCAAGACCAAAAATGAAGCCATACCTTTGAAGCAGAACTAAATATTTTGTGTTGAACAAAAATGATACTTTCCCTGATCAGTTTTTGTTTTGCCAGCAGTTTTTAAAAGCTCAGTCTCACCAAAACTAAAATATAGTTCTGAATAAGAAAAAAAAAAGTTTTCAAAAAGAACCAATTGACTAAAAATTCAAGTATTACTGAGCTCCAGTTCTCTGGTAATCTAGGTAATCTGCTAAACTAATACCTCTGAACTTAATAGAGCAGTCAGGCACATTACTTACCAAAAACTAAGTGAGCTTATTGATTTATTTTTAATTGCAAAACCTGAGATTTCTTTTTATAATGGTGAAATAGCAATGGTTCCATGTGAAAACTCAGTCAGAAGCACTGCCTTAAACCATGCAAACAGTAGATTCAAGTGCTTGAAGATGTTGCTGTTCTCTGTGGCACAGTATCAGAATCCTCCTCTGATTCTGGAGCTCGTTTTCATCCCACAGTCCCTGAGCACCTCACTGCCCCAGACTTCTTGCACCCAGGCTCTGGCCTTGCAGGAGAAGCAGAGGGAGAAATCAGCTCACATCCAAATTCTGCTTCACAGACAGTGTTGCTGTCACCTGCTGCAGCCATTTGGCTGATGAGCTCCTGACCCTACTTGTGCTCAGCCACGTAAGGCAGTGAAGAGGCAGTTGTGACCCCTCACAAGGAACATGGAGATGAAGCCCCAAAGTGCCATCCTCCAAGAGGTGTGGCAGCAGCACTCCAAATCAGTACTTTCAGCCAGAAAGGTTTGGCTTGCAGGTGTTTGACTTTCTGATGAATAGCTCTAATTTTCTACAGAAAGTGATACTTTTTTTATGAAAAAATATTCTCACAAAATCCAATTTTCCCTGTAAGAAACAGATGCTGATGGAAAAATTTTAATGTAAAAGATGTAGCAACACGTGTGATTTCCTCCCTCGAGTCTGTTCTTCATATCCATTGACTTGCCTTGCTACTAAACATCACTGGTTCTGAGCCTAAAACATTGTCCACTTCCCCAAGCTCTATCAGTAGATTTATCCAAGATGTTTCCATTGTGAACTTTGCTTTTTCTCATGGGCTGAGCCCATTAGAGATAGAAAAAACATCCTAATATACCACTCATCACTGGATATTATGATCATTTTCCCATGTTGCCCAACAGAAAAAAAAAGGGTGCTTGCAAGGACCTGTGGACACAAAGAACATGGAACAGGTCACCAGGAAAGAGAAGTCAGGTTTTCCAGCTATGTTAAAGGTATAAATTATTTTATTACCAATACCCACTTGCAGACATTCTAGAATTCTTTTGCTTCCAAAATAAAACGCAAAGACATGTTATCACAATAGGAAAAGAAATTAATCTCTTTTTGGTATTTGTTATGATTCAATCAGGAAAAGAAAGGAAACCCAGGGTCAGAGATCACCCCCTCCCCACTGTCTATCCTGATGGGTTACTATCCTTCATATTGTGACCAAATATGGGAGCTTGGATCCTTAACTTTGAAGTTTCTCTCTGTTGTGGATTTAAGCCAGAACCACAAAATTTTTTAAAATTTATTGTTTGACTGAATTGAATGTAGTTTTTGGGGTTTTTTTTTCAGTGAAAGTAAAACCAAACAGAAAGCTATTGCCCTCCCAAGGGATGGTTTTTAAATTGTCTTTGACTCTTTTTCTTTGCATTTATATTTGCTCTAGTTACTTGATTAAAACTACAGGAAATCTAATTCAAAAAATTATTTTTACAAGTCAAATAATGAAACTTCGATAATTATCTAACAAGTATCTCCTGCCTTTTTAATAAATGCTTTCCCATTTTGGCTTGACATTTGTACATATTTTAGAATTATCAAACTACTAAAGAGCAGGGCCAAAATAAAGTATTACTTCAATTAACTTTCAGATAAGTCAATATTAATTAAATTGTTCCTTTTAGAAATATTTGATATAAAAGTAGAGCTTCTGGAAAATCAAATATATATATATACACACACATATGTATACATATGTATACTTATGTTTATAGAACTGTAGATACATATGTATACATAGTCCACAGAAATTAACCATAAAAATGTAAGATGTGTTCAACTAGCAAAATATTGTAGCAAAAACTACAGTAAATACACCATTCATTACTTTAAAATTATATTAACCTTAGAGATAACTTCTACAGAATAAAAATGTCAAACTAACCACACCAAAACTTACTGTTTAACAAAACATTTTAATAGTTATTCCAAAATTCAAGAAAACCTCACAGGGGGAGGGAAGTTTTAGTGGCTGATTAAAGGGAGAAAGATTTCACATCAACAAATATGGCAATATCTTCTATTAAAATGTTGTAATAATTTGTAAAATATTGTAAAAATGTTGTAAAATAAGGGAAGTTGTGCTACTTCCCTTCCACCAGTGTGTTGGACAGTTCAGACTACCACCATATGCTTGATCATAATATGAGCTGGAAACCCATGTAACTAGATAAAGAATTCATCTCAGAACCTTGTTTTCCCTCCATTCCTGATATCCCTGGGCTATGGGTTGGTGGTATGTACGGAATAATGGAAGAGGAGGAAAAGAGCCTCAGGAACAGGTGGAAGCATGTAGAACTTGGGTGAGAAAGAGAGAAGGAAAGGCAGGGATAGTTATGGAGAAATTACAGAAACTGGGGGCTAGGTTAATTTTTGTTAGAAAATATAGACAAGGGGGATGGCCCAGTGATGTTGAGATGCGATGTTAAACGTGACAGTGGTAGTTCAGAATGGTTCTTGTGGAGATGTGGTAAAGAAACCCAGAATTATTAACTGTTCCTGTCTAGAGTTACACAGGTAATGACCATAGCACAGGAAAGAGGTCCGGAGTGAAGAAAGAGAATCAGGCAAGCATGGCAATCAGCAATGGTGTCACCCACTGTTAGAGAAACAGAAGTTTCTCTAAGTATATACCATGCTGCTCCTACTGCTGTGCCCCAGTGTGAGGCACAGCAAGAGAAAAGAAGGGAAGCAAAGGACTTGTCTTTTAAATCCACGTCAGGCTTCAATCCCAGCTCAAGTTTAACACCTTTAACACCTTCTTAGCTCTAAATGGACAGGTAAGCCTGGCTTAGCTGGTTGTGATGCAGATGACTTTGCATCTTCATCAGACAGCATCAGGTGTATTTAGGGAAGCTCTTGCACTTTCTGATAACTTGAGTCTCCCGTTCTCTCCCATATCCTCTTCATGTCCTCTTCCCAACCTCTGAACTTGCTTTGCTTTGGCCACACATGAAGATTGTGCCCTAGTGCTTAGCCAGGATGCCTGTACCTCCCCCTGTCCACAGTGTTTCCCCTAATATGAACTAATAATCTATTAGTCCACAGCAATAGTCTATTATAAACTAGGTGCAATTTAGGTTCTCTCTTCCTTTGGGAAGCATTTCTAGATGGGGATCACTGTAGCATCTGCAGCTTCCATATGCAGGATGGATTAGTCAGAAATTATTCCCGACTCCATATTTACGCTGCAGACTTCCTGGCAGAAATGTTTGTTTGCTTATTTGTAGCAGTATAGAAAGACCTTTACCCTATTGTTTGCAAGCTTTAGCCAGCAGATGAGAAATAAAAATTACTTCAAATAAATACTTGTACTAAGCTCCTTTATAACAATTAAATTACAGCTTCAGAAATGAATGTCAGGATGAGCTTGCACTGGGCTTCACTGTTGCTGTTGTATTAAAATTCATGGTGTTAGGCCTTAGCACTGGTTAACCTTGTACAACAGACATACACACCTCTATCAGCAGATGAGTTATTTAGACACCTACTGAGATTCACAGGGAACTCCAGAATATTGGCTCAAAACAATGTCTATGGATTGACTTCTTTAAGTAAAGGGCAGTGATGAATGCTCCATTATACCAGAGGCAAAGATTTTTTTGTGAAAAAGATATGAAAACAAATAGCTGCTCTGATTTCTACATGGACAGGCATAGAGAGTCTCCTTACATTTTTTTTCAAGAAGAGCTCTGGGTCAGTCTGTTACTTGTGAAAATGGTTTCACACTTTTTCCTTGCATCTTTTGTATTTGAGAACTGAGGACTAATACTAATATTCTTTTCAGTCTTCAATGAATAAATAAGTTACTACTGGAGGAGAATGCTGAAGTAAATAGCACTGAAGTAAGTAAAATATTTGCAGGTCACCACATTGGTTTTGGTTTAATGAAAACATGGGTCAGAAACATTGCAGGCAGATTAACTGCAATATATCTCTGGTAAAATAATGATCAAATACTCATAGTTACTGAATTAAAAATGCCAGAATTCAAGCTAAAAGTTATTCATAACAAATGGTTGAGGCTAGCTGAATCCATGGTGTGACAATGACAGCTACAGTGACAATCAGCAATGCTATGTTGTTGTTTTTTTCCTTTTAGAGAATTCAGAATGTGATTCTAATTAGAGGGAATCTGGTTTTCAGTCACTGAGACACTGCTGTGTAACAAGAAATGCTGCTTGGCCCACCAGCAGGAATTAACCATTAAAGGTGGGCTTGTGTCCCAGGGCCTCAAACCCCTAGGAAGGGGATAATTTCCACACCAACACTGCGGGTTTCTCTGGGGAAAATAAAATAAAAAATATAAAAATTGTTTAGTAGACCGTAATGAGAAGGTCTAAATTATGGTCTAAAATACTGCAAACACTGAAAATTGAGGGAAGTGCAGGCTGCAGGCTTAGAGCTGAACTGCATGGTTTATAATGCAAATGTTTGTAAGAATTGTCATTTTTTTCCTTGCTTAGATGAAATGGACATCCAAAAGTTAAGCTTCATTTCTAAACTAGCCGTGAAACAGAAAAAAATGAGCAGGGAAGCGTTTTTTAACAAAGTTGCATAAAGCTGCTTTGACAAAGCTGTATGGTGAAATAGCAAGGTACATTAAAAAGTTAAGTGAGTAAGTCAATTTCTTGGCTGAAGGGTTTTCACCCAAAGGTAACTAACTCTTCTTTTCATTTCTGTGCTCCTGCAGCCAGCAGGAATGTTTCCTAAGACAGTGCACAGAGCAAGGGAAAGAATACAAACTGTATCCTTCTGCTCATGAAAGTTTCACAGAGCACAGAGGCTCACCTGACAACAGAAATAGCAGCTCTAAAGATAATTTACACTCAGATAAGCAGTATCTCAAAAAATGCTAAGAGATTTGCATCGTTATACATAAACTAATTTGGACTAATTTGGAACTGGTAAAAGCAGTTAAGGCTTGATTCTATATTTTAGTTGCCCACAACCACAGGTCTTCAACACCTATGTAAAAACCCAGGGGAAGCATTAGACCTTAGAAAGGTGTAGGGCTCTGGGCTGATGGTTCCCAAACAAAGGACCCAAGTTGAATCAGTCTCTACCTCTTTTTTTAGAAAGTGCAGAGATAAATGTTCCCGAGCAAGATTTGTATCCAGCAATCTTAAACAATGACTTTGCTACCACTGATTGGTTATAGCAAGAGTTTCTCTCCTAAAAATGTGATTTTGTTAAAAATTCATCAATACACACAAGCAGAGCAGTAAAACTGAATGTAATAGATCACTTCAATAATAAAAAATTAGAGAATGTAACTGAGATGTTGTTCATAGGAGTGTTCATTTACGTCAGTGCTGTACTTTGCTATGATAAGGGTTTAGAGGATCAAGTTTTTCTAACAACCATCTGTGCTCCTTAGGTTTTATCCTCAGATAACATTATTCTCTAGCAACAGAAAGAATGTCACATTGACAGGTAACCCAACCTATTTCCAAGCAGCATGCCAAGCTACTGACTGCTTGGGTGTGACATTTGACTGCAGTTGCTTTTACAGTTTGATTTCTTCTGCTACTCCCACCAGTGCCCTGTTTCCCCTGTGCAAATTCCTGCAGACACATTAGCATAAAGACTGTCACACTGCTTGTCCACTTGTCACAGATGAGCTCTAAGCTATTCAGCCAGCACTCTGAGTTTGACCCCAGCCAAGGTGGTGGCTCTACATGCTACCTTCTGCATTGAAAAACATGGCAAGATGACCCTTACCACTCTAGTAGTTACTACAGAAGACACCACAAAACTGCTAATTGTTACTGTGAAAAAATATCCAGCTGGACTCTATGATATTAAAGGTCTTTTGCAACCTAAATGATTCTAAGATCCTTACATAAGACACCAAATGTTGAGCCTTCTGAAAATATTTCAAGTTATGCAAAATAAACTTCACTGCAGTATTACTGCTATTATTAAACTTAATGAATCAATTTTAAAGATTTTCCCTTTTTTTTTTTTTTTTTTTTTAGGCAATATTCGGTCCATATAATAGGAGTTATAAGAATTTATAATCTGATCCTGATTAAAGTATTGCAACATCATGATGTATCAAGTTTTATTTCAGTTTTATTTTCTAACAGTTTAACTTGCAAATCAGAGAGGCAGTTTCTTAAACCAAAGACAAAACCCCTCCTTTTGCAATGAGGAGCACAGAAGAAAGGTAAGAAAGCTTACCAGCAATATCTGCAAAATTATATTTAGGGTCAGGATCATAGAATCTGGCTTATTATATGTCCTCAAGAACCTGTATGTAGAACTAGATTTCTAGAAAAGTGTACCAAAGGGAATAGCTAAGAAGTGAGATGCCAAAGGAGGAAGCAGGGGCTTAGGTACCTCTGTGTTTCTTTCCCCAGGTTCTCCAAGTTCTTGAATGAGAACTTTCTCATAGAGTCACATGTCTGCTGAGGTGGGAGAGGATTTCAGCAGAAGCAGCAGATTCAGAACAAGAACTTCTTCAGCAGCTGAGTGCTCCGTGCAGCTGGTAACTGTCTGTCATGGATGGAGAGACAGGGTCTCTTCCTGCTGGGGCATTTCAGCCTGGTCTGAGTAGCAAAATAGTTGCTGAACCAGAAAAAGCAGCATTGCCAACCTACCTGGTACTGGCCAGGGCACTCCCTGGCATCTGGGAAATTGTGATTCAATATCTGTTCCAGAGTGGAGTGGAGAATGTCTAAGGAACAGAAAAACAAAAGAGAATAAAATAGTGCAGAGCCATCTCCCACCAGACAGGAGCTTCATTTTGAATTAGGTCAGTTTGGTGATGGTCAGCTTTAAAGGCTGATCAAAAGGAATCACAAGAGAAAAACCAGAAAAACAGTTATCTGTGAATCCTCAGCAGTGTCACGCTGACACAAATCCTTATCTTTTGCAGGAGGATTCCTGCTATTTCCCAAAGTGACTTAAAGGAAAAGGTTTATCAAGGAGATGAAGTAACCAAGGTGAGTCTAGAGAAGAAGACTTCATCACCCAGTGCAAATCTGTTCAGTCAACTCTGCCTAGGAAGCAGTAAGATGAATGTGGGGAGAAACATGGTAATTAGTTTTTTGATTGTGTGTAGTGGCACTATAATATCACATGATATTTCAAGTAGCTTTGGATTAGCATAAATACAAGGTTATCACAGACAACCATTGCTGTGAATCTTCACAATTTAGCACTGTAATGCTCTTCCTGTTGCCTCCCCTGAACAGTGTGATGCAGCACAGGGCTTGCTGTTGGAATGAGATAACTCCAACTCATGCATGCACAAAGACTGGCCTTTCACTGTCTTGTCTCTGTGGTACTCAGAGCAAAGCCATGAAGCTTTGCTAGAATTGGATAAGCTGGACCTAGAGCTGTGTGAAGCTCACAGCTTTCCCTATGCTTCCTCAAGTTTACCAGTAGGCTGGTTTGCTTTTCTTGATTTCACAGCAACAAATTTCAGATTTACATCTTTTGGAAAATCAGAGCTAGTGCTGTACCTAGACAAATTTTGCCATATTCTCTTTTCCCTGGCACATGATCAGCACACTGTTAATCTCCTGCTGTCTCTGACAGCGCAGGGGAACAGTAGTATCATATATGCTCCAAATCTTCATACAAAATGTTTCAAGAGAAAACAAGGAGGAGGACCTTGTGCTGACTTAATGTGACCCACTGCCACAGCACTTCCACAGTCATTCACCTGTGTCTGGAAAGAATAGAAGGTTTTTTCTGGATGAAGGATTTGCATGGTTGGAGGGATCTTGAAGGCTGCATATCCATGTCAGCCAGCCATGAGCTTTGCTTTGTAAATACTTTCTTCCCACCTGCCACACAGCAAAGTACAGTTATTATTTCAGGTTGGGGTAGAATTACCTGTACACAGAGCTATGCCAGGGTAACAGAAGGTGCAATAGTGTGGCTAGGTAATTTCTACTTTTCATTGAATTACTACCATGCATTTGGCTTGTGCAGAAAGTGGACTGTTCAGTGAGAGATGTAACCACCAGAAAGAGCATTTTAAAAAGAATGTTTATCTTTCCTAGGATATAAAGAAATACATGATAATTTCCTGTATCTATAAACAACAAAAAGTCAAATAACATGAAATCATTCATATCTTCTGTGGGAGCCAGCCTAGGCTTTAAGATGTATCATTTGTGCAACAGAGAATAATAATTATTCACTTCTATTTCTGAAAATTGAAATCCAAAAGATACACACAGGTATACAATCTTTGCTATATCCTTGCTACAGGAACTGAATCCACTGATTATATAAAATGTGAATTGTTTTCCTGGCCACTCACTCTCCCACAGTGTGGAGAGCAATTCAAATGATCAATTCCTTAATCATTTAGTAGCTGGTGATTGCTGGCTGTGGACTGTCTGCCACAAAGACACTGCATCTAAACAGCAGTTCACACCTACTTACACGTGTGGAACAGAATAGGTCGTGTTTATCCCTTCGTTAATAACGATATCAGCTTTCAAAGTTCTGGAACAAAGCATCTTCACCAGGCAATCACTTCAGCAATGAATTTGCAGGATACACTTGGAGAATGGACAGTAGCTTCCAGTATCTTTGTCATCTGTGAATGCAGCAATAAAAAGGACTGATCAGATGAGTACTGAAAATGCAGTTTAAATGTAGTACAAGTTCCTACTTTGACCATTCTAGAAATATAGACAGGACAGATGCATTCTGTCTGTGTGATCACCCTAGGGATATGGATTGCCTACTGATACTTCTTTCATTCATGCAAGAAATTATTACAATTGCCCGTGCCCTGCAATGTTAGTTTCTTTGCTTATTGCTCCTTTTTACCCCACACTGAGAATGGAGTTTGCAAGATTCCCACAAAGTGAAGCTGTAGCACCAGAGTAGGCACTGACAGGCCATGTAAGTACACAGGGAAATACCATCCAGAGCAGTGAAGAACTGCTACTGAAGTAGCTGGAAGATGGATAAGGAAGGAAAAAAGAGTTCAATGGGGACAAATCTAAAACTTAACTCTTGAGCTTAGCTGCCTTTCTGAGACAATACCAAGTCCCTGCTTTGATGGAGGGCCACAGGGATAGAGAGATTTTCCTGATAATGCTGACACCAGGCTCTGTGGTGAAGGCAACCCAGCCTAGTCACATGTTATCAAATTATTTCTTAGGGTTGAGGAACTTTCTCACTTTACAGTACCCTGGATCCTGGCTCAAAGCTGAATTGTGTTGGAAGATGTGGCCTGCTCCAGAAGCAGTGGAAATCATTGCATCTGAGCAGCTGACAATCCTGGTTACTACTTCCAGAGATTTCAGGGTATGTGTATTTAATTGTCAATTTTTGCTTTGCCTTGTAGAAAAAGCACCTTACACATATGCACAGTCCTGCAGATGTGAGGGGCTTTCCCCTCTCTGCTGGAAGTGATAGGAACCAGCTAGCTGTGGGACTGTGGTTCTTTGATATGGACGTATTACAAAGTACTGGGGACCTCCTTGGTACTTTCCCCACCACTTTGACATATACTAGCTAAGGAAACCACAATTTGGATATGAGTTGATACATAAAACTGCAACAAATTGCTGTCAATAATAATTTTTAAATGGGGTAATTAAATACATAGTATGAATGGGAAATAATATTAGAGATGACACTTGGATCAGGAGACCTTCTTCAGGCTGGGGAAAAAAATAGAACAGTTATTTTTCCCACAGCCTGGAGAAGTCTTGGTGTCCTACATGTCATCTCTAATCTTGTTTTCTATTCCTAGTGCATATTGCAGTGCACTGCTGGTGTCACTATAGTGAAAACAGTGTCAGTGTTTCTATTATAAATCCCTATTTTCAGAGGTTTGTAACTCAGACATGAAAATTTTGCTCTGGGATGAAACTTTAAGAAACAAATTACAGAAACAAGACATACTTAAATTTTTTCTTCCCATAAATTAAATTCAAAATTAAAACAAATTTCTGCAAGCCATTAGGCTATAAGAGTAGTGCACAATGTGTGAAGTTTGAAATTACAACAAAAGAACTCTTAACAGTTTTTTAAAATACTTCTAAGCCCCCCCCCTTTTTTTTTAATTCCAAATACAGATTGACTACAGTGGCATTTTAAAAAAAAATTAATAGTTATACATGAGGTCATATCATGTGAGTTTTAAAATAGTGACTATTTATAGGACTGGGTCAATAATCTTCATTCTATAAAGCCTTCTAAGTACGTATTTAGATGATAAAAAGTAGCACTGCATCACAGACATCAGTAATGTGCCTTTAGAAAACTTCATAAATGTAGTTACCTGAGCCAGTAATATGCAAGTTTGGGGTTTTTTTCACTTCTGTTTAGCTAAGAAAGCCTTTTTCATGCAGAAATAACCACATCTGGGTCATACTTTTTGTCGTCTCTCCTTTTTCTGTGTCATGGTAATGAAAGAGTTTGTCTAAGACAGGAAAGATGTGTTATATGGTTAAAGAGGTTTGAAGAGCATACTGTAAGACAGTGAAAGAACTATTTCAAGTGAGACAAAGGAGTTCTGGCAAGGCTTTCAGTAATATCATAAAATTATGACTACTAGAAAATAACAAGCAAGAAATCTTCACAGATGACTGAGGAGCTGACAAACATGGGAAAGCCCCGTGATCTGGAACATGAGAACCAATACTGAAGCAAACAATATAAAATACATTGATAGGGAAGTATCACTAATGGTATTTATTTAATGCTTACGTGCACTTTTCACTTACCTGCTGTGCTGAGACACCTCCATTTCAGGAGACTAAGGCTTGGGTTTTGCAAATGGATCTTGTGAATGGTAATCACATTGGGAGGAGTGCAAAAGTAGCTCAAGGGCCAACCCAGAAGTGCTAATAAAATCAGATAAATTTCTCTCCATACCAAACTAATAAAGATGTCTTTGGCTTAAGGTGAGTTTGTAACCATCTGTATAATCTGTTGAACTCTAACACAAAGACAATTGTACCACTATTTACTAATAAGGAAGTGAGCTAATTGTACTGCTCTTTTCACAGTCTTGCTTATTTTGTTGCAAATCTCAGTACCAGGTATTCTCCCTCATTTATTTATTTTAGTAGACAATTTTCTAATAATGCTACTGTAGCTTCAGTTAAGTTCATTCTTTCAGTTTTAGAACCCAAATTTAAACATGATGGGGTATGCTTTTATAGTCCCTAGAACAAAGTCCATAAAAATCACTAGGAATTACTTGAAACCTTGTCTAAATCCTGCTGAGGTGGATGCTTATCCTGGAGTTAATTGATTGGGAATGACTTTTTTACTAAAGCTCCAATGAAATCTCCATTAATATTTATAGGAATTGTATGCATGTATTCCCTTTATTTAAAAGGCTAAATCACTTATCACATCTTAAATTATACGATAAAAGCTCCTGTTATATGTTTGTTTAGCTTTTTGGTAAGATCTATTCAGCATAAAGACTCAAGGGCCTTGGCACTGGCAGGAGTTTGAACATTGCTACTCTTGTGCACCTCTTTACTCTCCAAGGTGTTCCATTAAATTCAGTGAAATTCCTGGAGTAAGGTACAACATGGACAAAAATATCAGAATCTGATCCTTGAAGGGGAAAAAAAAAAAAAAAAAAGAGGTGGGGTGGGTGATATTCTTCTTTTCATCTATTAAAGGAATACTTATTTAATGTCAGCTCCATTCTTGTGTCTTCCAGGAAATGTCTTATCTTTTCCATAACTGACCTGGCTTGGAAGGTGTTAACCTTTCAGACCTTGTGACTGAAAGGTTTTTTCTTTGAGAAAAGAAAAATGGAAGGCTCCAGTCCTAATATGGTACAGAGTGAAGGAACAATCTGGGAGATTTCCCTGTTTTAACATGCTAAATCACAGGGAAGCACGCACACTTCAGCCCAAATTCTAGTCATCTTTCTCATGCAACTTTTTTTTTTTTTTTTTTTTTAATATCTTGTAGTTGCAATCTCAGCATTATACAGCTCTCAGTTTAATCACCACAGCTTTCAGGAAGAACCTCTCAGTCTTGAAACATTTAAGTATTTAGTTGTCTAAATTTATGATTGCTGCTTTGCAAAGAGGTAGGAGACAAATGGAGACAAATCTGGGCCCAGAAAGAAGATGGATCCCTCCAAATACACAGTAAACACTCAGTGTATGAAAAGGCACATGACACCACATTTTGTTAAGGAATTTACAGCAGGTGACCTGCCCCTTTTCACTGTGGCAGCAACTGTATTATTCACTCCACATAATTAATTGGTAGGTTATGCTAATCTGAAGAGGGAAGCTATTAATTGTGTATGTCCAGACCATCTCTCCCATTGATTTTTTAACTAATGATGAATGCACATTTTGGGAGGGAGAGATTGCTGAGGAGGGAACTTCATGAGCAGAATAAAAATGTTACAGTAGCCTAATCAATTAGGAATGGTTGACAAATGGGTACAGGATAACACTACAAAGTACTGTGCTGTAGTAGTGGTCAAAGAGTCTGAGAGAAGATGTCACATGAGTGTTATATTAATCTTTCTATGGATTAAATGTGATCCATTGTATCAGCAATACCATGAGAGAACTCTTTGGTATCTCAAACTCATGCATCTCTCATGCTAGTTTGAAACCTCTTTGCTTTGTTCACCACTAAAAACATTGTGATATGCACTGTCAGCCAAGAGGATAGTTTGTAGCAGGATTAGATGCCATACAGAATATTATTTTCAGTAACAAATAGCACACTTTGGGCATAGATTTAACCAATCTCAAGCCTTAGAAGTGGGGATGCCTTTGGAAGCAGGTGGTTCATCCTCTATCTGGATGCAGCCTGTGCAGGGGTTTCTGTTTCCATCCCCATGCCAGGCCTTCCAGCCTCTTGCTACAACAACAGTCGCCGTGGGGTGAAGTGACAATGCATGTAATCAACTGAAATATTCAGCTTCAGCTACACAGTGGTATTTGGACAGACAATGCATGCAGCAAGCTGCAATACATCTGCCAACGCAAACCTAGCAGTCTATTGCAAAAATGCAGCACTTAATTCCCCAAATCTGACTCCTGAAAGTGACCGCTCCCTACACATAGCTCTCCGGTGTCATCACTCGTAAGGAAGATGATAGTGGTTGGTGCAACTGGGTCAGGCCTATGACAACATCTCCATGGCACACCATACCAGACAGCAAACACTGTTGCATTTTCAGGAAGGTTTTCCTTATGTTGAGGTGGGCTGAAGGGCTTACACATTTGTGTGTGTGGAGGCTTACAGATGTATAACACACACTTTTATTTCCCTCTTTTGACATAATTGGAAATACAAAGCAAAACAAGACATTCAGAGGGGCTAGAAATGTGTAGGTGAGGGATCTAGCAGTTCTTAATTGAAGAATGGCAAGAACTAAATTCTTACAAAAAGCATTTATTTTCTTGCAGTGCTTCACCAAAATGAATTGTGCAACAAAAGGTCAAAAGCAAAGACGTGTATATTTATCTAGGCAAGACTGACTTAATGAAGGGACTTTTCCCTCAATGCAAATTAAAATCAAACTCAGCACAATGTGAAGATGACAAATCACTTATTTCAGTATAAATCAGCTTGTCCAATATCCATAACATGCTAAAAAAAGACTTTGCATATTTCACAGCTCCTTTTGGAGAATCTCTGCCACCTCTACTGCACATGAAACCCAAAGCAATTCCGTGTGTACATACGGTGCCTGTGCTTTGCAAACTATACATCCATGCTCATCAGCGAGTTCCTGAAGGGAAACCACAAACACTGGGAACGCTTTAAGGAAGGAGAACAGGTCTGTGGAAACCCCAGCAACCACTTGCAGTGCTTTGCTTTACATACTTTTTAGGGGTGCACTAAAATTATGACTGCTTTTAAGATACTGTTTACGCTCACTTTGGATCAAGGAGCTCTGTACAGTTTATTCAGACAAAATACCACCAGCTGCAGGCACAATATAAAACTGTGGATTTCATTAACTGGAAGCATTAAGCACAATAGTGATATCTTCTGACAAGAATTGGTACTGCTTAATATAAGAGTTCCCCCTGACTTAATGCAAATCAAGACAACTCATTTCAAGACAGTGCAGTTGCACTGATTAAGAACTACCATTAGGAGGTAACAGAAAGGAGTTATGGGACTCCATGTGCCCTATGACAATGTCATGTAGCCTCAGTTTGGCATAAAGTAACATGGAATTCTTATATTTGTTATCTCCAGATGGGCACCAGCGATCTCTTTTAATTACAGGCAATCAGATTCCTGAAAAGATATTTTTATCTACTTGGAGGACATACAAATTGTATCAGTGATTCTTCCCAGCAAAAAGTGATCAGAAATGTTATTCATTTCAGTATTTAAGAATAGATACAATGCTGGATTTGCCTAGTGTAAAAGGCAAAGGCAGTAAGTTATATTAACTTCAGGACTTCCATGAAACGGTGTGTTTGTGAACTGGAGCTGAATGGAAACTGAGCTGAACTGGTTTTTTGTTTCCACAGTCCTAACTCTGTAATACATCTCTGGTGTCACTGGACACAGGTAGTCTGGGGGATGCAAGTTTCCTCAGTTTGAAACGTGTCTTTCTCAAAGTACTGATATCCCTATTTCCTGGCACATACTACAGCCTGTGGTTAGTAGAGTGGGTTCCAGAGAAACGAGAGAAAGAAAACTTCAATGTCATCCTGAAGGCTGGAAGTGTGTAAGGCAGGAGGTGCAACATTACAGGAGCAAACTCTAGAAAAACCCTTAACTGGTGTTCAGAAGTACACAGCAAGAGACACAAGATGTCTGCTCTTTATATGCATAGATATTTGTCCTGTGAGGTGGTATAACAACAGCTACAGGACTTATTTTCATAAAGCAGATTCATAGAAAAATTAAACTTTATAGGAGAAGAAATAATAAAACAGTAAAGGTGAATTCCATCAGAAGAAAGAAGGACCTGTAACTATTGGTGTCTTTTCACATGGGGAATTTAGGCACGGGTGGAAGGACTTTATTATTACAGCTTTACCTCTTCAGCCATTTCATAAACAAACTCCCATAAGATTACAGTGCCAGCCTCAGTTGTATCTCTGTGGAGAAAGTTTCTAAACCTTTATTTAAGAGTTTCACAAGAGCTCTATGCTATTTAGGTTTCCTTAACAACATGTTCATTAAGTTGGATAAGTCCATTCTTGACTTCTGAATTACAGTAGTGAAGTGTGCAGGAGTCTCAACTTTCACTACAACTTATTTCAAATTTGGGATGCAGGGTCTGAGGTTAATTCTCCAGTGGATCCCTGTGTTTAAGCAAAGGAAATGAGCACATTTCCGAGCAGGGGTAAAAGGCAGGGTCAAGGCAACTACCTCAGGTAATACTATACAGGGGGAGGGAAGAGGGGAGGGAATCCTTGGAAATATTCCATGCACTTTTCTGTTGTGGTAACACTTTATTGGCATAAACTACAGCCAACTGAAGTCACCATTTAAAAAAACAAACAAACAAACAAACCCCACCACCACCAACAAAAAACCCCCACAACAATGGATTGGGCCTTTTAAAGATTTATTTTTAATATTATTTTTGCATGTCCTTAATGCTTCAAATATGTGTCAAATGTTGTGCAGAGATTATATTTGTTGGTGTTTTGAGACACTGCTTTTCAAGACTGGGCACACTTCCAAAAGCTACACTACAGTTTGCGGCTTGAATAATTTTGTGAATTGCTATTCATAGGGTCAGAACAGATGATTATAGTCATCTCTTCTGGTTTTAAAAGCTAAACAACCCTACACTAGCCAAGAAATCAATGTTTCAAATGGTGGAATTCTTTTTAATGAAATATATCAGTAGTCTATAATTTTCCTAACCTATCAATCACAGTAAAAACCTAATAGAAGTTCCCTCTGTGTCTGCTTAAGGAACACCCCATCTAAGAATGCATTTTGTATCAAGGCATATGTGCTTTCCCACAGGACAAAGAGTTTCCAACTGGAGTGTCATAACTCAACTAATTTTTTTTCTTTTTTATAATTTATTTTAGAGGACTTTTTCCTTCAACTGGGTGGCTTTTTGATGTTTTCATTTCTATCTCCAAGATGTAATGAATCACACTACCGGGCCATTATAGTGCCAGCTCCTTATGGGCTTCTGCTGAATCTGATTTGATCCACTCTGTAAGGCATGGCCATAGGGAGCCTGAGAGCTACAGCCTACTGTGCAAGAGGAACTGTTCATGAAAATGAAAGCTAGGGTGCTGAGAAGGGCTAAAGAGGGACAGAAGCTCATTTAGGAACCCCTAATTCCCTAGGTTTGCCTAGACAGATAAGTTATACAAAGGAGATACTGAACTTATTTCACACTGGCACATGGAGGAATGGAGAAGTGCTGGATTTCCTGCATCTATCATATCCTTGTTTCAAGATGTCGCATCCTGCTGCTCATGACAAGCACACCAGCAAGAGGAAAAATGACAGAACAAACTGTATTTTCCATATTCTGGGAATGATTGCCACTGTTGTCTCTGTAGATAATGCAAACAACCAGCCATGACAGGGAAGAAGAAAAAATCATCTACAGTCTTCATAGCTGAAAGAGCTTTCACTCATGATTGGCCATTTCTGTATGTCCCTTTCTCTATTGCAAAGTAAATGCCAGAGGAAAAAACTTTGATTTTTCCAGCGCTCCCTGCCATGCAGTGATCCATGTGTCAATCTACAGCAACATGGCAGAAAGTGGAAGCAAAAGTTTAACCAAAAGAGAAACAGAGGAACAGATCTTGTTAAACAGGAGCTTGGGGAACAGGAAAACAGTGTCTTCAGTTGATGATTCTGAGAAGAATGGGAACATAAATGGAAAAAATACTTGCAGGGATAAGATAGAGGCTGTGTGGGTATGGGTGCCACTCCAGTGCAGACTCTACTGAGCATTTGTACCCTCATATTACCAAAAAGGAGAAAAAAGGTCTTTTACTCTATTTTTTCCAGAGTAAACACCATTTCTAGAATGTGGATTTCTCTCTCTTTGCCCTTTTGTTTTGGGGGGGAATAATGAATGACGTCTTACAAAAAGGAATAAACAAAACCAAGTATGAATACAAATATGACTATGTTCCCTAATTTTCTAAAATTTTGTTATCAGAAAATAACTCCGGTTTCAGAGTAACCCTAACGGGCTGTTAATAACAGTATCTAACAGTTTCAAGGCTATTAATAATATTTTTAACTCATTAGATGGCTAATATATTGTATTAGACTATACAGTAAGCATAAGCCTTACTAATTATGTATATATATTATTCTGCCTACTTTGGCTAATATGATTTTAGATTAATTCATTCTTACTCTATTTTTTTAAAAATCAGTGTAATTAATCCTCCCACACACTGTTGTAGCATTAAAACAGAAATATGTGGATGAAGCAGTGAAAGAGACATGAAAAAAACCATTAAAAGGAAGATAAACCAAGTTTCAGAAACAGTTGCACAAAGTAAAGACTTAAGATGTGGGAAATCAGAGAGAAAATGCAGGAGCCTGAGTCAATATTAACACCTTCTGCCAAATGCTGAAGATGTAAATCTTTACACAGAAGTAATCACACCCAGATCATTTTGATTTTCAGAACAAAGCAATTCATCTGACAAAAATATTACCTCTCATAGCTTAAGTGATTGTTTTTCTGTTGTGTCCAGAGGCTGGGCAGGGTTAGAGGACAGGGCTTGGATAAAACCAGTTTTGTTCCAACTGGGAGCAAATCTTTCAGAAAAGAATATCAATGAATAAATAGTTTACAGTCAAAATCTCCTAATTTGTATTAGCCCATAACTACATTTCACTCTCAGATATTTGAGCTTGTCTGTGTGCTCAGCAACTGTCTGCTTTTGTGACTGCACACGTGAATTACCTTGACTGAAATTCAGAATATACAAGTTCTGTGTACCAGAAATGCACTGTACCTTGCATTTTTACCCCTAGGCTCAAAAACCATTCCAAATTCCCTGGGAAATAATTCCTGTCTGTTTTGGAGACTGAGAGGCATAAAAGCCACCTCCCTTGGCATTCCCTGAGGAGACAAAAGGCCCTCACTCCTGTGTGCCAGTCACACATCCCATCCACACACACACAGCACACACACTGAGCACACATACACACACACAGACACACAGAGCACACTGAGCACACATACACACACACAGCACACACACAGCTCCACTCACAAGGCCCAGGGCCTCTGCCCCAGCTCTGAGAAAACCCTTCTCTAATTTCTCAGTGCAGCCTGAGCAGTACTGACTGGCTCAAGTGTAGTAACAGCACAGGGATACGTGAGGCCAACCTCTCCACCTAATCACCCTCCTGCATCTCCTATTGCTCTCCTACCTGCATGTAACCCTCTTCAGGATCTGGTTGGAGCTGTTAATCATGAAAAACAACTGCCCAGGAAACAGGACAAAGAGACAAAAGGAATGGTTTCAGTGTGGGGAATGTCTCTCAAGTATCAGTCCAAGGTCATATTTCGGCTGTGTGTTCTTAACGTGTACCAGCAGTATGGCAACAGAAGCTGTCTATATTATGAAATAGAAAATAAAGCCTTTAGACCAGCAATGCTTTGCTGAATTCGTTCATCTGAGACAAAAAAAGCACAATAAATGACCATGCCTGGTAAACCAGTAAATTCATTCATAAACATTCAGAAGCTATGCACACTCATCCCAAACCCAGCATGCCCTGAGTTAAGTATGCAGTGGCAAGCATGAACTCTCAGACAAGCAGTTATGCTCACAGCAATATCTCACGTGCTTGCAGCTTACCACTTGCACACACCATCTTCTGTCTTAGATCACACCAACCAGACACACAGAGCATCTCCCTGTCCTACGTTTGCACCATGTTTACAGGGAAGCAGTCTCTTTTCCAAGGCTGGAGCTTCTCAAAATACTGTTCTACCACTTCTGGTGTTCATATTGTAAGCATGATAACACACGTTGGCTCCTGGGAACCAAAGCCCAGGCAGGCCCAGATGAGGCGGGTTAATAATAAATGAACACAGAACCACATCCTGACTCTCTCAATATTTTTTTGTCTTATTTGTACAGTAACTATTGCACACACAGATGCAATCTGTTGAAGTTCTCCATCTTTGTGAAAAGTTCTTGCACTCAGGTTTTGAGATGCTACAAGTATTTTTCTGTGTAGTGCTATGCAGCAGACAATGAATTCCTTTTCTCATCAGAAACCCAAAGAATAGTAAATAATACTGTAAAAGACATCTAAAAGTAAAAATTACGAGTAAATTCCAACTTTTGGAGTAATTTCTCCTGGGTACTTATTTGTGTAATACTTTTTTCTTATTATTTCTATTCAAGTCACTGTGTAACCCAGGGCTAACGTGAGACATTTAACACACACATTCACTTATCAAAAAATAAATACATTACTAGTTAGTTGGAATATGTTGCAGTACGCACTCTGCAGCAGAGATAAAGACTAACCTTGGCCTGCAGATCACAGGACAGCTCAACAAACCATTGCTTTGTACCTTATCTGCCTCTGGTACCCACACAGAGTCCCCCAGCCTCAAGCCAGTTTTCTAACTTCTCAGCCATTACAGAAAAGAAGAACACTTCAGGCTTGAGGCACGTCCTGAGTCATCATTAGGGTGAGCAGCAGCTCCCTCCAGTCAAAACACCCCCTGCTTTAATATTCAGCTTAATTATAAACCTTTGTGGACTGATGTGACAAGGGAAAAGGGGATAAAAGATCTTAGATACATCTTTACAGACACTCTAACATTACATACGAGCTCTCATGTATAGGATATCAGTCTCAGTCCTACTCGCAGAGAGGCTAGAATCCAGTGAAAATTTATAAAAGATGGAAAAATGGCCTTTCTAGTTTGGCAAATGCTCATTATTGTGTTGCCAGCAGAGAACAGAGTTCCCACACCAAGCCGGGGCCAACATAGGGCAGTGATGCAACCAGCTTCCTTTTGAGCAAAACCTAAGAGGAGCTTTTTATGCTCCCACCCCCTGAGGAAAAGGCAGCAGGGCAGGAACACCGACTCCTGCAGGCACAGGAGCCTCTTTTGGAAACGCACAGAGCAAGCACCCGGCCTGGGGTTGCCAAGTACCTGATTTCAGGGTTCATTCTGTTACTGCAGATGAATTTCTCTGGTGTATGTTTGGCACGCCATGGCATCCTAGACTGATCATATGTTCACAGATTGTGGAGAGTGTGTGAAAGCCTTTTTTGCTGTAGTTATTGGGTGAAGTCACGTCTGTTACCTGGTACTCATGCAGCGAAATCTGTAATCTGGGAACAGATGGTCTGACTGAGGAGTGAGTGAGTGAAAGAGAGAGAGAGAGAGACACTGTCTGGAAGACTGCAGAGTTTTTCACTCAGAGGAGATGAAAGAAGAATGAACAAACTCACCACAGCATGACAAAAACATGAAAATATAGAAGAACGTCAGTCCTGAAGGTCATTCCTTTAAAATTCACCAACTGTCTATGCACCATATGTGCACATCAACACACCAAAAAGAGCCCACCATCCTGTTGCACAGAGCAGGAGGTAGCTTAGGCAGCCAAAAATTGCAGGGTTGTAGACTTACCATTTAGAAAAGTGACACACTCCCTAGTCCAAGCATGCAATCTGAAAAGACTGAAAAAAAATAGAGCAACTTCTGCTCTGTTTTCTTTTTTTTTTTTTTTCAAAATTCAATAGCAATAAACCAGAACAAAACCATTCACATCCTAGGCTTTGAGCACTGCTTTTGCAGGACATATTTTCACTCGACACTTCCAGCAACTTGAGAGATGTAGACCAAGCCTGTCTTAGGAGTCCAGATGCTCCTGCAACTGGTGGAATCTGCCATCAGGACAAGCCCATCCTTCCTAATTCTGTGAAATTGGCTATCATTAGCAAAATGCAGCATTATGTTACTCCAAAATAAAATGAACCTGTCATAAAACCTCATTCAGCCTTCCTGACAGTGGGAGTTCTGTTAATCAACAGCCTAACCAAAGCCACAGCATGCTGCCCTGCTCATGTGAGCACCCACATCTCTGGGTGGGAGCTCTGATGGCCCGAGGGGCTGTAGCTCTCAAAGGGACAGGAGCACACCCTGATAACAGACCACGCTGTAGCTGTGACAGCATGAAAGTTGCCAAGGGGCAAATAACTCAGCTGAGGGTGTCACAGAGTCCTCAAGCAGCAGAGTCCTTGTGGCACCTCTGCTGACCTCGAATACATCCCTCTTGTCCCTCACTGCAGACAGCTCAGTGCATCTCTGCTCTGCCTCCACGATTGCCATTGCATCTTCGGCCACAGTGGAGACATGAAAAATAAACAAGGCTCTTGCATGGAAGTAAAAACTTGTGACTATCCCAAGCCCCATGTTTCCAAAGATATTGCTGGGGATATCTCAGCTAGAGCAAAACCAAACCAAATCCCAGGGATGTGAGAAATCTGCACTGCAGCCCTGGCAGCGTGAGGTGAGGGAGGTGTGGCATGGCCAGGCTGTGCAGGGCAGACGGGTTGGGAGGAGCAGAGGGGAACTAAAATGCCTGTGTCTGACAGGTATTTAGGGAAAGCTGGACCTAGTGACAAAACCCCTCCAGACCTGTGAATTACACACTGCAGGGACCCTCAGCATGTGCCCTTCTAAAAGCTTCTCACATAATACCTGCCCGCAGGAGCAGGAAAGAGAGGAGAATCAAGACATTTCCAGAGTGTAAATCATTGAGTGAAATCAGTGGTATTACCCTCACATAAAACTGATTCAAAAAAGATAATGATGCCCTAACTGAAGAGGATGATTTCTCCAGAAAGGTGAGGACTTGCAATCTCACCAATTACAGTCTGAATGAGACTGAATTTTTAGCCCTTTCAGATTACAGCTGAAAACTCTACTTGTAACACATGAGATGAAGCCAATTTTAAGAACACTTGAAGTTAAGTCTTTTAGGCAGCACAAGATTTTACACTTGGGTGCTATCCAGTACTTCAAACAGTTTTTCAGAAGAAATCCACGTTGTCAGATATAGACAAGCAACTCTGTATTTTGATATTTATTCTTCCAGTTACATGTCACTCAATTTCCAGAGTTAATTTACAAATGGGAACAAACTTTTTTTCATCTCAAAAGAACTGAATGACTTCACTCAGACATTAAAAGGCAAAAATTCCTCTCCCCTCTGCTCTGTCACAGTGAAAGGCAGAGCTGAGGAGCAAGATCCATGATTAAACATGTTGCCAATGGAGTGAAAACATCCATTTCTTGACAGTAATGAAGTGATCTATCATAACTCATGCCTAAACTACTGAAGACAATGTCCTTTTGGTCAGTCTCAGTTATTAAAAGTGATTGCTTGGAATCAAAAGCTGGCTAAGATGCTCTGGAAAAGCATAAAGCACCTTGCAGGAGAAATAAGATAGATCATCTCACTGAGCAATATAAAACAAAGGCTTTGACTACAACTTTGTGTCTGCCAAGCCAGTTATGTAGAAGGTGATTCTGCAAACATGTAAAAAGGGCAAATATTAACTAAAAATCCCAGAACAAGCATCTCTGCTCTCCCTCTTACTTTTTTAAGGGGTATTTTTACCCCCTTCTGAGTCAGCATGAGTTCATTTTACAAGGAGATTAGTACTGTGATACCTTTTTTTTCCCTTCTCTATAGTTGTAGAAGAGAGCATTCTGTCTTTAGGAAGAAGTTTCCCAGCCTCTAGAAGTCTAGTGAAGGTACAGGGAAGTTTGTGCTACAACCAACCAAGTGAAACTGGACACAGATCTCTTGCAAGCAGTTTTAAACACTGCACATCATCGCTGAACACAGCACATGGAGCTGTGTTGGCTGCCTCCTAGGTGAGAGACAAGAGCTTCACAGGAGCTGCAGCTTTCAGAGATGAGAAAATGACTGAGTTTACACCTTGAGGGTATTCAGATACTTCTCTAATGGCTTCCACTATCCCCTAAGCTCCCGAGGCCCTTAGTTCAGACAATTGTGCAATGTTTGCCGTCTACCCGAATGCAGAGGGTGTCAGCAGACAGAAAACAGGCACGTGACAGAAGTATGCAGAAAAATGGTTGAATCAGAAGCACTGTAATATTCTTGGTAATTTGCTGTCAAGTAGGCAGTGGGATTACTGACACACAAGTGTTGCATGCTGCAAAAAATGAAACTCAAAAGGCTTGGTTTTTAAACAAAAAGAACAAGGAAGAGCCATTGCAGCTGAAACTGAACAATGAGTCTCAGCACCTGGTGACTGGCATCTAGGAAAGACACATGTGGACAAAAAACCAAAAGGATCCCCAATTAACTCTTGAGATGCTATCACAAATTGACAGATGCTGTGCCCTCAGCTTGTGCCACTAAAGATATCGTAGAGTCCCTACAGACTACTTAGGACAGAGAAGAGGGAGGACAGCACTCCAGGGATGTGTTTGGACTGCAGAAGCAAACACAAGCAGAGGCCAGGATAAGGCCAGACTGGGAATGGTGTCACCTGAGAAGAGTTTTCACTTGCAGACACAGGGCCACCTGACAACTGCTACAGAATATGAATGTAATATCAGCCTGAAAGTAGATGGCACATTTACTACTTTATAGTTGGACACCGGTGCAAAAGCCAGTGAGTTTCAGTTATAAGAATGAAAAAGCACTGGAATTAAATAAGTAAAATACAGTCTTTTTATAAAAAGTGCCTGAGGTGTGTCCTCCATCACAAAAGGGAAGATAAAGGCATCTCATACCACTGTTGTAATGAAGGTGAAACTTATTTTGGAATAGCAAGGGGACTGAAAAAGGGAACAGGAAATCTGCCATAGGAACAAAGAAGTTTACTAAGGATTCAAGACCTGAAAGAGTTGAAATCAAAACAGAGGCTGCACTAGTTTATTGCGCCAGCAACTATAGTGATAGAGGAACCAATGAAATAAATGTCCTGAACAGATCATGATTGGGAAAAAAAGACATTCTTTGTTGCTACAAAATACAAGGATGAAGAGGATTAAAAAAAAAAAAAAAAAAAAAAAATTCCATTATCCGAAGCAAACAGATGAGACACAAAGTATTTCTCTGTATTTGTCATGCTCAGCAGGTCAATAGGCTTCTGGCCTTTTGAACACTGAAGAGACAAGGTCTCAGGCAAGACTGGAAGTTTCATCACTCTCCCAAGGCAGCTTTACTGAAATGGGGAATGAAGAAACACAGTTTCATAAAAATGGGAAGAAGCAAAAGGTTTCTGAGGATCTGTCTCTGAAAGTTTAGTGTGAAAGCAAAAAATGCTAATAGGATCTATTCCCCACAAACTGTTTAACTGGGAAGCTACATCAGGGCTACTTACTTATTAAAGTGTGTAATTTGCATTTGAGAATAGGCCAGAAGGGAATTATTTTGTGTCATACAAACAGTGTCAGTAAACCCAGGAGACACTGGAAGAGGAAGGAGCTGGAGGGACTGGTACTTTCTGCAATGCAGCACAGAGCTTTTGATGATGGTAGCCCTGAGTGCTGGAACCAGACACCACATGATGCCACTGAAATCTTTCTGCTTAGACTCAGTTACACCGAGTGCCTGCCTGGCCTTTCACTCCTGCCATACACAAATTACTCCTATGGACACACAGCAAAGCCTGAGGTTCTTAGAAAACCACAGTTCTTTCCACACTCAAACCTTCTGCAACAGGAAGGTGATTCTAAGGGTTAGGCAGCAGCACTGCAGAACCTGGTGTACGTACTGAGGCCAAAAGAATACAATAACCATTAGCTTCCTGGTACTTCCCCAAGCCTTAAGCTAAAATAATAAATAATTCCTGGACTCTATACCTGCTAAGAGATCACACCCGGGTAACCTCTCAGATGCTGTATGATTTTACCTGACAGTGCAACTTTGGTAGCAGTTCTGATAGATACAACTGCAAATATGACAGCAGGATCTAGAGCTCTTCACTGCTGGTACCAGCTGGGGACACAAACACCCTGTGAGAAGGGACACCCTTGCTGAGCTTACTGCCGGCTGTTTATAATAAATTACTTGGCTCAGAGAGCATAATGCCAGCTCTTGGCAAGGTTCTGGTGAGCCTGGAATCTGTAGAGGTTTCGTTTATTGGTGCTGATGATAGAGATGAGTTAAATTACAGAAACTGGAATTGCTTTTAACATTATTCAAAGGGAATGTTTCCAAAGAGCCAACTGTTGCGAAAGCAGACCCAGTCACGTCTCTTCCAAAACGTTTGCCATTTCAGAGAACTCCAGGCTGCCAATGTCTAAAGTGCAACAGTTTCATTAGGGGAAAAGAACCTGTGTTTGCTATTGAGCAATTTCTGCAGATCCTACATGTGCTCAGCACCTTGCAGGGTCAAGCCCTATACAGTGTCTTGCACATTTCGAACAAGACCAAAGAACCAAATTTCTGTCCAACTATCACTTACTGTATTTTTGCACTGGAGGCCAAATTGAATCCATCAGCAATGTTTTCTTTCCTGCACCCCTTTTATTTGTGTCATATGAGCTTCTCATATATCCAATTCATGAAGCAATTATTCTAGATGCTGTACAAACACACAGATGATCCCACCCCAAAACGTTATTTTGAACACATCTCCCAGAAGAGTAGGAACAGAATCCATCATAAGCAAACATGTAACCATAACTCTGGTCCTCAGCAGTTACCTGCTGGTGAGTTAATGGGAACGTGTTATGACTAGTGCTGGATTTCATGGGGTACTTCAAGATGTTTTAAGCCTTTATAGAACAAGTCAAAGTCTATATTCCTTGGCTAAAATAATGCCATTTAATTCAATATAATCCAGAGGAGATTTAGTGTTGCTGCAGAAATCTTTACGTATAAATACATGTTTAATTAACAGGAATGGCCTCTGTTTTAGGAAAAGGTGCCATTTTTAACAGTATGAGAAAATTAGCACTTTCTAAGACTTCCTGATTTTACATATTCCCAAGAAATGCACAGAAGAATCCAATATTCAGACAAAATCCTTGACCCTACAGAATACAAATATTCTTATAACAGTGCTACATGGTAACTGTTTTCTGAAACATGCCAAGCTGATCTTGATAATTCATTTAATACATAGGATCTGAGCTGCTCAAGAACAGGCAACAATTGGGAATCCTCATCTAACTCTGTGGGATGACATATCATAGCAAATGAGAAACTAAAACCTGAGGTGAAATATTTGATGGTAATACTGAAGGAAAAATGAGACTTACTTAAAAGCAAAATGATGGTAATAGGGAAGAGAGCAATTCAAGGCAAATTATTTGATACATCAAATGCGAATGAGCAGACAGGACGGTACTGGATGGTACACTTTCCTCAGCTCATAGGCATAAAGAGGACACTGGGGTTCTTGTGGCTGGCAGGAACATGCAATAAAAAAATCAGTTTTCACTATAAATTTGCGTTATGTTCCAGTGTTCAGACTCCACCCCTCCATCACACCCAGGATGTGCACTTCAGTTTTTGCTTTCACTGAGGCCTTCCCAGGGTTCATACAAAAATCAACATAATGGGGAAAAACCTATTCAGGTGTCTTGTTAGTCATAAACTCTCTCCACTAAGCAGAGGGAGACAGAACTTTTTTCTTTTCCCTGAATAGTAGGAGGCAACAAAGTTTTGTGTCTTTTAGGACACTGCCTTAAGTGAGAGCAAGTACAGAACCGCACCAGCCAGAGAGAACAAGGCGGTACCTTCCTTCTGCAGCTATAAAAGTCGAAATCCCCACAGACACAAGTATGGTCAGTATTTTGTGTCACTGTGAAGACCCCTCCTCCTAAGGCACTGTAAGCAGATGTTAGGCTCTCCACATTGAAGTAACAAATTATTTCCAGCAGGAGCAAACTGCAAAGCATGATACTTGCTCCTTTTCCAAGCTGACCAAGTAAAACTCCATTTACCCTCCTCCTCTCCTCACATCTCTGGGTGTCTGCTACTTTCCCAGCCCTTTCATAGATGTGGCTCATTAAAAGCACCCACAATTGCAGAATGTACTGATAGGAAAAGATGGAGCTATTGCATGTGAAGGATATGGAATGGGTCATACAGAGCAACATACACACATTAGAGGCAGATGTATTCTCATCAAATTTGTCCAAGTCATAACAGGTCTTACACAGGGAATACTGCACCTTTGTAGCTGCACAGCAAGGCATCTTTTAAATCTGCTGTTTGCTTGTTTACTCTTGTTTAAGTAACTTATCTTGAGCCTTTAGAGTACTGCACTTCCAACACCTTACTGCAGTTTTTATTATTACAAAAAACTAGTATTGGAAGACCCAAAGATCACTTTTTTTCTGCAAGGAGACGACTAAGGTGGACTGAGTTTGGGTGTAACAAACTCAAGTTCAAGTCCCAGCTCTGCCAGTATCTAAGCCACTAACACCCCTTCTAGTGTGTTACTGTGTGTTCTAGTGGGACTGTGTGTTCTCCAGCAAGCGTAAAACAAAACTACATGTTTGCGTAAGTCCTGAGAAACTCTCATAATAATAGCAGTGCTCATTAAACATGAGGCATGCAAAGGAAGAGAACAGAATTTTTGCTACAAGCAGGATTTCACTTGACTCTTCAAGAACAAAGCCCAGCTTTACTTCAAGGGAATTAAATCTTCTGAAATCAGGTGATTTTTCTCACCTGCTACATTGTTCCCTCCAGTCTGATTTGTATTGCAGGAATATTGTGAAATTGCTTCTTCTACAGCCAGCGTAGTTTTCTACTCATCTTGTTGAAAAGTCTGTCACTGACTTCAATCTTAAAAGTTACTCTCTACAAACCTCCATGACTGAGCAACATGACATGAGCTTTTCCTGAGCTAAGGATGTGTTTTTGCTTTTATTGGTTAGTCTTATTCCTGTCACCTTTCTGAAAGTCCTCAAAGAGGCGTATTTAAATATAGTGTGGGTTAACAGCTCTGCCTGTCCATGGCTCAGGACACAGAACAAGGCCTCCTGATCACAGCCCAAAGATATTTTCATGCCCTGTTGCCACCCTGGCTAGCAGCAGTGTGTATGTGCTGGGCTCCCAGCAGGGCTGGTTTCACAGGGCCTGTGGAAGCAATCACATACACAGCAACATTTGAAAAGCTGAGAGGCATATTGAAAAAGTTTTTTGAACACAAACACTTCAGAGTGACAGTCTTTCCAGAAGTTTTCCTCTGACTATATTTGTGTTCTGAAAATAGTCTGGAGTGGTTTTGATCTAAAAAGCTCTTGTCAGATTGCTAGATCAGCTATAGATACATAGTTCACCTCTACCCCTTTTACATTCCCATCATAAGGAAGCAAGACTCCTCTCCTTTTCAGAGAGCCACTGGGTAATTCAGTCTCTGAGCACATACAGCCCATGATGCTTCTGGTGAGCTTGCCAGCAAGCCCAGCAGTTGTGAAAAGAGGTGTTTAACCCAAGTGATGTAACCTCCTACAGTCACTCAGTGTCTTGCAGAACCATGGCTTCCATTTGAAGCATTACAACCTCTGTTCCAAAAATCAATTCAGCCCAAAGAAAGAAACAACCCAAAGTTACAACAACCCAAATGGTGCCAGGATTGCACAGAAGGCTCCAACACATTGTTATTATTTTTATTGCTATGGCTCAACAAGAGCCACTGCAGAAACACGTGGGGACCCAACTCTGATTTCATCCACACCACTAAGAGCCAATGTAGCAGACTGTCATGCAACATAAACTGGGATAACTGATAACTGTAGTGACGTGACCATAATTTTATACCCAGGTAGAACCTCAAAGCCCCAGCCAAGACTGAAGCCCTGCTAGCTTTGCATTATACAAACACCACAAGGTCAATCCTTGTCCAGGCATGCTTACAAACTAAGCAGACAGGACAGGCTATGTGTAATAGGGAAACAAAAACACAAAGGAATTAAATGTCTGGCCAAGGGTTACACCAGCCAGGCAACAGCAAAGCCAAAAATAGGATCCAAGTTTCTTGGTCTACTCGATGTGGCAATGGGAACTATGTGGCCCATCAAGAGCCTGATTAGTCCACAGTCTCTGGGAAGACTTGAAGTCCTTCTCTAATATATAGGGACATGATTGGTACTCTGCTCTATTTTGCTTGCCCTCTTGTTCCTCAGAATGGAAACTCTCTGTGAAGGAATCTGGAAGGAACACACTCACATGACTGGAAGAGTTTATGACTGCTGTAGGCTGAGACAGATGAATAACTAGTTAACAAAAGTCAGTAATAAACCCCTCCTTCTAATGCAACACATTACCCCTCTCAATCTTCATAATTGTAACTGTCAAAATCAGGTCAAACTGAGATCACTAAATGACACAGAAACAAAAAGATCTGTATACCCACTACATGAGGATTTACCAAACCTCAAAGTATTGCTTTAAAACATAATAGATAGTATCATAATTACTATGGGAGAATATTTCCTTTATCTGTGGTTAATGTCTTGAATAAACCCATGTGCATTATATGGGAACTGAAAAATCAGCCCCCTTCCCCCTATGTTCTATTTACTTTTAAAAAAACCCATATACACCTTCTGGTTGCTGGCCACTTATGGTAAATGAGATTTGAATTCCAGACTTTGGAGCTCAGCCATTTGCAGCATTGCAAACTATTTTCCCAGGTGAAATCTCCAATGATTTGAAGATACCTCACATTAACCTAAAGCAATTTATTGGTGTCAAACTCTCTACTGACATATCTGATCAAAGAAAAATGTGATAAATCCAACACTAGGATTATAGTCATTGTACTGGGGTGAGAATGAATTTTTGAGAAGCTGGTGGTTTTTTTGCATTAATCAACAGAGCTCCTTACAGCTAAAAAATGAAATTACAAATGCTTTCAAGAAAAATAGGTACCAGCTCAATGCACAGCTTTTTATGCAGCTCAGGGTTGATTTGGAGATATATTATGTGGTGTAATGAGCTTACAAGCCATGTCCATGAGCTATCTGAGAAAAGTCCTAATGGAAGATGATTTGCAGAATTGGGCCCTTTTAGCTGGAAAATGTAAGCATTCTTTCTACAGGTGTATTTAAAAAAAAAAAAAAAGCAGCCCTGACAAAGTATCACATTCTACTTTTTGTGGAGAGGAAATGAGATACCACTAGCCTCAATTATACAATTAGCCACACAATTTCAATGAGCAAAAACTCAGATGTCTGAGATTTGTGCAGTCAACAGGTTCCTCCCACCCAAAAGGAAAGCTTACATATGCTCAGATGGTGCAAGGAATTCAAGTTAATGCAAATCAGCTGAGCCATAGTAACTGTCTGGATGAATTCACAGACCTACTGCAAGTTTAGTTCAACTAAACTTAGCCTGCTATCAAAGAGGTTTATTCAACATGCATTATATTGCCTTTGCTGTGACTTAATACCATTCAGTAATAAATATCTTAACTTCAATGATGTATACTATCATGTAAAGCTACATTACCTAAATGCATTTTTAGTTCAATTTCTGATCCTGTGTTCATATAGAGGTGTCACACATTTACAACAAGATGATAAAAGCCTGTAGACAAAAACTCTCTGGAATTTTGTTTGAAATCCAAATCCTGAAATGCAAACAGATTCTATTGTTTCTTCAGCTCGTATCTGACATTTAATGAGTCTTGATTTCCCACAAATCTGAAAGCAACTCCCTTATCAGTGGAAAGAATTTAACCACATTTCACATTCTCATAAGCTCTGTATTTTCTGATGTTCTGACACCACTCCCTTTACTGGCTAATGCATTCCGTGATGGTACTTTGGAGAAGATCACAGATGTTATTCCTCTTTTAGAGGGTTCACTCCCAGGGAAAAATCCTTGTGTTTTTCAGAGACAAGGCTGTTCTGATTCATCTGTAAACACCTTTGCATCAGTAACAAAAAGGAGACCCTTTTAGTGCAAAATTCAAGATTGAAGTAGGCTCAGTATAGAATGTACCTACAGGAAACATGTGAATCTCTTGGCCTCAATGATTCTTGCACGCATTCTCATGCTGTCAGAGACCTGAAAGAAGGCAGTAACTGAAAACTGAGCCTAAAGATTGGTCTTGCTAGCTTTTCACAACACAGTAGTGTCAGAGGCTCATAGGGTTTGGTGTATTAATAAAGCATGGCCACACATACTTGAAATTTTATAATTTTCTGTATTTTATGTACACCACAAGCTACAGAATGACTTTCTCCCTTTCTGAAGTCTGTTTAGACAGATCTCTGCCAGTCCACTCAAGGTTGCATTGGCTTATTCTACAGCTGACTGCAATCTTCAAGGACTTCCCACTGGGAGGAAGGTGAGAGAAGACATTCAAATAACATTCAGAAGTTTCACTCTCACTCAGTCTGTACTTTGGCAAAGGATACCAGGCCACGCAAGTTAGGACCTTTTTCATGTCCATCAGTGCCTGATTCATGTAAAAGGCAAAAGAATATCAGGTGACATATCACTGAAATCAATAGCATATCAACATAAATGAGTCAAAATTCAGTCTTGCTATACAAGAACACATTCCTGCATGTTAAGCATAACAGCTGTTTGGGCTTGGAGATAATATAACCCTGCTGTGGGCCAGCTTTCCACACGTGATCAGAGAGAGGAGTTGTGACTTCTTGCTACCACAGTTGCTGGGGGAAAGGTTATCCACTCAGCCCACTGTCAGCAGGAACACCACCACGAAACTTCCAACCTTTGTATCAAAATACTAAATCCTAAGACCTCAAGTGGAAAAACCTCAAGCACTGACTGTGCCCAAAACCTCAGAAATAAACGCTTTATTTGAATGGAACAAAACAAAGCCTTGTCCATTTATGCTAACTTAACCCTCTGTAATGGGGTTAACCCAAAGCTTAGCCAAACTCTACAGTTCTTCAGCTCAACAAACCCCTCCTGAAACCAAAAGGAACAGTTATTTAGTACCTACTAACTTAGCTCTGGCGTTTGAGGGGAAAAAAAAAAAAAAAAAAAAGTGCAGTTTTCTCAGAAGACAACTGGAGAAAATTACGCTACCGCATCTGAGGGAAATTTGGTAATGTAGGGAGATGTTAAAAAATGCTAAAATCCACTAATCCTCACTATGTTTGCCTTTTCCCTGGTGTTTTAGGACCATTATAAACAGGGGAGAAAATAATGACTTCTCTCCACATATCAGGCTTGTCCTGATAAGACAAATATTTAGTGCAATGCATTATTGAAGAACTCAACCAAGCTGTAATTAGCAGCTGTGAAGAATCAACTCCACAGCTGTCAGCATATCCATCTCTATCTTCCAAAGGGTTTTGTGGTATGACCTGGACATACAAATTCTAAGAAAGTTATTTCAGAGGGAAATATTCACCTAATAAGAATACCATAGTACCACATTAATTCTTAAAAAACCCTTGTTGCCTTAAAAGTTTCACTCCATCTTTTGATTCCACTTAAATATGTTTTTGATTGAATCTAATAATTAAGATTTTTTTAAAAAAAAGTACTTTGGAAAACTACATAAGCAGTAATATTTGCAAATACACTTCCAATGACCTACCAAGGCAAAGAATTTCTTCATTAGTGAATCCTAAGTCACTGGCTGAAGTTAAATGTCTAGACTCTTTGCTAAGACAGCACAATGGCTTCTACAGAACTGGGAGCCAGGGCTTTGTTTCCTCAGCAGCCTCTACAGGTAATCAGACATAAACCCGGCAGATAAACAGGCAGAAGGTAGTATGGGATTCCAGAAACCCTCAGCCAATTAGATAAAACCAGACTGTATTTGCAACACAGTTCAGACTTGCAGCCTGAGCAAACAACGTGTGATGGAAAATTTTCTGCCCGATCCTCACTGTCTTCTTCCTAGAGGCCACTACAGTATTTGTTGAATTCATCAGATTTAATTACACATCCCCAAACCTGGAAATAATTTGAACCTGCATTCAAACTTCAAAAAGCCTCTAAGAATGGTGGAAACTATCCAAAAAGCAATATCAAAATGGTGGCCAGAAAACTTCCTCATAATAAAGATTTCTAATCTGCTTTGCCCAACTAGAGATGGCTGTGGAAATAGAAGAGCAACCTTTATAGCAAGGGATGAACTATAAGTAAGGAGTATCTCAGATTCTACTGTCATTGCATCTTGGTTTGTGTTCTCTGTGGAAATTCAGGTATATCACATGGAGAGAGCAGAGAAGAATAAGGATTTTATTACAAGGTCACTATTTTCCTTTGACCGCCACTTCCAATCAATATGATTTAAGACTTTACTATTTTTATGATTTACAAGGTAAATAATGTGGAAATGTTTAAAAGAATGGTTCTGTCATCAATATGATGACTGACGTACTCAAAAATACAAGTCTGTCCATCTTTTTCCTTAGCAAAAGTTATCTCCAGCTAAGATATTTTGCCTAAGCAGCACAGGTTGCAGATGGCATTCCATTTTAAAAGCAAATAACATGAAGCATCTAAAACAATTGTCAACAATAACTAAAGCACTTTGTTCCACTGACAGTAGCAGGAATTTTCTCATTGACTAAAATCTAGAGTTCTGTGTAATTTTAGGAAGTAAATGACATTAGAATATTTTTCTAAATCAAGAACAAAGATCAATGATCATCAATGATGATTTTAGTCAGGGGCAAGAGAAATTTCAGGAGAGTGGACACAACAACATTACCACTAAATGAGATATCCCAATACACTTTTGTGAGCATGTATTTGCTTCAAATAGCTTGAACAAGATCTCACTCAAATCTACTTTATCCTTAAGGAAAATCCCAGTGACCATCACCAGGATTTTACCCAAGAAAGACAAAAGACAAAGAGAAAAGCAATGAAATCTACTGTCAGCACTTCTACATGTTCTAATTAATTTTAATTTTTAGAACTTAATAAAAGTTACTAATAAACATTCAGAAGGGCACCTAAACTCTGCTGGAGTAGTTTAGAGGTAGTATGAATTTGATAGATTTACTCATTGATGGATTAAATTATTGTCCCATCAGTCAAGTTAATTTTTTGCATGTTTTATAGCTCACTTAATCCTTTTTGACTATGTAATGAAAAGCAGGAGAGTGGATGTGCTTAAAGTTTTATGGATGGCTAATATTCACATCTTTGGTACTTTTAATTATTTTCGTGGGTGAGGTCACTTCCATCTCACACTATTTGAATGATAATTTTACAAAAATTTATTCATCAAAATATCCAAATATCCATTTAAAGTATTTATTTTGCTTACCAAATTAATAGGAAGCTAAATCAGTCAATAAGCTGCAATTTAACAGAAGCTATAGAATATCAGTTCTCTACCTTGCTCATGTCTTCAAAAAAGTATCAGAGGAAAAGTTTTAAAATGTCTGTATAGCTTTTCCACACTGTGCTGACCATCACCATTAACTACGAACAGATAATGATGTAAACTGCTGAAGAATACAATCAGACCAAGCTGCCCTGTCACATCCTGTGCAAAATATTAAGAAAATATTTTTCCGATGGCCTCAGTACCAGCTTCCTTCATTACAGTTACAAGGGGACAGAAGGAGACATGTAGGCTGTAATACCAGATATGGGCTGAGTGGCTGAGAGAAAGTCAATGTAGACTGGTAAGTAATCCTCAAAATTATGTTAACTGATAGATAAACCATTACCAGATTGAGCCATTTTCACTGACTAAAAAGGATTTAAAGCTCTGGGTTGGTTTTCACTTCAGTTGTAATTTCTTTTTTGTTAGAGAATTTGTCTTTCTCTGATAAATAATCAGGTCCTAAAATGCATTACTCTACGTTACCTGTAGATCACTATAGGTGCACAGGATGCCATACAGACAAGTATGAGGAAATTATCATGGCAGAGAACTTTTTACTTCAATCAGACATTAAATGTAACACTGAAAGCATGCAAGAGTGCTGGAAGCAGGAAGGAGATATGCATTTCATCAAAAACAGGTCAAGAAACTAGTCTGAAGTTTGGACTGGGTCTTGCGGTCCTTCCTTCTCAGCCCTTACTTACTTTTCTTCCAGATCCCTGAGCACAACAACAGAAACAGTCCCTCTTTCACATAGCCCAATGACTGCAGTAGTTTAGACCCTACACACAGGTAACAGGCATGCGAAATGGATACTTGGTGAGAGAAGGGCACTGAGAGCTCACGTGGTTTTACACATAGGCACTTGGTGCAGTTTCTTTATGATAGGGAAGCAGGGTATGAGGGTGCCATATCCCAGCCTTCAGGCTTCTGCAGGATCTGCAGCAAGGTGCTGCCAGTGCTCAGTGGACCGGAAAGATAAATGCTCAATGCCTGTGACCTCTGCAGTTATCTGCATGAGTTGGATTTCCAGTTTGGCTTAGTCTCTGAGACCAAATGAAAACATGGCAAGCAAGCAGTTAAGAGCATTCAGCTTCAGAGCAAAACCCCCAGCTCCACTCCATCTGAATCAGAGCTTTTTCCAAGCTTATAAAGTTTACTTATGAATTTCATTCAGGACTTGTCAGAATGTTAAGGAAGTTGAAAGACCTAGTAAAGGGAGAAGAAAAAAGAAAAGGAGAATAACACCTGTCTTTGCAGCTGGTCAACAGGCAGACCTTTTATGTGCTTCCTGCTGGGAAACAGGGATGGTCTCATGTTACACTGAGCCTTCAGCAAAGGATGGAGTTTGCAGAAAGGAATCCTGCAACTAGAAGATGTGAGGCTTGGGCTTCAGCCAAAAACAATGGAGAACTGCATTAAATTGAAAGTTCCATAAGTACAAACACATTCGATCATTGAACAACACACAGCTTTGTGGTTTAAAGAATTTAAAAAAGAAATTCAAATCATCACTTCAGAGCTACCTGTTGTTTCCAATTTTGAAGACCAATCACTGTTTTACCCTACCACTAAATGCTTCCCAGAGTGACCATAGCGACCCATAAAAACACTGAATATCTTCATTTAGGAAGAAGAGACCAAGTGTGATAAAAGCTGATAATGCTACTCTGCCAGTTGCTTTAGTGCCTGAAGCAGAAATTCCTCTTTCATAGAGTAAATTTACCCTATTAAGTGGTACCATTTTTGCTTCAGGACTTTGTAAAAGTCATTGAAGAAGAGACATGCCAAATGGCTAGAGAAATACATGAACTGATATTACAGCAGATCTTTAGAGAGTATAGTCTTAAGAATAGCAAAGAAAGGTTACAGCAGAAAGCAATACAATAAAATAAAAAATAAAATTTGAGCCTGAAAATCACAAAGGAGTGAAACTTGCTAGTTCTGCCTCTGGAATGAACAGTGAGGATAGAACAATGGAGCATCTCACAAAAGCAATGGAAAGCATTACATAAAACAAGGGAATAAAATCACATGTTAAAAGTCAAAGAATGCTTTTCTCCCCCATATTCTGAGTAATACTAACTGTTAGAAAGAGATAAAGGGATGAAGAGGTACATAAGGACCAATGACCTGCATTTTCATCAGTTACCTCTAATTTTGGTGTCACAGGATGAAGCAAAGAAAAATCTTTCTTCTGAGTGACCTAAAGCATCTTAAACTCTTCCTGATTTTGGTAGGAAATGAGGGGACAGTAAACTTCCCTGATGAGGAAGTCAGTGTGGGACTTATCACCCCCAAAACATTGCTGAGAAGTGGACTGTTGGAATGACAATTTCAGTACCTTGAGAAGATGGGATTTAAGAGTTATTGTATTTGAAAGTTACAGTATTTGAAAGGGACTTGTTGGACGAGGTACTGGTTGATGAGCTAGACTTTGAAAGATTAGTAAATATTTTAAGATCATATACAGATACAGTTTATACTAACCAGTTCAAGTGAGGGATGGGGTTAACATTAACAAGGCTATTTGCTTTTTGGGCTTTTTTATTTTATAGAAGTCAAAAATTATGCTTTGGAGAAAAAAACCCCATAAACAGTGTTTAAACTCTTTGTTTTCAGGTTCATTGCTACAAATTTAATGACCTAAAAATTCCTTTAATCTTCATTCTATGATTTTATTAAGCAACCAATACATAAAAATTTTCTCTAGACACACAAGGGGGGAGAATGCAGCAAAATATTGGAAAAGGATCTAGGCTTTCAGTCAAGTGAAACCTCCTTAATTGGCTGGCATGTTTTTCTGCACTTATTAAAGTGAATGTTGCCATCTGTTTCTTACTTCAAAAGAAAGAGTCAAAATGATAAGCAAGCTAGCAGATAAGGAAGTCTTACCATGCATATAGAGTATTTTTAAAAGTATAGTATCCACTATCTCTCTTTGGACAGAATATTTTCAGTCTTGACACAATTACTGATAGAAAAATTGTGACAGGAAAATATTCAACCAGATTCCACTCATGACAATGGGCACATACAGATGAGTTAATTTTGACTTCAGGTTTTCCATTACTCACTTCAAGTTTTTTTTACCTTTTGAGTATCACCATAAGCATTCTGCTTTGGGATCAGCCAGGCTGTGCACTGCCCAGACATAAGATGACATGTTGTTGACTGATGCATCATGTTGATACTGAAAAATCTGCTAATGTAAAACATTATCTTCACTAGCCCCATAGAAAGCCTAATAAGCAACAAGAAGGGAATGAAAGGAAAGACACACACAATGTTAGGGTCAAGACAAACACATGTAAGAGAGCATATACACTCACTAGACAGCTCACTTACTACCATGTCATCATCACTCCTGATTTCACAGCTGATCAAATATTCATCACACTTGCTTCTTCCTAACTGTTAAGCATCATGACTACTGCCATTTGACACTTCAGCATTTAATTCCATGAATTTCTGCTAAACCTGAAGACTCCAGAATTGATGCTTCAAAAAAGCAGTAGTGTCAAAGATTCCTTACCTATATATTAATGTTGGACACGTACTTTTTTAAATGATTGCAGAATATACAGTGGAATATAGCCCATTATGGGTGTAAAGGAAAGGCAAATTCCTGTGCCCACCAGTACAGGAACAGCCACAATCTGAAAAGTCATGGAAAGGAACCTGTAGCATGCAGGATGTGAAATAAGCTCTGCAGCAACTACAGTCAAGAAGCGAGAATAGCATAAGTGAAATACAGGGGAGGATTTCACTCACATTGAGCCTGACATAATTTCACCCTAACTGTGCACTGGAGAGTAGCAAGACTCAGCTTCTCTCCATCCCATTCTTTTCCCACCTGACCATGGAAATACAAATCTGGATGTGAATAGGTTTGCATGAGACTGGGAGAAATAACAGCTTTCAGCCCTCTGCATGACATGGAGGGAAACAACAGATGCCATTGCTACAGGGAACAAAAATAATTTTCAACAAAAGTGTTGGTTTATTTATTTTTGGTTTTATTTTTATTTTTTTCTCCATGAAGGACTATTAATTCACCTTTAGGCTTTGCATTTTCTTCATAGTCAATGACAGTACCATAGTATTTCATAGTTTTACCACTAACCAAACACCAGAGGGAAGAAAGTCAGGGGCCAGGGCTCTGACATAGCCACCAATAATTCTTCTCCCTTACATCTGTAGGCCATGTAAAGAAAAAGGAAGGAACAGGATGACAACATAAATCTCTACCATATGATGTTCAGGCTGTAGAGGCACCTGCTCAGGGATAAATGCAGTGGCAAGAGAATTAACATAAAACAACACAGAAGGGGGAGGGATGGCAAAGGGAAAAAGAATTAACCAATCAATCAAAAAAAAAGAGAAACAACCAAAAATCCAAAGAGGTAACTAACAGGTCATCCATGAGCATTTGCTATCAAAACTTCTGGACCACAAAAGATACAGAAAAACAAACATAAAAGCCTCAGACCAAAAAAAAGACTCTTGTCTTGACAACACCATAGCTCAGCTTACAAATGTGACTGATGACTTCAGTTTGTCTTTTTCAGCCACTTCCTCAACGAGACAGGAGGTGTACTCTAACACACACAGAGTGTAAGAAACAGGAGAATGGCATGAGCTGGGGGGATAGCTGCTGGCTCCTGCTACCTTAAAAAGGAAACCTGAGAAAGTGCAAGAACAGCAGCACTTAAATCACACAGGCAAAGGAGGTGTCAGTGCTATTGCACTGCAGGGCACTACTGTAGCTGGGAATTCTGCACAGCTCACAGGCAGATGGACCTTTGGAAACTCAGGACACAATTCAAATCTGTAAACAGGACATAAAAGCATGGGAATATTCAATCAGCTCCTCTGTGAGCTTTAGCAACTACTGCACAAGCTTGATCTGTCTTAGAAAACTGTCCACTAGGATGCCTAATACAAACAGGTCATAAATAAATAAATAAACTATAACAATCATGGCTTCAATTAAAATATCTTTTTATTCTGAAAGAATCTTCTTTTGCCAAGAGAAAATACTTATCATCTCTTATGATCAATAGGCAAACCTTAATTTGGGCAGAGCTGCCTGACTTCACTTGTCAAAAATGTCTACAGTGCTACCAGAACTGGTTTGTTGGTTGTTTTTTTTTTTGTTAAAGTAGTTGGAAAGCAGCCTGTTTATATTGAATAATAAACTGTGTGTAACATGCAACAGATACCTGCCACAGAATGCTGTGCCCTCATTACAGCCACTGAGGAAACTTGTTGGACAACGACTCTACAATTTCTCATGGAAGAAATGTCGTGTAAGGTAATGTGTAAAACCAGTCAAATCAGCACTGACAAATACGTTCGCTGACAACTTCAGTCCTTTTTCCAATTACCAGCTGTTTGCAAACAGACTACTGTTATGCTTGCTATTGAAATTGTAGAAGAGACAATTGAAGTGCCTGAGCCAAAGACCCAAATTCTAATCAGCTTCTCTAAGCTATGGGAAAGGGTGTAGATGAATCAGCTTTACCCAAAGAATTTATGAAGTGCTCATTTGGACTCTTTCCCATTTGATATTTAGGCTGTGTCATTCATATCATAGATATCATAGGTCATTCATATCATAGATTTTTTTGCTTCCAGAGTAAATATATGAAACCTTTTATTAATAATTTAATAGCAATTAAGTTTTACACGACTGGCCATACTCACGCAGACTAAAATAGTGTGGAGAACAGTCATCATCCAAATGATTATGGGCAGTACAAGCTTTCACAAGTGGTTGATACCAAAAGGTTGAAACAGGTCTGTGATGTTCAGAATTCAAGGCAATGTTTGCAGCTGTAGTTTCAGACCATTCAAGAAGCTACTGCATGGATCATGAGTCTGCAGTAGAAGTTTCAGAACAGGTTGCATTGCAAGCTGATGCACTAGAAGTTGAAATCACCAATTAATCCATCCTCCCCATGAATAAAGAGGAAATCAGACACTGGGCTGAAACATGTAACTGCTTCATTTTACAGGATCTGGAATTATATTGTCTGCCTCTACAGTGGGAAGTAGTTGTCTTTATAAATGAGCCCTACTATAGCCTGCTATAGTTTACAATAGTAATAACATATCTGTTCCAAAGTACTCTAGGAAAAATCCATCTGAGGATTTACCATTTAATAGTGAGATTTCGATACACTACCTTTATAGAATAACATCCTCTTTTCCTAATCCAGCTGGCTTTTAATAGATTTATTTGAGGACTCATGGGACATGCCAGCTACAGAAGGATATCATAATTTCATCCTTAGATTCTTCTAAATGTCTTAAGCAGTATGGATCCTACTTGACTCTCATGCGAACATGCAAGAAAGTTTCTCCTTGATATTCAGTCATTAAGGAAAAATATTTACATATATTTATATATATAATACATATATATACCTAGTGCAGATCAGATATTCTGACTATTTATACGTTATCTTGCATTGAAATCCCTTTACAAGAAACAGCCCCCTTCAAAGGCACCTTAATGGCCCAGAAATTTGTGAGTGATTGGTTGAAGCAACACTTGTGCCACAGGACACTTTGTGGCAAATCACAAAGATGTTTTCCATCTCTTGATTCTGATGTTTATTTTCCAAATCATGAATTATAACATTTACTATGAGGAAAAAACAGACACGATAAAGCCAGTCATCTGTTTAACATAATAAATATTCTTGAGCTATAGATTTAATTTACATTAGTTTGTTCTTTCTTGATACTATTTTTGTAGCAGCAAGTTATGAATGTGAAGAAAATAACATTGGCTTGAGTGTTCAATGTGACACATAGAAATATTTTTATAAACTACCCCAAAAAGGAAAAGGGAACTGGCAAATAACATAGGGTATGATGATCTGAGCCAAGAATGTGATTTTGGATTCCTTCCATTGCCTTTTTCACTTCAGAGTAATTTGTACAATTTGGAAAGCCAGAAGTGTAACTGTGTAGGGATGGGTTATCCAAGGTAACCTCTGTGTTTAAAGGATGGGGTATTTTTATAGCCATGGACCAAAAATGAGGTCACATGCTACAGCTACTTAGAGCTAGGAAGGAAGACAGAGAATACACTGGTTTTAATTTCTTGCATTATCTTCTTCTGAGCAGAGACATGTATTGTACTGTTCTTAAAATACATAGCCAGTAATATGCTAATGGTACAGAGGGAAAAACAGCAAAACCTAATAAAATGTCCTTCTTGAAGAAACACTAACTTTTCATATTCTTTAAGGCTAGTGTTGACACTGAATTCTTAAAAAAAT
>JAAWXA010000015.1:8389519-8406504 GCA_038090715.1 Florisuga fusca | reverse complement strand
AAGAGACAGGCTTATATTATGTGCCAGTGTGTTTTAATTGGCACATTAAAATTATTCCTTTAATCTTCCTTTGCAATGCTGCATAGCTTCTAACTGTTCATCATTTGATATTTATTCACCTGGCTTCTAGCCAAGGGCATTAAGATGTCTCAAGGCCTTGACACCACAAGTATTTCTCTAAATCACCCTATAAATGTGGATGATTTCCAGAACTGATATTAGATTGGTCCTGTGTCTTACTCTTTGCAAGCAGTGGGAAGTAAAATGGTAATTTTATGTCTGCATTATCTTGACCTTATAATTAAAGGTCCCATTTTTCATTGATGTAAACTAGAAATTAAGTATTTCCACTTCCTACACCAATGCTTCATTACAGATGAGGACATACAGTTAAGTCTTTAATATGCCACTGTAAAACTTCTATGAGTCGCCGATTTCAAGGTTCTCTGGGGAGTTTGACATTTTCATCTTTTATTTTGTCTGTGCGAGACACAGTATTGTTCATGTCTATATATGTTAAGTGATGGTAGGTCTTACCTTTATGTACTTATTGAGCCTAGTCTGAATCTGAGTATCTTAAAAGTGGGGAATGAACTGGTAAACTCAGGGGACTGAGTGGCTGTGTTTTTATGTACAAACCACAGCTTTTAACAGCTTAAAAATTTCTGGCTATTTTCTAGAAATTAGCACAAGATTTAGCACATACAACTCTAGCACTAGAGAGGCTGGGAATGTATTAAAATTCAGTCTATTTTCAAAGTTTGAACTAGCACACTCATGTTTCCACTTGACTGCATTTTTTGAAGAATTCAGTGTCAACACTAGCCTTAAAGAATATGAAAAGTTAGTGTTTCTTCTAGAAGGACATTTTATTAGGTTTTGCTGTTTTTCCCCCAAAATGTTCAACTAGGATTTTTGACTGTTCCTGCAAAACATTCAGACCTTCCATAACAGATATCCCTAGGACTGCTCTGAGGCCCGTTTCTCACCCCTGCCCCTCACAAGCCTATACCATCACCTAAGTCAGGGGTGGGAGAAGTAGCATCCTGGGGGATGGGAAGATAGTTCATTATATCACCAAGAACATACAGGTATGGTCTTGGACCCAGGACTGCCCCAGTAGGCTGCTGTACTGCACATCCCAGTACCAACTGGGATAACATAAGTAACTCAGATGAAGAGGGAGATTCAGGACTAGAGTACACATGTGCAAACACACCCAGCTTGGAGTCACCCAGTCCTCTACATCTAGTAAAGGGATGCCAGTGTTGGGTTGTGCTTCTGGTCAAGTGCTCATTAAACTGGCTTAAGCTTCCTTTTATCATATATTTATTATTCACTAATAATTTTCTGATTTCACACTTTCTTTACTAGTGCTCTTGAAGTTTGATAATTTCATAGATGTATTTTGCTTACATTCTCCAGGGTGTCCCGTTATCTCTGGTGCTATATTGGATCACCAAGTCTGCCTCTCCTTTTCCTCATCCCCACCTGACATGAATTAAGCTCTTTTCTGATCTAGGACGTGGTTATACACGTGACAGGACCTTTTCACTAAGTGAAATTACTAATTATTAGAAATGTTAGAGGTTTTATGGAGAAAATAAAGTCTGTTTTTTACCTGGGGCAAGTTAAAGTCTCTGGGGAATAAGAGGATGTATGCTGCTTTGGGGAATGATCAATGCAATTTTGCTAGATCAAGACTTTACTATGTGCTTGATTTGGATTGCTTAACTGATACTTAAAACCATAGATTCCTCTGAAAAAAAGTTCAGTTTACTCTTAGATAAATCATTACAATAAATTTGTATAGTGAAAGAAATAATTCTGCTAACACAAGTCAGCTGACAAAAATTTTTCTGCCAATAGAGTGTTAACTAAGATAAGTTAAAGTAACACTGCCAGACCAGCAGGCCAGAGCCTGCACTGTGCCATGGAGAGCAGCTTCTCTTATTCTTCTTGCCATGCAGCAATAGCACATGGACAGAACTCAACAAAGAAGACACAAAAAAGTCCATTTAATCCTTTCAGAAGGCTCTTGATGTCATCTGAGTCAAGGGAAAATGAGATATACAGATAATCTCAGCCCATGATAGCTCCAAATGCCCACAAGGAAAACGTATGTGACTGTAGCCTGCCCCATTTTACACACACAAAAGATGCCTTGCCCTTTGCTTTCTTCAGAATCAGATAGCCCAGGCAAATGTAAATACAGTGGTAGTTTCTAGTCCATTCTACTTCTTATTAGTGCAAGAGGGCAAATCCAGTCCCCCCCCCTNCTCTGTGACTGTAATTTTATCCTGTTGTTACTCATTGTCTTCCTTCATACACATTCTGAGACAGGGTTCTGATTTTTGAACAGGGAAAGCTTAGCACTTTTCAGGACCTTGTCAAGGGTAACAGATTTAAATATAAAATAAATGGACACAACACTAACCATCAAAACTTGAAAATTTTAACCACAAACAGAAGATGTCTGTATGAAAAAAGTTACTTTGAATCTGTTTTTTACACAAAGTCCTTGTTTCGAAACCTAAGAGGTAACACGGCATTAGGCAAATTTACCAGTAAATCAGAGTGTAACCAGTCTTGTGCAAAGGAAACAAAAGAACTTCTACATGCTCAGCCTATGGAGCACAGTTATTACCAGATATGTGTGAGGAAATCAAGAATTTGTTGCTGCTGACAAATGAGACACGCAATCTTTGGAGTCAAACTGGTCACTGATTAACAGTAAAAATTTAATGATTCCCATATTTATTATGTAATCTATTGTTATTTACCTCAGAAATCACTGTACACCAAATGCAGGTAAAAAACCCCCACAACCAATTTGAAAAAACCTGGTTAAAGTTGCTGTTCCCCTCTGTTGTTGCTCAAACGCCATAATGGAAACTAACATAAACATGAAAATATATTTATTTCTTTGCTATTGGAATAATACAGAGACAAAATACTATAAAAAGAAGATTAAAAAAAACAAAACAAAACAACACACTTGATTATTTATACTGTTCCCTTTTTCTCCTACTGTCATTATTTCCAGTATTTCTTGATCTAAACTAAGAGAAGGAAGGATTACTTTATACAGGGAAACAAAACAGGAAGGGGAAGAAATATAACAAGAAAAGAAAGGCGTATATGTATTTTTCCTAAGTAAAAAAAAAAAATCCTTTCTTTCAGTACTTAATAATAGTCTGAGTCTCTGCATACACCTAATTTCCATTAGAATAACTAATGCATGCTCATATCAAAAGAAGAATACACTTTTTCAAGTCTGAAAAACTCAGGAAGGCTTGGAGATAAGTAAAGCAGTACATACCAAGACTACAAAGGATAATAAAGAATACTTGCCATACCTGAAAATATTTCACACCCGTCATAAAAGGCATAAACAAATTATACATATTAATACAAGAGTACCATAAAATCTTTATATAGCAGCATAAGAAGCAAATAGCAAAAACTGCGTTTAATATGAAATTCCTGCATTAAAAAGCAAGCAACTGAAAATAGCCCAGAGAGCTTTTAAATATTTACAAGATAACTTAATCTTACGAAGGATGCTAGGGAGTGAAGATGTTGCCATTATCACACAAAACTAATGGTCAGGACTGCATGCTTTTCAGCCTTCACTTCATGCTCTGCATAGTTTTAATCCAGTCATTTACATTCTTAGTTACTAAGTTTTGTCTTCTGTATTAGAGCAGTCATTCTCTCAGGTGTACCAATGTACAGTTGGGTAAATTAACATTTGCAAAAATATTTAGGTCTATGGAAAGATGACTAAAGTCCAGATGTTGATGCGCAGGCAACAACAATTAGTCAGACACAGCATATCCCTGTGTAGAATGGCTTTTTTTCTCTGAAAAACATCTTCATGACCTATAGGGCCACCAGTTTATGTGGAGATATGACAAGTTTAACTGAGGTTCTGTTCCTCAGATTTTGAACAGTTGCTCATACAGTCTTTCTTCAGAGTTGAAGTCTATTTAATCTGCAGCCATTTTTAACTGATTCCCTGAGCAAGTCCCAGAAACAACAAATATTCTACAAAACAGCATAACTGAAAACTATTAGGTCATCCCTATTATAGAATCATGTCATAGAATGCCAGGTTGGAAGGGGCCTAAGGATCACCTGGTCCAACCTTTAACTAGTCCTTTTAGTAAGCTAGGAGGCTTACCTGCCAGCAAGAATATGCTACCCATGTGTTTAGAGACAGTTCAGAAGATTCCCTTAACTAGTTGTGTACTTGCTTTTACAGAAGTTGTGTTAAGGAGAATACCACACTTAACCAGACTGATTTTCTCTTTTATGGAGCATTCCAGAAGATATATATAGCCCAGAAGCAAGGTGCAATTTGGAGGACATTGATTCTCAAGTCTCCTACACACAGTGCCTACCTTTCCTAGTATCTCAAAATCCTTTCTTTTCTTTTTAAATCCCCAGTTCCAAGATTTCTGCATGGACCAAGGAGTGGGAAAAGGTTAAGAACAGTGTTGCCACTAGTCAACCATCTCCAGAGAAATGTTATTGCAGAATTATTTACCATACAGGTAGGTAATCAGAAGAATGTGTTCACACAGAATGCCTGGGCTTGTGACAAGTCTTCTAAGAAGCTTTGAAGAAGATGAGTATGCAGCAGGCAACTTTCCTAATTATGGAAAATCCACTAGATTTCCTTCCCCAGCTCATGCGGGGTCTGCTGGAGATATAGCCCCATATTGATATTGCAGAGGAATATAGAAATTGTCTACACAGATTGAGCAACTTTATTTCTTCTAACAAAAACAATCAGGAAATGCACTTCAGAAAACTCCTCCAGCAAAAATATGTACCTATACATGTTTTTTCTTCAGAAAAGTAACTTTTGATGTGCACCTAGTGCTGGGCATGATTTGCCTTTCTGAAAACAACTGACAACCTGGCACCCCACAGCAGACCTTAAGTGGGACAGCAGTGTGAATCTCCTTTCAGTTTTGCAAAATGGCTCCACAGTCCCTTCTGTAAGAGTTAGGTCATTTGTAGGTTTGAACCTACATGGAATGGGTGATGAAATTTCATCCTCTAGAACAGCCTGAATGCCAGTAAAGAGCTTGACAAATACAATACTGCCAGCTGCCCAAAAGCACAGCATCATTGCATGCTCTGACTTTACACTGAGATTTCAGGAGTCATAGGAATAGGTTAAATATAGAGGTTCTGATGGACTGAAAGCTTATCTTAAAAAATAAAACACAAGTTACGAATCTAGGGGACAATATAACAGCTTAGTTCAGGGAACAGGCAAGGGCTCTCCTCCTCCTGTTTCTATATATGTCCAGGTCTGTGTTTCCACTTCTGACCAAAATACCAGCAAACTTAGATATGACAGACTCCTATATATGCCTACAGGTTTGTTAGTAACTCATCCCGTCCTTCAAGCCTGATATTTCCAGTCTTCTCTGGAATGAATGTCACAGATCAAGATGTTAGCTGAGAATATCTTTGGAACATTGAAGAAATTTCCCAGTTATCTCAGGAGGGCTTAGCTGTGCTGCTGCTTTGCCATGGAGACCAAGACTCCAAAAACCAGACATTATTCAAGATATCCAATCCCTACTGAACTTTCCTGTTTAAAAAGCTAATTCTCAAAATGTTTCTTCCTCCTCTCCAGGAGTCTTTTTTCACACCTGTTTGCCAAATGTTTTCTCCAAATGCCTTCCTTGGCCTCACAGTTATACCTGAAAGCCTCCTGGCCAGTATATTGGCAAAGTCAAATTCATATTGATTTTTACAACTCTATTTCCTGCAGAGCTGGCTACAACTCTGAGGTCTGATGAGTCAGCTTATAGCTTCATGTTCGAGAAACTGCTACAGAGGGACACTCTGCATGTTCGTCCACCACTGATGGAAAGGGTAGCAAAAAATGGCATCATAGTTCATTGAAACATTTATTTCTGTATGCATAAACTCCACCCAGTGTTCCTAACAGATGAATTATGTGCAGGTGTATCCACAAGGCCTGCAAACTGCAGAGCATAAGTTACTACTGCCTTGAGGACATGCTATGTTTATGCAGAATTCGTGGTAACAATCAAGGTAGCAGCAGTTAATTGCTAAGTGTACTTCATAGGAAGGTGGAATAATTTTTCAGTGGATAACATACGGTGCACTTTGCTGTGACACAGTACCAAGGCTGTCACAGATCTCACTCCAGTCTCAGGCTGGTGTGTTAGGAAAATGAGGACAGTGGAAGATGGGATTATGTACTTGACATGACAGGAGACATTTTTTGTTTGCTTGTTTTGAGGCAAATATGTTCCTCAAAACTTATCTAGCAACCTTTCCAGGGTCAACATATCCCATCATCTTCTATTGCAGTCACCACATACTAGGATCTTTCTGATTGAAAAAATTCACCTTATGGGCAATCACATTTTCCACCCCCGTAACTCTCACTAGAAAAGTGTTCTAGAATGTATGAAAACATTTCTCCTCAGTTGCAGACTAAATGTATTCATGACCAGTCTGTATACTTGTCCCTGTGCCAGTGCTCCTCAATATGGTAAGCTGCAGAGTGAGGAGTTTTGCTCTTGTTTCAAGGAGCTAGAGAGCACTGATGATTCTTAATACCTCAATTAATACCTTAACATGGAACCAGGCTGTTCTAATTTCAAACAGTCATCTTTGAACAAGCAGCTTCAATTGAACTGTGTAAAGTGAAAACTGGCAATATAGCAGAACTCAATAGGAAAAATAAATTATTATTTGCAAAAAAAGTCATAAAAGACAGGGAGAGGAAACAGATTTCAAAGAGAACAGTATCTTTCCACAAAATATTTCACTAGGTATTTGCATGCTGTTTTCTGGCACTGTGGTCTCTGGGAAAATGCTGATTAGGATTTCCATTTTTCTGTGTTTAAATTCAGAATTAGTCCATTTGGGGTGAAATTTGGTCCAAGGGTGGTCAGAGTCAACCTGTGCATGATGAAGGTACATGATGAACCAACCCAGTCAATCAAAGCCATGTTCTCCATACATTGCCTATTTGGTCAGCTCACAAAAAACAGAGAAGAAGTGGACTGGCTCTGGGTAAGTGGTGTTGATGTCCTGGTGTCAATCCCTAGCTTGGTAAGCAGCTGAGGGGCAATGCAGCAGGCTGCTATAAGCTTAGTTTATGGAATATGGATTTAATTTCCTCTGAGTCATGTTAACATCACTCTTCAGACTCCATCACTGCACATATGTGGTGACATATGCACTGACTGCAAGCACAAACTGACAAAAATACTGGAGTGTAAAATCAAGGCCTTTGTAACAGCATTCTTTGTAAACACACAACTTTGTAGGATGAATTTCCTATTAGGAATATTTCATCTTCCATTAGAACCACAAACGCATTTCCTACCAGTCACGTCAATGAGACTACAGATTATTCCTATGACCATGAACTTGAGAAAGTCCTGAAATTAAAAAAAAACAAACCCAAAACCAAACAAAACAAACACCAAACAAATAAAACAAAACTAAACAAACAAAATAAAACCCCAAAAACAAACAAAAATCCCAAACTGCTAATGAGGATCTTATATACCCTAAATTGTTTGAAATTAATTACATCTGTCTCACTGAAGTTTTGCATCTGCTGGTCCCATTTGCATGACATGTATAGAGACATACCACCACAAAGACCATTTCTGAAACAGATGAACTTAAAACAAATAAAAACTAACAATTTAAAAATTGCTTCTGACTACCTAAACAAAGTGTTCAGAACTGCAATAGGTATCTCATCTCAGTCATCTTCGTTCTGTGTTCAAAAGGAAGAGATACAATGTTTTCTTTCAGCTGAGATTTACAGTATGTTTAAGAACATTTTTCTTTTTTTTTCCATTTTTTTTTTCCTCACCACAGTGTCAGATGCTGAAAACACCTGAATGAGGCCAGAAATTCTTTTTCTCCTGATACTCTGCAACAGATTGACTTGAGGATTCTACAGAGAATTTATTTCATGTCCTTCTGGACTACAATTAGAACCCTTACATTACAAGTTTTCAGAATACAAATCAATTTTTTTTTGTAGATGTGACCAAAACTTCTGAAGAGACCTTGCAAAATGAAAGACTCTAAAGTTTTCACCACAACAAAGGTACTACAAACCCAGTTGCTTAAACTTGTGGCTGGATTTGGATTGCTGTTTCTAATGCCTGAAGTCCCACTGGAGGTACAATACCTCAGTAAATCTGGTAAAGATTAGTTTACTCTTAACAATTCAGACTTCTGTTACCTTTATTGATTCTCTTATTTTATTTGGACCTTCTTCCTTCCCTAGTTCTGTAGCTAAGTTCACAGCAGTTTAGTAAGAAAGTGCAATAGAAAGGAAAGAGTAATGAAGGACCTTGGCTTAGAGACCACATGGACCTCTATTACATTAGGTCCATTTTCACACTGAAAAACTTGGGAGACTGCAAGGTATTATTGTCCTCAAGATTATATCTTGAGTTTTAACTGAGCACCACTTGCAAAATAAAGGACATGATCATGAGGAAAAGTGCCAGCACTAGATATTGGTTACAAATAAACTTGAAAAAATTCAGTTTTGACAATGCCAGGTATTACACATTGCCATTCCCTTTATTTCCTAATGGCCACATTTCCAACAACAGACCTAGAAAGCCTAAGCCTGACACACTTTTTTTCTCTGTTTCCCTTGGCAAATGCACTTCAGTCTCAGCTAATTAATCTTACTGAGCAGGATAAACTGTGTATCAGTAACTTTTGCTTCTGGGATTTTTGAACCACGTAGAGACTGCTGCAGCTAAATGAGTGTTTAGGGTGCCTGAACTGACCAAACCTACTGCAAAAGCATTTGATTCCAAGCAAATAATATGAATTCTTATCTCACAAATCTGGATCTGACCTGCAACTGTCCTCACATTAGCCTTTTTTTATCACTTGCACTGAGTGGCTGCAGTACCAGGCATGTCCCAGACCAACATGTGATGTGTTCACTGGGTATACTCAGACTTCTTTTTTCTTAGCTGGATTATCCAAATGAGCAGCACCTACTTTCCTATCCTACAGGTTTGCAGACATTAATGATTCTGGAGTCTATCTAAAAAAAATAAGATTTGGTGATTAATTACAGCTTCAGAGTCCATATTTTGAGGAGATGTCAAATTAGAGTATAGAGTTGTACCTATGATTTTACCTCCACAGCTTTGTTCCGCAGGTGGTAAGAGCTGAGCATTAATAAAATTCTACAGTTTTACATCAGAGAGGTAGAAGTCCTTCAGACTGCAGCTATTAGCATGTGTCAAGATGCATTTGAAGGCATAGAACTGATGTTGATTTCTGTCGTCAGTTATCACCCATCACCTTTCATTCCTACTCCAAAATTCAACCCACGTTACAGCGTAAACCACCTACAATCCCTAAACGTGCATGTAAAAAGGGAGGTGTCACAATGTTAAACAACAAAAAAATCTCATGCACTCATTAGGATACAACTGTTCCTTACAAAAACTGATGGACTTGACTTCAGAAGGAAATGCTTCTCTTTACTACAACCTATGGACTGAAGACTTCTTTCTTGGGTGCCAATATCACACCCTTCAGAGAATTTATAAACACAATTTTCTGCCACTGGAAGAAAGCTTGTCACCTTCAATGAGAACTTTCTTTCTGTTACTGATTAGACTTCAGCAAATGAGGGAATACTCCCTCAAAACAGAGTGCTCAGGCCAGCAGGTTTTAAGTGCAGATGGACAGAGACACATGCACTGAAACAGCCCATACAATGAAATTGGATCACAGTGAGGAAGGAAACTCAGGATTCCTGAGCTGGCTTGAAGCAGTTCCAGATAAGCAAAATGGAAAACATTTAAAGAATATTAGAGGCATTAAAATCTCAGAGAAAATTACCTCAAGGGTGAAGAGATCTTAATGATCCCAGAATCAAACATGTTCCTCATAATTCCAGGGTCATTAGAGAGCAAACACACAAATTCCAAAACACATCATAATTTACAAACTTCAGGACTGTTTAGTACCAACTCACCTGCAGATCCCATTACCTTTGCTGTGAACTGACACTGCTGCTTACCCCTGAAAATCAGATTACTTGTTTAGACTCATACCTTTAAAAGTACATGTAGAGATTTCAGGGTGTTGCTCATCAGGCTTCTCACCAGGTTCAGTCTTATTCCCACCGAGTTTCATGATAAATGGCTCCATCAATTAACTCTAATGATTCTGAACAATTGACGATATTCAAGATCTTTTTAATCTGTTATTTGATACAAAACAGTGGCAAGGTTTGATGAAGTGATGAAAGCACAGGTGGGCACCCCCATCTGCAGCCCAGTCTAGTGTGGGGCTTTTCTGGTTGGGAAGGAATTACCAACCAAGGAGGGCAAGTTCCATGTTTACATAATTTTTATATACATTTTAAATTCACTATTACTACTTTATTAAACCTCCCCTAGTTTTTCATTCCAGCCTTAAAGTCTCTTTGCCTTATCCTCTTCTTCATCTTCCCCTGTGAAAGTAGTGGGGCAAAACAGAGAGCATCTGTCACCCAGTTACTGTCTAAAACTGTGACTCCACGTCTGCCAGTCTGTATCTTCTTTTGTAGAAGTCAGTTTCTAGTTTGGAATTTATATGACCTTCCTCTCTTCACACCTGAAATGGAAATGCCCGTTTTTCCTTTCTAGATCTACTTCTCCACATCCCCAAGAGTGACAGCCAAACTCAATATACATATACCTATTTTTGTTTGTACGTGTGTGTTTGTATATACACCCAAGTATGTGCCCTTATATGTGAACATCAGCTACAAGATAATATACCACCAGAATCAACATAACTCTGAGTACCAATTATGCCTCTAAAAATGCAGGGAAACCCTTCTGGTAGAAGCTCTGGTACAATACATTTACATGTAACACTTTTTCAAAGTCAAAGTGCTGCTGTACCAGTAGTAACTTAATTGCATAGTAGTCAGGTCCAAAGAAATTAGAGCTATTTCCTAGTGTCATGAAAAACAAGTATCACTTTCAAACTAAAAAAAGCCACCATATATACCTATTGATATATAAAAATATGCTACAAAAGGCCTTTTGAAAAAAAAAAACCAAAAAACAAACCAAGCTCATACAGACCAGAAGTAGCTGCTGTGTCTTTAACTCTCTGCCTTTAGTTGTCTGTGCTCTCCTCTTGAACTTTTGTACCTGGCTTACACCACTGGTGTCTCAGATGTTGATGGAAGAAGCTCTATTTCTGACCCAAGAAGAGGAAATGAGACTGGAGCTAGCAGCCAGTGTGCCCTGCTTGCTGAGGTCTGGGGAGTGAGGCCCCATGAACCCTCCCCTCCTCCCAAAAAGAAGTCTCCCTCAGATGGAGGAGACCTCAGGAGCTCCAGCTTATCATGCTTCCTGGGAAGGAACCAGCTTTGAATTCCCTGCCTGTGGGGGAGCCCATCCATGAAAGGAACTTGCCAAATCTTCCATCATGGGACTCTTGTTTTAAAATAGCAGTGCTACATTTTCACCTGTAAAAGGAGATACTCAGGCACTATTGGAAATCTCTAGCAAAAAAATAGTTTCCACTTTTAAATATCTACCTGCATGGTAATCCAGGAGCCAACTTGCAGCATGCTGATGTCCCAGGCATCAAATTTTGTTCATTTTTATCAGCCTTACTGTCCTATCAGAGCTTTTTGTTTTCATTTAATCACTTTATTTATTGCTACTTTCATAATAACACGAAGTTTTAATTGCTGACAGAGTCCATAACAACTGCTATGGGCTTATCACATCAATGTCAACAACTTCTACTTGTTCATTATTTATGGAGCAAATTTTGCCTAAAGTAACACAAAGCTACTCTAGGTTTAGCTTGCCAGCATGTCAAAGTCTGGTTTCCACGTGTCACAGTTGTCTACCAGAGAAGACTGTTATTAAAAATGTATCTGTAATAGTTCCTGAATAATGTGATGCTAAATAGCTTGCTGAGGCCTTTTTATTTCCTTTTTTTTTTTTTTTTTTTTTTTTTTTTTTTTTAAGAGTGCATCACTTCTTTTAATTACAAAGGGCATAAGGCAAATCTGCCATGTGCAAATGCAATCATAAAATCTTCATAGATACTGTAAATAACTGGTTAATCCCAGGGGGATTAGTGTGATTATTTTGGCAAATAGTATAGTGAAAAAAAGAGTTTTTAAATACAAGTTCAATTTAGCAAACTTTTCCAACTGTAAAAAAAGGAATAGAAAATAAACCATTTACTTTTTTGTTTCAAATGACATTTCTTTAAAAAGTTTTAAAAGAGTAAAGCAATATGAAGATGGAATGAAATATTTAGTTACATGACAAATCAAGTGTTTCAAGTCAATTCAAAACATTTCCAGGCCAGAAACCAAACAGAACTATCCAGTAATCCCATAACACTCATGAATAATTCTGAAATGGGTATGGGTTATAAATATGAATAAATTTGCAAAATGTGACACCATGTTATTCTGAATATATTATCTTGATTTACAAATTGTAAACCTGGATTAGTGTTCCATCCAGACTGTTGTGTAGTTCAAGTCTAATGCCATTAGAAGTCTATTGCCGTTGAAGTAGATGAACAGCTTATTATAGCATAACACAGAAAGCAAAGAGCCAAGCCTGACTTTCAGAAAATTATTTTTAGAGCAAATAAGACTAACGGTTTATGATAGCCTGAAAGGCAATTCTGTCTGGCCCTCTGACTGCCTGTTATAGCTTTAGTCTGGACTCCTATTGAGAAGCGTTACTATTACCACCTACTCAGGACACAGAAGACACTTAGCCCCAGAAGATACCCCATTTCATAGCTTTTAAAAGCTACAAAATAGCATCAAATCCACTCACAGCCTACCTGCTGCTACTAACTCTCCAAAATAAGGTAAGAAACCCTAAAAATCTTTGAAGGAAAGCACTGGGGTGTCTCTAATGGCTGAAAGACCCTAGAGCAAGACAAGGATTGATTAGAAACACAGACAACTGAGGGCTGTAAATACAGGAGGAAATATACCTCCCTGTGCCCTGAGAAGGGACACTTTATTTCACAGTATTGAAGATGCAAACTCTTGCCCATGCACATTAAGAATACAGAATATAGGAAAAGAGTCCTATTTCAGGAGTGGCTAGCTAAATGACAGCAACAAATAAATAAAGGTATCTAGAAAAGCCAGCCTCCAGTCATGTGAACGTATCAATAGCAAAATAGTAGTATAAGGATGGCATATGGTAAAAAGAAGGAGCTTAATGCAAAATAAATGCTGTCAGGAAACAAGTGGATTACCTAGGGACTAGCAGTCTGGACTCCACTGTAGTAAGTTGTGATGCACCAGCATGAAGCTGATGTCTGAAGAACTCCAGACCCATGCAACACTGATTCATTGCTTTAAAAAGTATGAAAAATTGTAAACAAATACTGTGTGCCTATTTCAAGGGTATCATACATCAGAGGGGAAAAGTAGACTTGAAAGACAGGAATCTGTGAGCAAATTTCACTTTAACAGCACTACAAAATTATTCAACTGAAGGTGCAATCCTGCCTGGGAGTTATCAAGTCCATCCAAAGATGGACTCTTCTCTCTTCCCAAAGAGAGACTGAAACCTTCCCTGACTCAGCTCACAGCATGGGATGGGACTGTTGCCTCTGCAGTCTGTCCCTGCAGTGGAATAAGGTGAGAAATCATTTCACCTGACATTTTTCTGTTCAAAATACTTTCAGACCTATGTCCTGCTTAGCCAAACCTACCCAAAACTCATGGAGACCTGGACTGATGCCTAGTTTCACCACTGGCTTCAGGAGGTCACAGAAGCTTTCCATTTCATGTATTCTCTAGCCATGTCCAATGCAGTTCTATTGGTTCCACCTTCCTGGAAATCACAGTCATTTTTGTTGGAAAGTAAATGCCATTCTCAGAAGTAAACGCTATCCTGTAAAATATTGCAATGCATGCACTAGCCATTGGATGGCTGTTAAAGATATTTGCAAGAAACACTGTGACCTGAGATCCCAATGTTATTTCGCCCCTGAACAGCTCGTTAGAAGTAAGAAAAACAAAATTCAAATGGTTTGGTCTTACTGTGAGACAAATCAATTCCATAAAAGCTTTGCCTGCCTGGGAATGAGGAGACCAAGAAAAACAAATACCATAGGTAGCCTGGAAACTGGAGAGCCTCCAGGGAGCTGCTGAGGTGGAGTGTCATCTGACAAGGCAGCAGGAGAGCTCGGGGGCTGTAAACACGTACCAAAAAAGTTGGGAAACAATTGAACTGAATTCCAGGCACCCATGGAGAGCGTGAAGTAATGGGAACCTCAGAAGGTTATCTAGCTAGGAATGGCAAACAGCAGCAAAACAGAGCTATGGCAACAGAGCCCAAGGGTGTGAGATGGGGGCTCACCAGAAATGTCACACTGTGAGGACACACACAGCCCAATGGGGAAGCAGCTTCGTCCAAAATGAATTATTGCATACAGGGGGCTGGGATCACTCTGCGGGTTCTGCCAGTGAAACTCAGGCTTACAGTTTCACTCCCATCTCTTAGGGCATGTCTACATTGCATATTTGGCCTGAAGCCTGAGCTCAGGGCCTTTGGCCTGGCAAACTGCCTGACTGATTGCTGCTGGAGTCCAAATTAGCACACAGCCAGCATGCCTCTGCTGACAGGAGGAAGAGGGAGGCTTTCCTTCCATCAGGTAGAGCTGAAAAGCACTGAGGAGCTTGGCTGTACTGCCTCTCAGCTCTGCTTTGTTCTTAATGCAAGTTTCTATGTTGACACTGCAGCAAAGCATCTGGGTACACTTGATGTCCAGGAAGGCTGGATCGTTGCTTCTCAGAAAAGAAACTTCAGTGTCACTGACCAGGATGAGGGCAATGACACTTTTTATTTAACAGTGTGGATAGTTGGTAAATGGCAACATAAACATTGATTCAGACCCAAGCCAAACACAGAATGCAAACCTGAACACAGTGAGGGACCAACTTACCAGTTATTTTATCTCTGCCAAGAAAGCAAAAGAGCAATTAAAGAGCGTTGAGCTGGCAGTGGAGGAGCACAGCTCAACAACGGGACATTGGCCTACACCACACCACACTGCCACAACAGAGGTAGTACCAAGCAAGCCTAGAAATTGTCTTCATAAAGATGCTGCTTGGGCAGGGATATTTAATTCATATCAGGATACAGCACTGCTGAATTAGCATCAGCTGCTTCCACAAACTATTTAATTAGGTATGGGGCACAGCAACAAAACTGCACAACTCAACAGCTTTCACAAGAGCCCCCTCCAGCCTCCTTCTGCCTTACCTTCCCGTGCTTTACTAAACACATTAGCAGGCAACAATGTTTCCAAGGAAAAAGAAAAAAAGNTTTAGTTACACATGGCCATGGAAACATTTGAATCTGGTTTTAGGCTTCAAGGGGTTGTAATAACTGTGTGGAGTATTTACTGACCAAGAATAACTCCGTGAGTAACACTGAAATAGGAAGCCAGCTTCAGAAAATCATGATGTTTGCATGGGATTAATGAATAGAAAAGAGACAAAAGTAACCAAATAGGTTATTTTTCAGAAATTACTCACTCATCTCTTGCCATGATAATTAATTACAAAATGAACAGGCATGTGACAATAGGCTGGCTAGTTTATAACATGCCTCTGCTGAAATACAATTAAGTAAAGACAATAGTTATAATAAGCAGCTGAGTTGTAAAATGAAACTAGATCTTGTCTTTTAATTGTAATTGCATCCTCACTAGTTGTTCCAATCACTATGTTGTGAATGTGACAACACACCTGGGCTAAAAAGGGTACAGAAAATAAAGATCTTTGACAAAGAATATACACAGAACCTACAAATACTGTATGTCATCTCCTCTGTCCCTGAAGCCTGAGTATTGAGTACAGGTATTACAGATCTATAACTGTATTTTAAGAAGAAAGAAAATACTACATACAAAGTGAGAAAATGTATTTCCACTTGCTACCCTCAAAACAGACTACAGAGAAGTATAGCATGGAAGAGAAATGTATCTGATGGAAATTAAATCTGCTGTTATTAGCTATGTACAATATATAACATCTCAGTCCTATTTAAGTGATAAATATGAAGCAAGTTATACCCTGATCGTTTTTCTTGCCAGAATAAAATGCCTTTACTAATTTCATATGAGATCTTGGAAACTTGCCTTGACTTTTCTTTAAGACTGACCATTGACCCATTGAAATCTCTGAAGATGAGGGAAACACAAATAAGAACAAGCAAACAGTGGCGTGACATCAGACCTGGTAAATCAGGCTTTGGCAGATGGATTCTGCAAGCTTATACAGAAGTTTTCAGTGTTTGGGTCATTCATAAACTCTTTCTCCCAGGTGGACATGATGCATGAACTCAGCATGTAGCATTTTGCATTTATAGAAAACTACAGGACATAATTATGGGATCTCTTTTATGAATACTCGTCTCATCTGCTACTCAAACTTTTTTGAGCCTAATGTTTCTTACATCTCATTCCTGTGAAACTGAAATTAATCACAAAGTACAATCTCACAAGCCTTATTTCCTTAGGAAAGCAGATAACAGAGAGGCACTCCGAGTAATCTGCTTCTGAAATTCTCACTCCTTACATATTTCAAGCGTTTCAGTTCATTCCTGCAATCTTAGACAACTTGAATATTTACTTGAAAACCTGGGTTTTGGGGTTCTGGCTACATCAGATGAATGGAAATAATCACAAAGCTTCAGAGTTTCAATGGAAGTTTCAGATTCAATGAAAATACAACACTATGAAGCAAAGCAAACATTTGAAATGATACCACTAAAAACTCCAGTGCCAAAATATCACAATATATTTTTGAGTTGGTGTCATTTCTACGTTGCAAATTCACAACTATCTTAGGCTTATGCCTTTTTTTTTTTTTTTTTTTTTTTTTTTTTTTTTTTTTTTTTTTTTTTTTT
>JAAWXA010000015.1:8370117-8389437 GCA_038090715.1 Florisuga fusca | reverse complement strand
TTTTTTTTTGAAATGCATCTGCCTTTATACAAATGTTGAATATTTCAGTTTTGCTTACACATTTATCACTTGGATGATTTGCTCCAATGATGCCAGTAACCTGTGAAACTGAAAAATGCAAAAAAAAGCTAATGCAACAACCATTCTGAAACAAATGTGAAAAGTGGAACCAAGGCGAAGGATGATGAACTGTCTATGTCCACTTACAGAAACACAGAAAATGAACTTTGTTGGTTTATCAGCACTCATGTGCAACATATGTGAGCCAGTTTATAGTTTAATCTTACCCATTTTCTCCAGCAGCCTCTATGAGTTAAAGGGGATCCAAAATTAGAAAACAGGAAAACTAAAGGCATAGGAGGTTCAACAACAGTACTAGAACAGCCAGTGCAAAAAGCTTCTGCGTTTCAGAAGAGCATAGAAAACAAATTATCTTCATTTTCTGGAAGGATGGAGGGGGATGGGGAATAAAATCAAAATTAAAAAAATGTTCATTAATAAAAGACAATGTGCAAAAATATAAACCGCTCAGATTACATTGTCATGAATTGGCTTTCTGGAAAGCTGAGATCTTCAAAATCATCCCACTTCTTCAATGAAGGCACACACTGAAAATATACCTGCATGTTTGGCTTTTGTGGAGTGTGATTTTCACTTCAAACATCGTTAAACTGAGAAATGGGTCATTTAGACACTGATGAATGGACATGACATTAATGAAACAGTACACCTCATTTTTATTTTTCAATCTTTCAACATTAAGTGCCTTGTGACAACCATCAAGAGACAGTATGCACTCAGTCAATATTATCTGATGATTATGATCCTTTGATAAATGCATGAGCTGAGAGGTTTAGGTATTTCCATGGCAACTTGAAGTCTTTGTTTGTCTAGTAAAGAAAAGTATCATCAGGGATATCAATGACAGATCAGTTTCTTGCACAATGGAAGAAAGAGGGATGGACACAGAGTGACAAACATGAAGGCTGTCATACTTGAGATACACATTTTATCAACACTACAAATTGATTTCTAGCTGCTCTAAGTACAACAGTTACACGCTCTCTGTTATATGCAACTTACAACTCCCATCCATTCCCTGATCACAAATGTAAAAATTAAAGATATGTGACATCTTTTCAGTCTTGATTTGCTTGTACACACTTCGATATAGCTTCAAGATTCAAAATGCTAAGTGCTTAAGAGCATAAGGGTTTTGGTATCATTAACTGCATACCAGCTCCCTGTAAACCCCTCATGTCATGATTTATCAGCTGCAGCAGTGAAGATGCAGATTACTAGTTGCACTGTGCTTATGTAAAGGTAAATGACAAATATTTTCTATGAAGGAATGTCAAGGCTGAGAGGGAGAGGCTGAGAGTCGGAATAATTGAAATAGAAATCATTGGGTATTAGAAAGCATACTGGACTTGCTTTAACAAGGTCTTTGGTTTTTTGTTAGACCCAATGTTTGCTAAATAAGCCAGTTACAGGGTGACTGTAAGAGTGCAATGGGTCTGGAGGTCTAGATTGAATGGGACTGTCCACGTTGATAGCACACATACTAAACCTTATCATGCCCCACAGTACAGGCTTTCATCTTATCATCTACAGCAAGAGTCATTGGTCAACTAGAAAAGAATGCCTTGCCATAAGCAAAATGATTAGTGACTAAAATAATCCAGCATTTCTCATTCTTTCTGTGGTAACATTCTGTACGTGTACATTTCTTTTGATGGGTTTTACCTGAAAAAACTGTCCAGCACATTTTACTTAACTTCCTGTTGCTGTGAGATGAGCATGTTCTGATAATTCTATTAGCAGTGTTGTCTTCAATTTTATAAAGGACATGTATATTAGGTATATTTAATTTTTTAATGTTATTTTCTCATAGTTTGCCTTATGAGCAGTTGTAAGCTTGGACTAGAATCTATTTCCTTTCAGATTTTCAGTCCTGCTCCCCATCTAGTTTGCTTAAAAACCTGATTTGTTATGAGTGGACTCCTCAAAGATATGCTTTATGACTCTTATTAGCTTATTTTTTTGTAAGAGAGATACAATTTTTTTGAGGACTTAAGTTAAATGGCACCAAGTTGTTCAGTGGCTTACGTTGGCATCATTCTGCTAGCCTTCAACAGAACAACAATGATTTAAACTGATTGCTGATTTAGTTCCTGAAAGAACTTGAACACCAAGTAGAAGTACTAATTACTCATTGTGTAAAATTAAAATCAAGTCTGAGAACTCAAACCCTTTTCTTTGGATCCAATAAAAAGGGAATTTCCTTCAGATACATTCTATGAATGATGACTTAAGCAGGCTGGGGCACTGCTGTGAATGATCAAAAAAAGTATGGAATAAAAAACCAAACCATCACCATACTCTCTATATAGCATATAAAAGTACACTAGAGGAAGAAGTCTCGGGTCTGGTGGAGGAGGAATTCCCTCATTTCAACTCATGGTTTAGGCATTCTGAAATACCCAGTGACAAAAATGCACAAATCGTTTCTGGAGCAACAGATCTCTCTTCCTGTGTGAATACACAGAATATCTGGAAGAGTTTAAGAGCTGTCATTTCTCTCTGATCTAAGGAATAGAAACCAGAACAGTTCTGAAAAGAGGGAGTGACCACTGATCCTCAGCCTCCCTGTACCAAAATAGGTTAGAGCCTGCTGGGCAGAGCAGCTGAGAGAATACACTTTGAACTGTATATAGGATCTGATTTCACACTTTGCAACACAAGGCAAGAGCTCCATCCAGGACAGATTTACAAGGAAAATCAAACAGGTGATGTCCTTACCACCACTTGCCATTGGAGCTTGCAATAGCCACGCCGTTTGTTTCCGCTCACGTGCGTCACTGAAGCTGCATCTTTCCCCTTGTGACTACAGAGATTCTGGGGAAGGATTTACAGGCCCACAATAGTTTGAGCAGAGGCTTCAGTTTGCTGAGTTTTCAGCAGACAGGCAAGCTGAGCTCTTGCAGATCACCAGGTGTTTCATTTCTATCAAAGGACAAGCACCAGACAAATTTCTGGCTACCTTGCAGCAGCAGAACTCCATGTGATGCAGCAGAACAGCAAGCACCAGGGGAGCTTTAGAATGGCTGTCAGAAAACAGAGGCAGACACCTCCCTAGTGCACTGGAAGATCAGGGTTTTGAGAATTGCAGTTTTTTTAAGAACTTGAAATTGTGTTCAGAGGGATCCATACCTTTCAAGCCACTGACAGTGGAAACTTAGCCTTCTACATTGTGAAACAATCTAAATTAAACCAGAAGTTTCCCAGACATTTTATCATATTTATTCCACCTGAGCTGATCAATATACCTTGTGCCACACTTATTTCACATTTATCTATTTGTTCTATCAGGCATTCATCTTTACCACCAGGATATAACAGTTGTGTCTCTTCTACCTCCTTTTTCTAAGCTGCTGTGTAGGCATTTCCACTTTCCATTTGAATTAAATTAGAGACTTTGCTAGAGAGGCAGTTGACTTCGCCAGGGTTTGCTCACCTGAAAGCCTCATCCCAGTTAATTCAGTTGTCAGTGAATACCTGGTTGTTACAGTCTAACACACATTATTCCTCCAGATGTTGTTAGCCCTGATGGGGCACCTATTCTGGAGTGGTCCTTTGAACTCTGGAAAACTCTCCTTACTGCTACTCCTAACCCCTGCATGGTAGATACAGGATACAGACCTTCTTAAATCCTTTTGTGGAACTTTGTCCTTAGGGAGCTATATTCTGTCTGAAACATCTGTATTGTTGAGTGCACGTTCAATAGAAAGCAGTGCTTGTTTTTCCAGAGAATAACTTGGATTCAGAATGTAGGCTTTGGGGTCTATCATACTCAAGAGGATGACCCAAGATAAGCAAAGAATAAACTGTATCTGATGTTGATGAAACAAACCCTGTTCATGTATTTCTGTGTCTCTCCAAAGGGGCAACATACCTGCAGTGATAAGCTCTTCATTAAAGTAGTTTGGCAGGCTGGAAGTTAATGTCTTTGTACCACCACACTGCTGACACAGACTCTGTTACCATATCGCCTGTGGAAGTCAGGGCTCTATCTAGCAGGAAACTTCCACCAGCTCAGTTGACAGCTGTTCAGTAGTCTCTGCAGATTGGATAATCAGCAGCTGCTGCTGAAGACACAGGACAGTTCATGTACTTAGAGATTTGTTGAAGGTGAACACAAATACTAGCAGTCAAGAGAGTCAAGCAGATGCTCCCTGAAGTCTTCAAGATGCTGTGCAGTGAGGGGTACTTGCTAGAGAAATAAACCAGGGCTTGCACTGTACAGCTCGGATCAAGCTGCAGGAACGCATCCTCATATTCCTTACTCAGAGAGGTCTGGATAATCATGTCTCAGCCTGAAAACCTCTTGGAAACATTGAAAATTACTTGCCATCACCAAAAAAATATTCACACCTCAGCAAGAAGCTAAATAAGGACACTGTTCTGGGAGTGTCCCAGACACTGAACTATTGTTTTTAATCCTCTTAAATATGCACAAGCCCAGAAATCTCCTAAGTTGCTTAGCATTGTATTTGACAAACAATCCATGCCTGTACAAAGGTAAGGGGGAAAGGCACTAAGCAGCCGTGCCTGCATTCAGGAGCAGAGAAAGTTCTTGGGCTGGGTCAGACTGTATGCACAGAGCAGGTCAGCACACAGGGTAGCAGGCATCTGCTTTCTGACAGAGATGGTGATGTCTCAGGAGGCTCACAAACTGGGCTTTAGACTCCACGAGGCAGCGGGGCCTCACGTATGAGGTCAAGTCACTTGAGAGCCACAGCATAGAGGGAGATGATCCTATGAAGCAGATTCTAGACTAACAGCAAACTCTTTCAATCTGCTGTGGTTTGATTTTGTTGTTTTGGGTTTGGGTTTCTTTGATTATTTGTTCGTTTTTTCTTTTAATTGTCACCTAAGCCCATCAGAACTTGTAATTGCAATCTCTGCTACATTAAAACAGCAGCAGTGTTTTTTCTAGGCCAAATTCTCATGGTGAACATTAGAAAATAGTGAGGCACCATGAAGAACTCTTGTACAACTTTGAAAAAAGTCAGAAATGAGCAGAAAATAAGTTGTGTGATGAGACCTAGAAAATCTGTTTGTTCCTGGTAGCTACTCCTTAGCAGCCATCAGCTCTTCTGTTAAACTAAACATCAAAGGTCTGAAATTTTGCAATGACTTTTGATGTCGGCACAGGCTCAGTAGTTAAAGTTGAAGACTTGTCACATGAGGAGTTTATGCCAATTATAAAGCATGAAAAGAGAAATCACACACATGCATGCATATGTTCGTTATTAAAACAAGTCTACCAACTCCGCTCTTCTGAACCCTTGGCTCATTTTACGTGAAAACAAAGATGAAAAATAGCTCAAATTTTTCAGGTAAAATGCTTGAAAGAAACAATTAGATGTGAGTAGATGCTTTGCCTACATACATAATACGCTTGGACTCATTTTCCAGCTGAGCCATACTGAGGTATTCTTGCGGTCTCACCTGCACTCCCCATTTTTCTGTAAAGGTTATTTTTTTTCCTCTTCAAAGATAAAAATCTGGTTCTCTACTTTTTAGGCCACTGGCCAAAGGACAAGTTTCTTCCCCATGGTATGAATGGCATAAAGTAATTTTGCCTATTCTGCACCTTTTAAGTGCCCCTTAACAGTGCTAACACTTCAGAAATCAGCAATAATCCTGTAATGAGCGAGTGAACAGACTCTCAATCAGCTGAAATGTTTTCAAAGGAAAAAGCTACAGAGCTCTTAAAGTTTGTGGGAATATAAAGAATGGGAGTGAGGATAAACAAGCTGCAAACCTCAAATGCAAACCGATTCAAGATAAACTGCTGCACTTCCCAGCCAGGTGATGGGGCAGGGTGGTGAGGACCATGTTTACTTAAAATTATTGGTACTGTACTCATTTTTAACTCTAGGTGATTTTTTTCCAAACATCATAACAATTTAGTATATAAACCCCACTGCCTTTCCATCAGTTGCTTATGAATTTCTTGGTGAAACAGCTTTTCCTTGGGGAATACTGATTATTTCATGGAAATGGTGTGACATCTTCCCAAGACAAGCAGATTCCTGTTGGAAACATGACTGGTTTCTATCCACCTCTCCTATTACATGGATGCAAACACACCTGCCCAGATTCTGCATTGGACAACCACCTTGCCACAACGACTGCTACAGCAAACCATCAGCACAGTGCTTGGAAGCCTCAAATCACAGCTGACATACTCAGGGCCTTTTTTATTTCTTGACACACATTTTGGAGCCTGATAGCCATCACAGTTCCAAGCTGAGCAACAATTTGAACTTCAGGGAGCTTCCCAAACTGCTTCCAAGAAGGCAGGAACTTCCCAGGATGTTCCAGGGAGCCATGGCAGAGCCAGGAGTCAGAAGTTATGACAGCTGTTGATTGTTTCAGTTAGGAAAACTCAAAACACTTTTTTGTTTCCCTGAAGTAAAATTTTTCCCATTTTCCTTTGAGTGGAAATTTTTGAGAAGTCCCTTTTTGTTCCAATTCAGTACAGAAACATACTGGAATTCAAGTCTTCTCCAGCACCCCTCCCCATCGTAAAACTTCTGAGTCTCAGCTAGTGCTTGCATTTTCAATGCCCTTCTGCCTTTGAAAATCACCCTCTGAGCTCTCTCTGATGAAGTAGTAAAGCAAGCATGTGCAACTGTTCAGCCAAATACCAGATGTTTAAGTATTTTCATCAACTCCAACATACAAAAATCTGTTCAAAAATTGTCTTGGCTCACAATATGGTAGGAATGACTTTTTTTAATACAAATGCCCATATTTGAATGCTGGAAAGATAATTCATGCATAAATAAGAGCATTTATGGTTATTCATTGTTTGCAACTTGGTGTTCATTACTCTTCTTGTAAAACAATTTTGTTTACCAAGCAAATAACAGACTGGGATTTCTGTGCCCAGCCACACACTACACAAATGAACAGTGAATGAAGCATGAAGCCAATATAAGTAACCATTTGGAAACTGATTTCCTGAAATTGATCTGTAAACACAAAATAAAGTTACAAAAAGATGTATGTACAGAAAGATAATGAAAAATAGCTCCTAAGCATACTACTACCGCTTCTTCAAGCCACCCTAACACAACCAGCATGCAGGAGTAAGGAATTAGCTCTGCCATCTCTCCCCACTACCAAGGCCTCCCCTGTCTGCCTCAGCTGGGCAGAGGCTTTTCCACAGCTGCCTCTGCTCTCCTACTGCTCCCTGGATCGTGGGAGCTGCAGGGCTGCCGAGGAACATGCCATTTGTGCTGGAAAGTACTCCAAGGCTTTTGAAATCCCAGCTGCCACAGGCAGCTCTTGGGAAAACAGGATCCACACAATCCTGGTGCAAAATTGTGTCACTGCAAAATAACACAAAAGGGGTTTGTGCCATGGGAATCTGATCCCATCTACAGCATTCACTTTAAGACAAATAGGAAGTGATGAATGAGACTCAAATTCTTTTTGGTATGCACCAATAGCCTGGATTTTATTAAGAACAGAGATATGGATAAGGAATGCAGTGCCCATGGCTTCTTTTCCTACAAGCTGTTATGAGTGGTATGAGTGGTTCTCTTTCCAGTATTTCTTTAGCAGTGAAGGCAGGTCTGCTATTTGTTTTCTGGGCAACTGCATCATGTAGACTAAGATGAAGACAGAGGCCAGGTCCTCTGCAAGCATCATCCAAGATCAATATACTGAGGGTGATGCAACCGTAACATCCCTGTGCACTCTGTTCCACTCTGTGGTGACATCCATTCCTGGAACACTTGTGCATTCTTGGCCTCACATCTTTCAGTACCACTGAACAACCTGGAGAGCCAGCTGGCTTCTACCAACAGAGGAAGGATGCTGAGCAGTTCCCAGGTTATGCCCTATCAAACACAAGAACCACCAGCCATTAGCTAGCATTTCTGTTTGCTGTCCAAGTCATTTAATTTTTTTTTCCCCACTCATTTTCAGAAGGGAAATGACAGAGATCCCCTTGCACTGGGAAGCTGAAAAAACCAGACAACCCACAGGAGGCAAAAAAAATGGGCAATGGTACAATGAGCTCATGAGCTTCTCTGCTGCAAGTAGCACCTGAAAACCCTTTGGGGAAAAAGAAAGGGAAGCAGAAATAGAATATTTCTGTTGATCTTTGGAAACCTTCCAACTCTGGATTTTCAACCAATTCAGATGCATTGCAGGGTATTAGTTATGGGGTTTAGCAGGGACACGTCAGGCTCCAGAGATGCAGTAGCAAGCTGTGAGGCTGTTTGGCCTGCTCTGTGCTCACCTGTCTCACACAAGGAGAAACAGAACAGCCACTGCCCTGGTGCGTCCACACAGGCTCCTTCTGCAGGGGGTCCTGGATGCTGAGGTCAGCGTGGCAGAGCTGGGCTGCAATTGAGTCCTGTATGTCCCAGGGGGAACAAACAAATTTTCTACCTTCCTGAGAAATACACATAGCTGTCCACACCATGAAAGACTCAGAGGATTAATTATCACAAATCAACATGTTCATCCCAGAGCCACAGTCAGAACAGCTTTGGGCTCAGTCACAGCTTGCCAGGGGCCACTTTTGGCAATGGATGAGTACTCATCCCTGTTTGAAAGTCACCCTCAAACACAGCATCAGTGTCACACCAGAGAAGGTTTTAGTTGAGAGGGGAAAGCAAAACTTACATACAGACTTTCCCATGAGCTGGTATTAGATTTTAGGCAGCTGTGCTTATTAGAACCCCACAGGAAGTGTAGGAATAATACACTGTAGGAAGTATTCTTGCTGTTTAGTATTTTACACACTTAAAAGTGGCTATAGTCACTTGGGAATTTAGAGTTTAAGCTTTGGATTGTCAGTGTATTTTCGAACCAGGCATATATTTGCAGTAGCAAAAATAACACAAACACAGTATGAAACTGCAAACTCAACATTCAGGTGATAATCCAGTCTGGTGGAATACCACAAAATAAATTTGTTAAATACATTATTCAGCAAATTTGACAGATGTAATAATGTAATATCTTTATTATTTTATTGCTGAAAGGATCTGTTGAAATGTTGTTGTGCAAATACTTTTGAATCATCCTAATAACATTAGTCAAGACTGAAAAAATTATTATAAATCTAATTATTCTAAGAGCCGGAACATTAAGGTCTCCCTGGATGTTGGCATCTACGTTTGTTTACCTTCTGATTTCCAACAAGTGACTTTAAGAAATGTAGTACAGGTGCTTTCATTTACAGAAGCATCCTGTTATGAGAGACAAAATACGTTCATTCTCTACTGCCATTGAGGGCAACTTCCCAAACAACATTAACACTCCTACATTGTTGAATTCTAAAACTGCTTTTCCTAAAGGATATTATGCTGCTACTTACCCACTTCTACATCAATTCTAGGATTTTTTTTCTGGCAATCTACTACTCACAGTAGTGTTTTCTAGGGTGCATCAAAGAGCAGAGAACTTCCCTGTGGACTTGGAGCATTTTTGTTAGTTCCTCAAGAAACACTAGGTTGAAGCTCTTACTATAAAAGATTAAATCCTAAGCCCATTTAGCACATGTTTATGCTCTATCTGAATAAAAAAATGTACTAAAGATAGTGAAAGGCTGTTCATTAGTTTGTATTTATGATCAGAGCACAGCTGTAGCCTTTGGGCTAGCTGATGTACTTGAAGTGTCTTCTAAAATAGTAAGTATTTTGGAGAAAAACAGAGTGAGCAACATGAAGCCAAATTCTAAGACAGTTACAACAAATCCTACCCTTATTTACCCAGTTAACTTCCTCAGAGGTGAGTTAACTGTAAGTAGAAATGGAATTTGGGCTGCGTGTTTCAGTGTGAAATGTTACTACACAGAAAGAGAGCACAGAACCAAGCTGACCTATGATGTATAGACTCCCAACAGTGAACCCACATGACATGACACACAATCTGTCGTTTCAGGAAGATTTAACAATAGGTCCATTCCAGTCTCGTTGGGAACAGTCTCACCCAGGAATCACAACAAGGCCAATAGCTCAAGAACCCATTGCTGCTGCAATGTGGCACACCCTGACCTGGAACATGGACAACTCCACAGGTACTGCTCTTCCCCTCCAATTCCACAGGAAAACATACAAATGAAAATCTACTCTCCAGTATGATGAGCCACATCTGCACAGCCAGGAGTGGTGATCACAAGGAGAACAGGCTCAGCACCTGAATGCCTTGAGATGATGCTTAGGGCATCATTCAACAGATGGTGAAGTCATCTTCCTCTATGATCAATCCCTAACCAAAATGTTTTGATATTTAACTTTGATGCAATTCATACTAGGCCAATGTTCCTGAAGAAAAAGCAAAACTTTCCCTGGTCCTAGAACCTGAATTTCTCCTAAATCCATAAAAGCTTATCAGTAGAAGAGAAAGCAGGCAAATTCCTTCTACTTGAATGAATAAATAGTAGGAAGGAATTGAATCTGAAATACAATACAGAGAAGAGGACCCTTCTCTCCTTCCCTCCCTCCCTCATATGTTGTTAACTAGTGAAGAACACATTTACAGTGGAGGTCAGAAAGTTTCTAACCATCTGAGAATCAGAGTTTTAAGAATTTCCCAGCAGGTTCCCTAACACCCCCACTTCCTGGGATGGACAATTATAGGATGTACTTTTCTAAATGGTTTCTGAGGAAAAAAAAAAAGAAAGAAAGAAAAAAACAAACAAACAAACAAAACAAAACAAAAAAAAAAAAAAAAAAAGAAAAAGAAAAGAAAAAGAAAAAAAAACCTACCAAAAACCCAACCAAAAAACCCCCATAATTGCTTAAAATGCTTTCCTTGTTCCAAGATATTCAGCTGATAGCAAACACCTAGTGTCAATTTTTTTGCCCCAACAGATAACGAAATAAGCTACTTGTAAGGGAGAATTATAATGAGGAGTGTTAAACAGTTTTAAATACAAGTGCTGCTATCAGAGGTGCCAAAAAGATGCAGAAATGCAAGAAGGAGGGAAAACAGAGACTACATGCAGTCACCAATGTTTTTTTAACAAGTCCCAGACTGCCAGTATCAGCTTCTGATCAAATCTAATACTGCCAGGGACGTGATGCTGCTGTGACACAGTATGTCCTGGATACACAAGATACAGACAACACGGATCACTAGGAAAAAACAACAACCTCTAAGGTTTTATTTGGCCTCAAGGCACAATAAATACTATTTCATTGCAGAATTCAGCATTAAGCAGTGGGTCATACTGCCTTACTGGTTGAAAAGGGTCAGGTTCTAAAGAAAACCTGTTGGTTTATGCATCACCTCTTTGTTTGACAAATGCCCGAGTTTTTCCTGGAGATAGAGAGGTTGTGCTGGAATGTCAGGTATTGCAAGACCGAGGGGACCTTGTAAGAATTAGTGGAACGGTGAAAACCCCAGAGGCATGACCACAAAAAGGCTGAGAAGAAATCAGATACGCTTACATTAACATCTGACTGACCAAACCCAATTAATTAGTATTTCAGATAGAAAGTACTCTCATTAACAGTTTAGCTGAGGCATAAGAAATCACAACAGGCATTTTACTAGACCTATCCCCTCACCAGCAAAGAGGAGGTTTAATATCCCTGATGATTTTCAGACAAAACAAATGGTGACCAGATGTTATTTTACTCTTACCAGCAGGAAAAAGAACTGAAAGTAGAGTACACTGTTGTGTTTGAATTTTTTTTTTTTTCCACCCTGTTTTTAAGAAATCTCTTCATGCCTCTGGGTTTGAAATATCTACTATTGGTCACTTAAACTCCCTGCCTTCCACCTGCACATGATAATTTATGGGGGGAAAACTCAAATAGTCAGTCTGAGTTTGAAAATGGCCTGTGCTTTTCATGTTTTTCTGCCCATTAATGAAGCAGGAACCTACACACTTTAGCATACAGCAATTGGACTGAAAAGCTGATAGGTACAAGTGTGATGCTGGCACTATTTACTGTCAGATTTCTTGTAGTTCAGACTAGTAAGGACCAGACAGTGTGTTGTCCATATCCTGCTGTGCATGAAAATCCTTTGCATGTCTGGCTAAGATTAAAATCTTTGCTTTCAGTCCTCAAATGTGGGCAGGTGGTGGGTACATCTATGTCCTCAGCAAATGTTACCAGTGCAGCAGTTAATTGCAGAGGACTATGTATTTCATATGGAGATATTTTGCATTCTAAAAGGAAGGGAGATATGCAAACCAGCAGTGATTCAGTTAACAGAGGGCAAGAAAGGGGGATAGACTGCAAGCACAGACTTCATCCACCAAGCCTTCCCTACAACACCTCTGGCCAAAAATACCTGTGCACACACGCACTGGTCTCCAAGGGGATTCCTGTTCTGCAGATTACACAGGCCCTCAAGCCTTTCTGTGTCCTTATCTGCCCTGGGTCTTTCTCACTTAGACTCGGGGCTCTGCAGGAAGCCTGCACAGCACTCTGCATGCTGCCTGACTTCTTCCTCCTGAGATCCTTGTGCTGTTCCCATTGCCACATACGGGTGCAGAATAAAACAAGCTTGCTAACACTTATGTGTGCATGTCACTGTGACAATAGTGTGGCTGGAAACTTACCACATTCTGAATGTACTTGTGAAAATCCCAATCTCTACATGCTGGCATTTCTACCTGTAACATTTTTAAGGAAGTCAGTTTGATTACCATGGGATGGCCACAGTGCCCTGGGCACAGAGGCCACTCATCCATGCAGAATTACTCTGCTTATTTACTCACTTCCTTTCAGATGCTACAAAACTGCAACAGAGCCTGTTAGCTCATCCCTGCCACCACCATCTGGAGCCCGTTTTTTTTCTTTTCATGTTACCCAGAAGACCCTCTGGTATTTTTAGGAATATCAATTTGTTCTTTTAAAAAATAAATCAATTAATTAATAAATAAATCTATGGGAGTATGCCAAAGATCCACAAACCTAGCAGATGCATTGTGTGAAGACACCTTGCAGTCATTAAATGAGGTGACTGCTCAAGCCCATCACTTCCCACTTCTTTTCACATCATCATGATTTTTCAACCTCAGTCTATATCCTTCAGTGAGGATTTAAAGACACTAAAAACAGAACACCACTTTAAGCCTGCAATTTGACTTAATTTTTTTCCAAGTTCCCACTGTAGTTTTCATTTTTATTCTCTCTCATTTCTAATGGCTTCATGGCATCCTGTTTCCTAACAACATACTATTAGCACTTCTCTATTGTAATCCCCTCTTCAGCTGCCTAACCCAACGTTAGTATTAGCATCAGCGTTATGGTGTTATCATGTAACATAGCTGCATGAAAAATTACAACAGTTGTGCAGCAGTTACGGTGTCATTACTTAGTGCCACTCAATGTGAAATGCTGCAGTAACAGGCTGCATAACCAATTAAATTTCTGAACTCTTCTCACATAAGAAGCCTCTGAATTAATGTCACCAGGGAAGTTTCTCAGTCTTGTACACAACCGATTTGCACGAGTGGTGTACAAAAGGGAGCTAAAAACTTGGTTTGCTTGCTTTTTCTACCACTTCCAATAGCAGAAGGAACAAGACAAAGTCTTGTGAACTGCCAGTTATAAAAACTCATGTTAATAATAAGAAAAAAAAACGCTAGGGGAAAACACCACGAGCATGAGATGACTAAATTTACACTCTCTAGGGGTGTTCTTCAACCTTAGACACAGAAATAGGAAGTGGGAAAACTACTATTCACAGCAGAATTTTAAAACCAGGATAGTTTTTATAAATATAAATCTTATCCAAATGAAAGATGACTAATCATTCTTACTAATCATTGGGCAAAAGGAAAACCGTTGTCTCTCTAACGCTACGTTATGGAAAAACTTAGAAAAAACTTGGAAATGCCAACACACCCAGCTAGTCCCTCAAATAGAAGCATGGCTGATATTAAACTTTTGTGATAAGACTTTTGGGGTTGTTCTCTTAACATCTGCTCTCTCCTCTCTTTTGGAAAAGGTAAGAGAGAGGGATGTTATTTTTTGTTAAAATAAGGAAGAAAGTAGGAAACTTAGTATCCACCAAAGAAAAAAGAAAACTAACACCTTAGGACTGCCAAGCATCAAAAGAGCAACAGTTTGTGGGGGAAGAGTTTCGGGCTTGTTTTCTGTTGTTTTTTTGGTGGTTTGTTGGGTTTTTTGTTTTGGTTTGGTTTTGGTTCTTTTTCTTTCCAAAATGACATTTAAACAGCAGCTGGAAAGGAATTTTTTTTTTTAAGAAGTGTTTCATGGAATCTCTCTTTTCACTTATTAAAAAAATATATTCCACAGGGAAAAATATCTTTCAACAAAACTTCAACAACAAAATTTTACTAGAAGGGACCCTCCCCCCCATAGCAAACATAAGTTTTGAATTATTTGCTGTATTGCTTACATTAACAGTATGTTAACATTATGAGGGATCCCAGTGAATTGAGAGACCATTTGTGAGGACAGCTGCTGCAGCATATAACCTTGGCAGAATCAGCAAAAAGAGTTTAATCAAAATTAGATTATTGATTTGTGATTTAGAATAGGCAGTAAATATCCAACTAATTCAGAAAGTATCAGGAAGAATTAAGGAGTTCTCTATTGTAATTATCCTTTTTAATGAAGTTCTTAAAGAGAAATATTAATCCTTCTGTACAAGTTAGGTGTTGCTTCTTGAAGAAAAGCAACACCAAATTTAGAACCTGGCCCAAAAAAGAAACTCCTGTTTCCAAAAGATTTTTTAGCTGCAGAACAACTTTATACTGCTTTCACAGGTATGAAAATCCAACATTTGCTGATGGCTGATCCTGTGTGGCCTGCCCTAGGTTGTTCTGCTTTGGCAGGAGGTTGGACTAGATGATCTCTACAGGTCCCTTCTAATCCCTAACATTCTATGATTCTAAAAGAGAGCTGCAGAAATAGTAAATTTAAACAGGCTCTTTTCCTTCCATGTTAATATGAAAATAATTTTTAAAAAACCAGCCAACAAAAAACCAAAACACCCACCCCACAACAAAAACACAAAACCAACCAACCAAGAAAACCAGCATTTTCTCACATTGACGGGTTAAACCAGAAGCTCTCCAGAGTCTTCTATGATAGCTCATTTATAATATAATTCAACTAGAGCTGTTAAGTGATGATGTTGAACAGTCTAAAAGCCTCTGCTAATTTTCCTGGCCCTGGGGGGTTTCATATAATATATTTCATCTGGAGCAATATAAATTTCAGAGAGTTATCAGAAACATTCCCTAAGGAGTGCAGGGGGACATCTGCACAAAGAATTCCCTTTTATAAATACACAGCCTGCATCTTTTTGTAGTCACTCTTATAAGAATATCTACTTTCAGTTTGCTCCAGTTTATATCTGGGACTCTGCTACAGATTTAAATTCTAACACACACTCATCACAGACCTACATACTTATACGATTAACACACTTTCATATTTATGATCAAATACATACATGAAAATGAAATTAGTCTTTTTCTTGGCAGAGTCCAAAAGCAACGTGTCTTCCTAACTCTATGAAGCTTGTGGCTGGAAGCCACACACAGATCACACTGCCTCAGACATAAGTGGACGAGAAGGCTCCAGGAGCAGCTTGCAGATTTTCCAGAAGATACATCATCATCACCATTGCTGCAGGATGATGGTGGATTGGAAATGCACTTCAGTCCCAGAACAGTGCAGCAACACTGACCTCAACCACCCTAGCTGGTTCACTGCTTCCCACAGCTAAGCATTCAGATTTCCTGGAATGCCCTGGGTGCCTCTGTGAACACCAGGTGGTCCACCATGACCAAAAAGCTCTTGAGCTAGAGCTCAAAAAGCATCACAGAAAAAAAGATAAGTTTTTGTTCAATTGGGTCTTGCTGAATCAGTGCAGAGATATGTGCTAAAATTTATGGGCATCTTCTGTAGTAGACCAGTCATTCACACAGCTGTAAAATTTACCATTGCATAAGAGATCAAACGTACAGGTTAGACCAGGATGTATCTCAAATTATAAGAATAGGTCTATAGTGTAATACAATTAGCCAGAATCTCCATTTCCACTGACAACACCTAAATCCATACCTGCTTCACATTGTATTTTAATATGCTGGGTGCCTAGAAGGTACACATCCTAAAGGCTGAGGCCTAAAGGATGCTTCAGAGAGAGACAGGGAAGAACTTATTGCATTGATTAGATTCCAAAGCTCAGTATTTTTCACATTATCTAAAATGGAGTCTGGTTCCACCCTACACAAGGTGGACATAATACAAAGTGTATGTTAAAGTGTAAATTAAATATCCAAAGTATAAATTAATATCCAAAGCTGGATATTAGTTTAATGTATAGGAAGGTTGGTAATGCTGCCTCTGAAAGGTAAAGGATATGTGGGTCACTGGGCCCCACTCTTGCAAAAGAAGCAACAGATACACCAGGTGATAAAAAGTGTTGTAAACATACAGACCCAAAGAAACTTCAGTCACAAAGACGAGATTACTTGTAAATTAAGGAAATCAAATTGCCACAATCCTTGGCTGGATACTATCTAGACAGTAACATTATTTAGATTGCTCCATGTACTCAGGCTCATTGTAATGCCATGTGACCAGATCCAAACAGAAGAAAAGATGAGAAAATTACTTTCTGTCTTTCAGTTAAAGCAACCCAGTAGATCAGCAGTATACACATAGAACATTAACATACACTCAATAAATTTCACATTCTTTTCTGTTTTGTTTTTTTAGAACCATAGGAAAAGAGATAGGGTCTCCTGCACGCCCTCTAGGTCAGTGGATTTGTTGAAATGAAGAAAGAGATAAAGCCAACAAATGCCCTCCAGTAGCTTTCTGTGTTTCTCCTCAGTCTGCTGTATTTTTACTCATTCCTTTAAAGATCTAGCTAAGCAAGCCTGAAGTACTAAAGTCTAAGTATAAAAATAGCCCAGCTTTGGCAAGCTTCCAGCATCATACAAGAAATATAGGTGAAGGCAATTTCAGAACTAAAGGGAAACTCCTTGGTTGCCAGGGTACATATTGAAAGGGGATTTCTTTCTTTTTATACCTTCAGTTTCTCTGAGTAGTACTGGCCCTTGAGGTTAGCAAGAGCCTGGGCTTTTCTAAAGCAGCTGTGAAATTTCTCTTTACCATCTCCTTGTTCCCTGCAGATGCTATGGGGTCAGACCAGCTGAGACCAGAAATCTGAAGGTTGAGATACTGGGAAGATGGCTTCTCTTGCACCAGTACAGTAAAATGCACTCAAAAAGTCATGAGAGATGTGGTAACAAGACAAAATATTTCCTTTTCAATTTAAGATGTCCATTGGTTGTAGCTGTGGCTGTTCCAAACTTTTGGGAACATACTTCAACTACTCTAAGTGTTCTACAAAGTGCATGGCATCAGCCAGAATAAACAAAGTCTCTTGATTTACTTCCTTTCGAAGTTTAATCCTGACATCATCTCTACATAAGTTTTTGTTTGTTTGGGGTTTTTTTAATGAAAAAAGGGCAATTGGCTCCTTGGAATAACTGGGGGAAACCCCTGTGTACTTCAGTGCAGACTGAGGCCCAACATCAAATTCTATCATCCTTAATGAGCTGACCCTGCACCACTAAACCTTGCTGGGAAATATGCCATTGGCTTCAAAAGGAGTAGGAACAGGCCCTAAATAAGCAAAACTTCTGGTTATTACTCCAACAGGAGTAATCCTGTCAGGCCACAGAATGTTCCTATATAAGCCAAAATTCACCAGTGCTTTTAGAATTATATCCATACACTTTGTATGAGAGTGTTCTGTATTTACAGATGGATGAACCATTCCTATGTGTATATCAGGTAATTGTACAGAATAATGTGCTCAGGGGACTTCTAAAAGAGCTTGTGCACGAGCCTTACCCTATGTGATCAATGAGTTCGTAGTCTTTCCCCAGCATTATCCCTGTCTCTTATANTTGATGAAACCACTGATGTGCTAACAAGCAAAGCATATTGTTTGAGCTCGCTGCCTGAAGCAGAAAAGGCAGAAGAACAAACCCCACATACGTCCTTGTGAATTCCCTTGGAAGAGTGGAACTTGCTATCTTTGCAATTGTGCTCATTGCCCACACAGCCAAACATGGTATGACATTTTGAGACAGACATGGCAAAATTCTGCAGGATTCAAATCTGGGGTCTATGAGTGTAGGTATTTGAAACTGGGATGGTAACTCTAACAGTGGCAAAGCTCTAGAGAAGGTTCTAATAAGCAGCTAATGCTGCGGTTGCTCAGTTTGGATCCCAGTCCTAACAAACAGTGCTTTGAAATTCCTGCAACTCTTGCTTTCCTTCCTCCCCCCTCAAAATAATTTATGCAACAGCCCTCCAACTCCCAAAATCACCAAGGTCAGAAAGCTTTATTGAACAAATAGCTAGGGTACATTTAAATGCAGTTTCCAGGATCTATATCTAAATCTCTTTTGAGAAGTCAAGCATTGTATTCTGTTTTTCTAAATCAAGTTAACATTTCCTCCACTTTACCAGCTTCCACAAGACTCAAAACATCTCCAGAATTCTGACCACTCAGCTTTCTTTTGGATTTCCCATTTCACTACAAACACAGCCTTATCCTGCACAGCAAAGGAATCAAGGATGGGTACATGCCAGGATAAGCTTTCAAAATATCTCATTGTGGGTTTTTCCTCCTCATTTCAGAATTCATTGCTGTATTTGAAAGCCACAGATATGCAAAACAATGACTCTCCTTGGTATGAAACAGCATATTCAGGTTCAGCTTTTAACCTAAAGGAGTTCAAACCTGGTGCTAAGTTTTGGCATGAAGAGCTAATGCTGAATGAGTAGAGGAAAATTGCATTTATACTGTAGACAGGAAGAGAAGAAGCTTAAATATTTGAGATCACAATATACCTCTCCTGGCAGAAAAGAGGCTGATTCATGAGGAATAGAAAGGAAATACAAGGCTTTTGAATTCAGCAGCTCAGGAGTTAAATTTTAAATAACAAGTTCCAACAAAAATGTTAATGGAGGCCACTAAATCTTAAGACACCTACTGCACCAAAACTGAGTCCTTTGCCAGAGAATTCCTATTAGGTTATTGATTCAGTGAGAGTGCAATTTTTAAAGGAAATGAAATTCTCTTGGAGAAGGACAGTTCCAAAACTGTTAGATAAGGATTATTGGAAAGGGAATTGAACATTGGAAAGGGACCATGCATCCACCCTGAACAGAGGGGATAGCACATAACTGCCTGGAAGACAAAGAAAGAGGGAGGAAAAAAAAAAGCAAAGATGTTTGATGTTATCTGAGATGTGAAGATGTG
>JAAWXA010000015.1:8183481-8370097 GCA_038090715.1 Florisuga fusca | reverse complement strand
TAAGAGACAGGTGTTATGAAAAGCGGTGGGGCTCTAGGACTAGAAGAAAAATGAGTAGGACTTGAGGGGTCAGTGTGGTGGATTTACATGCCTAACCCTGGAAGTACAGTGCCTATGTTCTTTATAGGAAACAGAGCAAAGAACCTCATTTTCTGGAAAAACCATAAATGTAACAGAACAGGAATTTTTATTTAAAACTCAAAATAAATTAGAAAACATCCAAAATAAATTGACTAGTGGGAACTGTTCCTCCATTCCTCAGCTTGCTCCATATACCCTTGCACCTTTGTACATTAAAAAAAAAAACCCAAAAAACCAACAACAACAAAAAAATAAAAAATAAAAAACCCCAACCAAACAAAAAAACCCCAAACCCACAACCCACAACAAACCCCCACCTAACTTGAAACAAGAACCTTACTCCCTGAAGGAAGCCAATTCTTTTTAGTTAAATAAGCAGTTGTTTAAGTGGGCTTACATTTTGTATCCAGAAAACTTTATTTTGTGGGAAGGGAATATTGCAGCAACAAAGAGTAATTTGCATCAGTGTTTCAGAATAGAATTTTTCCTACCAAAAACGCATAGGCAAAACATCAACTTTGACACTGGCTCCCATAGTTGAGTTTGGCAGTTAACTGGAAAGTGCTAACTGTAGGGATGCTACATCAGCATCTGCCTTCTACCTACCTTCTACTCAGATGCTTCAGTAAGGGGAACAAAAAGCAGTTCCCAAATTCAGCTACTCAACAATTCCGACATCTAAGGAAGGCATTCATTCACCTTTCATGAGCTGGGACAAAGCCTAAACACTGTCTGTTAGGATTTTTGTAAGCAATATTCTTCTGGGTCTTTCCAGAGATGTGATTTCCCTCTTCCTCAGAGTAAGATCCTGTACATAATAACTCAAGCAACTCACAAGAAGATCTCATTTGGTTTGATTACATCAGAACGTTACTGACTGCTCAGCTCATTCTAGGTCTGCAAATTTCAATATAGTTACTAAATATTGAAAACACCTAGGTCAGTAGATCTTAATGGTTTTGCACATTGATTCACATCTTTCTTTCCAATTTTCTTCCTTTTGCAACTTTAAATCCATGAGGGGATTTTCGTCAGTGTGTCAGTGGCAAAATCAGGGCACCAGTTTGCTAAATAAACAATCAGCCTCTAAGCCGTTCCAGAAAAAGGATGAAATTTCTTTTACTTACATCTTTTGTGAGCTAAGATTTATTTAGGTTTTGAATCCCTCAAGGCAAACATGCAATGTGTAAAGCAGAAGCCAATAAGAGAAACATTTTAACTCCTCTTGCTTACCAAGAAAGAACAAGGCTTTTAAAACAGATCACAATACCACACTTCATTAAACAACATCAGCCTTTCTTGTCTAATAAACTTCTTTTATTTTTCAGTTGCATTCATCTGTATATATTTTTAAAAGGTAGCTAAGCTTTCATGTAAACAAGATATTTGGAGACCAATGGATTTTAATGCTCACACTGTAAGAGGAATGTCCAAATGGAAGGGTATTTCTCTCCCTTATTTAGTTTCTATTAGAGTCTAAGAATGGATGGTATTAGTAGAAAATAGTCTATGTACTTAAATGCAACTATTCTGGGAGAAACAACAAAGAATTAATAGCAGAGAATTGATTCTTTCTGTTAACACAGCTAGGATCTCACATCCTAAAGGTTTTACTTGAACAATTATACCTTGATATATGCAACTATATGAACAATATTACTTTTTAATAAAAATACAAAGAATTTCAGAGGAATGCAATGAAACATGACACCAGAAACTTTTCCCTGCTTTGATAAGTTGCTAACATTTTGAGAAAAACTTGCCACTCACTTAAATCAAGTTCACAAAGCTTGAAAACATCTCTGGACCTGTTTTCAAATATTCATAGCTTTTCATTGCCCCTAGAGATGGGTTTGAAGTTTTTTGGACAGTATGCAGAATCCGGATGGAACAATAAAAGAAAAAAAGGAAAGGTAGGCTATGGTTCTAGATCTGAACATCACCAAGCTCAAAAGCATTTGGATCCTAACTGTATATAGGAACTCCTCTCTAAGTAAATGAAAGAAAGGTTACTGAAATGCTAACCTAGTTGAAATGCATACCTGAGGTGAGTTGGATTAAAATATCTTTTGACTATTAGGGTAAAATTCACAGCGGGAAATTAGGGTTCCATTGTGACCTCCAGCAAAACAGTTTCACGTCTTACTGTCCTCTGTAGAAACTTAAAGGTGACCCACCACAACCAGGGCACAAGTAAATTGACTTCTCGGAATTTTATTTTTTTTTCTGTCTCCAGTAAATAAAAGAAATTGTACATTGTGTAGGTTTGGTGTACGCAGAGAACAAAAGTGATTCTGCAGGAAAGGAAAGCCACATCTACAATTTCATTTAATTATTTGTTACTGCTCAGCAGGAACATACTCTGGACTTCTTGCAGTGCTGTAACCCAATTTAATTTCCCTGTCAGAGTGCTTGATGCAGTGTCTACAGAGTTTTCAAATGGGAGATAAAACTTCTTAATATTGAAGGCAGAAAGTATTTTCCCTTTCATTTGCTATTTAGGGGTTCAACCATCACCTGCTCAGCAGGGCTGTACTAATTCATCTACTTCTTGAACAACATATTTAAGATTTATTCAACTAAAATTAAGACAGAAATAAAACATACAAATCCAACCTTGCACAGGTGAAAGTTTCCAGTTCACGGGCACTCTGGAACCTGCAGGCTATGATTCTATGATTCTGTACTGTTCAATATGTTATTCTGACCTTAAATTCTAGCCAAAGAACAACTATTAAACCAGGTTGCATGGAGGCTCTCAGTTTGATGTACGAGCCAAGAAGGGATGGGGAAAAAAAACACATGTTCCAACTTCAAAGGGGAGAGCTTCATGGCCCTCAGTCACAAGCAAATCAGAAACCCTACAGAAGTGGATTTAAACCTGGGGAAGACCAGAAGTAACACCACTTCCTTCCAAGAAAGTAAAGTGGTGAGCGGTTTCATGGATTAATGAGCATTTCTTACTAGACATTTCTCAAAAAAAAACAAGATTCATGTACTCACACGTTTTCCTAATACGTTTTATAAAGGTGCTAAGAGTATTTCTGCTCTCATGGCTGTTTTTTTTCAAGCTTGGAAAAGTCCAACTGCACCTATATGAAAATCACCTCTGAAATATATTAAAATATTTTAATAACAATAGGTTTATGGTTATTCTTCACATATGTGCCAAATAGCTGTTTTTCTAAGCGTCAGTGCAGGTAATAACACACTGTGTAATGACAATGTTCTACTATTTAAATCTGAGGGTTTCCAATTTGTATCCAAAGCATTTCAGCTTCTTAATCTATAAAAATGAAAATTTTGAGTTAAATATTTGAAAATTTGTGATAGATCAAGGAAGTTTTGATAATAACTATGTTTCAGGGGAAACACAGATAAAGACAACAGAACCTGACACCAAGCTGGAAGACAGACATACCTGGATAACACACATTTTATACCTCAATCACATGTTGATTAGTACCCAGCATTAAGCTTCCCATGTATAGTGAGTAGAGAGCTAAATAATCTCCATGGAAGACAAGAGAACAAAAACCAACATCAACGTTACTGCAAGAGTTGTTTTAGGGCTCAGAGAAAGCAATACTATAAATAGTCTGAGACTCTGAAATAAGATTGAGTTTGCTAAATCCATCCATTAATAAGAACCCTAAGTCATTGCAAACAGCACCTACGTGCAAAGAGAATGATGTGAAGAGCAGCACCATCCTGACAGGTATGTATCATCTGCACATGTTATGAAAGCTTTTTTGAGAGGACAGCAAGTAAAGGTGCTGTAATCAAAACCAGAAGGTCAATAAACACATGCTTCCAGCATTAGTCTGTTCCTGTCCCACTACTTATGATCAAAAGCATCATAATGGAATAACAGTTCTGTATTAACTGAACATATGTAACGATTTCTTTGAGTTCTTTACTGGAAGGTATTGATGCCTTCACAATCATAAAGCCAAAAGGCAGATTTTAAATCATGTAAAAAAAAAAAAATCATTTTAGGTATTTTTTCCCAATAATCTTAAATGCATTCTTCTGTTTCTTAAATGTATTCCCCAGCCCCTTCACTTTTATCTCTAAACCCCTTAGAGCACTACATTGTGGAATGTCAAAGGCCTACCATTCACATTTCCAAACTTATCTTCTTGAGACAGAAGTGACACTGAAAAAATGGTTAGGGTATTGGATTCATTGCATTAGAGATGATGTTGCAAAATTGGGAAAACCTTAATCAATTCAAGTGGCTCAATAAGGTTTGACAAGCAGTCAAGACCAAAACGACTATGGCAAGACCTAAGCTGCAGAAAGCAAGACAGCATTGATTAAGGCTTTAAAAGTGGAGATTTCTCTCATAATACCCAAGGGTAAAACTTACTTAAAACTAAAGACAAAAAGGCAGCATGAGGTTGCAGTTTCTCAGCTTTCAAGTGTAACTGAATTAGGTATAGAACTTTTCTTTCTGCCTGTAACACTTCCCATCCCACCAGCCTGACCCTCTGCACTGTTTTCGCCAATTTCTAAAATTCTGTCCTACGTACCTACTGAAGGCTGCCACTCTAGAAATATAAACTTGTTCTCAGTTTTCTTCATCTTCCTGCAAAATGTGCTTCACTAAGGAAATCGCCCTGCAGCAGAAATCTATTCAGTTTCCTCATGTAGGTAAATGTGAATCAGTTCAGTACAAGATGTGTGTCCTGCATGAAGCAGGTCTATAAAGTAGCTCTTTGCTCAGATATTGTACTCTTTCAGTACAAACTTATGCTGTATTCCTATGAAAGACTGATCCCTAAAATACAATTTGACTAACAAGAGATCTTGCTAATTAGGATACAGTTAATCTTGAGGAAGAATGGCCACATATAACTGCATAAAGTCAAGGGGTAAGCTACAATATTTCATTATTTTAGTTGAAGTGTTTACAAATACTCACTTTGGAACACTATTAGGTACATTAACATTGCTACAAAACCATACTTGCCATTAAAATTATTATTAGAAGTCTGTAATTTTATCAAAATTTAATTAAAATTTGATGACAAATTTTTGTAAGCATCTGCAAAGTTGCATTTGATCTAAGGGATAGAACTTAAGTTTACTGTTTACTACGCTTTCATTTCTAAAGCAAAGAATTATTATAATGTACTTAGATACAGTGGATCCATACTGATGAAAAACATGCTATTTCACATTTGAGAAGCCTAGAAAAGCAAGGTAAACACAGTGTACTTTAACTAGTTCAATACAGGTAAGCAAACATGTAATATTTATTATTTTCCACATGGCAAGTTCTAGTTTAAAAACCAGCAGGTTTATTACACTTTACGGGGCTGATTATTCCACAATTAGCACCATTATTCATATTTTTGCTTTTGCAATGCCAACAGCTATCATAAAAAAAGCTACATTACAAATTACTCTAACAGCAGGGTTTTACAATAGATGAACACACAATTAATTTATAGTGCATTTACTGCTATTAAAAAACAAGTAAACATTTATTAGTCTGTGCTAATTAACTTTAAAGATGAATTAGTAGTATTCCTTACTCTTCTTGAAGAAGAAATACTGCAAGTATGGCAGTAAAGTCAAACACTTCAGTACAGTAAAGGCTGACACATTTTAAAACCTCTCTCACAACCTCCAGGACAAACAGAGCTTTTGGGCATCAAGATCTCCATGCACTGGGCTCAGTACTGATGCCCTCCACTAGGCACAGCCATGAGATAGAGCAGTGTAGGAAGGGCACTCATGTCAGAAATAAATCAGCACATTTTGAGCATGGCATCTAAGAACAGCAGCTTAGTAGACCTGCCTTGTCAACATAAACTAGGTGTTCTCTAGAATTAACTAATTCTCTCCTGAAGTGAATATACTTAAATACCAACGTACATTCTGCCAGCTCATCTGTTCATCTAAGTGAAATTTCAGCTTGCCCATGACTATAATCTTCATGAGCTGTCACAAAGCACATGAAACATTCATATATTGTATCAATAAACATATCACTGTTTGTGATTTTTTAATGTTGTCTTGCTGCTGCTAATCCCAATAATACTCTGTGGCAAACTTAAGGAAATACACCAAAACAAAACAAAAAACCCCAAAACAAAGCAGCAAATCTGAAGTCTTACCTTTACTGGAGTGGACAGTAAGTTCAAGATAAAGACTGTGTGGAAGCCGTAAAGCATCTGACAGCAGAATATCTGAAGGACCCATTACCAAATTTGTTTTTCCTCATCTTAGTAAACAGTCCTGGCTGTGGTCAGTGTGCCTGCCAAGAGCAAAACATGTTACAGTTAACATAAACTTGGTTTATCATGCCCATTAGAGAACAGAGTTCTTAACTTTCCGAATTCCTCCAGCTCTCATCAATGCCACGTAAGTTTATCCAGATAAAGAATATTTTCTGTTCTTTTTTTAGGCAGAGTTGTAGTGTTCATTTCTTAATATGAGAAGTCCCAGTTATTAATTTGAGTACCATTACATACCTCTGAACTTAATCATACAGTTGTAGCAACTATTTACAATGTCTCACCAAATATGTGGGCACACTGTGGGTAAGGCTCAAGTTTGGCATAGAAGGAAATTTAAAATACAAAACAAACCAGTTTCTATTAGAGTCATGATGTACAGACTAGTAAAATATTATCTGGCAAGAATCAGAAGTTTATATCCCTGAACAGTATTTTATATTAGGTTTTAATTATATGATTTAAAGACATCCAGTCAAGCTTCTCTGAGATAATTATATTTCTGTTGTGCTACAAGGTAGACGGAGATACTAATGCAACTGCTTATCATGTCACAAGAACATTTCAGGACTGGGTTCCAGGAGTTTCCTTTAACAAGTGAAAACATTAAATTTCTTCCATTTACAAGTCATACAACTTTTTTCAGTCTACCTATCAATACATTATTCAAAATTCATCAGTGTCACTGAATATTTTCAAGCTTTTTTCTTTCTTTCTGTCCTAGCTGAGGAAAAGCATTTGGTCCCAGCTTGCAGAGTGTGTGTTTCTTTAAGTACCATTTCACAAGTGCTGAAGACCACAAGACACTTCATCACAGGTTTGGAACCTGTCAGCTGCTTGCTTGCTCTTTAAAGCCTTGGAGAAGGATGTTGTATTAGAGCTCTAACATTGAACTTTTATTTAGATTGGTTATAAAGGTTCAATGCAAAGCACCACAAATTTTGAGAGCTAAAGTGGGACCTCAGGCCACATACTGGCCTTGAGCAGATGGATTGAATGCTTCAGAACTTCACCTTCACCCACTTGCATAAGCCCATAGTAGATGCTGACAGAAAGACAACTTTTCTTCTAAACCAGGAAAACATGACTATTATCAACACAAATACATTGCATTGAATACATACAGATGTGGGTGCACATAAGCATATTTTTACATGACCACCTTCAAAAAAGGTTTTGCATAGTGAGTTTTCTAGTAGTTTGACTGCAATACACACTGCCAGGGGAGGACACCTCCTATTGGAAATAGGATACACGCTATTTCCACTACTGTGACATGAGACAGCAGAGTGGTAGAGCTGAAACTGGACAACTCACTGTGATCTTGTTTCTGAGGGAACCATGTTTATAAGCCCACGTAACTAAACAAATACTTGAGGCATTACTTCTGATTTGCTCAAGCATGAATAAAACTAGAGTTCTGTCTGTGTGCCTAGAAGACTGATATACAGAAATACCCACGGACCACATAACAAAGGAAACGTCTTGTTCCTTGTAGCTTTCAGCATCACACTTCTACCAATGTAAATTCTGGCTTGCTGCAAAGAAGCTGACCAATGCTTTAATATGGTTAAAAAGCCAGAGGCAGATGGGTGGCGGTGCAAGTGATGGAAACATTGAAAATGCCCAGGCACAAGTAAGCTGAGACCACTTCTTCCTACCAGGAGATGGTAATCAGTTCAAATCTATGCATTAGTTATGAGGTGTTTTAATTCCAATATTAAACATTCTCTGATGAATGAGTTTTTCACAGCTGTTGTCTATATAGCTGCTTAATCAGAACATGCTGGCAGAAGGTGTTAATTCTTCACCAAGTTGCCAACTCCAGTGCATTCCTCTTTCTGCAAGAGAGGATGACAGTTGGTAGGGTGACTTGGGTGGCTGGTCAGGGGATGCGACATTTGGCAAAGGATCAATGCATTGGATGACAAGCCAAATTCCATCAGCTTCCTAAAAATACTAGCAGCCTGACAAACAGAAAGTGCTTTAATTGCTGGTGCTGTCTTTGATTGTGCGTGTGTGTGTGTTATTGATGGGCACTGGATCTACCTACAGAGGAATGCCTACTTCATGGTACTGTCATTCCCAGAGAAGAGAGTTAGCCAACCATAGCTTACCAGAAAGAAAACAAAATCAACTGCTAAAAAAAAAAAAAAGAAGTCTGGCATTTAAAATAAGTATTCAGCTTTCTGAATCATTAAAACTCTCCTGCTGGAACATGCCATCAGGGAAAGGGAATCCCTATCTTAGGTCGGTATCATGTCACACATGCCTGTGGCCCTAGAGATGGAGATTCCCAAATGGGTACAAACAGGGAGAGCCAACATTGCTCCCTCATTGAGGCATCTAAGATGTGAATCAAAGAATTACATCTAGAGGTCAGCAGGCTGATTATTTTCATCCACCCTTTGCCTGCGTCAAAAGTGCCAGCAAAACTGCCAGTTGTAAATGCAGCTCCTGTTCCACAGATGTCTGTCCATTAAAAGATGAGATTTTCAGATTTATTCCACACATGCCACCAAGTACTTTTTAGATGCTCTCAAAGTCAGCAATATTCACTGTGGTCACCAGTGATGGCAGCAACCCATTAACAATTCCCTGAGCCAGCTGGGTACCTAGGATACTGAACTAAAACAGAAAAGCCCTTTTAATCTACAGGACACATAGTTACAAAGCTTCCTATCATTAACCTTGGTCTTACTTTCTAGGGGCTGTTGCAGACTAAACTTCACAGTGCCAAGAGGTTGAGAATTCAATCAGAAAACTGGGTCCCTGAAATCAGTCAAAATTCTTTTTGACAAACAAACACCCTTATTGCACTGCAGCTGCAGGGGAAACTACCTTGCCAGCAGCACAGTCTTTGATACTGAATGGCATGTTTGCCTATTCCTAGTTAAAATTGTGTTGAAAAGCTTATGAAAAAATAAAACATGTTTGTTTAATACTGACTGATTATTAGCTTTTTGGTTCTGACTTTTTAAATCTCCATTTGACACTAAACAAAGGTTTTGATCTCAGCTAAAACTGCAAGAAAAGTCATCCCAATACTTGTCCCATTTAAAATATTTTTCCCTTTTTCAACAGGAAGATAAAAAACATTCATGATTTAGTGGTCATTGACTCATGTCAGTATACAGAAAAGTAACTCATTTAAAGAGTGCTCCTTTGGCACAGGAGAAATAAGCATAAATGTCTGAACTGTTGAAAACAATCTGCAATGCAACTTGTTCAGTACAACCATATCTGAATAGTAAAGACAATTACAAAAAATTAACAGTTTAAAGTAAACTTGGACAACTTAAGTCTTCTGATGGGATTTGCTCTGAGCCTCCATAAGGCATGTCCTCTGCTCTGCCATAGCCTGACATTCCAACATGGAAAGGTTACCATAAGTGAGTCTAAGTCAGTCTACCACATGGATTTTTTTCTTTTTTCTGAGTGTGCTATGCAATATTACATAATAGTTAGGTGGTGATATCAGCTTCAGACATGAGGAGAGGGATAATACATGGATAAGTCACTTGGTGAATGTTTTTATTCTCTGTCACAAAGCACAATATTATAGCATTGCATGAAGCCTGCAGAGAACTCAAAAAAACCCCAAACCAACAACCAAACCAAAAAGCACAACAACCTCAAAACAAACAGAAAAAGACACCATCTTCAGACATCTGTAACACACCAGTCAAGAGGCAGAATTTTAAAGTCTCCTTACTGCAGCCATTGGAAAGCAGAGCTGAAACCAGTGTTAGTGCTCTAATTTGGCCTTTGCTCCCCCCCTCCCCTTTTTTTTATTCCAGAACTTTCCAGCTTTTTGCCTTTACCAGACAAAATTCATCACATTTGTTCAGTAGGCTCAGATAACAGATGATGTTCATCCATCTCAGAGTCTGGGCAGCTATGTTTTCAGAGGTAACTGACAGGACTATCAGTACAAAAGTTCCCTCAAGAAGTACCATTCTGTTTTCAGTTTCCTTCCCTCTTTTAGAGTCAGAAAGGAAAGATCCAATAATCATCCCCTATTCTAAATTCCCACCTAAGAGTAAAACTCCTTCCAAGACAAATTTCTTAAGAATCTGAGTTAAAAACCAATAGATCCAGAAACACCCTAATAACACTTCGAAGGAAAAGAATTTCTGACTTAAAGATAGATTTTGTGATAGTACAAGATTCAGAGAAAAGCTTCCTGAAAGCTAGCAATGTTTGCAAATACCAGACAAGAAAAATTCAATGCCAAAGCAAAAGCACGTGTTGATCCTTTGAGATTAGTGCATGCCAAAAGATTATGTGAAATCACAATTCATATTTTTAACACCTTGAAACTGAGACTCTAAACTTTCATACTGAACAGAGTGGGGAAGAGAAAATCTTTTTGGTTGCACTCCTGAAAGACTTAATAGATTTTGAGCAATTTGCACATGTACAATACAGCATTTACTCCACAGTGGGCCAAGAACTTACTTTAATTGCTAGAATGTTAGATATCACTCCCTCCCATATAACGAAACTTTGGAACTCTGACAAGCATTGCCTAAAAACCACAGATAATGAATTTGGTCCTGGATGCTCTCTTCTGTTCTCTATGGTTTAGAAGAGCCCTCTCTTCCCAGGGACTCTGCTTGAAGTCACTGAGCTTTGTGAAGAAATCCCCAGCAAACGTGTATAAAGAAAGGGAATAGTGAAGAGATCGTCACTATATAAATCTTGATTAATCCCTTTTGCTTGAATGGAGTTGCTCCAAAATTAAAACATTGCAAGTGGAAACTGAATTTGTTGTTCTAGAATTATCACTAAGCTGAAGTGGCTAGTCTTATTATTTTCTTTGGAATGGGGCAGTATTATTATTCTGAAGTTCTTATATACACAATTGTCCTCTCCATAACCAAAAGAATTTTTTTCCTAAGAAACTATCACAATTTTTGCTTAACTGAAGTTTCCAGATTCATGGCTTTTAGCATTACATAAAGTTACCTAACAAACAAAAAAAAAAGCCATGGGATTTTCTTGGTGCAATACAGAAGCATTCAACTAAGAAGTTTAAGATCACAGTGTCTAAAGATGGTGCATTAAAAAGAAAATAAAAGCCATCAAGAAAGAAAAAGAAACCAAAAACCAGCAGTTACTTCGCACAATTCTTTACTGTAATGGAACCTCAGTTCTAATCACTACCAGATGCATATTGCAAGCTCCACAAACTAGCAAAATTGACACCCAAATATATTCCATGATAGAGAAAAATAATGAAAGATTGGCATTCATACACGCACATTGAAGACTTTAAAAAAATACAGCTTTTCTGGAAGGAAGTGATAACTAAAATGTATGTTTGCAGGTTTTATTTAATATACATATTCTTATCTATATACAATGGAGCAATAAGAAATTGGTGCATTTACACACTCATATAGATGCCCATATGCATGTATACACACTTTTAAAAGTATCATTTTTCATTGCTACTTATTACTATAACTGGACACAAGAATTTAGTCTGAACTGCAGGCTTTCACCCATGCCATATAAAATTCAAAGGCCACATGCCAAATTCCACTCTCAGTTACAGAGATTTAACCTTTAGTGTCAGAAGATTTGCACCAGTGTAAACCAATAATAGATTCTGGCTGCCCTTATGGACCTGATTTTGGCAGGTGGATGGAACAGGGTTGGAAAGTTGTATTTATCTCAGGAAGCTAAAATTCACATATAACTTAGAAGAGACTTGAAAGAAGTTTTATGGTCCAAAAAGCTAATCTCTAATGGAATTCCCCACAGCATAAAATCACTATCAAGAAGAGTCCTGCAAAATACATTTTTATGCCCTTAATCCTTGCTTAGATAGGGGTCAGGAACAAAGAAGAAAGATTGCAGAGCTGTAGTTGCAGCAGAGGCACTGGGGTAGGACTTTGAGCCAGTGCTACTTGTTGTCAGCCTGCCTGCTTGAGGAGGGTTGCCATTCCCCTCGTGGCTTCTGCCAGCACTGAATTACAGATACAATGGCAGGGTAAGGGAAGGGAGTTAAAAATAAAGTGCCCTTTGAGAGTTTTTAATAAGCCTGACAAAGAAATCATGCAACTTGGGAAGATGTAAATCACTTCTCAGCTGAAAAGCCAGTTATTTATGCAACGTATACAGCTATTTCAAAATTGCCATGGAAGTAATTAGGATTAAAAATTAAATCCAGTAACAAATGCAATATATGATGTATATAAATAAAATGTGTAAAATTGGAGTTAAGACAGAATTTCAATGCCAACACAGTATTAAATTACAGTCAAGCTCTATATTATCATTAGAAGGTAGGCTGCTTCTTCAAATTAGTGCCCCTGGGAAAGAAAATAATACATATTCAAAGAAGAAGCTGTTAGCCAATACACCCTAAAGGGTTTAAGATCAGCCAACGTAGGATCACTGCACAGCAGCAGAGTTACAATGTTACTGGAAATAACACATTACTTCACCCAAACAGGTATTTAGAACTTGGTAGCCAGGGCTCCCCATGAAAATGGGTTTGGTGGGTAGAATAAATAATAATCCTGAGGAAACAATAAGCAGAGGAAAATACCTATAGGACAGAAATACTGAAGACGTAACATACAAAATTAACAAGAGCACTTCAGAGATTTACTCTGAGCTGCAATTGGCAAGCATGCCATGCTCACCAAAGTTTAGAGCCTGGATTCATTTAAATAAAAAACTAATTAGTAGTACTTGGATGGTGACTGTCACCCACTAAGCAGTGATGTACTGAGATTCAATGTTTAAATCAAGAGCATCCTGTGGATTATGCAAACTGAATTCTATTGAGGGAGGTGGTGTGAAGTTGTCTAAATGAGCTTCTGTAAGACACCTCCCCCTTCACACTGTGGATAAGATCTGGAGGCAGGTTTGCTTGGCAGGGTTCTGCACCCAGGGAAAGTAGTTTAGCTTGTCAGCATCAGGGAACCTTGGTGCCATAAGTCAGAGCTGTTTCAACAAGTGATCACAATGGAGCTTTTGAACTTATTTCCATGTAGTAAGAAAATTCCTGTAGCTTCAAGGCGTGTAACTTATAGACCTGGGCAAACAAGAACACTTGGCAGCAGAGCCAAGCCAAAGAGCTTAGCTGGGATCAACGAGCCGTTAGAGCTGACTACACACATTTGAAAAAAATATTACATAAAGTGATACGTATCTAAGGTCACTGTGGGAGCCAGAAAGCAGTGCCAGGACTTCTTTTCTTTCCTTGGCTTGCCCTCTTTCACAGACAGAGGGCCCAGCTTGAGCCTGGGCTCAGCACAAGCTTTCACTGGCTTACCCACCTCTGACAACTAACGGGTCACATTGCAGAGTCACTTATATTTAGAAGAACAGGTGGGCAGCCCCATTCCTCATTTACTCAAGTTAAGACCTTGTGCTTCTTTATGGCTTTCATAATTCAAATCAACTTACTTTTGCAAACTAGGAGAGGATCAACCCCCGCCTACTAGAAGTTATGTTATTTTCCTACTACAAACATTAACACTTTTTTCTCTTTCCAAGGATAATTTTTAATGCACATATTTGAATGCACTTGGTGTTTCTTACACTCCACATGGATATTTATCAGTGAAGAATGTCCTAAACTCTTGTTAAAGTTGACCTTAGTATGACAGAGGAGACAGGAGAAGAGAATTATTTTTATTTGCAGAGCTATGTCTTAACACCATAGTAAACACTGTCTTTTCCTACATCCTACCTGGAATTCAAAAACAGATTTGGTATCAGCATAATTACCAAAAGCTCAGTCCCTAGACACTTAGGAACACCATGTTCTCCATTAGAGAACTCCACAAGAGCTGGAGAGCCATCCTTGGCCCCTCAGCTCCCTATATCAGAAGATATGCTCTTCAGATTCTCCACATAGCCCTTGAACAATGAAGAAGCATTCCTCAACATATCATGTCACCAAGCTGGCAGAGGCCGAGGACCTCTCCACTCCTAGGCTGCCAGCAAAGTTCTTCCACACATCTTTCTAAGAAGTCCAGAGCCAGACATCACCAGAGAGGTGAGGAGTGCAGCAAGCAGCCCCACTGCTCAGCTCTGCTTGTCAGCACAGTCCAGGCCTCAGTTTCCATTGGTTCACTGCCCAAAGCTAGGGGGAAATATTTACCTCATCTTAATTACTGGAATAGATAAATGGATATAAAACCAAAGCTAGAGTAGCCTTTTCATGCGAGGCTTTCCAGCTACACTACTCTCAATGGTACACCCATATTTCTTTCTGCCCACATCTGAGCAACAGCTCTGTAGAAATCAGAAATTATGGTTACAGCCAAGACTAGCTTTCTGGTCTCAGGGATCTTTCTAATGACACCATCTCAGATTCACCACAGTAAATTGCTTTTGAGGGTCTCTAAGGTATATATGCCCAGTGGGAATTCTGAAGTCTGACTGGTAACTACTAACATTTTCCCTTCTGCAAAATCTGAGAGACATGATCATACTGAAGTGTTGATAGGAAACACACAGGTGAGTCTCTGTTCTGACTCATTATGTTTCCTGATAATTTAAAATGTTGGTAGTAAATGTGTCCACAAAATGATGTGGTGATGGGAAAAATCTTCTTCATGCCCTGATGACAAGTAGGGTTAATGTCAGCAATGTAAAGGATAAGTCTTATCTGTCAGTGCAGATGCTTCACACAATTTTACCCCAATAGTGAATATCACATACCTTTACCAAGTTAATTTAAAGGAGTAGAAACAGAATCCTTTAAATTCATTGACTTAGAGCTTTCTGATACTTTTCTGTTTCTGTAGATATCTGAATAAAGTTGGCAAACTAACTGCTTGTGATGACAGGAGTCTTCTCTGGGCCTTCCAGTAAAGGATGTGGTCTCTCAAAATCAGGATGAAGAAACTAGAGTTCTAACTTGAAGTCTCTAAAGCAGATTTTTAAAGCAACACCTCCCATGGCAGATACCAAATATCCCAGTCCTTGTGAGTTCTGGGCCATTCATGAAACTGATTGCCTTTCACTTGGCAACATATTTCTTTCTGCTTTATAATTTTGCAAAATGCTGTGGCTAAAGCAAAATGGAAGAAAATTAAACCTCTAGAGATGCAGAGTAACAAAAAAAAAAAAAAAAAACAAACAAAAAAAAAACCAACAAACAAACAAAAAAGCAAAAAAAACCCCAAAACAAAAAAAAAAAGTCCAGACCCAGATATGAGGAATACACAGAAAGAAAAAGCTAACAAGGATTTAACCTGTGTAGTTCCAGTAGAGCTCTTGACAGAAGTAGAGAAAGAAAGAAATTACCACGAATGAACAAAAAATAGAGCAGCATGGAAAACTGCACCAAATGCAAATCTATCACCCATTGGGTGGCCTGCATCCAAGTTTGTGGAAAGCTGTAATCTGTCAGCTTTTGACCCCAGCATTTAGTGCTACTTAGCTAAGTGGCAGATTCATAAGCAAAACTAGCTTACTGAGAAAGGAATAGACTCAAACTTTGAAGACATATTAATTAAGATCAAATGTGAGGAGAATTTTCAGGGAAGATCCTGTTCAAAGTTGTAGCTTTAGGAGTTGCTCCTGCAGGATTTAACAGTAAGCCATGAAGAACGATGCTGAGAGAAACAACTTTTCCCATAGGTAGATACAGGTGCTGATGGGCCCGGGTCCCAGTGCAGACATGAAGCCATCCGTGCTCCCAGTGCGAGATTTACACAGTTGAATGTCAACAGTGACAAAATGCTTGACAATTCTACCAAGTTCTTTTGTTCAAATGTGAAATCTGCACAGCTGAAGAGCACAAGATTAGCTAGCATCAGGATGTGAAAATGGTCTGGTGGGGTGCATAATTTCACAAGAAGTTTAGCATGCAAGGATGGAGTCAAAAAATGTATATGCAGGTATACATTTCCCATAGCTGAGCAGGAGGTAATGCAAACACAAAGTTTGAACTCATGGAGAAATCTGTCAGATATACCAGCAAGACCAATTAAATACTTCTAGGAATGCTACTGTGAAATGCCAGATTCCAGAAAGTGAAAAAGTTAAGGAAATACCTGGGCATGTCATTTGGCTTTTTAGATGAAACAGATAACATCAGAGCCTGTTAAATATGTCCAAGGGTATGTTAAGTTGACAGATTCCCCCTGCTCCTCAATTTTCAAGAACATTTCAACTTTCTATCTTAAACTAGTAAGTATATAAAATAGTTAATATTCCCAGGAATATATTCTAAGATAATTATTGAGGCCCGGCTATTGTCAGTGCTATCATTTTATCAGCTCTAATTTTTATTACTTTTTCTTTTTGTAAACACATAGTAGGAGTCAATTTTTTCTCCCACATCAAAGACCAGTATTTTTAATGATGTTCCAGTCCAGAAAGTAGTCTTTGCATAGAAAAATCCCAATCCTCTACTTAGGCATGCACTCTGATAATTTTATAAAAATTAACAAAACTGTCCTCTTGAGCAATGTTGTGTTTTGTGTTGAAAAAAGTATCTCCTATCCTCTGTAGATGCAGAATTCTGAGCCAGGCACAGATGAATGACTTCAACTTCATCACTTACCTGAGGCTAAGACCACCACACCCTACACTCAGCTGGGGACATGACCTGATGTAAGATACACAAATGGACAGGGGATGAAANATGTCACCAAGCTGGCAGAGGCCGAGGACCTCTCCACTCCTAGGCTGCCAGCAAAGTTCTTCCACACATCTTTCTAAGAAGTCCAGAGCCAGACATCACCAGAGAGGTGAGGAGTGCAGCAAGCAGTCCCACTGCTCAGCTCTGCTTGTCAGCACAGTCCAGGCCTCAGTTTCCATTGGTTCACTGCCCAAAGCTAGGGGGAAATATTTACCTCATCTTAATTACTGGCATAGATAAATGGATATAAAACCAAAGCTAGAGTAGCCTTTTCATGCGAGGCTTTCCAGCTACACTACTCTCAATGGTACACCCATATTTCTTTCTGCCCACATCTGAGCAACAGCTCTGTAGAAATCAGAAATTATGGTTACAGCCAAGACTATTCAGAAAGTAGTCTTTGCATAGAAAAATCCCAATCCTCTATTTAGGCATGCACTCTGATAATTTTATAAAAATTAACAAAACTGTCCTCTTGAGCAATGTTGTGTTTTGTGTTGAAAAAAGAATTTCCTATCCTCTGCTGGTACCTGTAGATGCAGAATTCTGAGCCAGGCACAGATGAATGACTTCAACTTCATCACTTACCTGAGGCTAAGACCACCACACCCTACACTCAGCTGGGGACATGACCTGATGTAAGATACACAAATGGACAGGGGATGAAAGGGGCACAAACACAAGTGAAGTGAAGAACTTCCTCCTGTTCATGGCCAGAGTTTGGCCGATTGATGTACACGTTTTACATGATATGCAAATTAGTTTGCAGATCTCTCAGACCTGAAGATTATCAGGAATTATGAGAAAGAGTGATTGCACAGATCACCACACCAGCAGTCATTACCCTTTGAAATACGAGGAAATTTTTTGAGGGCTAAATGTTCAGCAGCTGTCAAGATACTTCTTCTGCAGGCACATTGTTCTACATTCATCTTCACCGAGATGCACCAGACATTTCTACAAAATCTATACTTAGAAACACACTACTAATCTCTTGGATATTGTTAATATTTAGAGGTCTCCCATCACAGCAGTATTACAGCACCTGGCAAACATTAATCGCAGCATTCTGTGTAACTGTGAACACATTGCAGCTAAGGAAATGAAGCCTGCATCCAAACAGGAAACCCACACTGGAGTAGCAAATTGATCCAGGGTATCTCAAATCTTCAGCTAGTTCTTAAATCTTGTATTTTACATCCCCTAGCTCTTGTGTAAACTGTGATATTTGATTCAGATGTTTTGATATTCATGAAAATAATTTATTTTCTAACTTGATCTGCAACAAGATTACAATATTTTCAAATGTAGAGAAAACAATAGGTTTCCAGAGAAAAATGTGCAAAGAAACAAGTATTTTCTTAAAACTGAAAATATGACATGTTAGGAACTCTCCCAAACAATAAGAATATTCTATTGTTTCTTTCTCCAAACACACCACTTGAGTGAAATAAACAAGAACAAAAATGTGTCTGTGATTATGAAAAAAAACCAGAAGTGAAATATTTTTGTCAGAAACCACCATGAGAACTAAAACATTAGAAAAAAATTGTTAATCAACAAAATATGATGTTCAAACTTTTTTGGCTCTCAATTTAATAATGATGGCATCCTTTGATCCCCCAAAATACAAGTGTCAACTTCCGTATCTGGCAGCTTTTAGCTCATGCCTCTGGGGCAGTAAGGAGATGGCTACTACTCAAAGTCATTACACAGATAGCAGTATCTGAAGCATTTGAGATTTACTTTTTTTGGCACCAGAAACCAGGGACAGTATATAAACAGAGCAGCAGTGGTGATTGTTGGGAATTAAGACACTAGATACAGTTCAAAAGTAGTTTAATATAAGGAGACAAAAATGGAAATAAAAGCCATCTGAATGAGGAAGCAAGGGTTGTGCCTAAACGAGTCTGCAGTCTCACAAAGGAAATACACTTGGAAAGACTTTTACCAGATTCACCTTATTTTCACCAGATTCACTTTTATTTGTGGTAAAATAGAAACCACAAAAATCAGAAATGCAGCTGGATCAAATGCAGCCATACTATAAACACCGCATTTTTCCAGACCAGTCTGGAGACTCAATGGAAAAAATTAACTTAAAAACCAGTAAAGATAAAACATTCAAGTAGTGATTCCATTATTCCTTTGTTAGCAAGAATTCTACACCAAACAAGACCTAATACTTGCTCTAGAAAGATATCCAACATGGACAGGATTTAACGTGAATCCTGAGGTCACTGACTATACAAAGGATTAAAAAAGTTAAGCCCTTTCTTTCAGCTATTTATGACAACAGAAAAGGAAATATCATTACTGACTTTATACCCCAGGAAATACTGCTTTCCTACATTAGAAACATTAGAAGGAAATTTTCAGCTCCTACCTCTTCCTAAAGCAGATTCCATTAGAGATTTGGTTCTATTTTACAATCTGAAGTTCAGCTTGACTTGAACTTTGATTATGCCAACCACAGATCATTTTCTGGTCTTTATGGGAGGTCATGAATAATTTTTAGTCTCACTAATCACACAGAAAACAATTTCAAGAAACTGAAACTGCTGCCTTTAGGGTGTCTAGGATAGGCTCTTTCCATTGTCTTGCTCAAAAGGTTGCCAGGTCATCAAGTCAGAAGATCTGTTTTTAACTCCATCTTCCAAACGGGAATTTCCAACACACATCAGAAATAATTCAAAACCATTTCAGAGCACAAGGAAAAAAAAATCCCATTTAATACAAGTGTTTGCACACAGAGAAATAACTACGTTTAACCTTAGTCTATCAAGGTGGAAATCCACATGCATAGCCTAAACATTTATTTCACACTTCATAAATACATACCATGTATAAGAGGGGAAAAATACCAGAATACATACACATTGTGATTAATAAAATTAGATTTTACCACTTCAAAATGCACTCTCTAAGATGTAAAGAATTTGTTCTAATGTTCTTGGGCCAACCCTAATAGACTAGTTGTTGTGGTGCTTTTTAAACTAATATCATATGCAAATTTAGTTGATGAATAATATGAACTTGCAAACTGGATACAAGATGCTAATAACTCAAATGGATGTGTATAGTGAAAGTGTATATGAACTTTGTAATGGGACCTCAGGAGCTGTATACTAAGCCTTATATACTTATGACAATAACTATTAGGAAAAAAAACACCAAACAATCTCAAAAAGCACCTGAACAGCACATGCCAAAGCAGATGGAAACATTCTAATAAGCGTGCTGTAACAGACAGTAGCTCACTACAGTCTTACATGGGAGTCATGTTTTTAGTCCTATTAATAATAAGTTTAAAGTCTAAACTATGGCAAGAAATACTACTTACACAGTCATCACAAGCTGCCTAAAAACACACAGAAAAAGGATCACACCATTTCAGAGTTCTTTTTTCTTTTTACTATCCAGTTAAGGGTGCCCTCTGTGTGCCATTTAATATTACTGTAGTGGAAGATTTATGTGTCCAGTAGGGACTGAAGTCACTCTACCAATACATATTACCTACTGGATGATCATCCACTTGCAGAAAGTAGCAGTACTCTTGAAGGACTTGTATTAGGACAGATGAAAGACTGGATAGTCCCTTCAGAAATCTGAAATAGGCATTTTTAGCTATATCATTCAGTACCACCCATAAAGGGTGAATTTGCAAAATACAAAATTCTGGCTGCAGTTCAGATCCTCTCCCTCATTCAGCAACACATTTAGTCCTGAAGTCAATCTTTAGCATGCTCAACATGCTTCACTGAATAGAACAGACCTCCTGCAGAAGTGATAGAAAAAATAAACATAAGCATGAAATGAGAAGCATTACTAGTGCACAGATTGCTTTCAAATTCCTAGCCTAGTCTAAACTTTTAAATCAAAGTTCCCTGAATATCACCTGTGAAGCTATCCAGTAAATTCTGGAGCTAATCCACTGGAGGAAAAGGATCTTAGCAATATGCGAGTATAAAATTTTCCATGCATGCTCAGACATCCACATATACATACTTTAATGTAATAAGGCTTTAGAAAAGAGTTATTCTTTCTCCATCAAACTCTGTTTCCATAGTATCTGAGTGCCAGGCAATGCTAAAGCTGTGATACTAATGTGGGAAAAAGGATAAGGAACCACCATGTGACCGACTGTTTTGGAAGCCCCTAGCCAGTTGTTAAAGAGCAATGAAGTTCTTAAAGAAAACCTCCAAATTGAAGTGTTGCCCTGAAACATATCTGATGACTTCTGCAGATCATCTTGTAGGGCAAAACTAGGCAGAATTCTAGATAGCTGCAGGAAGGCCAGAAAAAGTGCTCTTCTGGGCTTGCAAACTGACCATTTGAGTACGTTAGCCCAGTGCTGAAAACAACCTCCTCAATCTATGAATTAGATACTCCACTGCTCTGACATATTTCTAGGCTTGTAACATGACCAGTTCAAGCCTGAATCTCCCTCCAACTGATCATATAAAATGCACACTTGGTTTTAAGCAGAAATTCCACTGTAAAAAGATGGCAGGATTAAGCTCTAAGGTCCGGATTCCCAACAGCAATTTAATGTCTATTTCCCCCTCAGCACTTTAAACATAGTACTCAAAATTCTACTTTATTATTCATCTCATTCAGCTGGAAAAATCTGTGGAAAAAAATAATTCCTTGAAAGAAAACTAACACTTCTTTTCTGTCTCTGGTCATACCAGAAGCAGAAGAGAAGTGTGTTGTAGTCACTTAGTACTTCCTTGTTTCAAAATTTCAAACTTTTTTAAAGACAAACCAATTTTTATTTAACTAAGACCCAAATCTGGACCCCAAAAATATGTAGGACCACCCAGGTGAGTGTCCAGGGTCCTTCTTGTACAACCCAGGCAATTTCCAGAAAGTAAGACATGGTTACAAACCCTTAAAATATGCCAGCAGAAACTCTAGAACTCAGCCTGTGTTGTCAAGGTTGAACATTTTTATAAATGGGTTTGTGTTAAATTGACTTTGTCCTTCTACCTCAGTGGCCTTGAAAAAGTTTACTTCCACAAATGAGACTCGCTGGCAACAAAACAATACACCTGAAACTGAAACATGGACATCAGCTCGTGTGTGCTTGGCAATCACCTGCTCACAGGCTTCAGGCTGCCCAAAAATCATGTCCCCTCACTGCTTAAATGCTGATAACAATGCCCTCAAAATTGAAATAGTAATATATTTGGTTAACCTGTATCTGATAACTGCATTCTTTGTTATGATACAGGATACAATACGGGTGCAGGAGTAGATCTGGGACAGGCATGACATTTCTACAGCTCGCTCTATCTCCAGTTAGGCAGCTGAAGTTAGGCAAATGGAGTGCAACTCAAGTTTTAATTCCTTCAACGTGAACTTTTTGAATATTGTGAAATTAGGGTTATTCCTAAATATGTTTCATGTGTTAAAAGGATTTTTAATTAGCAAGAGATGCTGCTTGCATAAATTTCGCTACTGCAAAATGAAGGAATCAGGAAGCTGCTCATCACAAACACCTACCTCAATTCACTTTAAATAACCATTTTATTGTGGAGTATTGTGGAGTATCTCATCTCTATGAGATGAACAGCTCAGACACCTCTTCCTAATCTATAAAAATGCTTGTGATAGTTCTGGGGTTGTCTGGAACTGTGGGTCATCTCCATTTCTTTTACAGGGGAAATACTGAGTTGTCCCTACCTCAGGGAACAGCTGCTCACGAGCCAGCAGCTGATGTTACTGCCTGCAACAATCATCTGCTGGAGATCAACAGGAATATTTGCCCAGTCTTGAGATTCCTGAAACTTCTGCGCCATCTGATGCGTTCAATAAAATCTCTAAACCCACTGAACTGTAACTGCTGCCTCATTGGAGGCACTTTATTCTCAATCTGTTAGTTTTGACCCATCCCCTCAAGTAACCAGCACCTACAGGAAATTTTTTTTTCTATTGGGATTGAAGAACTAGTTACAAGTGGAAGTGAAAGATTACACGTTTAAAAGACACAGTTAAGGCAATGTTAGCTTCTGCTTAATATCAGGCCTCCTTCCCAACTACTATAGTATTTGTCATCCCAAATACAGAGGGCACCTCTCAGATGCAAAAACCAGTAACAAGCACTAGAGGAATTCACCCCATCTCCCAAACACAGCTTCCTGTATTTTTTACATGCCTTCCACCACCTACGTCTATCCCACTTAAATTCCTCTGAAGACTGGCTTTGAGTTTATTGCAGATACTCCTCAAGTGACATGTAAGCCCTGGTGCACCTAAAGCATCTCTTGTTAATGCCCAAATAGCCCAGATGGTCTGCCAGCTACGTGGAAGTGGATTTTTATTTTGTGGATGAAAAAAATTCTCCTTCATCTCTACTCATGTCTGTGAGCTGTTGCAGAGTGAGTAATCAGATAAAATAAAAAGCTGTTACCAATTCAAGAATATTTTTAGAACTTACTCAGAGCAAGCAGATATTTTATTGCAAGCATTTATTTGCTGCAAAATTTGCTTTGCATGAAACAGTAAACAAGTATTTACGTGCTAAAAATGTTAGAAATGCCATGCTTTCACATAAGCCTATCTTGGCCTTTTCTGTTTTATTAAGCTTTCACTCTAAGAGTTCTCGGTCAAAATGGGACTAATCAAGAAAAATATTGTATGGCAGTATACCTGGTATTGAGTTGAAAACACCATAGAATATAACATCACTGGAATAGGCTTCCTAGAGAAGTGGTGAATGCACCAAGTCTAACAGTATTTAAGAGGTCTTTGGACAATGCACTGAGCAACACGCTTTAACTTTTGGCCAGCCCTGAACTGGTCAGGCAGTCGGAGTAGATGGTCACTGTAGGTCCCTTTCAACTGAAATATCCTATTCTGACATGATACTCTGTCCAAGACTCCTAATAAAGCTGCTGTATTCTTTATCAATCCTATGCAAATAAAAATCTATACAGTTTTGTTGCTCTAAGTGGTACAGTGAAACACAAATATCAGAAATCATGTGCTTAGTCCAGAGTGGAATCTTTTTCTACCTGATAGCTTTTTCAAGCATGAAATAGCACCTCTGAATGATACAGGAAACATTTTAGGGTTTGCAAGCTTCATCTTGATCAGACCTAATATGTTCAGCAGATGTTTGATGAACTTCTCATTTCTTTCTACAAAGAGATATTGACTAATTTGTTACACTGTTCCTTTGAGAGAAAAAAAACCAAAAACATTTGCTCTTTAAAAGAGGCATTTAAGCACTTCAGCTTTTTATATCCATTCAAAAATACTTCACTCAAAGCAGTAAGATCTAACCATAATAATACCTGCATCTGTTTCATTAATTGTCTACCTTGAAAAACCTAATTTTTTTCAGTGCTCAGAATTTATGTATGCATGATCCATTAGTATCAAGCATGGTTTATCTGTTTAGCAGACACAACTTTAGAATCTCTGAGCAATTTACATTTTTTTCTGCTCCTTGTTTGTGGGCAGCTCTGTCAGAATCTCTGTCATCATCTCACACAGCATATCCTCTCTTCAGCAGAGCCCTTAAGTACATGATTATTTTTAATGGTCAGTTAATTTTCTGTAGAAAGTGACCCAAGGTTTCCATTAATCTGATGGAAAGAACAGAAGTATTTATTGCCTCCAAGTGCTGGTCATGTCCATGATACTGTATCATTGAAATATATTCTTCAATTACAAATTACTTTGAAAGCTGTCATAGAATAAATAAATAAACAAAAGCAGCAGTAAGCATATACAATTTTTTTTCTTTTCATGCAAAAAGGTCCATCAGACATCTCATCTAATTCTCAAAACACAAAGCACTACCAAGAGCAAAGAAACCATGCTGATTTCAACCAGAAGAGGACTTTCCCCAGTATTTAAAAGTCAACCTGAAATCCACAGCTGGTAAGTTATTATCCTCAAAACCAGTTACCCCTTTGCTCGTTCTTCCACCATCGTTCATGTAAATATTGGTTATTAGTCTCCAAGGGTAACATCACACCATGCTTTTTTCTGTAAACTGACATGAAAACCTATGGTACTACACAATCTGAAGAGAAAAGAACCTCATGAAGCTAAATGTTTGTGCAAAGAGGTGAACTAAACCAATTTTGGATTATTACACTTTTCATGTAATAGTAAGAATTAGTAGAGGGAATCATGCACATTAAGATCCAGCTGCTTTGAGAAACTGCATCAGTGAACACATATCTCACTTCTGTGAAAATTTGTCAAAAAAGAGAAAATATTATTCTTAATTTTTAAAAGAAACATAGAAATAGCAAAAACCTCAAACATATGAAGAACTATCCCTTCTTTCAGTGCATCATGAAGCATTTCTTTTAACAGAAATGAGGCTAAGTGCAATAGAATATACTTGAGGTATTTCCAAAATGTCACTTGGTTTCCTACTGCTCTCCAATAGGATTTATTCTATGCCTTTATTTAAAAATAAATAAAATGCCTGGAAAAAATAGTATGTATGCATCAGGTCATCAAAACTAAACAGTATCACCAAGATGTTGGAAATACCAGCATAAAGGTGATGCACAAGACATCTACAAGCAAGACAATAGACTAAAATGTGTCTGATGGATGATGGATCCAAGTGTAATACCTTTTTGTTATTCTTTCTTCCATGGTTAATCAGAATAAGAGTAAAAATAGAATCAAAGTAAAAGTTTTCCCTAGCATTTTATTTTATTTACCTACTTCTGACTTAAGAAATTATTTACCTCTGATGTCAAATAGAAAACTGTTTATCTTTTAAAGCAGGGTACAGATTAGGTGCTATGTAAACAATTCCAAAAGGAACTCCTCTACAGCCTCAGCATTCATTTTTCTTCTCCTCTGGTGCCCACATGCTGACAGATGGAATGACATGTTTTGGGTCAAGGGGCTTTTCCACCAAGCAGAACAAGTCAATTTACATTCTCATCAAGATCTAGCAGCTTGTGTTTGAGTTCCCTTTATCATGCTGGTAAAGTATCTCACTTTGGAACATACAAACTTACCCTGTCAAAAGCAAGCACTTGAGCCTTCTCACATCTTCCTTTGTAAGGGTCTAGGTGAGACTGTCCTAAACCTGAAAAATCTTTTACTTGATCAAAGTGCAGTTTGTTTGATGTTGCATAAATTCCCACCTAGATATTTAAAAGTGATTTCAAGTGCAACTCATCCACATCAGGTGCCAAATTCACCCTTCACTTATGCTTGTGTAATGCCACAAACAAGGGGACTGCACAGGCATCAGGAAGGCTGTTTTCTGTGAGTTTTGAAGTTATCCATGTGGTATTACAAACTGGATAAACAACTGTACAGATAATTAGAGACCAAGCAAAGAACAAGCAACAAGATTGTTTAAAAAAAAAAAAAAATCATTAAATTGGTATACAAAAATACAAATTTGAGTAGAGCAAATATTTTCTTACTCAAAAAATGAGGGGGTGAATCCTCAAGGAATATGGCTTTACTACAGAGGAACTTGGATGCTTCTCCACAAGTTACAAAGGCTAAATCTCCTGATGATTTCATAATACAGTACAGGATTCAGAATAAAATAAAATAAAATATAAATCTTTGTTACATTTTATTTAAGGAAGAGAAATAGTTGGGTAGAAGAGTTAAACAGGTACTTTGAATTAAAAAACGTTCTCCAAAAATGGATGTTCTGCCTGAGGAATACAGAAAACAGCACACAATCTAGGAATGTTAAATGAGAGCCACAAAGTTTGAGAAACTACATGCTAAAAGCACAAAAACTAACAGAAGCTGTTCTTCGTTTTCTTGTTTTCCAATGAAATATGGTAAGCAGGAATTCTCAAAAACCTTGGCAAGGTCATCAGATGATCATGGTGAAATTGGGATGCTCAAGATAATGCTGAAGCAGGAAAAAAACGAGTCTTTTCAATAGTGCTAACTACAGAGGCCATTGGTAGATTTTCTTACCAGAAACAAGATTAAAGCTCTGCCTGACATCACTGTCACCATATCAAGCCCTAAATAATCTGTTCAAAATCACTGAACAAGTTGGATACTTTTCCCATCTATTCAAAGTATGACTGCAGCCTAAGGACCCATACAAGTGTGTGCTATGAAAGCAACAGGATACAACAAATCGGTCCTATTTCCACTTTGTTGCCAGAAAAAATGCAGCATAGTTACCTATATTTACTTTTTAAAGATATTTAAAACTTCAGTAAAAATTTAGAATTTTAAGATTCATCTTGTTTTCCCAGTGGAACCACTGGGAAATTTTACCTTTTATTTTAAGACAGTCACACTGTTCCCAGTGGTCTTCCAGTGCAATAACAGAAGTTTGAATAGAACAGTAAAGTCACAAAAATTCAGTAGTGGATCTTGCAGATGAAATGGTTGGAGGCTGACAAGTTGAGCACGACAGCCTGTGAAACCAAGAGATCTCAAATGCAATGCAGATCTTCCAGTCTTAACCTAAACAATCCACATATCCAATGCCCAGAAGAGAGCATGAACAAGCCCACCCACCCTTTTGCCAGCCAGCCCTTCTCTCAGGCCACACAGCTCCTGCAGGAGCTCAACCTCTCAGGCAGGGACACCACACCTATGCCAAACTTCCCCAGGGCTTCTGTAATCCAGACAGTAACTGCCCAACGTGAAAATCCAAGTCTCTAAAGCAGAAGAGGGAAGATGCAACTATAGAAAAAAAGAAAAGTGAGCCTAGAGCACATACAGGAGAAAAATACAACATACCTAAGGCAGCCAGTATGATTTATCTTGCAACTCAGAGCACTGGCATAATACCCACACTACACAAAGGCAGAGCCTGATGGTCATAGAACAGTCTGACTGCTCCTCATGAATCACAACTACAGAAACACCCATGATAAATGGGTAACACTCACAGTACTCAATAACCCTTAACTCCTTCCATTTTTTTTTCTCTAATGTATTGAGGGGGGAGTGGTAATACATACACACTTGTTTGTAAGAACACTTGTCTAGAGATAGTTGCTAAAAGTTCCTTGCTTTCCCTGTAGGAGAAAAGTAGATTTCCTTTTATCTTGTCAGCAGATATTTATTTCCTTTTTGTGGTCTAATGCATTTAATTATTTACTGTGGCAAGATTAGTCATGTAAAGAGATCTGCTCATTTACTAGACCTGCAGGCTGCATGAGACACCCTTGTATTTGAGTGGCAGCACAGGGAAAAAAAATCCTTTCTTTCCTCATGTTGTCAAAATTATATTCTAAGGACATCCTACAATAGCAAAATATTCATCTTTTACCAACATTACCCAAACTTCAGGTGTTACATTGATTTTATGGTTTTATTGAGGAAATGTAAATTCTACACAGGACAGGAAAAGCAGGGACAAGAGTTGGTGTCAGCTTGCAAATCTGTAACTGGCAGTGCTGCCAAATGACTATGGCTTTACAGGGAAGTTACAGCAATCCAGTTTGTTCTGCAGCTTCATATTCTTCCTGCATCTAACAGCAAATGGTCATTAGTGGGAAGGAAAGATAGGCAGTCTACATGTATTAATTCTGAAGGCCATCATCAAGAACTTATCTTTCTTCCAAAAACCTTAGCTAGAAGCAATGAAATGGGGAGGAAACAGCAAAAGCAGAAAGTACCACACTAGCTGTAGATATGCCCATTTTCTTAACCTCAAATGAGTCTGCATAAGTCTTCCAGCTGCTGTCCCAGAAATTCTGAGCAAAACCATTTTGCCCTCTCTAAGGTCCCTTGCAACCTAAGCCATTCTATGATTCTTCCAGCTTGAGGAGAATGCTTGTCCAGAGACAAAACTCACCTGACACCACCACTGAATCTTCCTGTGACATTCAGTAACCTGAAGCATTGAGCCAGGCACCACCATTCTGCAGTATCTGACTTGTCCCCATGAGCTGACCAGAAAAACCACACTGTACAAAGTTCATGAACCCTTACAAATCTGGCTTCTACCTCTTGTGTTTTGTTTTGTAGCAAAAAGTCAGAGACAGATTTCACACTATCATGTGTGAGTGAGAAAATGCACACAGGAGAACTTTCACAAATTGTTACATCATAATATTTTCATCTAAAATGATGATGTACACGTCTGTTGTACAGTTTGTTGATTTAAAAGATATTATTTGGCTAGAAAATTCCCACACAACAGCCTTCTACTAAGTGAATGCAAAAGCAAATGCTATTATATAAATATTAAATAAATAGAAATCATTAATATTGAAAATAAATGGAGACAAAAGCCACTGCGTTTACAGGTGCATATATATTTTCTCATAAAAAGAGTTTCAGTAAAAGTCTGAAATGACTTATGTTATATACTTTCCTCCAGGGGTCTTTCATCATTGAGCCAAGTTCCTCACCTCTCCCTTTGACTCCTTTCAGTTTCAAGTTTCTTACACCAACTGGCTGAGGCTCCATCTTCCTAGGCAGCAACATTTTTCATGTGTTCCCCGTTTGGTATTCACTCAGTAGGGTAAGAAAAGTGAGTGTGTGATACACTTCTCACCACACACTGATACAGCTCAACCAGTGGCTGGGGCTACTTCAGGATATAGTGCCATCTTTTGGGAAATGATCCACTTTGTGGAATGAATTCTTGCATTACTCTCTCGGCACAAAAAAGGGACCAGAAAATTCTTTTGTGCCCATTTATGTCAACCCAGCCTTTTACTACAGGGAGTCTTTTATTGACAGTTTCTACATCATTGCTGAACATAGGCAAGAAAATACTCAGTTTAGCTGCCCAAAGTACTGTTCTAGCCTGTAACTGAAGGCAGTAGTTCACAGTTGTAGCTGACTGCCATGTCCACAGTAATCACATTGATTCCACCTCTTAAAAAAGTACATGCAGTAAAAGTAAAAATAAAATAAATAAATGATGTAAGGTATGAACCTGGGGTCATTTACAAAAGGGACCAAATATTAAAAAGCACGTTTGCTACTGCCTGCACCCTGCAAAGACCATGAAGTAGGGGCTGACACACAGCTTGCTGCAGGTTCACTTCTAAGATGCTTCTCAGACTCTGAGGAGAGTTTTTTCCCAATTGCACAAGCAGCATGAGAACCAGACAAAATTCCAGCAAGAAAGCAACAACCAACGAGCTTTACAGCAGTCTGGGGTGACTGTACAGATCAGCTTGGTGATTTCTGAGGTAACAATATTTCTCAGCTGTGGGGGAAGATTCTGCATCCTGACTTGGGAATTGAACCCGCACTAAGTAGGCAGGGAATGTTTGGGGATTTGGTTTTTTGTTTGTTGTTTTTCAGGGTTTTTTTTAATGGCAGTGATAGCCTTCCATTAACACACAGTGAAACTGCAAATTTACTGCTTATTAGAGCTCTGACCCAGTAATTCTCATTAGGAATATCACATATTGAAAAGTTTTCCAGTCATTTCTCAACTATATATAAAGTGGCATGAGGAGCTACTATCAGATTTCTTGTTAGATTGTTGAAAGCAAAGGAAAAAAGATATTCTGTTTTCTCTATCCTTTAAATATTTTACTCAGCTGCTACCTTCCCTGTTACACAAGGTTCCTGAGAAGTGGTTCAGCTGTAATCCATGGAGCCCCAGACCTGTTTCCTCCTCTCCCACACACCCAAGATGCCTCAGAGGTGAAATTTTCAGTCCCTGCCCACCTACATATTAATTTTCCTTTTCTGCCCAAGGTCCTTTTTAAAAAAATCCATGGAAGCTTCACATGAAAAATCAGTAAGAGTGGGAAGAAGAGAAAGGTTATCCTTGGTTTATCTTTTAATGGTTTCCACAGATAGTTTGGACTCAGGCCTTCTACAGCTACTTAAAACTCCAAGACGGAGAATTTTAGTCCAAAATGTGTCACTCAATTTCACTGCTTGTAAGAGAGAGATCTTCCCTTCTTGTAAAGCACAAATCCAAGAGCCATCACTGAGCGGCAATTACATTTACTGTTTATTACATACTGAGATATAACACAAACATAATAAGATACAATGTATTACTATTGCTAAATAGTAAAGGTTTTTCACATAGCCAGAAAGAAACATGATATATACCACAATACTGTGCTAGTTACACTGATATAAGAATTGCCATCCTGAATTAGTTTGAAGGTCCATCAAGCACAGTATTGACCGACACTAGTACAGATATTTAAGAAGGGAGTCCCTATGGGAGCAATTATAGACTAATTTACCCATCAGGGAAATTCCTTTTTAAACTCCATCAATTATCCCCTGAGGCAGAGGGATTTATATCTCTTATGGTTTTAATCCTTTCTAACATAAGTCTAGGTTATCTGATTACACTTACAAACGTTTAACCCTTTTCCAAAGCTTACTAGGCTCATTTAATTTAGTATAACACCTTTAAATTATGCATATCTCTGCAAATAGGCAGAGATAAACAAAACAAAAACATGTTAACTGGAAAACTATTAATTTGAATTGTATTAAAACCCCATTGTATATATCGTAGAAAATTCAACAAGGCTGATCACTCAGAAAACTTACCAATATTCAACTTAACATCCTGTAATCTTCCATGGATTAGACAAGAGCTACATCTAGAATGGCAAAGTTCAGCATCAAACACTGAAAAAGCAGTCTTTGGCTTGTTCTTGTATATTTCAGTACCCTGTACATCACCCAGCTTCAAGACAGAATCCCAGATGGAAGTCTGTTTTGCCAGACCTGTAATTCAACAATTTCATGGAGAGTACCAAACGAGACTGCTGTGGAATTCAGCAAGAGATTCCATGTTCACATGGAAAGCAGAGAAAATGTCTTCAGCATCCCCCCTCAGTGGCCCTCTGACAGGCAGGCTGTATACAGCTAAAATTTCCTGCTTGCTGCAGAGCTGCTGGAAATGGATTAAGGTGAGGAGACATGGGGATCATCTGACCATATTTAACAAGGACCTTCCTAGATAGACTTAGGAGCTAAAGATTAGGGTTAGGGGGGGAAAAAAAAAAAAAAAAAAAAAAAAAAGGCAGATGACCTGCCCACTCTGTTCATATAACCAGGACCCAGGTCACATCATGAGATTCAGCAAAACTGCACAAGCAACGGGATTTACCACCTCATCAAACTTAGTTCTAGAAAACTGTTACATTCTGATCTGGAAAAAAGTCTTAAGTAATCATATGATTATTCCAACATACACATCAAAGAAAATATTACTTGGGGTTTTTTTTAGTAGCTTCAAAACAGTACAACTTTCTAAGCAGAAAAGGGAGTCTGGAGTCACATTAAACCAGTAGCAATTTTTTTTCCAGGTATGTAAGACTACAGGGACAGGGGAAGGGTTTTCTGGCAACAGTTTAAACACTCTTCAATGAATAAAGCTCAGCTCCCCTCCAGCTGTTGTGACTGCCAAGTTTTTCAAGTGTTTCCTCCTACTTTCCTACTTATACCCAAGGAACTTGATGGATTCACATCTGCTGTTCCTGTGGGCCATTCATATCTTCTAAACTGCCAGCACAGCACGGGGCTGTTCTCTGCTCTCCTGTGCACAAAAGTGAAAGAGGAACCTCTTCCCTATGCAAACTTCAATCAGCCTTTACCAGCATCACCTGACAGGCAGACAGGAACAGCAGAGGCAAGTTGTGGGGGAAAAAAAAAAAAAAAAAAAAAGAAAAAAGGCAGTTCTCTCTCCTCTGTCTTCTTACTGTGAATCAATTACTCCAAGCCTCTACTAGGGAGAGCGATAAGGTAGACTCCAGTCTTGCCCACAGTTCTTAGTGGCCAAAAGATAACAAGCTCCCATTAAATGCCTGGCTTTCCAATGCAACACACAGAAACCCCTTGTGTCCTGGCTCACTGGATGAAGAACAAGAAGCATTTCACATCAGTCCCAAAACTGAATTTAACATAAATGCTATGCAATATGAAACAAAATTGTTTGTCAAGAAACCACTTTCCTTTCCTCTATTGTCTTATTTGGTTAGGGATTTGGGGAAGCCAGGGGAGACACCAGTGAATTTAGGTTTTTAAACTTATATAAAAAAGCCCCTAACTACAAACAGGAATTTGCCAGTGGTTGGAAAGATCATACTTGTCACAGAAAACCCAAGTTCACGTTCTCATGCTCAAGCAAGCACAGAAGCAATCTGAGCCAAGGTATCCTATATCACACTCCTGTACTGGATCAAAAGGAGTTTACAAATTATAAGGGTGGAAGGATGCATCAGCAGTATCTCATACCATCCCCACCAGCTCTTTGAAGGCACTCCAGTCCTGACATGCTTTTCTTCAACTGAAATCACTTCCTGGATTAGAATAATCTAAGGATAATTTCAGGTGAACCAACACTGGGAATTTCCTAATGAAAAAAATGAAACAAAACATCACCCAACAGGAAACTAAATCTGGAACTCATGGAACAACATGCAAAGGATTTTTCTGTTATTTAGAGTGTCTAGGACAGAATAGGCCATACCAACTATGATGGTGGGACTGAGCAGGGGAGCACGCAAGAAGCTTCCTCACAGAACAGACCCTCCCTCTCAATTAGGTACAAAACATCTGCTTCCACCCACTCTATGCCAGGAGAGCTACTCACTGGAAAAACAAAAAGTGACTGAAACATTGCTCCATACCACCAGCCCTAAAGAGGGGTGCCAGGGACTGGGGGGTACACAGATGCCAACCAAAGTAAGATTTATAGCTACCTGAAATGCCACAGGCAATCCCATATACAGATGATGTTTTCTTGTTTATCGAGTGCATGCTATTCAGGTCAAAAAGCATTTTAGATGCAGCACACTGCAATTTCTGACTAGAATCTACCTATTTAAAACAGCTTCTGCCAGTCATGGAGAAATGAAAAGGATGGTGTCTGCTGGCACTCCAGTACTTATTTTCTCTGAAGCAGTAAGAACGTGATATAAGAATTTTTGGACACATTTCAAAGCCATTCAGTGCCAGTTTTAAAAAAATCCCATGTATAATTAAATATCTCCTTTCCATGGCTGCAGTATCAGACACAGAGGGAGAACAGGGCAGCCAGATTCTCATCCCTGGAATAAGGTGTGACTGGGAAGCTCAGTTCACTAAACACACTTGCTGTAAAGTCAGAGTAAACCTAAACATTATTCCTTTCCTCAGTTATGGTTGCTAGCAAATAGCTTATATTTTGTTGCTGGAAGACTTGAGATAAAACCCTTTTCCCTATGGGATATCTGAATCCTAGTTGCTCATCCACTAGATATATCTATATCTTTCAAATACCTGACAGAAGGTCACATTCCCCAACAGAAAAATCCCTTTTTCTACTTCTAACAGCACAAACACCACACTCCCTCTCAAAGCTTTGGTAGGCTTTCCAATTTATTGCCTGCTCTGGTAGATGACCCACAGTCACCAGGAGTCAACATTCTGCTGCCTCCGAATGTCTTTGGAGAGTTGCTATGCACAGAACTAAGGCACCCACAGAAGTTCTCATCACCCTGAACAGCCAAGGGAAAACCTTCTCTAGTGCCACAGACTGAGTGGCTCCAAGGCAATTCAGAGGCAATTCTTTTACCCATTCATTACAGAAATACCAAATGCATTGAGGCTCTTCACCCAATCTTCTCATTTAAACTCTTAAATTAACCCACAACGAAGATGTGAAGTCATACAACATATGCCTGCTAGTATCCTAGACAGCTTGCCAAAGAAAATCAAAAGGCCTAGCTGACAAACCACTACCTTCCAAGGAATTTCCAAAAATAAAGAGCATGAGATGGATTTTTGGAAGAAAAGGGAAAACCTGTAGCCCAAGTAGAAAGGGAAGTTAGGATACCTGGCAGTAGGATGCAGAATTTTAAGGAAGCAAAGGAACCATCAAGAAGCAGGGGGAAAAAAATGTCACAAGCAGCCACAAGTCCAGGTCCCTTGCCCTCAAAGCCAGACTGGAACTGCCTGTGCTGGGGAGGCACACCAGGAGTTGGCCGTGCCAGTGGCAGATACCTCAGCATACAATGCAGCCAAACCATGGCCAGACAGGCAGCTCTAGGGCTGCTGCCAGATATCCACAGCACATGGAGCCAGTGAGCTAAGGGGTGTGTTGCACAGGATGGACACTTGCATGTGGGTACCTGCAGCAGCACTGTAGCCAAACCCAAAGACAGGACTTACAGGAAGGACTTCCAAAGCCTATAATGACATTTTCCATTTTGAATACAGTTTAATTTCTGGAATAACCAAGAAAAATCAATGAAAGGTCTGATTGGTGAACTATAGACCCTGTAAGAAGTTAGAGACTACAACTCTCAGTGTAGACACCAAAAGCTAAGGATACATCAAAATCTCAGAGAAATCCCAACCCGTTTCCTAGGAAGTGTCTGAACTGGGATTCACCCCTCACTCCCCAGAGCTGATACTACTGGGCACTGCATAAAAAGAGACAGTTTTTACCTGTTGTAGCACTTCCCCTAGAAAGCAGGAGAACACATGAGTATGAGAGAGATTCCTGTAAATATCACTTCCATAACTCAGTACTTCCAGGAACTGAATTAGGGTGTCAAAATAGCTGGCTTGTTGGCATTTAGATTTAATCAAATATCTCCCCTTCCAGGAACAACATCAAATTTTAGTGGACAGAGAGTGCTGCTTTGGTGTTCATGTCTAATAGCTTTTTATTGACAGAAACACCAAGGACTTTGGTTCACTACAATGTATATTTCAGATATAAATTCATGCTTTTTCCACCAGTGCTCTGGTAGTAGTCAGACAATTATTTATTGCAGGTGTCTTAAAATGACTTGATCAATGCATGCTCAGCAAGGTTTTAATTTTAATAACATGGTATTGTAAGACCTATCTCATAGCTCTCTTGGGTGTTATAAAGAGAATTTTCACCTCATTGGCTTTTGAAATGCAAAATACTTCTTTTGGTTTTTTCCATAAAACTGTTTCAATGCACTTAAAATTTTCATTACATTTTTGAACGATTCCTCTATTAAATTTTAATTGATTTTTTCATAGAAGATTCCTTATCTTGTCCTTCAATAATACATGTGGCTTCCACAGATTTCTTTCCTCTTTGAATTCTTTATATTTTAAATTCCCACAAATAACTTAAAATTTGCAAAAATTTAATTCTAATTGGTAAACAAGATTTTCCTGTTCTGAATGAATTCCTGTAAGCAACCAGAAAGAAAGTCACTTTTTTGGCGATTGCAAGTTGCATTACTTTGAAAAGCCAAATCAAATTGCATTGCTTCATGTCACTGAGTTACCTGACCTCTTGAATCTTTACTGAACTGAGCAGTAGGTGAAAGCCTCAATAAAAGCAGTAGATTCACTGCTGTAAATTAATCAAAAAGCCAAGAGCAAATCATGATGAATGTGTGATTAGCACTGCAGAATGAATACATTGGACTGGTGGTTGAAGAGGAAAGGCCAAATACATGGTATGATAACACAAGGTGGGAATTTGATGAACCAAGACAGACTGCTGATTTATTTCTGGCAACAAATAAGAGGAGCAGGAACCATTACAAAACCAAATAGATTTCTATTCTTCTGTATGTACATTGCAAAATGCAACACTGCAGACTAATGTTACGTTTCAGCAAAGATGTTCAACAGAATGCCATTTGACTCATTAAAAAGAGACTTTTTTAAAAATGGATTTCTAAAATGCTTGAATTATTGTGCTTAAAAACACTAATAAAATAGAACAAACAGAACAATGGTACTGCTGTGACAGCCTGGTATTGCACAGAGATATCAGAAGAGAAATACCAAAACTGCAGAAAAGAAATGTAGGGAAAAAGGCAAAAAACTCAAAACAAACAAAAAAGAACCCCCAAAACCCAAAGAAACACCAAACAAACAGAACACCCCACAAACAAGCAGGACAAAAGCTTCCCAGATAAACAGGTAACTGAAACCAAACAGGGCTGCACTGCAACTGAGATGCCACCTATGAGTGTACTGAATGACATAACCTCCTGAGTCTACATTCCTGAAGAAAAAAAAACCAACAAAACTGAAGTGCCACAGGTTGAGAATTTCTGGGTTAGTTCATAGCATGGGTATGCAGCAACTTTAATTAAAATAAGCAGCGAGTAGCAGTGCTGATCTCAGCCACAACCTTGTTTCCATTGTCTGATTTTGAAATATCACAAGGAAAAACCTGACTCATTTCCAGCTCCCCCACAAATCTGCCTTTTCCAGACTTAGGTCCAAATCAACATAATCACTGATTCTGGTCCCTCTGGCACATGCCAGGAACCCAAACAGGTGAGAATAGGCCAGTGTCAGAGGGCCACATTCTTCCTCACAGCATCCTCTCTGCCTTTTCCATGCTTCTCATACCCAGATCCACCAGTGTTGGTGCAATCTCTCTTTATTCAGGGGAATAGATCTAGCTAAATTAAACTGATGCATAAAGCTGCTATATTATCATCTTCTACATTAATAGAAGCTTCCTTTAAAACCCTTTTAATTCACCCCTCCTTTCAGGCAACTGAAAACTCACAGGCTGAACATGCTGGTCATGTCCAGGAGACATTTGCAAAAAGAATAAAAAAACCCACTTGGACAGGGGTGGGCATTAACTGCAGCACAAAAGCTCTACATGGCAATACTTTCTCATCACAAAAGCAGCTGAGAACATCCTGAAGAAAGGAGCTGAGACTCAATGTTACACAGCCCTACTCCAGTTTCAAGATTTAACACAAGCACAAGGCTAAATACTCTGACTGTCCTTAATAGCCCAGAAATTCAAACACTGCATTGCTCTAACTGCATACTACAGACTTCATGCTACAGGCAGCACACGTGGGCTTCTCATATGAAAACAAATATTCAGTACCATCTTCCCAATTCCATCCTCATCTCACAGTGTATTTTTAATTTATTTTTAACTCTGTTTTTTTCCCAGTAGTATGACTGCATGGAAATGAAAATTGTTTGTGTTTCTTATCTTAAAGAAAGCCTAACTCTCAAGGCCAGTGTACCACAAAGTCTCAAACCAGAAAGCAAGTGAAAAGAATGCCATCTTATTTTTAAAAATTTATGATATTAAATTCAATTTACTTATGCTGCTAGGCAATACAGAATTTTGAAGAGATGAGTCATAAAGTAATGATTTATTTTAAGTTTTCATTACCCATGCACATTTACAGAGAGAAATGGACAATAAATGTGCAGTGATGTTCTATTAGACCAGTACATGAGCTGATCCCACATGTGCACAGATTCACCTGTTTTAAATTGACCCAAATCATTCTTCTGTCAAAGCAGTAAAAACCAAGACCAACTCCATGTAAGTCACAGCACCAGAGTCCTTTGGTAAATCTCAAATTGATGCCTGTTATCAGTTTGGCATCAACTGATGGCCCTTGCCCAGGGAGGGAGCAATGGGAACCACAGTGATGGAAATAATTGCCAAGGCCCAGGATAGATTCTAGGTGGCCCCTGGAGCAGACCTGCAGCAGGCAGTGCAGGTGGCACAAGCAGCCTCCAGATTTAGCTGAACACAAGAAGCATCTGGAAAAAGCCACATTTCAGCAGTGCAGTAGAAAGGCACCATCACTCCTGCTGCTTATCTGCAGGAATCTCCTGGGAGTGCTTTTTCCTACATAAACTGTAATTACAGAGGCCTAATCAGTAAATTCCATGTTATATTTAATCTCATTAAATGTCTACGTTAATTTCAATCTGTCCCTCATAATAAATCGGAGTGAATATGTAGAAACAAAATAAGTGAAGAAATGAGCCCGGGCTCCCCTTTAAATGGAGTGGGCTTGTTTCCAAGGCCACACAGAAATAAAGGCACATAACACTGTAAAGAAGCTACAGCTTCACTACATCTGTAGCAACTGTTTTGACTCCCTGTCTTTGAGCCAAAGGTTTGATTAAACATCCTTTGTATATACTTTAAAAAAAAAATTACTTACATAGAGGGTACTGTGGTATAGTGGCTGCATGTGGACTGGGAAAAGTTTCCAGTATAGAAGCTCTCTCCATATTTAAAAAAAATAATAATTCTTTGTTAGTTTTCTGTCTGCCAGTCCAATGCAGCAGCCAATTTGGAAAAGCACCTTGTATGAATGACATAGCAGCCTCTGAACACTGCCGGAATCCTCCATCATTTAGCAAGGCAGAAAATCCCCAAATGCAAAACTATCCCATCCACAACAGTATGTTATGCAGTACCTGTTTGCATGTATTCTGCATCACATTGTATCTCTGAGGAACAGTCCCCATCACCATGTTCATCTGCTGCTGTTAGGAAAGCGATCCCTTCCAGTCCCCACTCCCCCACCCCCCCCCCCCAAAAAAAAAAAAAGCAGCTAATATTTATTCTGTTCCTGAATAGGCATCCACCTTTCAAACAGAGACCTCCTTTGTCATACTTCAACCAAAACACACAGCAAAGGAAGGAAAAGGGGCTGGTGGGATAGGCTGAAGATTTTTTTTAAGATCTTATTTTTATACACTTACTTCATAGGGTGCTTAAGGGTTGCAAACTCAGTTCAACACGTAAGGGTTCAACACTCAGTTCAAATAGCAGTTAATCGCAAAGACATCAGATACATATTGTGACAGCTTTTTGAGAACTTATTTTTCAGCAAGTTTTTGGAAAAATGTGGCCATTTTGCTGGTGATATTGTTACTCTTCTATCTTTTTCATGGGGTTGCACATTAGTCAGTCTTGAACCTCTGTGCAACAACTGCTACTGCCCAAATAGATTCAAATCTACATCTTTCAAGTGAGTGCTCTGTGTCTGCTATGAAGCTGTTCTATCAATGTTTAAACAGTCATTTCCCACTAGGAAAACCCTTCCTTAATGAGACATTAAGTGTCTGTGGCCTTTTTATTGCTGTCCTGTACCCTTTCCCAAACTAAAGGGAACAAAATGATACACCAACCCCTAACATTGTGATTCTGTGATACAAATCTCAAAAAATAATCTCATAGCTACCCCAGGGAACACACTGCCAACCTGAACTGCACCTGGAAAACAGCATGACAAAGTGAGTTCATCCTTAGCAAATTGCATATAGAAGTGCTTAGCTCATGTTATGCCACTCACTACATATTCAAGTTGATACACACTCAAATTGACCTTTGTGCTTCTTATATTTTTGAAACAAACATTAGAGATTTCATAATTCTCAAGACAAGTAGACTAATGGAGGTGACATTCAAAATAGTCAGTGCTATGACATGCCAGATAAATCAGCCACTCACTGTATTTCACCCAACATTTATGCTGATTTTTATTTCCCCCATAGCTTTGCATTCTGATAGAGCTCCATATGTAGGCAGCAGAGCTTTGGGAAAGGCACACAAATACCTGTGATGTAGACAACCCAAAAACATCTTCCATTACACTACAGTTTGCATCCCAGTATTTGCTATGAACCTTCTATGCAGCACAACATGAAGAAAATCATCAGGGGACATCATACAAATGGCACTCAGTAGCACAAAAACAAGACAGACCATCTCATAAGATCAGAAATTCTGGAGCTAATCAGCTTATAGAAATACCCCTGGAGGCCCAGAAAAACATCAGCAATCTTCAGAATTTCCCTAGCTGAGCTCCTCATAGGAAACATTCCTGGGGTGAGAAATTCAAAGTCTGCAGAAATCCTTGGATAGTACCTCATTATTTTATCCAGTGCTTAATCTGGTATGAACTAGTAGTTGCTACATACAACTCCAGGACCATTCTTCTGCTTCCTTGATTCTGCATTGACACATTCAATCTTGAATTAAAACTTATGAGACTCAACCCATCTCTTCTTTTTATCAGATTCATAGTGTTCTAAAAGTGAAGTGCAGCTGGGATACACCCTTCTCACCCATCTCTATTGCCATCCAAATCAAAAACCATTTGAAAATAAGCAATCAAAAAAACAAGGTCCAAGGATGAAATTCTGCACTCAGATACCTGTAGGAAACAGGTGCCAGCAATCCACCAATTGCCAGGCAGTGAGCACGAGCTTGTGCTCAGCCCACCTGTGCCCAGTCAGGGCTGGCCCCAGCTGCAAATAAGCAGCATTAGGGGGCCAATAAAAGGTGGTGCTTAAGGCACATGCTCAGCTCATTCCTAAGCTAGGAGCAGAGGAGGCTGGTCTGGTTCAGAACACCAGGACTGACCGAGATCAGCCACTGCTCTACATCTACTTATCTCAGAGCTCTGCACTCTTCAAAAAGTTCGTCCAGCTACAGATACCTCAACAGCTTTGAGAGATATAGTCAGTATTAAACTATGTGAATAAAAAAAAAGAAACAGGCCTGTGGACATTTTGATCACAGTAACTTTCATCAGAAGAACAGAATTGTTAGCTGCTTGGCATTGAATAATTGTCACATTGATTATAGTTAGATTCAAAATGGTATGCAAAAAATGAAAAGAATCCAGAGTAGGGAGAAATTACAAGCAGCTACACAAAAGCACTGCATAAAACAAAGTTGTGCTGAGGAGTTCTTCAGTCATTCAATGTATCAAACAGAAATGACTCAACAGCTTCCCTCTGTAACTGGTTGCTGCAAACTGTTCTACCCTCATCTTTTAAACCATAGTGGCCACATACAAAACCCATATGTTCTCCACATCAGTTCCTACCCAAGAAGATATGTATTAGCATCCATCTGAGTCATAACCTTAACATTCTGCATCATGGCACAAAGCTTGATCCTGCACTCCAACATAAATCTTCTCTAAAAGAACATGGGAGATCTATGCCAGTTATCAGCATTGTCAATCATGACTATAGAAGAAAATAATTTTTTTCTTTAATTAAAAAAAAATAATAAAATCACATGCCCTGGCACCACTTCCCTCTCAAAACCACAAGCTTGCCTTTTCAACAACATTGGCTCTTGACCTCCATGATCAAGACTTCGGGCTTCTTTTCTCTGGAACCATCATTTCTATGTATATTTGATACCTTCAGCTGTTTCTTATGCTNACAGGTATTTGTGTGCCTTTCCCAAAGCTCTGCTGCCTACATATGGAGCTCTATCAGAATGCAAAGCTATGGGGGAAAGGCACACAAATACCTGTGATGTAGACAACCCAAAAACATCTTCCATTACACTACAGTTTGCATCCCAGTATTTGCTGTGAACCTTCTATGCAGCACAACATGAAGAAAATCATCAGGGGACATCATACAAATGGCACTCAGTAGCACAAAAACAAGACAGACCATCTCATAAGATCAGTAATTCTGGAGCTAATCAGCTTATAGAAATACCCCTGGAGGCCCAGAAAAACATCAGCAATATTCAGAATTTCCCTAGCTGAGCTGCTCATAGGAAACATTCCTGGGGTGAGAAATTCAAAGTCTGCAGAAATCCTTGGATACTACCTCATTATTTACATATATCCAGTGCTTATTCTGGTATGAACTAGTAGTTGCTACATACAACTCCAGGACCATTCTTCTGCTTCCTTGATTCTGCATTGACACATTCAATCTTGAAATAAAACTTATGAGACTCAACCCATCTCTTCTTTTTATCAGATTCATAGTGTTCTAAAAGTGAAGTGCAGCTCCATGTGTGCAGGTGGGATACACCCTTCTCACCCATCTCTATTGCCATCCAAATCAAAAACCATTTGAAAATAAGCAATCAAAAAAACAATGTCCAAGGATGAAATTCTGCACTCAGATACCTCAACAGCTTTGAGAGATATAGTCAGTATTAAACTATGTGAATAAAAAAAAAGAAACAGGCCTGTGGACATTTTGATCACAGTAACTTTCATCAGAAGAACAGAATTGTTAGCTGCTTGGCATTGAATAATTGTCACATTGATTACAGTTAGATTCAAAATGGTATGCAAAAAATGAAAAGAATCCGGAGTAGGGAGAAATTACAAGCAGCTACACAAAAGCACTGCATGAAACAAAGTTGTGCTGAGGAGTTCTTCACAGTCATTCAATGTATCAAACAGAAAAGACTCAACAGCTTCCCTCTGTAACTGGTTGCTGCAAACTGTTCTACCCTCATCTTTTAAACCATAGTGGCCACATACAAAACCCATATGTTCTCCACATCAGTTCCTACCCAAGAAGATATGTATTAGCATCCATCTGAGTCATAACCTTAACATTCTGCATCATGGCACAAAGCTTGATCCTGCACTCCAACATAAATCTTCTCTAAAAGAACATGGGAGATCTATGCCAGTTATCAGCATTGTCAATCATGACTATAGAAGAAAATAATTTTTTTCTTTAATTAAAAAAAAATAATAAAATCACATGCCCTGGCACCACTTCCCTCTCAAAACCACAAGCTTGCCTTTTCAACAACATTGGCTCTTGACCTCCATGATCAAGACTTTGGGCTTCTTTTCTCTGGAACCATCATTTCTATGTATATTTGATACCTTCAGCTGTTTCTTATGCTTAGTTTCAAAGTAGAAGTGAACAAGAAGACAGCAATAACTGGTGTTGTCTGAAGAAGTTGTACTCTCATACAGTCACAAAAACCGGGCTGTAAACTACAGTCTCTACTGCTTCAGCATTGTTCCTGCTGGAGGCACACTCTGGCTTTCTCCTGTGCAATGGGAATTCTGACATTGGCTTCATTGGAAGTAGACATGGATCTCTTTGGCAGGACCCACTGGCCACTGAAGTAATCAGAAATCTTTAAGCTGTTTCGGGCTTTGTGCTATCTTTCAGTGTCAACTCCTGACAAGGAGTTTTAGGTGAAAGTTAAAACAGTTTTTGCCAGTAGAGGACTGCAGACTAACATATTCCAGTTACATAACCTACAACAGAATTATCCACTCCAGTTTGGCCCATTAATTACTACAATAACAGATGCTAGAATAATTTAGTTTACTGCAAGAGAGCATAACCATAGTTCAAGCTCTATAAAAACTTTGCAAATCTCAGGCTGAGCTGGCAGCAGCTTCTAACACCGGCCATGGTCAGCTCTAGCCACAAAGTAGACAGTGGCTTCCTGAGATGGCAAAGTCACTAAAAACCCAGAAAATGTCCCTCTGGAACCATCTTACCTGGTTTCTCTGGAGTGCCAAACTGACCAGGTTGCCCAGCTGTGCAATATGCAGCAAAGATACTGCTGATAGTATTGCCCTGCAACTGCTTCCATCTTCACCCTCCCACTGCTTCCCTGGGAGATTCTGCAGCAGTGAGCTGGGCTGAGAGATGCCAAAAGCACCCATCCCTGCATTCCCATTGCTTCACTTGCCTGCCAGCCAGCAGCTCTTCCCTCGTTTCTCAGTGCTAGGCCAATCTGACAGATTTTTACCCTCAGGCAAAGTTCTGTTCTCAGGACAACACACTATATAACCTTGAACAGCCTGGGGCCAGCCCTTATTTAGATACGTGCTAACTTTGGGGAGCAAAAGGTTAAAAAGTACACATATGTTACCCCAAAGTTCAGCATTTATAGTTAAAATTGCAACATTTGGATTTCCATGACAGCAATTTGTGGTGCAGAGAACACTGCAAACCATGCCCCTGATTAGCAGTCCACATAAAACCTAAATGAAAAATCCAAGTCCTGGTAGAGACTTTGACAAACATAACCTTAAGATTAGGAATACATTTTGCAGTCCTTTGCTGTCATCATTACACTTATTTCTAGTAAAACTTCTCAGAGGTTTCCAAAAACATGGACTTCAGAGTGGTCTCCTGAACTCTAAGGAAGAAAAGGCTCCATTATCTGCTCTTCCAAAGGCAATCAACAAAACCACTGCACATTAAGTGCTTTACTACCTCATAGCTAAAATTCCTCCTCACCTCCTCAAGCTCTCCCCACAAAGCAAATGGCTACTATCACACAGAGTCTTGGAAGACAAAAGTAACTTCAGTAGCCAAAGCATTACCATTTCTTTCAGCCTTTACTGTTATTTCAGTATCTTTCATCAATTAATAAAATTATGTTTATTAAGAGCCCCATGAAAAGCTACAGAAAATTGCCCTTTATTACTTGAACTTGGTTCTTTGCCATTCCTTACCAAAAGAAACAAGAATTTTTGTTAGATAGCAGGGAGTTTTCTTCTAGAGAGTAGACTTTTTTCTATGTATGAAATTGCTGGTGTTTATGCCATGAATCCTATTCTTTGTTTTCCTACAAAAAGAAATATTTTCTTTTTCTTGCACTAAATCATGCACACACTATGCAACCTGGCCTTCTTTTCAGGGAGCTGACTGTATTTGCATAAACAATAACAGTCTAATGTTTATAAAGTCATTAATTCTTCATGAAAGCATACAGCAGCATACAAAAGGCTTTTTTAACCTTAGGAAAATTCATGTGTGTTATTAGAAAAGGAAACAGTTGCATGATTGTAGATCTTGGAGATGAAAGAGCATCAGGGCTAGCAAATAAAGCAATCAAAACATAGATGATTTATGGGAAGACTTCCACCAGTTTGTTTCTTGTTCCTTACTGCACAAAAGTCAGGTTTACATACAGATCAGAAAGAAGACTGTTTCACTTTAAAATTAGCCAAATGTAATAATTTTTAGAATAAGAGACTTGTAGTGGCACTATAAAATAGTAAACCAGTAGGAATTTACCAAACATATGCTTGCCCACAGCTTTTATAACTGGGGCAGTTTGGGAAGAAAAAGAGAGCTCTACATTTTTTCCCCTAAAACTTGTCAGTCTTCCCTTCATTATTATATTCTTTACATTCTAAAACCGATACCATGCTAAAAGTGTGTTTAAGAGTCTTTAAACATAATACAAACCCTTAAGTGTATATAGATGAAACTGACAGAACTTTTCCACAAACTTCACTACAAACATTTAGGTTTCTCATTTAGCCATTTCACACCCTTCTATTTTACTGTTCTGTGAAATTTTGCATGGGAAGTTATTAGTAAAGGTTGAAAAAGGACTAGAAGCATATTATGTTGCTTCTATTGATTCTCACTTTACCACTGAAGTTCCCTTGGGTGCCTAGGAGGCACTCACGTATATGTATTTCAAACACTGACTTTTATGGTATACACTGTAGTGAGAGAGCTGTAGGGCCCTTATTGCCTCCTATCAACAATCAAGAATGTCAACATACTGGCCTCATTTCCAAGGGAAATGAAGACAATTTGGGATAGAACTTGATTCCTGTCAGGAGGAGACTGAAGCTACCACTCAACCAACAATCAAAGCCTGCCAACACAACAAGAGGCAGGTGACATTAAACAGAGGAAAGGCAGAGACAGGAAATGCTATCCCACCAACAGCCCAGAAGGATTCAATGAAATGTAGGCAGACAATTACATGAAATGTAAAGAAAAAGAAAATGTAAAGGTCTTCTTTTAAATAGAAGAAATTAATAGAAAAGCTTCACATGCTAAAGGCTTCTATCAACTCCCTTGTACTGGTTTCAGTTTTTTCCCCCTTTATATCTTTTAATATATGCAGTTCAGATTCTGATTCCTTGGCTGATACTGAAGAACATCCCTGGGTATGTCAACAACAAACAATCCACGATGGAATGGATCTGGAGGTAAATATCCATCCTCACTGGTCACTGCATTGCACTCCAAGCATTTAACTAACTGCATAAATACTCTATTTTGGGATAAGTGCTTCAAACTTCTTCTCTGCTTTAGCCAGCTTACTCTACAAAGCCTTTTACTGATTTCAGTAGGGCTGTGCATGGACTGACACTCAAGTCAGGACAGTAGCACCCAATCCAGTGCAATTAATACCTTGCCATGAAAAAAATTCTCAAAAATTTATTAGTCTCCAGACACTGTGGAAAGCTGTAAGATAAGTGAAAAACATGGACTTTCTTCACTTATTTTATAAAAGGCATTCAAGTCTGCTCTACCAGCCATCGCTATAAAACTAAACGAAGAAAATCTGTTCACTAAGACTAAAGGAGTTACTGAGTATCACTACAGAGGAAGGATCTAAAGATCAAAGGGTAAATACCATTTCCTGAAATGTGTTTTTCCAAGATACAGTTTAATCAGCTTCTGAGTTGTTCTACAGTAGAGAAAGGAAAGCTACAAAAGGGTGGGAGCAGTGCATATTTAGAGTCTGGTAGATAAACACCCAGACACCAAAAGAAACCAAAACCCCATGCTTGTCCAGTGCAATCAGTCTCTCTAGGCACACCTAATGGTCACTTTTTTCTGTGTGGCTTTTTTACTAGTATTAAATTTGCTATGTTCTTCTTCCATGTTAGGTCTTTTTGGGCTCCAAGTCAAATAACGAGACATGTGGCTATGAATTCAAACTCGTAAGTGCATGCCTTGTTTTGCTAGAAAGAGCAGTGCTTACTTGATGACTCCTGATGGCCTGTGGATAAAGGCCACTTCATTCCCCTATTCACAGCACAGCTTGTAGGCTCTCCTGAAATCTAAGCAACATCTTGTACTACATTGTATGATGATGTACAGAGAGAAAAAAATCACACCACACCAGCTACAAACAAATGTAACAGCAATTCTGTAAAAGCTTTTTGAAATACTTCAAATTCCAGTGCTGAAAGTTATCAAAGTAAAGGTTTTCTCCTCACTGCATTATATCCTGTACCTGCATTGCTTATTCCTTTGTGTTGTAGTGCCCTTAGGTTTTCCCCAAGAGGTTGGTACAGAGCATTAGGGACTGCAAGTTCTATGGATTCTTGTGAAAATACTGTGAAAGAGAGAGCACCAGGAGTGATTTAGGAGTACTCACAAAAACTGAACCTCTAAACCACACCTCCCACACATTTGCTCTCAAGGACAAAAATGCTTCTCTATTACAGAGAAAAGACTGGGTAGGGATAGACGTGCTGCCACTATGGGAGTGTTAAATACCACACTTAAAGTGCCAGTTTCCAGGACAAACACATAGCCAGGTGCTACACCAGTTACAGACTAGGCAGCAAGGCTCTCCGTACACACTGCCCACATCACCAGCCTCATGGAGGAGCCCCTGAGCAAGCACTCACAGAGTCAGAATGCTATAGGGAAGAAAAAGACAGCAAGGTTGCAGCTATATTGAAATGACATCAAATGAATGCAAATTAGTAAGAGGCAATTTCATTGTACATTGACACTAAGGAGTCTTTAAAATATCACTACAATAATTTTTGGCAATGTTTCTCTGTCTGGATTCAATGAATCTCCCTGGTTTTTACTATCTTTTCTGAGCATCAATTCAGCCAATCACTTCAATCTAAGCACGGGTGTAGTCCCAATGAAACGAAAGTGAAGTGCTTTCTGAATGTGAATATTAGTTCTCCAAAAGTCTTTCAAATTGTATTTAAAGTAGGGAATTTTAATACCTGCAAAAATCTAAAAGCAAACAGTTTACTGTCAAAGTTTATAGTGAGTACTTCAACTAGGCAATAATGTTGACACTCATTGGCTTAGTTCTTTATTTTATGAAGAAAACATACAGAAAAACTCATTCCATTTACCAATCCTTTGGGAGATTTTCCTTACTGGCCTTATGTAACAGCAACTGAAGATCTAAACATAATATTATTTAACAAGGTTTTATATAACAACATAAAGAGTGACTGCTAGCTGAGTGTTGATTTAGACATATTTCTGCCAAGGTCACTTCCCTGCCAAAATATACTTCCAATAACCATACATGCATTTTATTTTTCATAAATAACCACTAAATACTTATATAAACAGAGCAAACTGTGGGTGGCTGTAGTTTTTAATGAGTATGTGTTGTAGCAACATTAACAAATACCTTGCAAAGACTGACTGCAAGTGCCATGATCACCAGCTTTTTGGCTGGTGGCAAACCCAACCATGTTGGAACATATCAGTGGTTTCCCTTGGTGAGAAATCTACATCCTCGTTACAAAAGCTTTCAGGCTCCTGAAGCATCCTTCATGTTTGAACTTTTCAGATATTCAGCTTTAGGAAGCCTTTTTTCCTCTTTTTACAATTTATGAAGGAATAGTCACTGATCTGGAAAGTCACTATGGCAAAACTGTTCCCTATACCCTGCCCAAGACATAAACATACCTAGACTTAGGCTGTGTGTCTGAGGTTTGAAATTGGAGTCTGGGATTAAAAAAATATCAGCTACCAACTCCTTTTGTGACCTTGGGCAAGTCTTTCATTACCCTTATCCTTCAGTTCCCTAATTGTGTAACGAAGAAAGTGATGGAGTGGGCTTTGTGAGGGTTATTGATTGATCACTGTTTGCAAAGCCTGCTGAGATGCCACTGGGAGAAGCATCAAACTGTATGTGTTTAAAGGATTGATGTATGTTATTAGATTATTGAAATAATAGTAAATATATTGTACAAAAAACTTGAAGATAAAGGGAGAGAAAAAGTTGCAGACCAAACTGCCAAGGAGAAGTTATATTTGATGCATTCTATCTGATCTTGTATCAGGAGTTCAAGAAAGTACAAGGAGATCCTTCTGTAAGAAGGGGCCTGAGGCCAAGGGCACACAGCACCACACAGAATTAAGAACCTTCACTCCTCCCAAGGACTTACTTGTAAGCTAAAAATTTAAGTCTTTACAGCAGTGACCACTGATGCACTTTTCTTCAGGTAAATCATTATTCCTTCAAAAAGCTGCCTTATAATTTTCTTCTTACAAATCAGTTTTACTGTTATGCTTTTCTCAGCCTCACGTATGCTTTTAAGTAAATTCTGTTTTCTCATGTGTGCAAATGCAAGGGGCATTTTACACTTTTAAGTACTGACACATTTACAACTCCAATTTGTCTAAAATGTCACTCATCCAAGATTGATTATTTGCTGCAGAGTGAGCAGAGGAAAGAAAGAGGGGGAAGGAAAAAAAAGAAGCTGTCAAGCATTCTTACTTTTATCTTTAAGAACAAGAAAAAAATAGGTTTATCTCTATCTCTGGAAAGATAGAACCTTTTACTAAAGGATGAAATGAGCACTGAACTAATAGTATGTGGAATTCCAGACATGCTGATACTAACAGAAGAAACACTTAAGATGGCAAAAAAATCCTTGTGTTTTCAAAGGCTTCAAATCCATTTGTAGTAGGTGGGCCTTTAGCAGATGAGGCCTCATTAAATTCCTGGGACTTGCAGGTGCCTGTGGTCCAACTGCATGATGCATTTAGTTTAGGGGCCCTTCCCTCAAAAAATATTATCATGTTGCTCTTCATTTGTTTGCATTTCTCAAGCATCCTTCTAAATATTAAAATTGTACTGTCATTCCTACCTCTCTGCCAATTATCAGTATATTCTATCCACATTTTGTCATTGTTGTACTCTGGAATTAATATATAATCAAGATTTGCAACTAACTACATAGAACACAAAGGTGCTTTTCCTCAAATATTGCTCTCTCAAAAACAAATAAACCAAGCCACCTTGATTCCCCATGATCCACAAATTTGTAATAACTGCTTTGATAGAATAACAAACAGGATTCCTTTAATTTTTAGTCTTAATCCTTGACAAATAATGGCCAAGGACCAGGTTCCTGTACCTTCATGGCTAGAAAATAACATTGAAAGCTGACAATCTTCCAATTGACTTTGACAACATGCAGAGTAAGGCTATTAAACTAACCAAGTCACATCTGTGAATTCTAAACAAAGACCCCAACATATGGTTCAACACCTTTGCCACTGCTGTTAGAAAAAAGGTATGTATCTACTTATTAAGCTTAGACATATATATATATAGATTTATAGCCTATTCTAGCACTAATAAAAGTTGTGCTTCTAATTAGAAAAAAAACCAAACCTACATAGCATGTTTCTGTAGACCCAGATACTAGCCAAGGTGTGTGTATTTGAGGCATAATTGTCCCACTAAACCTATAACATCACCTTTAAATGAAGCTGATGGTTCTTCCCATCTGTGGTAAGAACTCAGCCTGCTCAACACTAAAAGCTGTGGTAAAAAGCTCACCCCCCTACACCTGTCTCACACAGAAACAGCCAAAATGTGCTCCACTCACAGTTTTGTTAAATGAAGTAATGTCCATTGGGAACTGAACAGAAATTACACTTCTTTTGCACAGGACCATGCAGTTCATACGTGGCCTAGCACGTTGGAGACTGGAGCTATGTAAACAAAGCAGAGCAGCTGACTCCCAGAAACAGACCTACGTCTTTTTTTGTTGTTTTTACAATGTATCCAAGGTAGATTCATTGAAATTTTACAGGGACTTAGCATTCCTTTTGCCTTTTTTTCATGAGTCACTCTAGCAGCACACACGAAGAGTAGCATGCTTAGCTAAGTTCAGAATATTGTGTTCTCTGAAGCACATTGTTTTTTCCCCACTTTAAATACACCATTAAAAGGCTCCAGGAAGCTTTTCCTCATGAAGGCCTGCACAGGTAACTCACAAAAACTGGGTTTTGCAATGGGTATTTGGTGTAGACTGGGGGCTTTGGGGAACCCCAGGGAGTTGGAGTTTTTATGTATTTACATATATTAGTTCAAAGAAATGGCCATCCTTTTTCACAGGCAATATTTGAAAAATTAAATCACCAGAAAAACAGCAGGTAAGATGGAGGATACAAGGTGGAGACCAAAACACTGTGTGACAAAAGCACTTTCACAGCAAGGCCAGAACAACTGCTAGGAACACTGCCCAGGCAGCAACCATCTCAGGGCCAAAGCCACATTCCACTGTCCAACTCTTGCCCCCAAGCCCAATTTGTAAAAACTCCATGAGGAACATTTAGCTGTCTATCTACAGACTGTAAATCCTTCAATCCTAGGGGATTAACTGGGATGTGTGTGCCCCTTAGCCTTTGCAAAGGGGGAAGACCCAGCCCTTAATTACAATCTTATGTTTAGTGTACCATAACAGAAAAAACACTATTACCTTGCAAATTAATAGCAAAGTCCCTGCGTGACTTTGAGTGTCTCTTTTCCACACCAGCTTTCATACTCCTGCTCATCCATCCCCCAGCTGCAGCATCGCCGATTATCACTCACAGCTGCTTTCAAACTTCTGAGAACACAGGTGGCAAGGGAGCTCATGGCACTGTAACTTAATTACCTCAAACATTAAAACCTGTGGGAGTTTGAAACACTGCCCCTGGTCCCAGAGATGACTGCTAAAGGCATTTATGACTGGAAAAAAGAAACAAGAAAGCACATGCCTGTCTTCTTTTTCAGGTGTTTTTTTTTTCTCTCTGCATATTGCCCAAAACAGCTTCAAAATCTCAATGTGCAGTAAGAATCACACATCAGGAAAGGAGAAGATACAAGAGCTTAACTGCAAGCTGCTATGCACTGATTTCATACTAAACCAGACAAAACACAGTCTTAAGGCTCTTTCAAGGGAAGGAGTTTATCACAGGTTACACTTGAGCCCATTTGCCTCACATTTTATCTGAGACCAAAATGTAGCAGACAACCCTACTTTATTTTTCTCCTCAGTGAGCCATCCAATTATACTTCTAAGTTTCAAAGAACTGGGCCTAAAGTCCAGCTTTGCTGCATAGACATGAATTGATTTGAGAAGACAAACAAACAAAGAAGTTGTAAACAAAGTATTACATGAAGTCAGTGCAAATGCTGAATCACCATGAACGTTCTCCTCCCAAAGTCAGCTCCTGCAGGCACAGCGAGCAGCTCCAGATTCAGCCTCAGACTCACCCGTGCACAGGCAGAAAGCAGCTCCTCAGGTCCAGGACAACCCCCCTCAGACAGCCCTGCAGGGACACAAAGAGAAGGGGATCCTGAGCTGGGCTTAAATAGGGCTCCTGAGCCCAGGGACAGGTGTGGCCAAGCTCCAGGTGAGGTTGATCAGAGCAATCCAGGCCTTTAGGCCCTGCCTGTGGCAACCTGTTCGGGGGACTGCCAGAAATCAGGTGTGAAATACTGGGCTAAATCTCCTCAGCTTCCAAATCTGGCAGATATCCCCTCAGAGTTTCCAATGACTCCCAGTTTTAAAATATTTTTCCTCTTTTCACAAATGGTCATGCAATTACGCCTGATTTTGTAGGCATTATTTAGGCCTGGCAACACATGAATTTGATGCTGAGCACAGATTCAGTTACAAGAAGCAGGGAAATGGAAAATACCTCTTTGGTTGTACAGTACATCTCACACCAATAGAGAGTTGTTCCTAAAACTTTTCTTCCCTTTGAAATCATTCAAGACATGAGAATACCATCAGGTCCTTTGGGAGGTAATTCTACACCATATGAAGTAACATTTCCTGACAGTCAGCCTAAATTTTCTTTTACTCAGTATCATGCTGTTATTCCTAATAACACACCCTTCAGCCATCCTAAAACTTCTCTCTCTTCCCAGTTTTTGGACCCTTTCAGACAGTTCACATGCCCTCTTTAGTCGTTGTTTCCTCTTTCAGATATTTCTTTTGGAAAATAAACTTGGCAGAGACCAGAAGACAGCTCAATTAGAATCAAACGTCCTGTGAATGGAACTGGGAAAAGAAAAGATCCTCAGTTAAGTACTTCAGTGTGCAAATAACACACTTTGGAGTTAACAGCAATCCCCAGAGTGGTCAATCTCAGAAGCTCTGTACGTGGAAATCTCATTCTGGGACAGAGAAAGAGCTTGAACCAGCTTAGCAATTGAGGAGGCAGATAGTGTGTTCTCATCACTAGAGCACGAGTTGGATTATCTGAAGCTACTCCTGGATCTGCCATCAAACTACTGTGTGGTCTTCCATGTCTTTGTTTCCCTATGTATCAAATGGTTTTATGGGAATTTGGTGGTTTGTGTTTTTTTTTTGTTTTTGGTTTTTTTTTTTTGTTTTGTTTTTGTTTTTGTTTTTGTTTTCGTTTTGTTTTTTGGTTTTTTTTTGTTGTTGTTGTTTTTTTTGTTGTTGTTGTTTTTGTTTTGTTTTGTTTTGGTTTTTTTTTGTTTTTTTTTTTTAATTTTCTTTTTCTTTTTCTTTTCTCTTAGTCTTTCTTTTGAGCCTCAGATTTCAACCCTTGGGCAAGCAAAAAATTGAAGGGATAAGAGTGCCACTGAAAAAAGTTCCCTGCAAAGTTCCCTGCACCCTAAAATCATCAGGTTTTGTACTATGTATACTGGTCAAATACTGAAGGATCACTATGCAATGTTCATACGATACTGACAGAGTAGTTTAGAGGAGATGAGAAGCACCATTCAGTTTCCCTAGCCACTAAACAGCGTTAGCAACCACTACACCCACCTGAACCTAAACTCCAAACTCAATTTTGTACTGAGTTTGCAGCACCCATTCCTGCTCACTCCTCACTTCCTACAGATAATATGTCTTCTAACCACCTTGACACCAGCATGCAAAACCAGCTGCAGTTTTTTTGTCATGACCCACATTACAAAGTGGAATTTGGATGAACTGCAAGAAATTGCAGCTGGATTTTCAAACCTGCATGGGAAAAAAAACAGAACAACTTGCTGCAAGCCAAAAGGAAATTTCTCCATACCTTACTTTCCAGAGCTAAAAAGCTAAAATAAAATCTATATTTTACTGAGATGGACCTGCCCAAACCAGGACAGAGGTAGAGACACAGGAACATACTATCTACTACCTTCAGTCTTTTTCTTGAGTTCTTGCTCCTGGACATTGACAGCTGAACACAGCTATTAAAATATTTTTCAGGGACTGAGTAGTCTTTGCCAGAACTGACTAATTATGAGTGGGTTTACCACCCAAAGGAGATGGCTTTGTGTTTGAAGAAGTATTTCAGAAAAGAGAATTCTTCCTCCTCTGCATCAGCCTCACAAGTTGTTTTGGTTCAGCTTCAGCCAATATTTTCCAACCCTATGATTATTTGATTAGACCAGCTTAAGGAAAACCTGGCAAAGCCACACCTCATCTTCTTACTGACAGCCCTTGTAACTCTTTGTGAGTAAAAACAGTACAGGACATGTAAGCTGAGTTTGTCTACAGGTTATTCCCATCATTACTGAAATTTAATAATCTAATGCCATATGATGAAAGCTAAGTCAAAGCCAAGTCCTCAGCACATTCTGCCTAACCACACCACAATGACTCCTTTTCCTGTATTGTTTTCTTGTCTTTTTACTGCATTCTGCAAGACTAGGCTTAATCTGCAGAAGTACAAAATTATAAGGATGAACTGGACAACATCTCTTGCTGTCATACTAGTTTTTCTCTGTTCACTTCATAAACCATCATGTGAAAACCAAGCAAAACCTGACACCTCTTCCAAAAGGATTCTGAAGATTGTAGTTGACTAACAAAACCAGCATTGTTTTGACTAGTCTGAAACTCTACAGCATGATGAACAACGATGAACAACTGAAACACCTCTGCCCACACTATGCCCACACTACAAAAAATATTATTATCCCATAACTTTATGCTTATACCAAATTATTTATACAAAGGTGAGGAAAATCATGAAGAATATTCCTCACCTTTTGGTAGAATTTTCAATGGGAGACTGAATTCTTTCATCAAAGGAATATGTAGGAAGAAACTCACTTGTTTCTGGTCTGCAATGAAAGCACACGATTACCCCACCCCTCTAATCAGTCATGTCCTTTGTATTTATATAGTTTGGGATGATTTGTATTTTAATTGTATTCTTTTTATTTTAAGGAATCCAGTCTCCTATGTGTAGTCAAATCTAGTTTATCAATGCACAAAAAAAAAAAAGTACTGGTATCAATCAATAGCTTGTCTAAAGAGGCATTACTGTTCAGTGGTATTACTGGTATTACTGTTCAGTGACCAGTAACATGAAGTCCATGTGGTGTGCTTTTCTCCAGAGTCTTCTATGAAACTAGTTAGATTTACAAACATGAAAGCACAGTGTCAAGATCTTTTGAACTGGTAAATCAGAGTAACTTTGCTGGACTATGGGAGTTTGCATCATGGGGGATCTTGAGCCACAGAACAGACCACCAGTGTTCTAAATTCACCTCTGTGTCTTATGAATAGAAGATGCTGAGATATCCTAATATGTGTCATCAATACTGAAGCAATTGGTTATATAAATTCTACATAAAGAAATTTCTACTGTCATTAGTAGATCTACAGTAGCAGAAAACAAGTATAACAAAGACTAATCAGGTCCCATATATACACATAAAATTCCAATTAAAATTAGCCTCCCTATCTACAAAAGTTCACTGACTGTAAAAGCATTATGTACCAAAAGTAATAATTTTAATGAAGAAAGGAAGAATAAACCTCTACAACAGAACTGAAAGCAAACAGTAGTGAAAGCAGTAAAATGAGCTAAAAAGGTCCATCAAAAGCATGAATCACCCAAGCCAGCAGACAATATTTCAAAAATACTGAGTTGGAATATGTTACAGAGACAAGATGAGACAGAGTAAACATATCATGTAGAACAGAAGCTGCAAAACAAACACAATGGCAAAAATAATAACATGTTAACCAAAGTCGCAAGAGAAAAAAACCCAATATATTGGCGAGTTTCAAAACAGCTGCTTCTGGTTTGGACTATCAGAATCCAGTCACAAAAGAGAGGCAGGTGTAGCCTATGCCAATAATTCACACATGGATGTCTCTAGTTAGTTGGCTGATACTGTTTAACACAGTTAAATATCTGAATTCTGGAATGAAAGCATTATTAATAAAAATTTTCCAGGTGTTGCCACAGTCTTATCTGAAGGGGACTGCTGAACTTCACCTAAACCACTCTCTACTCTCAAATTCAGAATCCAGAGACAGCTACCTAGTCCATTGTCAGTCTTAAATGTTCATGTGTTTGAAGCTGTTACAGGAGCAATGTTAAAGATGCACAACCAAGGAAAATTCTCATCCCGTGGATGATACCTAATCCATAAGTTCTGAGTGGTACATATAAAAATCAGGAATTAGTAGTAAACATGAATAATGCTTCCAAAAATGGAATCTCAAAAGAGAAAAAACATTAGAATAGCACAAAGTACTCCCAAATCAGTTAAAAACATTACCAAGTGTATCTGTAAACATGACATTTCAGAGCCTCTGAAATGTAAAAACACATTCAGATGGTTACAGTTATGATTACAAAACACAGACAGAATCAAATTTTGTTGGTTAATGAGGGCATAACTCAGTTTCTTCATTTTCTGGAACCAGAAACTGGACTGGCCTTTAGCTCTGATGCAACATTAGGATTTTAACCCAAGGGAAACAGATTCTCCTTTTGATAATGCTGGCATGACAGTTATGCATGCTAAACCATAAATAACAGAGACTCCATAATTGCAAATATAAAACACAGAGGTCTGACCCCTCCTACCTGAGAGACTGAAAAAAAATTCCCTTCTGAAACTTATTTATTTTTACAAAAAAAAGTAATGAGAGAGTTGTAGTCAAGAAAAGCCTTGAAATACACACAGCAGACAATACCCACCAAGGATTCAGTTCCTCAGAAGTTGGAAAGAAATTTTTTTCCTAAATTTTTTCTGGTATTAGAATTTACCCTCCCTCTTTCTCAGAAACCATATTAAAAATGGGCTTTTCTCAGCTTCCCACTCACTGTGGCAGAGGTTCAGCCAATAAAGGCAGAGAGGAAGTCTTATAGTAAAAGGCAACCGTGGATAGTTCAGAGTGGGAGGGGAAAAAAGACTGGGCCAAACATAGCCAGTTTAAAGACAGACTGACCTCTAACCATAATAGGTTTTGTTTACTAATAAGAGGGAAGAAGGGCAATTCAGGCAGTTGGAGAAAAAACCATTACATGAGCATGTTTATGGTCTCTCTACATAGCTGAACTCATGCACGTGCATACAAACATATTTGGAAAAAGCATTAATGCACACAGGATTGCATTACTAGTCTAAGATGTCTTTTGAAAAACTTTCACAAACTTGAAAAAAAATTTTTAAAAAGCTGCAAAACTGTAGAACTGCAGGCCTGCCAGACAAATGTGTATAAAATCAGAATCAACCCAGTAAAACACTGAACTTTGATGTAAGTGTTTTGCTGAATTAAGGTGGAAGAAAGCATTTAAGAAGCTTTGAGCCCTATTCTGCTACTTTTAAATGTTGTACTTAGAACTGATGGGCAACATCTGAAAAATCAAATCCCTTTCACACTTACAATACTATAAGTGATGTGGGAAAACACAAGTAAAACTAATTAAATGCCATAGCTAATTTATTTAGTCACTTCTTGCAAGTGAAATGAAAGAACACATTTAGTGCATGAACTTGTACATGAAAAGTCATGTCTCTGTAATAAACTGGGTTTTTTAAGCTCTTGAGCTGGACCCAGCTGCTTTTCATACATCTATAACAAACTTTGTGCCAAATGAACTGCTTATATATTTTTCTAAACAAGCTCCACTTTACTTTTTCCAATCAGTCCAGACAGATGGCAAGTAAAGAAAACATTTTAGTGTCAATCTGGTGGAGACCGTCACTGAAGTGCTTTTGCCAAGAAAAAACAGACTAAACATGAATGAGGCCAAATAAAGAAGCTTGTTTTACAGGCTGGAGGTACAAGAATCCTCTGGACTTGGAGAAATTCAATAGTAGCTTTAAAGTGCTTGCAAAGAAATGCTTCTCCACTTTCCTCCAGCATGTAGCAACCATATTCTAATTGGGGCAGCAAGGTTCAGTCCACACCAACATGAATGTGTACTACATTTCTAAAACCATTGGCAAGGAAAGGTTTCTTTTACCTTTTTTTTTTTTTCCCTTAATGTAAACAAATGTTTCAGCACCACTTTAAATGAGTATATTTTCCATTACAAAAAATTAACTTGGTGTAATTTGCCTGTAATGTTACAAAGTCAGTCACTCCTATTGAAAGATCTTACTGTTCACTTTTGAACACTGTCTGATTTAATACCACATTGGTACACACGTATGACTGCAGCCTAATCTCTCCTGTACCTGCTTTTGTAAACATCACAGAAAAGGAAATTACATTAGGGAAGATCCAAAATAAAATTTTTATTTGACAAAGTGCTAGATTATGCCTACAATAATTTATTCAAGTTTGCATTATCTTGTATGCCTTGCACCTGAGATGCAATACCCTCTAAGTACAGTACTTTCATTGCTTATCACTTGATAAGGCCTGAGCAGATAGAATAATCTCCAAGACAAAATTAGCCTAAGTGTAGTATATAAATCTGTTATTGCCTGAGGAGGTTTCAGACAGGTCAGTTAGATCCTTGGTGTCCAGTCTTCATCAACATCAAAAGTATCAGTTAAGCAAGAAGTACAGAGTGTACATTACAGTTTTTAAAATTAATCACCTCTTCAAAATGGGTTAACAGATGGTTATGTATATGTCTCAATCCTGCCAGTTTTGTAGAAAACAGAATTTCTTAAGATTGATTTCATTACCAATGAAAACACTGCTTTCATTGGTAAGTCTGAGATTCTCTTTCCTATGAAGGGAAAAGGCCGATTGACAATTTATAGTTCTGTTTTAAATGCATCTAAGCTGTCACTAAAAGGAGAAATACAAAGGGTACATGAGTTATTCACAGTAATGTGGACTTCTTCAGTACCCAGTGGAGCTGCTGTTATGTCGGGATAGACACGTAGAGTGTTTTGAACTGCCAAGGCAGGATTACACTGAGCAGTTTCCAATGGTCAGAGAGATTCAAATGCCCACTGTATCCCAGCTTTCACCTTTTCTTCTATAGCTTTTCTTTCATAGTGCTCTTTCCTCATCAAGTCTTTTTTAGCACAATGGCTTGTAATTGTTTTCCAAAGATACCCAGCCAGTTGAGAAAGAAATGCCAGGTTCCATTTTATCTTCTGTACATCTTAAGCAAGTGGTTCAGGTTTTTGAGGAGGCCAGAATGTTGTACAGGAAATGTGGACATTGAAACTGCTGTGTGATGAGCACTGCTGAGATTGTGGTAATGTTTGATGAAACAGTAGCTCTTTACAAAAGTCTTACACTAATATACTGGAAATTACTTCTAAGTCTAAACAACTATGAAGAGACTGAATTATTTCCCCTGGCTAGATCACTATAAACTGGTGGGGGTTTGCCTTACTTCCCCATAAGAGTACTCACTTTATCAGTGTATTCACCAGACACTTTAATTTTATGCCAAAGCAGATATAAGTCTGAAGGATCTATAGATATAGATATAGTTAAATAATCAGGGATCAGTTTAAAAGATACATCCGGAAGACAAAGCTTCAAAAGATGCTGTTAACTAGATTGCTCAATGGTAAGGACATTCAGTAAACAGATTATCTCTAATAAGCTTATCCTGTATTAAACGACTAATGAGTTGATGCTGCGATAAGACAGTTCTCAAAGGCAATGAATTACAGATACACAATTATAGGAAGAGAGTAGAGCAAGCTTTCCCTGTTCCCACAGTGCTACTCAGTGGCTCCCTGCACACTGCCTAACTGCTGATGAACAAAGACATAGGCTGGCACACCAGAAAAGGCATTGTACTAGAAGCTGATAAAATTAAGCGTTAGAAAATTGCTAGACAAAATCTCACTGTTCTTAAAGCTGTCTGTAGTTTCACAGAAGAATGGGAAGAGCAAACCCAGTGAAAACTTTGCATGAGAGCAGAAATATTTTCCTTCAGGTATTTGACTGGGAATAGTGATGTAAATTTCATCTAGAAACTCTCAGATGTCAGTAACTGTACAATGAAAGTTGCAGTAAGTGCAAAACTCATCCAAAATGATTTTCCAGTATGATTTTCCTTTCATTAAAATCTTAAAATCAAATTATCAAACTATCAAGAGAGACAAAAATTACATGAACAGAAGTTGCCAAAAAGACCAGTTCAGTCAAATCTATCATATTTGCAACAATTTCTTTGAGCTGAGGGACACATTAATACTTGTGCAAGTCTTGAGCCAGCTTCTAACTTTTCATCATGGAAGAGGTCACACTACTTCTGGGGCTACCAAGCATTCAGTTCACAGGGAAGTTCCTATGCATATTGCATTTGATTTCTGAATACAGAAAGCATAATCCAATTTGTTTAAAATGTTTCTAGAACTCCAACAACAAAGTCAGCGTTGATACAACATCATCTGTTGCAAGCCTTAGGGAAATCATTCCATCATTTCCAGAATATGTTAATGCATACTTGATTATTGAAAGGCCATGAGCAAAGAAACTCTCTGACCAATGAAAAACATGTAAAATAATCAGAAGACTGTCTAACAAAAGAAATATTACAAATGGTGAAAGAGCAGTAGACAGGCACAACAAAGGAGACAGTTGAAGAGAAAGCTTTGAGAAAGTTGAGGCAGCTACCAATTAAGAAGTAAATTCTTCAGTCATGTTACAAATCAGCAAGTCCTACCAAACTTAACTAGGAATGTGCCAACTAGCAGAGCAAACGTTCCAGTTCAGAGGATACATGGCTGCAGTGGTGAATCTTGGAAGGCTAAACCACAGGGTACAAGCTGTGGACTAAGACAGTGATACCAAGACTCCAGCCAATTTTCAGGATACCTTTCCAGAGCCTGATTAGGAACACAGCTCTAATGACAGCCAAGTTGGCTGCCATGCAGAGCAGTGAAAAACAGCTTAGTGTTCCATAAGTTTTCACTATGTATTTTTCCACCACACAGAAATAGCATGTTTGCTCAACACAAACCATGTAACCTTGTTGTCGTGGATAATGCATTAATTATATGGTTCTACAATTAGCATCTTCAAGTTAAAAATAAATAAAAAGTTCACAGGTTTGCAGGCTGTCACAAGAAAAATCCACAAAGTGTTTCTTTCTGTTTATTTAATCTGCTTGTGAAGTTGCTGTGGAAAGAGAAAAATAATGATGCATAGAAAAAAATCCTCCCGAGAATCCAGTCATTGATTAAAAAAATGTTAATTAAGAATGCATGCCTTCAGAATGGTATCTAATTTGGCATACAGGGAAAAAGCATCTAAGAGAAAATTAAAGGCAAGTCCCATGGTAAGATGCTTTAGTTTGGATTAAACCGCTAAAAGCCTCAGTCTTTAAACACTGTAGGAAAAAAAAATACCTACACATACCAGAGGGAGTATTAGCATTATAAGGAAAAAACTCTATATACAATGTAATAGCTTATAATTGCAAAGACAGTGGAAATAAAAAGTTTAATCACTTTTCTTCCAATGATTTTGTCTTTCAGTGTGCTCTCCTTTTTGGCCAAGTGCCTACTTAAACTGCAGTATAAGAAATCCTTATTCTGCAAGCTTCATTGTCTGGCTAGTTGCTAAAGAAAGAAATCTTGGTCTATAAATTAACAAACTCAAAAGCTACATATCTAAAAGCATGACACATACCATACCTTCAATAATTTAAATCCCATGGTTGGTGAGTCTAAATGTTTCCATCATCCTCTTTGCCTTGAGCACACCCAGAACCATATTAACTCCTTCCCTAATAATCAGAATGCATTGATAAAGACTATTAAGATCCATGAGCTGATTGTTTATTCAAAGAGCACAAGGGTGTACATGCTGACACAAATAGGAAGTGGATTCAGACTTGTGAGTGCATATAAGGATCCATATAGGCAGATAAGTACTACAAGCTGAGTGTGTTTGACCAGAATTCCACTGCTCTCCCAAATCTTATATGAACACAGTACTGAAACAAGAAGATGAATAGCCTCCTGCACGCATTGCTTACCACACACCACACCATGCTGACAATCCATACACATTGCACAAGTGAAAAAGGAAATGGCTGATGTAAAAAACATTTCAAGGGTTTCATATTTGTGGAATTTCTCTTTCACATTAGGCAATTCTTTTATTCTAGTTGTTCACAAAGAGGATACACATACATCCTGAAAGGGCAGACTCAGCCAAAACAACATCCTCAAGTGAGCATCTTTCTTTAACATCATAGATATAAAAACATTCCCAACCATGCCAGCATATGCTCAGTATCAAGCAGAAATGTGCCCCAGATTTTTTTTCTTCCTGAAAAGTGGGCAACATAGCCACAGAGGAGGGCTGTCCAAGAAACTATGCAACGTATTGATTCCGGGTATTTCCTCAATGTGGATTTCTGTGGAAGTCCCATCAGGAGCTCTGTCTGGTTTTTCATGGTGACTCACAACCACGTAGGCCCAGGACACCAGAATGATATAATCTAAACTGGGACTTTCAAGGAAGCATAAGGAGCATTGACACAAAGCTCTCATCAAATTTCATATATTGGCTAACTCTTTTAGACCCTTCCAAAACCCCAAGATAACAGCAATAACTTTGCCCTCTGACCATTTACTACTGCTGAAATAACAACAGCTGCATAGGATAATATTCCTTTCGAGTATAACAGATTCAAATGTATGTTAATGTATAGATACATATTTGCACAAGTACACCTGAGGTTGAGTAGATGTGATTCAGCAGAATGGATTGGAAACAAAATATAGCTACCAGCTTCCCCTGCCATAATATTTCTCAATGGCATAGAAAAAACATGAACTAGTGTCATCTTTTCCAAATTATGAACCTTATTTCTGGAGACATGTGCCTCAAAATTGTCCTTTTTCAGTGCCAGAACACACAAAGTACTGATATCAATATCAACCTGGCTTCTCAATGCCTCACATTCCTGAGCTATCTCACCTTACCTAATAGAGTTCATTGCTGAAGAGAGGTAGGTCAGCCATGTGGGTGCTGGGACCCTGGAAGGGGTTGCAGCAGCTCCAGGGTGCCACTAGTTCCACCTGCCTGCAGAGCACACAAGAGGCAGTCCCAAGGTGGTTGCATTGAGGCTGCTGACCAGCTTTCAAACACCTTTTCTCTCTAGAGTCAGAGTTCTGCACAATTCTACAACCAAAGTAAAAAGAGAATATGAGGATTTGCTTGGGATTTTATCCTATTTAATTGTTTTCTCTTATAAGGAAAAGTAAATATAATTTTTTTTCAAGAGACTGTTACAGTGTTCCTAACTTAATTCTTTTGTTTGCCTCCTGATAGCCAGAGGGACAAGGGACTACACCAACTAAGAGCACAACAGGAATCACAAACGCTTGATCACAGCTTAAATGACATCTATTACCACAGGAAACATTGATCATTCTGGAGTCAAAATGTTTCAGACAGCATTTTTTTGCATTTCTAAATTCATTAGGTAAAGAGCAAAATGAAAACCATTACCTCTAGCTCTGTGGAGTATGCCATACAGCATAGCTCATCTCAGATGCAAATGAATTAAAATCTCATGGGATTTTTTGGTGACTTTTGAGACTCATGTGCTAACAAGCAAAATAAAGGAAATGCCAAACCAGTTGCTGCTTATTTATTTCCAAATGAAAACCACGATTAAAAGGAGGATACCTCAGTAAATTTACCTCAGTAAATTTATCAGAAGCAGAAACAGCAGTGACATGAATTGGTGAAGGTGCATGCTCAGAACACAGTGAGTCAGCAAAATCACCTGAAAACCTTTCTTCTCCATGTTGTTTAGAGTCAAACAAAAAGGAAGGAGGCACGTGTCCTTTCCCAGGGTGCTTGCTTGTTCCATGTCCTACCAGCAACACATTTTCTGTTAGGAGTAAACAAAACTCCTGATATCATACAAGGCTATTGAAGAGTAAAAGAACTACCTGTTTACATAATATTTAGATCAGCTAAGAAGTAGAAGCACAAGGCAAAAAGATGTCATGCCCCTTTTCCCAGCAACAGATGCCCTTTGCCAGTCAAGCCTGCAGGGCTCTGCTTCTGGCTCTCTTGTCACACACAGGAAGATGAGAGGATAGATGTTCCTTTCAGAGGAAAGCAGCCCACTCCGTGGGACCTGTTAAAAGTCCTGTGCACCCACAGGACACTGAAGGACTGCCCCTAGGTACTGTGCCCAGAGTGCAAGCACCAGCAAATGGGATTCAGCTTTGCTCAATGCATTTGAACATCACAGCCACTCCTTCCAGCCTTGGCACAGCATGGCCACCAGAGCCAGCTGCTCAAAACTCTTCAGATTCAGACTCTGGGAGCAATAAGGCAATGCTGCTTCTCAAAGCATAACATCTCCTTTTCTTTGCTGGGATAGCTATGGCTTTACAAGATGTCATTTCAGGTTACAAATTGGTTTCAGGGATGGTGGATTGGGCACATGGTGAGCTCTGCAATCTGCTCTTGCCTTTGGAAAGAGCAGTCATCACACAGAAAAAAAGTAAGGGACATTTGAGGAAAAGGGCACCACAAGACTGCTGAAACCATAAAAGCTGTAAATTCATTCCTTCAACTGCTTTTTCCAAAGAAGCCAACAGTTTTTCTCTTGTCTTCCACACACCTTCTGATAGGCAAACTCAGTGGCAAAGAGAAGTTGCTTTTAATCATAAGACTCCAGAGCTTTGCTATCCCATGAGAAACAACACAAAGTGATTTTCAAATCTATGGAAGAAAACTGAGTCAGGAGTGGCATTCCCCCACAAGTCCCACCACAAATTCCTGCAAGTAGGAAACTAAATAAAGCGTTTAAAAGATTGAATTAAATAGAGAAGTTGAAATAAAATGCTCAAGTTGAAATGAACAACTGAAAACAAGCTGCTAAAGTCAAGAAGTGCAATAGACAGATTTTTTTTTCAAAATCCTCCTAAAATATTTTGCCAAATGGTTTGCCAGAAGTACTTGGTGCCAACAAATCTGTATTTTGGGGTGAAAAACAGAATGATCCAAAGCATTCCAGCTACTTTATACTCTGAAAGAACAAAAGGTACTTTTAAAAATATTATTCTCAATAAGAACTTCTTCCGAGCTCTAAAGCACTGGAGAGTCATCATCATGGTTACACCAGAAATGTAGTTGAGGATCACATGGAAGATTAATATTTATTGTAAATCCTATTTGGATGAAAACATCTTCCCATATTCTTTAATTCTCTTTACAGTCCCATAGCACATGTCCTTGGAGCACTTTAGAGCACTAGCATTTACCACCATTACAATGACAGTTTATTGCTCTCTGTTTAGACAGCAAATACTATTTTGTGGATGCTGCACAATCTGCATTTTAAAACTACAGGTTTCTGGGTATAGGCACATACTTAATCACATGTTAAATCAGTCAGTTGCACACTCCCATCTGTGCCACAGAAGTCTCTAATCTTTGTTGGGTAGGTAACAGTTTTATCTGACAAATATTTTTAGAACACAGCAGCTGAGCTACCATTTATTACTATTTCCCAAGAGAGATTTGACCTTAGGACCTCATGAAATTCTGTAGCAGGTAGTATTTCCACAGATCATGCTTCAGTCATGAATAGTGTTACAGAACTGACTCTTCTAACGGAAATTTACCTTCTAGGTTTCCAAAATCACAGGAATGGTGTTGGAAAATGGAACGATAAATTTTAAACCAGTGTATTTAAGGTGTTTTAATATTCAATCACTATACAGTACACCACTATATGTTTTCATTTTAAAAAGTAAAAAAAAAATTAAATGCCATGAGTTTAAGCAAGCTAAAAGTGCCTAATACCTCTCTCCCTCTCCCTGTTAGACAGCTGTACCCAGTTCTGACCCTCACACTTCTGGACTCTCATCCACTCTTTCAATCCCTTCAGGTTACATTTTAGAACAATTTAAATTTCATCTGCACATCATAAGCTTTTTACTGTTGTCACCCAATGATAACAATCTACTGTACTGGAGTTTTACTGTTTGCATGGCATTTTCCAAAATAATTTATAACTGCTTTTCTAACGAAACTGCCTATCTCCTGCTTTTCTTAGACCAGAACTTGGGCAGAAAAAATGGAAGTTTTTGCATTTCCTATGTGTGTCTCTTGGTTGATACTCACTCCTGTGTTGGAAGTTAACAATGCCCTAAGTTTGCTGGGCCTAAACTCTTCTTTGCTGAGCAATCCAAGGCTCTATGGGCTATGACAGCAGGACCAGTTCTGCAATTTCCAGTACTTCCCAAGTCAATCTGGGTGACAATTATACTGTGAACTGTCACTTTTTCTGCTATTTCTGTACCTATAGTTGCAGCTTTTGTAAGATTAGGTTGGTGCAGATAACGAAGCCAACAAAAGTAGATATAAAATTATGACCCAAATATTAGCCCTCACTTTTCTTTCTGTAAAGAAAAAAAACAAGCTTCCGCCAGAGACATGCAGTTATATCATTATTAAATAATATCAACTGGCCCATCTACTTCTTTTTCACAGACCACTTGCTCCTTTTTTTTGAAACAACAGAGTATTATATTTATGTTGCATATACGCATGCCCTGAACAAAGGCAGAGGCTTGGGAGTCACTTTTCATTCCTAATAAATTCAAAAGGCAGCACAGCAGCTGACTGAATAGCTCAACAACCCTTCTTTTCAGAGATACAACTAAACAGTGTTGAAAAAATCATGTAAGGAGGAATTACCAGGTACTTTGGACTTCTGAGTTCTTGTGTATGATCCAAAGCCTGTGGCAGGCAATGCAAAGACTGTCCTCAGTTTCTGTAACATTTAGACTGGACTTCTCACAAAGAGTATGAAAAAGGATTCAGGAACATAAACATCTCTGCTTTGCAAAGTCTTGGACTGTATCTCGCCCTTAATTTTTTTTTTTTTTTCTCCTTACAGAGCTGGTATGAAAACCTTATGGCATGTCTATGCTATACAGAGCAGAAATCCCTGCACCAGCTGGTGTGAGTACTCAGCATAGCACCATGCTGAGCCATTAGCTTGGGTCCTGGGAGTAGTATGGATATATTAGCATGGCATTATGCCCATGCTAATGAGCTCAGGCTAGCTCTGCATTATACTGCTCCCATCCAGAGCTATCTCCCTTGCAGCTCTCCAGATCCCCACACTGCAAAGAGTAAACTTTTCTCTGCACCACTGAATCTTATCTGTTCCATATATCACAATCCTGCTCCTGCAGACCTGCTGCTGTTTGTATGACATTTCTTTGTCTGAATTCTAAACAGCCTTGTATGGATAAATGTCTGTTCCTAAACTGAAACTTATTTATCTATCCACACATTGCAATCTACAAATAAACAGAGCACCTGTATCTCACCACATTTCCCCTTCTGTGCTGAACACATCACATGCTTATACTGTGCCTGAAATGCAGAATTTTGAATGCACTCCTGTAATCATCAGCTAGCTCTTGTGCCCTCAATTTTGAGTGGAGAGGGAAGATTCATGAATTTTAGTTTCATCACCCAGGTCAAAACGTTGTTTCTTAAAACAAAACTCGTATGGTCTCTCTCTGTTGGCAGAAACTCATCTCTTGAATAGAAGGGGGTTGATCATTGAATTAGAAAAAATTTCATTAGCAAGACAGGTTGACTGACAGCCATTGTAATTAACTAGATTTCAATTGCATTTCTGTGTCAATGGCAACAGTGATTATTAGTGGGACCACGCATATATATGTACAGAATTTGTTACTCAGCAGTTATACCATGTCATTGTGCTTAAAAGATTTCTTTCTTCCTGCTTACCTATTCCAAATGACCAAACATATGTCTTTAATCTGCCTGAAATGATAAGCATCTTACCAACAGTTTGAGCACATGAACAGCTGACACAGCAGAAAGCATTTGCACCTAAGACAAAGCCTACATGCTGAAATGGAGCTACCAGAACGGAAAACACTGAATGGAGCAAACTTGTAATTACCAGCAGGAGCAACATCCATTCCTCATCAATCTTCAGGCATGCTTATATGAAGCCATAAAAGGTTAGACAGTTCTGGAGGGATAGTTTTTCAGGGTTTTTTGGCTAATGCTTTGGTGCTAAATCATGCTTGCCTTTCCCAAGGGAGCCCAAGACAAAAAAGAGGCCAGATGGAGCCCTCTTCCCCTCCCAGCCACACCTGGGCAGGGGTCAGCCTGAGCACAGTGCCCAGGGGAGTGCCTGGAGCCTGGGCAGCCCCAGGGAGTGCTCTCAGCCAGGCTGTGGGACTCTCCTCTGCTCTCACCCACAGGCAGCAGAAGCAATGTTCCCTCTGTTGTACAGCCCTGTCGGGGCACCCTCACTGCAACACTTAGCATTCAAAGGCCACAATTCGTCCCCTTTGAAGTACTGGCACCTTTCCACACTACTGCAGGCTGTATCTGGATAGGGGTGGGGAGGCAGTCCTGCCTGCATGTGCAAACAGAGTCACAGCAGAGTCCCACAGAGTAAGCTGAAGGACAGTGTGCTCCTGAAGCTCCTGAAGCAGTAACCACAGCTGCCTGAGATGCCGCCCAGGATTCTGCAGAATTTGCAGCCAGCAGCTGGAAGGGCTCCAGAAATACACCTTGTGAGAAAGGGACAGCACTTGCAAGAGAAACACATGAGACAAGCTTCCAGGCCTGCAAAATGTCTCCCTGGAGCCCTAATACACAAAGCAATTTAAGCCAAGAGGACTTTATTCTGATTCACACCACAGCTGCACAAACAGCAGCACACTGCAGGGCTGACAGGAGGACAGGGACTCCACACCAGTGGTGCAAACACACCGCTTCCCACCGCAAGCTGACTCCAGTGTCCAAGGTGTGCTGTAAAGTTCACTGCCTCCCAGAGCTGGCCCTGCACTCATCGTCATGATGGAGCACACGTGAGGGAACATGCATGGAAGGCAACAACACAGGTAATGGGTTCAAAGCATACTCATGAGGAGACCACCCTGAAGCACAGCAACAAGGACTGCCCTTGGCAGGAGTGCCCAAAGCAGAGAGGGGCAGCAGCCATTATAGCTAAATCACACCCCACTTTAAGAAGATACGTATGCTCCCCACAGAGCCAGCCAGCCCCACTGCACACTGCAGCACATCTGGGAACTCGAGGCCCTTTGGGAACACTGGAAGAAGAAGCAGTGTGGTCTAAGTACAAATGTGATCAGCACTTAGCATGAGAAAGGCTTCTTGCACCAAAAAGCTGCAAGAAGTTGCTACTTGAGTGTGCAGGCAGAGGAAATTAAAATCTGGACAAAACTAAATAAATAAAGCTAGAAAGGGCTGCAATATTTTATGTCATTGATTATATTTTCACATTTTGTTTTGTTTTCAAGGCACATAATGGAGAGACTACTTTAAGCCAAAAAGAGAACCTCAGTCAGCCCTGACTGTAAGAAAATAAAGATGCTCTGTCCCTCTGCCCTCATGTGAGCACTGACTTTACTGATCATGTTATTCTCAGCACAGTAAAGTGCTGAGGCCAAGTTCCTTGGTACAACTACTCTCTTCTGTTGCAGAAGAGGTTACAGCTACTCTCTGGATTCTCTCTCTTTTGCAGGGGACTGCTGCAGGACTACTATATTTTACATCTAAAACAGAGCACAGCTAACACTTAGTTTTCTTTTTGCAAAACAATATTATAACAGCACCAGAAAGCACCAGTACCTGATGTCACAGCTGTAAAATTCCAGCCTGCTCCTCCTGCACTGCAGCACTGGCAGAGTCTGGAGGGCAGGCACCTCAGAGATTGAATGAAGACCCCTGATCTACTTTTTCTGACTTGTTTCTCTAGAGAAGACCAGGATATTCCACAGGCTCTTTCAAGGACAGCTAAACTAAATGGACAAAACTCATCACAGGAGAACCTGTGAGAGATATACATCTTAAGCTTAACGTGGACTGGAAAGAATTCCCAAGTCTGGACAGCAAATTGTTCAATGCACTTCATTTGCACTGTAAAGATTTTCTTCACACTGCCATAGCCTGAATTTCACCTATATGGAGCTCAATACAGGTTTTGCATGGGCTTACTTAGGCCTCCCATTCCTTTCTATTTCCTAATCCCTACTCACATTTACTAAAAGTTCAGCATCTGTATAGCTTTCAGATTCTGCAACAGACATTAAGGATGGAACCCAAGCACCTCACACAGCATGTCTCAAGTGTGTTACTGATGCAATGAGAACCATGCTGATTACATTTGCACACTTGACTTTAAAAGCAAGGGAGTGGGTCTGCTGAAGGTGGCAAATCCCACTGCTGTCAGCCAGAGCTCCTGGTGCTCTGCACCTGTATCTGGATTTGTGCTCATTGAAAGGGATGTAACAGCCAACCCATCAGCATTTCTGAAGGCTGCCCCTGGCCACTGGCTAGCTCAGTCCCCATGAAAGGATTTACTGATGTGAAGCTGAGAGAGGAGAGACCAATCTCAGAAACACAGCCTGTTGTGGTGCAGCCCTCTGCCTGCTCTACCAAATCAAATGCCACCTTCATATGCACAAACCAAGAGTATTTTTGTCTTTTAAGAGGTATCTGGGGAAGGAGACTAGCATACAAAGAGGATAAAATTCTGGCCACCCAGTGTTCACTGGGAAGGGCTTTTTCCATTCCTGAGATTATTTGTTAAAATTAAAAATCTGTTCTTTCGCTGTGGGCTGCATCATCACCCGTTTTCATGACCCCTTCCCAAAGACCTTTAATAGCAAAGGTATTTGACAGACAAACTTTTGTTTTTAAAAAAGCAGATCTCATCTTATTTTAGAAAGCAGCATCTATGCCAAGACTTCACACTGTGCTGAATGCATTACAACATCTACCAAAAGTGCAAAATACATTTTAAAAATGGTCAGCCAATACACTGAATAGTTGTGGTTTCTGAACACTCGCCAGCGTTAGTTAGAGGTTTGGTTTTTTCCCTGTGTAACTTATGGGCACATCTAAAAAGATGTGTATACTGTTCTTGCCATGTACTATATCAAAACAAGCAGATTTGCAAATGAAAATGAATCACACCACATCCAGAAGTACCCCTGTATATGCCTCACCCATAATGTGTTGTTACTCCTTTTCAAAATGAAATACCATAGAAAGAAGTTATCTTTGATAGTTCCAGACATCAGGTTCTACAATACTAGTTATTTGGCAGGAACAGGATGCTGTGACAAGCAGTCTAAAAGACACTATTTAATATTCTTTTACACACATGATAAATTACTAGCCCCCCCTGCTCCCTAGTCTTTTTTTTTTTTTTTTTTTTTNTCAAGTAACATTGTCATGGTGATTGGGACTCCTGGCAAGCCACAAAGTGATCTATCTAACCAGAATGCTTTAATGCTGTTTCAGTACCATAATGAATCAGAAAGTTCTGCCAATACTAAGTCTTCTAAAAAAAAAAAAAAAAAAAAAAAAAAAAAAAAAAAAAAAAGACTAGAAATCACGCCTGGGACGAGTCAGATTAATATGAGTGGTTTGGTTGCTAGAATTACCTGCTGTACTGGTTTGCAGAGAGTACTGCAGGCACCAACAAGACAGAAGATTCAAGAATCAGTTCCATAAGAAATCAAGATCTGAACCTTTCCTGAATCTCAGCATAATCCTGAATTGAGTTTGAAAACAGACTGGCATGACTTTTTTCCCATTGCATTTTAGTTATGGGCACTTCTGGTGAAAAAGAGCAGAGAGAAAAGCCAGAAAAACAGCAGGCAGCCTTTGTGAAAGAGACTGAAACAGGATCAGGGTTCTCCCTAAGGAGAGAAAAATAGCTGCAGATGAGACGAGTAAGAGAGAAATCTAGACGAAAGCAGAAGGCAGCTTAAAAGATTTTCAAAAGCCCAGCAGCAAGTACTACTGGAACCATGATTTCATTAGGCAGATCAAAGAAGATAGATCAGAGGGTGTAAAACCAGAGCTGGTTGGTCATATTCTGACAAAGTTGTTTTTCAAAAGAAAATGTCAGTTAGTTGAAACCAAAGCTTTTGGCAGAAATATACAGACTAGGTTTGTCTGGAACATTTTCTTGGTTAAAACATGAAATGCTGATCACCCCAGAGCAGCCAACAAGCCCATCATTATGCTGGTGCCCTGGAACAGCTGAATCCCTACACTAAAGGTGAGGAAATCCCCAAGTTAGCAGTGACCCAGGACAGTCAGTCTGCCTGATGTCACACAACAGCCTGTGGATGCACCCTACTGCTCTTCTGGTGTACCTGGACCATTTTCACAACACCAACTCACACCAACCCTGTCTGGTGTCTCTGCACTTACCTTCCAGCAGGAACTACCTTGAGGGTGTCTGGACCCCAAATAACACCCAACCCACTGGCACTCTCACAGGCAGGACATAGGCCTGTAAACATCCATACACCTTGATAGCACTAGTTGTTTTCTTTAAATTTTGCCACTTCATTTGAAGAAGGCTACTAAAATGTAAATTATTCGTAGATCCCCTTACACCCACAAAAATGATCAAAATTCATAATAAAAAGTTATGAAGCTGAAAAAAACATTTTCTCATGACCAAAACAAGAAAATCAAGGTGAGATTTTACCCTGTTTCCTCATTCAACGTTTTGGTCAAAGCTATATACTAATGTGAATGCTTTGTGAATACTGATGTTACTAAAACTGTTCTCCAGGGCAAAGATGTGTGATCTAAGATCTGCAGGTTAGTCTGTTGCATTTTATCATTTCAGAATATTTTTATCTGTGTTTTCCAGTTTCTAATTTGTCTTTCTTTCCTGTTGTCCAGAGATCTCTACTAGCAAACCTTATGAAGTTCTGCTAACCCAGAGACAGATAAAGTTCATAGCAAAGATGAGATTGTGTATTAGTTCAGTACTAAAAATGGCTCCCAGGTGCATGCAAACACCTCAGGAAAGACTTAGTATATCTATAGAGAAGAAACACCTGCAGATTTCTGCCTTTTTTTACTTAAAAATGCCTGACTCCTATGATTCCTCAATAGATAAAATTCCTAAGGATTCACTTGCCCTGAGCTGACCCCAGGTCTTGGAACAATGACTGCATTTAAAACTAGTGCAGCTACTAATTTTGATAACAGTATCACTCACTCCCAGAACCTAGTGTGCTAGTTATTCACAGCATAATTTACAGTTTGACCATTAGTAAGATGGTAAATTATGCCTCGTGATAAAAGAAGGTTCAGATCTGCTTCCTGAACAAATACAATCAAAGTTACCAAAAGTGAAAGCAGATGGGAAATTCTATTGCAAAACTGCTGCAGAAACAAAAATGGAAAAAAACCCCCAATGGTGTAATTTTGATTAAAATAAAATTCAGATGGATGAGATAATGTGCAAATCATTTGGTGAAAACTACATCTCCAAATATGATTTAAGAGACATTTCAGTGCCATGGTTACACATTTAATTTTCAAAACCATGAAATGTTCCATTGTTGTAATAGCTTTGATTGGCTGTGATTCTGCCAGCAAAACTACTACAGTATTGTTGGAATGATAAATTTTGCTGCAAGAAGGGGATATTATGTAAGAATGACTCTTTCGGATATTTATGTAGGTGCTTTATTTATTTATCTTAAGAGGTTATAATGATATAGGTTGGATTGAAAACAAAGAAAGAAAATTGGGGCCATTCAATATAACGCTCTCAATTAGCCAGTTTTTCATATTTAAAATTGTTTCAGGACTTCAGAAAAACACAGAAGGAAACTACAGCTTTTACTGTGGGTTGTATTTTTTGTTAGGATGTGTGTTTTCATCTCTCTGTTATGACTATTCACTGATTCCTTTCTTCCTCCTTCCTGCCTCCTCTCTCCTGCTCCCACTTGTCAGCCACCTAATAGCTTGGAAATGAAAATATATTTTCCTGCTATCTTTGTTTTTCTTTTTTTCTACTACTATTTAGAAAGGACAACAATTGCCCAGAAACAAACCATATTAATAGTTAGATAGCCAGATACCCATCCATGTATATAGATAAACATTGCATGAATGTATCTTAGTCAAAATTAATGACAAAGGTCAGGAGGGTATCAAACCACCCCACCATAATAAGCACATAAAGAGTATCAAATGAATCTAATACCACGTATGAAGTGCTATGAAAATTTAATGCAGACTCATTTTCATTTAAATTCCACAAGTGTTGTGGGAAATACCTTGAGAACAAAACCACCACTTTGTGCTAGGATGCTTAAGTGTAAATTTGTAAAAAAATTTTGGGTAAACTGTTGGGGTAAACTGTATCAGTAGAATAAAGCAGCAGAAGTAAAAATACAGCTACAAGTATGTACAACACATAGAACACATAGAAAACAAACAGAAAAGTGTAGAGTTGCAAGCAATAGTCTAGTAAAACTATATATTCTTTCTTTTTTTTTTTTTAGAGTATGATCCAAAAAAGTTCAGAATTAGAATCCATTAGTGAAGAAGTTAATGGATTTGTGACAAGCCCAGAGAATAGGCTTCATTGTAACAAGCTATATAACATTCTGCTTCTGTTGGAATTTTCTGTTCACCAAGAATGTGGCTACCTTTTAATATCTAAAAGTTAAAATTTAAATCAAAATTTAAAAGTAAAGTTAAATTTCAATTTAATTTAAAACTCTGCAATTGAAACCTCCCTACAGTGTGGTGGCAGGTTAAGGTGGCAATAGGTAACAGATACTGCCAGGCAGGCAATTCAAGAGGTCAACACCCCTGTGCTTCAGTGATAAAATTTCAGAAGCCTTCAGCATGCAAGCACCCAGTACAGCCCTGGAGGTCAGGGAGTCCTGAAGAAGTCCTGCTGCTGCTGTCTTTTCTAAGCTGCTGAGCTGTGACATTGTCACAAATGAAGGCACAAGTTCTGCCATGTTTCCCTGTGCTCTCAGTACAGACTCATGTTCATCTAAGTCTGTGTATGCCTACACATCCAGTACCAAATTTGCTAGACTGGGTCCATCTGTTGTTGCCTCCTTTACATTGTGGCTGTTTGGAGCCTGGACAGACAACTTGCCTTTCCTCTCAAAAGATGGTGTAGGCAAAAGCACAGTCTGCGGGGTGAGGGCCAGATTTATAACACCATTACAATATGTCTCCAGTCATAATACACAGCATGTATGACAAGTCCAAGAAAAGTGCTCTCATTAGACATTTCCAGGCACACTTCAGGCCATTTGAGCATGTTTTTATGGTTCCCACCAGGTATTATGCACAGCTAGACTCTTGGCAACAAAGCCTTTGCATTCACAAGTGGATGAGTGTGGAAACTGTTCTATTAATGATTACAAGGACAATCCTAACTACCTGAATAACAACATACTACCATGTTTTCATCCCATAGAGGGACTGAATTAATGGATATGCATCCCACCTGGATTATTGCAGTCACAACAAGCTTGGCTGAAGTAGTTAGCTAAACTCCTCATTGAGCATCTTGTATTACTATTGCACACAGAAGTGACTCAACATCCTTCTCAATGCCATGCTCAGCATGGCAGTATTGTGGGACCTTGGAGGATGATAGTTGTCTGCACTGGAGAATTTGAGAGTAAGTTTGTAAGAAGATGATGATTCAGAATGTGAGTAATACCAAAAGAGCCTCTAGATTTGTTCCCATCTGCCCCACTCCCACACCACACTAGATGTGTTTCTTCCCACTCACTAATAACAGCTCTTGCCTCCTACATGCTATCAACACCTGACTGTCTTTTCTCACTGCAAAACAGTAAGCTCTTATAATGCATTCAAAGCACAATTTTGTCTGACACTTTTTTTAGCTAATTCTAGTAAGGCTTTTTTTTTCTTCCCTCTAAGAGCTGTTTCATTTGTTAGAACAAATAAGCCTGAATATCTCCTTCCACTTCTGCTATCATACCATTATTCAATATATAAGGCCAAAGCTTGCTACTGGTTACACTGCACACAAAGGGATTGCCTTTCCCTATATACACTGAACCTGATGAGGAAACCTTGACCAGCTGGGTACCTCTCCATTCATCCCTTCTGTAGCTGATATGCTGTGTCAAAAAGCTGGGAATTGACTCCTGTGTGGCCAATTCTACCTACTTCCAACCTCGAAAACAAAATCCATGGAAGTCAGGCAGTGCTTTTTTCTCCACACTGAAATACTTCCATCTCTTTCCTTTGTGGATCTGTCTATGTCACTTAAGTCTTTATAGTCCTTACAGCCACACTGCAGTCAACAGACCAGGCTTAAACGAAAAAATAAGATTGATAGAACACAGTTAATACTGTCCCTGGCTGTGCTTGATACAGCTCTGCTCCCAGACATAGGGCGTTTTTGCTCTCTCAAGTAACATTGTCATGGTGATTGGGACTCCTGGCAAGCCACAAAGTGATCTATCTAACCAGAATGCTTTAATGCTGTTTCAGTACCACAATGAATCAGAAAGTTCTGCCAATACTAAGTCTTCTAAAAAAAAAAAAAAAAAAAGTAGCAAGCAACATTTCCACATAGATTGCTCTATTTTTAGAGTGTTCACTTTTGCCCACCTAATGATTAAGCTAGGAAAAATCAGGGAAGATAGAGAAGCTAGGTTTGAAAAAATTCTTCATATAGAATAAAAAGTTTTGAAAAGCTCCAGGCTGATCAACACCATCAAAAATCAAATCACACAAAATTAAGAGAGAAATACAGGCCAACATGAACTCTAACCTTGATATTACTGCAACTTGACCGACATATTCTACCATGGTTTCCTAAAGAAATGTGGCTTACACAGCCACATAGAGCCAGCCTGTCTGTGTCTGATTATAAATTCCCTCTCTCCCAGTAACTTTGGAAGCCATCAGCCAATTCAACCAACTTTGCCAGAAAAGCAGAGGTCTGAGAAATAAACACCTCCTATTTTTAATGGGCAGATAAGTGACACACTCAGAAGAGCAATGCCTTTCCTTGCACTCCTGTTAGAAAGCAGACATGTCCTAGAAGTTATGAGATGCTTTTTGTTACCTGTTACACAGGGTTCTGATAGGTGTTGAACGGACACAATGTTGGCAAACAGAGTAACTGCAACAAGCATTCACATTACATTGCACATAGGACTTTGGCTCTCTCTCCTCAGTTAGAGACCAGTGAGGGATGGGAGAGAGACATCCAGTCTGGTAAGTCCAGGAAAAACTGCCAGTGATTTCAGCTAGTTGAGTACAATGGGACCTCAGTAATAAAGTGAACAACTCCATCCATGTTGCAAGGCATGTCAGAGCTGCAGGAAGATACTCTTGCATCAAGCTTCTCAAAAGCTGCCTTCATTTGGTCTCACACTATTCTGCAAGACAAACTCAGCTGGTGCCCTTTCTGAGTGTGACATCTGTGCTTGCAGGAGAGGGAAGCCAGCACTTGGATGTACACAGGTGTTCATGTTGTAAAGCATGTGTCTGGAAAGCTGAGTGTACAAAAAAGAAGTGGCCTTTGTGCACTCTTCTGGGACCTGGGAGCCACATTAGCAGATGCAAAAGGGTGGGAGAGTAAGTAAGATCAGATAGGTCAATTAGACACAGAAGTAAGCAGAAAACCTCAGTTCTGAATTTTATGTAGACCCTAGGTTCTGAAATAGTATAAGAATTCACCAGCCTCCCTATTTATTTGGAATTATGCAGGTTTTCCACAATCAGGATTTTCCAGCTCTCCTACAATCAGTGTGCTGTGCACTCTCACAAGCCAGTTGTTTCTTCCCGCTTGGCTAAAAAGGCTTATTAGTTATTATAAATTCCTCATGTTTGCAACCATGATCAGCTGGTCTTATCCCTTGCAATTTAAATCTCCACAGTTTTATCAGGTGTATGAATTAATAAGTCTGAGAGATTCAAAGACTACAAAAGCAAGTGAGAAGCAAGAAAAAGCAATTGATTCCAGCAACCAACACATGAAAAAGACCAATTATGACCTACAGCATTCTTACAGGAAAGAAAACAGCACCACAGAAACAAGCATTTCGCAGGGATTCTAACTCCTACAGAAGGCAATTACATGTGGTAGCAAGAAAAGGCCCCAAAACTACAGGAGAAGCTGCTGCTGATTTTAATTTAATTTAAACGTGAGAAGCAGACAAGTTATTTATCTAAATCTTATAACTCAGTACCATAAGGAAGTGGAGCACAGAGTTCTCTGTCAGGAGATTTATTAGGTCCAGCAAGGAATATGTTCATATTTTATATTTAAAGCCTCAATTGCAGAAATTGATGAAAATCAGTTTACAAAATCAAAAAAAGAAAGTCTATTAAGTGGCTTTAAAAAGGGCTGAATGTCTTTGCTTCAAGCACATGACAGAGAGCAAAGTGTCAAACCAGGTCTGTTGAGATTGAAAGCAGCAGTAAAAACAGTTCAAGTTTCCTTTAACCTGCATCTCTCTCAAAGAGAATATGAGGCATCTCTTAGCATTTGCAGTGGGTATAAAGTAGGATCTGCAAACAACAAAACGTGGCCTTGTAGTACACCTTCTTAGGAAACACTGGCCCTTTTCCCCAGGAAAGCATCATGATAGTTTAGTCTCTGTTCTTGTAACGTTCTTTTTTCCAAAGATAAACCAAGAAAGAGGAGACCCAAACTGTCCTTGAGGTGCTTGAAAAAGAAATAAAACCAACAATAAATATTCTAAGACCCAATATTTGCTTGAAAAAAATAACTTTGATAGAAAGTGATTAATCCACCTTATAAAAATGCTGAGGCACTCAGTGTGACTCCATTTTGCAAGACCTGAGGAAATACTGAACCAGCTGCACTTAGCAGAAATACTCAGTGAGAGTCCCAAAGCCCAGAGTGCCCAGTGGTGCTTCATACGTAGCACAAACTAAAACCAAGGGGTTATTTGTTTTTTTAGTGTTGAGGCAACATGAACAGATTTGTCATGTGAGAGGACCAGCAGAACTGGAATAAACACACAGTGGTTTCAGGAAGATGGACTGGATGGCCTGGCCCGTAGTGCGTCTCAGTCTGCATCATGACAATGCAGAAACATTGCTTTCCCTGTCAGTGAAATATTTTTTTCTTAAAAACATTCAACACGAGGGTTGTTAACACCACCTACATCCCCAATGAACTCATTCAGATCTGTTGGAATAGCTGTCCATAAAACAAAAGAAAATAACCCCCAGCAGCAGATGGAACTTTACTGAAATGGTGGCAAGTGTACCTCACACAGCACTTACAGAGCTGACTGCCTCAGGGATTATACATTTGCTCACACAAATCCTACCTTAAACATCTGAGCAGGTTGTAAAGATGCAAGGGGAAATAGATAATTTCATTTCATTTGTGCCAATCTCCCCCTGCCTAATTTTGGGTCCTTTGTCTCAAATTTACCAAATTTAGGATTTTTCTAGTAACTGTAGAATATAAACAAGCCTTTTGGTAAGAAGTGTGTTCTTAAAATCACAAACTCAGTGTCTGAAACTATTCACTCCTAAGGCCTTGATCCTACAAAGGATTCCATGCTATATGCTTCAAGAATTCTACTGCTTCTTAAGCTCCTTATAAATGTCTTCATTGTTTAAAATAACTTTCCTGGTATTGCAGTTTCTTTACCATGCTACCGCTGCCTCTAGATTCCAAAATAAATCTGCTCTCAATATTTCTTTTCCAGCAGTGTGGAACTGTAACGATTAGCAGTTTCTGCTTGTCTCTCCCCTGCCTCATGTTTTTCTCCCCTGCTAATTGTTGCTTATAAAGTAGATATCTGTCCAGTGCTTAAATCAGTTACTCAAAAGCAAATTAATGCAGAAACTATTTATGAATGGCTATCCATTTGAGGAAAAAATTCACTGCATTCTAGTATGTTTCATTTGATGCAAAATTATTTTAATAAATAATTCATGTTAACAGAACACAAAATTTATTGGCCTAATACTTTTAGAAACATGAATACAGCAAGATAGGGTGTACATGCACACTCCTATATTCTCAGATTCCCATTATTACAATACTCCTTATCATCTCTGATCTATGAAAGTTTCTGTCTGTACCAGGATAGAAGAGAGATTTCTTGTTAACGTATCTATCAATAAATTGGATAAGGAAAAGTAGAAGAGAGCATGCCAACAATCCAAATCTGTAATTTTTGTCTGTTATGCAAGTACAAGTAATACCAAAAAGTACAGATATACGAAAAATTATCATCTGCACTTCTATGTCTTTGTAATTTGCACTGAAAAAATACACATCCCTGGAGGCAGTACTGTAGGAGTGGATTCATAGTGGTTATGTACATCCAATCAAAACCTGCAAGATTTCTATATGGCTGCAGTTCCAAAGCATTGTCCAAGGGACAAGGCTGAGATAGCATCAGTAAATATGGGCCTGGATACAAACTCTGCAAACTAACTGTGGCACTTCAAAGTCCTCAAGGTGCTGCTGAGTTGTGAAACACATGCACTCTTCTCCCTGTTCCCAAAACATAAAATGCATCACTAGACTCACTCCTAGTACTCAGTTTGGCCAATGACCTCAGTGACAAGAGCATTAGTCCCTGTTGAAAATGCAGCTTTGCTACAGAAACTTCATAAAAATTAAATTAAACGGGGAAAAAAAAACTGTAAAAAGGAAGTGTTTCCGTTTTCTGTGCCTGTCTTCCTTATTATTTCAGTGTTGGATGTAGAAGAGTAAATAAATCTCCTTTTATACCTGTGACACAACTCCCAGCTGTGGTTTCCTCAAGTCTTTCATTGTGCATACCAGTCACAGAAAATATATTTTTTCCCTGAAAGGATTATTTAAAGTTTACCTGGCTCTAAGCACACCACATCCACTGAGATTCTTAACAAATTGAAGCCTGAGAGAACTAATTCTATACTGTCCAATGTGTGCCCCTCACACACATTGCAGAAATTTCCTCCAGTATCCTCAGTTTAGAAACAGTCAGCATATTTTTTTTTCCATCCTACAAAGCAATTATATCAGTGAAAGTGAGATCTGGAAACCAATAGCTTGTCCAAGTCACTTGATGAAATGACTGAGAAGGTCTGGGATTTCTGGCATGGCTGTGGAGCACAGGCTTTGCACCATCAAAAAGCCAAAAGTGAAGTGATACGCACTGTGGCAGTTCTCAGGTCTAGGACACTTTGTCCAGGGAACTGTGTTTTTAAGTCTCACTTTGGCTTAAGAGCCATAATTCAGCTGAATCTGGATCCTCCTACGCTGAACCCAAACCTCTTCTATGGGGTGAAATGCACTAAAACCCTCAAACAGCTTTTCCATTGAGGCTGTGATACAAAAGTGTTTCCATTTGAGTATCTCCTGAATAAGCACCACTTATTTTTACAGCGTGCCTCCAGCATTTCCCACACATTTCCCAGCTGAAGAGAAAAATCCTCAACACCATCCTGAATTTATCATCACAACACCTGCTCTCTGTCAAAGATCACTGAAGACCCCAAATAAACCATCGTCTATGGGCCTCCAACCACTTTGCAATTCTGTGTTGCTATTCAGCATGCCAGGCATATCCCAGTCTAACCCACAACCAGATGGTCAATACACAGGGGATGACACCCACAGACTTTAAAACAAACAAACAAACAAATAAATAAATCAAAATTACCAGTATTTAGTATCTGGTTCTGTCAAAGCATTTAGGCCAGGACTTTAAAAAACTGACTGGGAACGTATTTACAATGTAGGAACCCATTCCCAACCTAGAGTTTGTTTCTGCCAACAGGTTGAGTAGGGGGCAGAGTGGGGAATAAATCTAAAAAGCACTTCCTCCCCCCTTGCTCTGCAGATACATTATTCATAAAAGCCAGGGATTTTTTTTATTACCTTGGGATTTCATTTTCATTATGTTCAAAGGATTGTTTCAGTGAGCACTCACTCCCCTGCAGGCAAATATGCAGCGGGTTTTTTCACTGCAGTATAAATTACAGTGAATATCTAAATAATACCAGCAAAACCTCAACAAAATCAAATAGCCAAAAACATTAGGGACAAATTGCCCTTGCACAATTTATTCCATTGTTTGGTAGAACTCCACAGAGAATCTGGGGGCCCTGGTATACTGGATCTAAACTGATTTATTCTTCCTATCACAGGGGAAGTTTGCAGACTACCTTGTTGGATAAGTTATGCCTACATTAAAAAAAAACAAAAAACACAAAACCAAAAAACCAAAAACCAAAACAAACAAAACAAAACAAACAAACAAAAAACAAAATAACAAAAAAAAACATAACAGGCTACACAAATGGCTATTTTCCCTTAACTCCTGGACAGAACTTCTACGAAGAGGTAAGGTGCATTAAGATATATGCAGTTATTTTTATAAATCTGGTTAGTGAAGACAAGGAAACCACAGTTTAAAACACAAAGAGGAAGAAAACAATTTTTTTTTCCTCAGTCTCGGCAGAACCTAGTTCTGATGCTACCTCTGCTGTAATAACATTTCCAGTCAGAATCACAAACGCTCCAGTAATCTATCTTGTTCTGAACAGCCAAAATATTTATTTTTATTTGACCTCCTACTAGGTGCATTCATGGGAAAACAAATGGATTCTACTTGGGGCATGTCCATTTGTGCCTGTATCCCAGAAACCTGAAACCAGGCCAGCATTCTTCTGATTGAATAAAGCTGAGTTGTCTGGGTTAAATCTGTTGTCAATATGCCTTGCTTATACAGTGAAATAGTTTCTTGTTAAGCAAGACAGAGATTTACTGTAGGCAAGATATGGACTTCAAATGCATCAGCATAGACAGGAAGGATAGAAATGTATTAATTCTTCAAGAAACACCGGATAAAAGTACTGTATACCTTAGCAGAAAGCTCTTTTCCTATGAATAATCATGGTCTTGTGTCAACAGACTTTGCCTACTTAAGCTATCTCTCGCATCAGAATCCAATTATAGCAAAGCCCACAGAAAACAGGTTTGGCACACTTTAATATTTTGGTATTGATCTCATTTAGCTCTGGTTTCAATTACAATGGGGAGCATTTTAGCAAGAGATAGACTTTGTTTGTTGGACTTTAAATTTCTTTTTTCCTTATTGTCTCTGATCTCACTATCTGGGTATTTTCGCCACACTGATTGCTGCAGTTTGAGAGGTTTCACCCATTTTACAATGAACTTCTTTTACAGAAAGAAATCAAATCCAGCTTCTCTAACTAAAAATGCATGAGCTCAATACATTTAAAAACTGGGCTGGGGTTTCTGTAGCAACCATTCCACAGTGATGCAACCGTATTTGACATCAAAGAACAAATGTATGGAGTCATCCTGAAAACTGAAATACTTGCTGTAAGAAGAATGCATACATATATCTGGAAAAAAGACAGCTTATCCTAAGTAAAATGAGCATTTTATTTTATTATCTCTGTGTACCATATCATCCTACTTGAGGCATCTTTTCTGCCATCTGCAGAACTGCCACAAAAATTAGCTGAAGTTATCCATGGAAACTGAGAGGAGAATGGACCTTTTTATTTAGTTTTCAGATGTACAGAAGAATTATCTCATTTTCTATTTAATGACATGCAGAAGATATATGGAAGTAATTTTCTTTCTTCCTGCTGAATTTGGCTTTAAACTCTGCAGCTTTACTTTTTACATTCATTGAAGGGAATGTCATCTCTACAGCCCAAAAATAGTTACATATATTTATAAACTATATCTAAGAAATTACCTCTGGTTAACAATATGCACTTTTCAGCCACAAAACCTAAAAGCCTGACAACAGGAAAATTTTGCTGTACTGTGCTCTCTCTCCCAAAATACAAATCGCATATGTTGATAATCTGGAATGTTTGCTGAATTAAAGGGGGATTATGAAATCATAGCAGTGATTAGAATCATACGCTGCTGAAGGCAGATAGCTGGAGTGTTGAAATTTCTGAAAAGGAAGCTGTCAAATAGTAGGAAGCAATTTGCAATGATCCATAGCTTTGTTAATAAAGTCACAGACCTGTGCTCTGTTAAGCTCCAAGAAGTGATAACATTTGAATTCAGAGTTAATAACTCCAAAACAAAGTCCATTGACCCAACTTCTAGGGAAGCTAAGAGTTCCCAGAGATAAAGGGACATTACAAATTCACTGTAACTGAAACAGAGTTGCTAATGTTTCTTCAAATAAGATAAGGTGTAACACTTCAAGAAGACCGCTTTTTAAAACTCCCTGTTGGCATTGCTAGATGTGAGATACAACTCCTCTGCCCAGAAGAGAAACGTGCACTGCCCCACTTTCCTGCCTCAACAATAATGAGACCCACACAATTTTTTTGCTCGAGTTAGTACATACCTGCCACTTGCTTCTGATGTGGAAGAAAAATGCACCTGAAAATTGCAGCTTGTGCTCTTGGGACTGCCTACTGATTAATTTTCAAGGTACATTATCAAGCCCCTCTCCTGTCAGCACAGTCTTGAAACTCAAAATGGTATAATGCAATTGCTGGCATTAAAGAAAAAAAAACATACAATACTTATTTTAGAGACACTGGGAACAGCCCAAAGTTCTCAAACAAACTTTTAATGTTAAAAAGATCAGCTGAATTTGGGGTGTTGTTTAAAAAAAGAGAAAAAAAACAACCCCACTTAGAATACTTTAATAAAGAAACACAGTTCAAAATATTTCAAGCGTATTTCAAATGTCAATAAAATAAATATATAACATTCTAAGATTCTATGATATTTATTTATTTATTTATTTATTTATTTATCTGGGCTGTGATACACCAAAGACCTTGTCAACTACACTGGAAAAATGGATGCTCCCTGGACAACCAGTGTACCAGCCCTTAAGAAAGGTCTTTCTAACACAAATTCCTGTAATAAGATGTCAGGTGAGAATTAACCCAGAAGGAAAAGCTTATTCTATTCACAGTGTTCATTTGTGCACAAACCAATCCTAACAAGCTTCTGACCAGCAATGTCACTTTGTTCAAAGTTACAGTTTTAGCACTCCTGCCTCATGAACAAGGAAACACCTTTAAATTTGATCCCCAAACCAAAGAACTCAAGCTAGAACAACAGTGAAAGTGCCACATTACCATGTGCAAAGCTTCACCCAACAAGTAGTTATTTCCCCAGAGTAAGACAGCAGGCACAAGCTGCAGTGGGGGGAACTAGAAAGAGGCCAGAAAATCCAAGGTTTCTAACGCCATTTTTGACTATTTTTTACCATCTCAGTCAGCTGCTCCTTTTCTAGCTGCCCGAATTCTCTGGGCTGTATTGAGTCAAAGTGGACACCTCTCCATGTGACATTAGCAGGGCCTGATGAACCCCTCTGGAGCTCATCCTTGTCCACATGGAATTAGTCTGGCATTAGGAATATGTCACAGTATGTTTGTGCCTAATTTTGCCCACAAGCTCATATCTTCAAGGAAGCTCACGGCAGACCTCTGTCAGCACGTCCCAAAGTCCAGAATAAAAGTCTTAGTGACTCCACAGTAGAATTCTTTTCAGCAAACTTACATGCATTAAAACACAATTCATTTTGCTCACCTGAGGCTCTGAATTTTATGAACTCCGCCATCTAAGGTACTGCTTCTCTTTGCAAAGTTTGTTTTGAAAGGCATGGGTATAGACAAGGCCTAAATGACCTGAGGGGGGGAAAAAAAGTCAAATGTAACAAGAAATACTCCAAATCTTATTTGAACAAACTTCATACAGGGGACACCAAAGCCTTATGGTCCTCTGCCCTACACACTTCTCTTCTACCACTCATTATCCCCTTCTGCCTTAGCTTAACTAGCTACAGCTTTGGCTGCTAGTGTCTGAGCTGGCAGAGGCAGGTTGACCAGGGTGCAGACAACTGACCTCTCTCCTCCTCTCTCCTCTAAAACATGGATAGCCAACTTGTGCAAGGAGAACTTTTACAATAAAAGACCTGAAGAGTCAGCAGGCAAACACATCTGCATATACCTGCACTGCACTAAAGCAGAGGAAAATATTCATGTTCCCAGTTTATCTTTAAAAAGAGGCAGAACACATCTTCTAAGTCCCTTGAAGCATTCATGTGAACTGGCTAACATTCCCAAGAGCCAGAAAAAACCTACACTTTTTCGAATTCTGGACCACCAGTTGGCCATCACAGATATGAAACATCAGACTCTTAGATACTGTCATTTGCTGACCTCATTTTCCATTAACTCCATCAGCACAATGCCACCAGCGCTTTCTGTACCCCGAGATCCATCCTGTCGCAGATACACCAAGGACTGCCCTCCAGCAGTGAACCAGGGCTATTAAGTACAAACATAGCCTTGAAAGGATTGTCCCAACTTACCCAAGAGCATCAAGCTGCTCTTCCTAAACTGGTGGTTTTCTAATGCTTCAGCAAGTGCTGGACACTAAGACCCAGCATCCTGCAAGGTCTCAGGCAGTCTCAGAGCTTCCCTGAGCTGTGGAGGGGCATTCCCAGTACCTGGCTGGCTCCATTACAGTTGGTGTGGTTGTACATGTAAAGGGAGGGAGAAACTTGCCAGGCTTCCCTTGAGATCACGTTTATTGCTGCTGTGCCCCAGGTAATGCAAACGGCATGTAATTTGAGCATTTCTGTCCTTATTAGTTTATGTTCCATATGATTTCCTTTCCATAGCTGACATCTTGGCTAGCCTGAGGCCTGCTTCATGCACAGACTTTATACCCATATAACTAACAGTTTGAGGTGAGGTTTTTTGTTTTTTGTTTTGTTTTAAAGCAATTCATTCAGCACTGCCTCTCAGGCAGCCCCAGCCAAGGGGTGTGTTTAGCACTGCCATGTATGTACTCCTCCTCGCTGAGGAAAACACCACCACCACCTCCCCGGGGCTGCAGCGGCTGTGTGGCCCCTGCTATCTCGGCACTTGAAAAAGCCACGGCTTTGGCATCGATAAATCCTTTTAAATTGCACGCCCGTAACCCCCACACCACAACAGGGCTTTGACATTTCCTTTTGTTTTCCGGGAGAAATCCCATTGTGCCTGGAGAGGTGGGAGGCACAGCTTTCAAAAGGCAGCTGCCTCGGAACCAGCCAGGCCCTGGGCCCCACTGCTGCCCCCGGGCTCCACCGCTGCCCCCGGGCCGGGCAGGGTCCCCGCAGCCCGGGCTCGGCTCGCTGCCGGCACGGGAAGGCCCTCGTTGCGCTCAATTGTTTTCCTGAATGCCTTCATGAACAACAGCGAAAGGAAATATTACAGCCTGGCCGGCAGCCAGTGGCCCGCTCGGTGTTGCAGCGCGGGGCCAAGGCAAACACAGTCCCAGCGCCGCCACCATTTTCGCCTGTGTATCGAGTTAACCGATGCCTCTCACAGAGGGCTCCCCGGGCCCCGCTTCCAGACTCGGAGGGACGCGGCCCTTTCGTCTCCGCCATGGCAGTCACTGCTGCCCCAGGCCCGCGGCCCCTCCATAGGGCGCACAGGGGTGGGCGTGCAGAGGCCATGGCAACCTGCCAGGGCAGGGGGCAGCTGGGGGGAAACTGTTTGCCCCTCAGAGCTGCCACGGTGCTTTCTGCCCAGATACGCCTCCTTTCACGTCAGACAAAAAACTCCCCGCAGCCTGGGATGTAGAAAAATAAAAGCGGTCTTCTCCCCAGAAGCGTGGTGGGGCTGTGGGAGGGCACCCGTGGGGAGCCACCCCACCACCGGGCTTCCGCAGGAGCGTGTCCTGGGAATGTCTGGCGGCAAGGCTGGATTCCCGCAGCCATCGCTGGCTCTCAGTGCCAGCAGGAGAGGAGGATGAGGACAATTCAGAGGACCCACCATTGCCTGGTTTGCCTCTGCCTGGCTTACCTCTTCCCAGGGAGCTGTAACAACTAGGGCTCCAGGGCACCCCATCTGACCCCCAGAACAGCAGCCATGTTCTGGTCACCAGCCAGCTGCCCATGGGGCAAAGCCGGGCTAGGATTTCACCTTCCAAGATGGGCATGGTCAGAGCACATGTGAAAGCAGTTAACTGTGCAGCTATTTGGTCACAGGAATTTACATGCTCAGCTGCTGAAGCAGGAGGTTGTATGGCTAACCTCAGATGTTTAATAGATTTGTAGCAATGGGTGCTGGAGCTTTTAAGTGCAGCAATCTGTTTAGCTCCAGACCAAGAAACACCCAGCAAAGTGGTATCCCTAGACCCATTAACTTGAGACCAACATCACTGGGGTGAAATCCAGTGCAGGGCAGAGGCAGCACCAGCCCCTGCTTTACTCTCAAAACCAGTCATCAAAATAAGTCATCAGCAGGATCCAAACAGCACATCAGGACTGCCAGGAGAGCTGTTCCTTCCACCACCATTTCCAAGATCTACAGGCAAAGTCAGGGAATCACTATTGTACAAGTGTTGGTAACTTGCAGGAAATTTTCCAAGCTCTACTAGCAACATGTTTTGAGTTTGCAACAGGCTCTGTCACAGAGAGAGCTTTTTAAAAAGAAAAAATTAGGGGGATCGAGATAGGAAAACAAATGTTGCTGATTTAGCATTCCATTCCTGGGATAAAACAAAGGAAAATCAGGCATTTCCTACAGTTCTTTGCAAACACTGTTTCTTTGGAGGTGGGATGGACTGGTGATCAGGACACCTGGACTTCATTCCCAGCTGTGTCACTTATCTGCTGAGTAACCTTGGGATATCACTGTAAAATGACACTGAAGCCTCCAAAATCTGTGAATGGGAAGCACTGCAGAGGAACTGGGCTCTTTCACCATCTTCCCACAGCACTGACATGCAATCCCATGTCACAGCTGGCATTTCTGTCACAGCTTGCTTACAGTCCTAATCCTACATAGAGTTCCTTGTGGAATGGACTTTTAAAACAGCAATTCTGTTTGCAGCTAATGAGTCTAAAAGAAATGTGTGAAGATAAAAGCATACTTCCACCTGAATTTTTTACAGAGTTAAGATCCATGTTACAAATTAAAATCCAGAGGACCAGGATAGCATTAAAATTTCAGACATACACTCTGTGGCATTGACATTATAGCCTATATTTCTAAAGTCCCATTCACAACTGCAAAAAAGAAAAAAGCAATAATGGTAGGTGATAACTAGATTTTTCAGTCAGACAAGAGTACCAGTCAGATTCAGTTTCTGTAGATCACTTGGAATTCATACCACTGAGAACAGTATCCATATAGCTGTACCACCCATTTTCCCTATCCTCAGGTACAGGCTTCACAGAAAACAAAGGGAGAATCTGTTCAATCCTGCCATGTGCTATGTGCTAGAGGACACCTGTTCTCAAGTAAATCCTTAGCTGAAGCCAGTTATTCAATGTGCCTTAAGCTGTAGGAGTGAGGCCTACATTTTGAAATCTTTAAGGGTTACTTAACTGAGCTTTATAATCAGTAGAGAACCAGTTTAACACCTGAATCTACCAGGAACCATATACATGATTTATCTGTTTAAAGGCTTGGAATCCCATCCAGCCTAGGAAACAGAACCTTTCAGGCCACAGGACATATATCTTAACTTAGGGTTTGTACAGGATCCATTGCCAAGCTCTCTACATACTGAACTTCAAAAAGATCACTCAGAAAAACCTAAAGATCACACTTCTCTAACACAGAAATATAAAATCCTTCATGATGTCTACCAGAGTGGAATAATCCAAATCTTTTGTGAATTTTTTTTTTCTCTTCTAAAACTAATACAGACTTTTCATAGGTTTAGAAAGTCCAGTTCTGGCCACAGTAGATAAGTAACCAAAACAGCTACAAGTGATTACATATACAAATATATCACATTGTAGATAATTTTATCTATTTGCATAAAGTTATTTATTACCTGAACATCATTGGCATGTACAGACTGTATCTAAATAAATAATTTCATTATTATTTCCATGTCTGCTAGTTGTCCTCACATTGCAAAAATCTCAGATGTACCATGAAAGACCCTGTATGTCTACATCTCAAACAGCAAGGAGTGAAACAAAAGTGAGATATGTGCCTTCAGCTGCAACTCTTTCTCTGTAAGAGAGGATGGGTGCATTACTCACATTGTGTTGATAAGTTAAAAGAGCCTTTCATACAAAAGCAAACTTTAAGACAGGTATGACTCACAGAACACAAACTCAGTGGTAAAATTCTGAGTTGCAATTACTCTTTATAAAAATGTCTGTCCCAGTGGAATTTGTGGAAGGCCACACACTATAGGAATAGAAATGTACTGAGGTTCTTGTTTTGGTACTGTACTGGGCTGTGCCAAAGAATATACTAACACATGGGGCTGGGTATCTGGAACCTCTGAGATCTACAGCTCTGAAGCTGGAAACAGCACCAAACACAAGGAAATCACTTTCCAGAGCACATCCCCTAGATGGGCTGCTCCTCTGTTGAGTTCCTAAAATCTCCTGATGTAGGGCAGGCCACTGTCAGTCAGCCTAAGATCTGAGGCTCCAAGAGGCACTGAGATCACGTTCCCAAGATAGCCATGTGCCAGATGCAAGATTATATTCTTTAGCAAAGCTTCAGCAATTCAGCAAAAATGCATGTAATTCCAAACATTTCAACCTCAGCAAATCTGTGTTCCTAGACCCTGGCGTCACTGGAACATTTCCAGACAGTTCCACTTCCATTCTCTCTTTTCACCCCAAATCACTCAATAGTACTATATCTCTGACACACAGGTAGACACAAGACAAAGAGAGCAAATTGGAATGAGGTTATGGCCAAAAGCTTCAGCAGCACAAATGATGGAGGTGAATGATTAGATCAGGCCTGGATCCAGCAGTGATGTTGACCAGGTTCTAGCTGACACATTGTACGGAGCAGTGCTAATAGGCACAGGCAGGTGGAAGGGAGGGAGAAGAAGGACTAACAGACTCCCTAGTAGATTTATTCTTGGTGAGGTCATGAACAAATCACTGGGCCACGCCTGTTTGTGGCTTATCTAGAGACATCTATAATAAGATGATATGAAAAAGGCTAAGATAGAAGGAGTACATGTTTTTTTTGGAGAGTAGTTACTTTAAAAAACTAAAGAAACAAGCTAAGGGCCTTGTGGATTTGCTGATCAGCTGTCTGTCCAAATACAAAGGAGCTGTGGATATTTCCAGCTCGATTAAGAAATATGTTTACCCTGAGCATCAGTGCTCAGTTGCAACAGGTCATTTCAAGTCTCTCCTTAACTACTGGTATGAAGAGAAAGAGACAGTTATATGACCAAATATTTTTTTGGTTTCACCTCCCAGTAATGGAGCAAAATCTTTACTCAGGTGGGAGCACAGATTTTAATTCTGCATGTAATGGTAGAATGTGGTGTAGTAAAAGAAAATGCCCCTGCTCCATTCTAAAATGAGAGTCTGGACCTTATTTGGGAAGAGAGTAAAACATGATTAAAGAAATAATTTTTAAAAGATCATGAGGTAACCCTGCCTCTTGTCTACTAGAAGAAAAATAGGCTGCATGTTAGATAGCAGATAGTATTTCATCAAATAAAAAGCTTTGTTGTTAGCTCACAAATATGGAGAATGTCACGGAGAAACAATTTATTTGGTTTCCAAAACTGATAGCAAGGAATAGAAGGAAGGAGATGGAGCTGTTAAGCAGTTGGTTTGCTTCTGTCATTGCAGGAAGGGAAGAATTGCCCAAGTCAGGGATATTTCCTGGTATGGCACAGGGACTTTGATAGTCAGCTGGTAATACATTTACTATCTATCTAGTTTTCCCAGAAGTGTCTTGACCTGAGCTGACTCATCTGTGTCCCAGGAAGATCACTAAGAATTCTGATTTATTATGCTGTGGCCTACTAGCCGTTTCAGCTCTGTTTACACTTGTGGCAGTACAGTATTTTATACAGAGCAAACTACCTTCTACATAGGCATAATTATTTAAAGTAGATTCAAAACCAAGAAGAATTCGTCACCAGGAATGTACAAAATTGAAATAAGTATGAAATTACAAGCTGGACAACATTTGGAAAAAATCTGAATCTTTAAAGGACAGACAGAGTTACAAGAAAAGATAATAAGCCTGAGGTTAGTTGATAATCATGGTCATCTTCCAATTAAATTAGAAAATCTTGGGGACTGCATGTAACCTACAAAAAACCTACATAATTTTTACAAGGAAGCACTGGAGCACTATGTCATGGGAAACAATCTCAATCCTATTAAATTAATAGCTCTTTGTGTTGAATGTACTAGGAAACCATGCTGTGGAATACAGAAAAATCCAAACAAAAAACCTCTTGAAAAAGCCAGCTAATAGCTTGGAGAGTATGGGCCCATGTGCTTTTGTTAGCACCACAGCTTTGTTCCAAATTTAGCTCTGCTCCAAAAACCACACTTGGGATGGGCACCACTGCCCATATGTTGTTTTTGTGTGATACTGTTATGACCTGCAGACAGCAGTCAAGGCAGCTTCCATTCATGAGACTAAAGGAGACTAAGCAGAGAACTCAGTAAAGCATGAAAAAAAATAAGTATAGCATAACTGGCAAAGAGTGTTTTCCAGAAGCAATCTAAAATCCACATGTTCTGATATACAGCAGTATCTCACTAACTACAATAGTGTGGCTATTCCCACTGGTATTACACTTGAGATTCCACACTGTATCTTAGCAATTTCCACATATAGTTCAAATGCAAAGTATTGTGGGGCTAACCCATCTGCTGTCTTTGAACATATTAGTGAGATCTTCTCTCAGAATCATCTAAATAGGAGTTCTTAAACTCTGTCCTCTGAATTTGTCCGAGGAAAGAAAAATAACTTCTGGGAACAAATATATTCCTCAAAAACTGGAACAATAAAGAATAACAGCATCAAATCCTTATGCTTGCCTTAAGCCAACGGCTTTTATTTTATTTTGTTCTTGTTTCTTTGAAGTCTGCAAGGAATTTTTTTTTTTTTTTTTTTTTTTTTCCTCCCCCCCCTATTAATTTTTGTGTGTTGTGTGCCTCTGCAATTCCTGATTCTGGCTGATGGCTGCTAACATACTTCTAGAAAGGATTCCTTCCTTATCCCACCTCTTATTTCTGGCCAAAATAGAAGCAGGAATATTCAAGCCCAACAAATTCAGAACAAGAGGTGTTTTCTTATGCTGATCAAACTTTATGTGGTTCACAAAATCAGACTTTTTACATAATGTTTATTGATATTTGCATAGTCAAAAATCTCATAAAAACAGAGATTTTTCTTGGCAGATCTCTTGTTTATAAATTGTTTTTTAAGGAGAATAACAAATTGCTTATTTAAAGAATGTGCCCAAAACTTGTAACCTTAGATGCATTTCTGAGACCTACTCTGTTTATAGTGGCTTTCATGTGAAAAAAAAAATATTGATGCAAATAAACATCTGCCAGCTGTGCGTGAGAAACACTCCTTCTATTGCACTGAAATTTATATGATTAGTGATGCTTCCAATAGGCATCTTCAGCAACTGATAAAAGATATTTTGTATTTTCTCAACTCACTCTTATGAAATGGTCTTTTCAAGTGGATCTGTCATTGTGGTTTCCTGGATTTCTTCAGCCTTGTTGGAAAGCTTGTAAATTCCCATGGCTGATAGTAAGCTAAGGAAGGAAATAAAAAATAGTAAATACCACTTCAGTGGTGTAAGCCTTTTCCTGCTCTTTTTTGGCTGAGAGTGCATTTTAGGAGATTATTATCAGCTTTTACACAAACTTCAAAACAGTTCCAGCTGAGACTCCATCCATATGTCCACTTTGCACCCTCAATTAAACTCCCACCAAATCAGTCTTCACTAAAGATATATACTGGTTGACTAGCATTTGTCTGAATTAAGTGGGTTTGGGCTGCTAGTTTATTTTACAGGAATACTTGGCAATATCAATTCAATAAATGGAGGAAGCAATAGGAAGGAAAATCACTATTTAATATCCTATTTCTTCCTACAGCTACAGAGCAGAATGTGTGAAAGAAATAATAAAATAAATCAAATCTATTGCCATGTGCAGTGACTGGATATTTAATATCAGCTTTTTTTGGGGGGTTGTTTTTTTTGTTTTGGTTTTTTATTTTGACATTGTAGATGTTTTATACACTGAAAACAAAATGCATATAGAATATTTTTACTATACAGAGGAAAGACTACAGCTTGAGAATGCCAGAGTCCTCAGGTTATACCTCCCTTTGCACTCAGATCATGTACTAAAATGGTTTGTGCTACTTACTATTTGTATTCCTTCAGATGAGATCAAGATGCAGTCCTGCACAGTTGAGAAGAGTGTAAAATACACAACAAGGACTATTAGTTACTGAATGGAATTTTACCTTCATTAAACACCTAACATTTTCCTGTGCTGTAAACAATCACGTACTCCTGCAGAACATAAATAATAATGGAGGGATCATGGCCTCTGAAGAGAAGATCCCAGACTTTGCTGCAGTTATTCCAAGAGAAGACGTAGGATGAAACCCTGACAAGAATAATGCTGTTAGTGCAATGTAGACACTGAGCTGTAACAGCACTAAGAGCTGATGAGGAGATTTAAATGGTGCATTCTGCATAGGGGTTCAAAAGTCAGAAGTCATAACCCAAAATAATTGAGTATACCGGAAATTCAAACTATTTCACTCAGGGTCAGAATAATGAACTCATGGAATTAGTTGCCAAGTAAGAACATGGAAGCAAGTACTGCAGCCTAAGTGGCTTGGAGACATCTTGGCACTTTTATGGAGAGAGAGGGGATTAAAGGATATAGTGACAAACCAGAAAACTGTGGGTTAAGAGAAACTTAAGGGGGGATAAGCTTGTGAGGTCAAGTGGCATTTTCCTCTCTAGCCATTTCTTTTATGTCATTCTTCCCAAAGACATCACATCAGATTGAATAAACAATCACTAAAGCTTAGACAAGGAATGGGCTTCTACTGGATCGAAAAAGGGATGCAGCAGCCCTGTCTTTCCCTCTGCTCCATAATAAACGTGCTAACAGAGAAGACTGACTTCTTTATCCATATACAATGCCATGTATTTGACCCACTCAATCCAATGTAGCCCAGAAGGTTTTCTCATATCAGCCTCTTTCTGTAACTTCTCCAGTCCCATCAGAATACCACAACTGATGAGATTAAAAAAAAAATTAGACTGATATAGCTTAATGTCAAAATCCAGCACAGCTGTCTAATGTCATCGGTGACGCGCTTCCTAAAGACCAGCAGTATTCCTATACTACCCAAGACATTTGCAGTATTAGCATGGGCACATCATATGCAGTTGCAGAAATCATATGGAGCTACTGCATCATTGTTTTAAGTGACAAAACACTAATAAAGGAACCATTACAGACATTTTCACCCTGCTGTCTTTTTAGAAGAAAACCTGTTCCCACTAAGAGGTTGTATCAGGTATCAAAACATTTTAACTGGACACTAAATACCTATATTTAAAAACTGTGTAAAATGAGGTGCATTTTTAACAAGTCAGGCACTAAAGCAAGATTGTAGCAAAAGTGCTTACTATTTGACTCTTCCAGAAATTGTTCCTACAAGTGAATTATTTCTGTTACATTATAGCCAGTTTAGCTTGTTGTTCAATTCATGTACCTGTATAAAAAAGATCCAAGAAAGGGAGTAGGTAAATTATGTCAGGGGTGACACCACAGAATTAAGAGATAAAACTTTCTTGGACCATGACTGTTCTCAACAGCATAAGCTAAATCCCATTTGCCAGAGGCAGGTCCACCTGGATACATGTCATCATATGATCACCCAGCCATTTGTTTCCCAAAAAAGTGGGGGGGAATCCCTCTGCTGATGCTCTGTGAAACACTCAGTTGTGCCTCAGCAGACTCAGTAATGCTGAACAGGGTTGTCTTCAAATCTTGCTCACTGACAGGCTTCCTCACAGGCAGAATCCTTTCTGTACCTTTCTAATGCTGAGAACAGTCCCTGAGTGTGCCTGATACATGGCAGCAGCCTGTCAGGCCAGACAGACATTCTGCAAACAATACAGGAGTTTGAGTCAAAGCTGATACAGATCAGGAATGAGTCAAAGCAAGAGAGCATGTGGTGGGCTTCCATCCAGGCAAGGGGATTTGACCAGAGATAAGAAGAAAAATATTCAATAATTTTCTGAATTGCAAGGGGGTCTAACTGAAGCAAATCTTTGAACTTTTGGAGCACCACAATCACTTTACCAGAGGTCCAGTAACTTTTTTTTTTTTTTTTTTTTTTTTTTTTTTTTTTTTTTTTTTTTTTTTTTTTTTCAGCTCAGATCCTGGATTGTGTCATTAAAGAATATTCCTCTGATTATACACACAGAGACAGCTCTGCAGCAGCTATTTCCCAAAACCTTTCAGCTTTCAGTTACCACTTGAATATCAAAATCTTTGCAGACTGCCTTATAAAAACAGGCAAATGTTTGTTTTTCCTCTCTCATCTTCTTAAAAACATTACAGAATCACGCTTTTAAAAAAAATCTCAGAGCAGCCCTAGAATTTCAGCTAACCTACATTTGTTTCTATCCAATGTCAGTCACACACCACTACCTTATCTACTTTGAACACCACAGTACTATACAAAAATGCCTTCAAAACTTATCTAGATGTCTTGTTACAGAGAAACTTGAGATTTTGGAACTGATAAAAAAATTAATTCAACTTATAACCATTTACCCTGTGTAAAGCTTAACCCTTATAGCATAAAACCATTTTTTAAAAAATTTGAATTTTGTTTGTTAAATCCAAATTGGTTTCTAATTTAACTTACAATTACTTTCTTTCAGTATTCTGGGATTTTAAGGCATTGACACTGCCCCTTCACTGAAAAGAACAATTAATTACAGCTTAGTATTCAATTAGAAGCTCTGCATTAGTAGGATTTTGTATTCTTAGAGGCAATGGTGCTACAGACAGAAACACATTTGTGGATGGATGCTTCATCAAAGGAGATGCAAGACACAGTTCACCTGTCTACAGTTATGATTTTAAAACAAATTACACACAGACACCCAGGGAGGGATTCAGTCTGGATTGACAGGAAGCTGAACATGAGCCAGCAGTGTGCTCAGGTGGCCAAGAAGGCCAATGGCATCCTGGCCTGTATCAGGAACAGCGTGGCCAGCAGGTCCAAGGAGGTGATTCTTCTCCTGTACTCAGCCCTGGTGAGGCCACACCTCGAGTACTGTGTCCAGTTCTGGGCCCCTCAGTTCAGGAAGGAGATTGAGGTGCTGGAGCAGGTCCAGAGAAGAGCAATGAGTCTGTGAAGGGACTCGAGCACAAGTCCTGAGAGGAAGGGCTGAGGGAGCTGGGGCTGTTCAGCCTGGAGAAGAGGAGGCTCAAGGGAGACCTCATCACTCTCCACAACTCCCTGAGAGGAGGTTGGAGCCAGAGGGGAGTCAGTCTCTTCTCCCAACTAGCTACCAGTAAGACAAGAAGGTATAGGCTTAAGCTCTGCCAGGGGAGGTTTAGGTTAGATATTAAGAAAAAATTCTTTACCAAGGAGGTGGTGGGTTCTCCTTCCCTGGACGTTTTTAGAAAGAGACTGATGTGGCACTCAGTGCCATGATCTGGTATCCACAGTGGTAGTGGATTAAGGGTTGGACTTGATCTCAGAGGTCCTTTCCAACCTGGATGATTCTGTGGTTCTATGGTGGAGTGATTGGTAACAAAGCTTTTGAAGCTCATTATTCAATAATGGGTATAATTCAGATTTCAATTTCTGTTTCCATTAACTACATGTCAACTATTTTTTTTTCTCCTTTTGCAACAGAAATATAAGGTGCTACTGCTGGCAGTCTGCCTGAAAGTTTCAGATGTCAGGCCAGTAATTTTGGACTGAATAGATTTGAATCAACCGATGTGAAAAATAAAAGTAGCTATTAGAGATTGCCTGACAAGCTGTTGTGATAGAGAAAAGCTTGGCCCTGCTTTCACCTGCTTGATTTTATGACTTTGGCTCTGTCCTGACCAGTACTGCACAAAATGCAACATCAGAAGAAGAAAGAACCTGCCCTGAAGTCTCTGTGGCTTTTCCTACAGCCAGGACTGATGGCTCCTTCTTTATTTTCTGAGGTGAGGGATTGACAAGGGTCTATCACAGCCTTGCCTCAGCCAAGGACTGAACACAGTGCACAAAGGGACAGTGTGGTGGGCCATAGCCAGCAGTACGTGACACTCCTGCATCAGCAAGGATTCCCAGAGAGGGCAGGTCTGCAGTCATGAGGGGAGAATTACCACTTAGGGGGTCAGGACAGGGCTAGGATCAAGCTGTCATTGAGCAAGCTTCTCCACTGTAAGAGCACACAACAGCAACTCAAGCTTCTGGCAATCCAGCCACATATCTGACTTCAGTTCCACACTGATGATTTAATGCACCTTCTATATTTATCTTCTCTTTCTTGTCCAGGTTATATAAAAATAAATTTAATACACAGGAATGATTCTGCACTAGATAGTTAACACTAATTCCAGTTTGCTCCTTCTGGCTGTCAATAAAGTTCTGAAAATGGCAGTGTTTTTTATCCCTCCTGAAGGTGCAGGGACACACCAGGAGACCAAGAAAAACTGCAAAAAAGAAAGGAAAGGGAAAGGGAAAATGGGATAGGAAAAAAGGGATAGGGATAAAGGGGAAGGAAAAAAGGAATAGGAAAAAGGAAAAGAAGGAAAGGGGAAGGAGAAGAAGGGGAAGAAGGGGGGGAGACGGAGAGGGAGAGGGAGAGGGGGAAAAAGAAGGAAAAGGAAAAGGAAAAGGAAAAGGAAAAGGAAAAGGGAAAGGGAAAAGGGAAAAGGGAAAAGGGAAAGGGAAAGGGAAAGGGAAAAGGGAAAAGGGAAAAGGGAAAAGGGAAAAGGGAAAGGGAAAAGGGAAAGGGAAAAGGGAAAGGAAAAGGAAAAGGAAATGGAAAAGGGAAAGGGAAAAGGAAAAGGAAAAGGAAAAGGAAAAGGAAAAGGAAAAGGAAATGGAAAAGGGAAAGGGACAGGGAAAGGAAAAGGAAAAGGAAAAGGAAAAGGAAAAGGAAAAGGAAAAGGAAAAGGAAAAGGAATTTGAAATGCTGGAAATATGCAGAGACTAAAGAGAAGGTTTTAAATGGCTAATGTTATTTAGCCCAGACATTTCAATAACATACAAATTCAAGTCATGTAATTTCTCTCATACAGAAAAATAAGTGTCCCATGTCATTTCACTAGAACATGATTTAAGAAAAGTACAGCAGAGGTAGTATCCCCAGGGGGGCAGTTCCCCTCTTCAATATGTTCACCTTTTTCAGCATCTCTATTATGTAAAAATTTATGAGGATAACATGTGACCTGGCCTGCCTCCAAAAAACCCGCAATTTGCCACATGTCAGGTGGCTACTTGTGATGAGCAGGAGAGAAGGAGTGAGGGAGCTTCCTCCCCGACTTCCCTAGCATGGTGGGTAAAGAGCATCTGAAGACTTCTGGCAGAAACCTCCAGTCAGGTACAGCAGAGGAGCTGGAATGAAGAGGACCACAGGATCAAGGCTATTTTGACCCTCTGGACTTCACCTTCCTTAGTGTAAAATAAGAGCCATCCTGACCCTCACTGTAAAGCACTTAAAGAGCTACAAATTAGAAACAGTAAATAATAATTAGCCATCATTATTCAAAGAGGATTCAAGGAAAAGGTGAAACTGGGGTTATAGAGATGAATGAGATGACTTTTAAATTCTTAGAGACGACTGCCCCAGGAGAGGGATATATGAAATAAGGGGCTCTGTATTCTCTCCCTCCTCCCTCGGGGACAATGGCATCAGGAGGTAGGAAAGATGATGATTGCTCCTTGGATCTGCGTGTCTTCACTATAGCAACTGGTAACTAAATATTCTTGAATTAAAACCAGACTGGGACAGGTAACTCTCAATAACCACACTATAGTCATGCTGTTTGGCCATTTTTCAGCCACTTCATATTCCTTAATACCATCCCTCACTGTCTGCCTGAGATTTTTCAGTAAGCAGCTGTGAAAAGCACCACAAAAATAAAATAGGACAATTAAATAGCTTAAAGATTTCCTTGGAAAAGTATCTAGCTGCATGAGACCAGCTCATGTACTCAGAACTGTCACGTGTAAAGATGGTCCTTTAAACATTGAAAGGCTGGGTCCTGTCTTCCTCTATTATGCATTTTACTGACCTTTTATGGCTGCCTTCCTCTATTTATAGGTATCTGTTTTCCATCTACCAGTCTCAAAAATTATTCCCCCATCAGTGTTTTCCATTCTTCTGCCATATTTCAAGACTTTTGCTCTAGCCAAGATCCAATGCTAACCTGGTTTCTCGGAAGGTGCTGCCTGCAGCTAATTCTGTGGAGGAAAGCCACCAGCTTGGAAAAGCAGCAGGGAAGGTTCAATTAAAGGCAGTACAGACGACATGCCTCATGTGTGACCTCTCTCCTCCTCTCCAATGACATCAGCCTTCTTGATCATTCCTACAGATAACAGTAAAAACAACAAATGACACAAGAGAAAACAACTTGTCAAAACAGATGATAACCTGTGCCACCAGTTTCCCTATTAAAGTGATGTTTTTATTCCTTACTGGCACTTTTTATCCGCTGGGACATATCAAGGCACAGAATTCTCAATCTGTTTCTGTTGTCAGGCAAGAGATCACTCTTTCAACTTCTATTTCTGTGGTGGGAGACAAGATTAAACACAAAGTTGATGAACAAAACCCTTTTACCATCTGAAAGGATAAAATTTGCTGTTGAATATTTCCAAGCTCTTTGATTTACACCTTTCTCCCAAAATTCATTTTTGTTCATCTTATTTGGGTATCTTCAGGCTTTTCCAGGTTTTCTCTGCCCATCTTTTTTTTTTTTTACCTCCACAGACATAACCAAATTACACAAGGAGAGCAGCATAATATTGTTCCCAGAAAGATGAAACAATACCCTAGAAAAGTGGTATGTTTAACATCTCTCAACATATCTAAAGAGCCTGACACTATGAAAAGAGAATTCTCTGTCGATGCATACTGTTGTGGTATATGGAAAACCATGACTGCAGAGCTCTAGGCTAACTTGCTTTAGTTGCAGGCTCATGCCACTGCTAACCCAACATGGTCTGAATTCAGTTCCAGGTAAAATGGTCAGAATCCTCCTACACCCTTACATGGACTTGACTCTCCCAAAGGGGACAGCTGCTGTCTTACTCATCTGTACAAAGATGCCTTGTGCTTGGCTCTATACACAGAGTCCTAAGAAAGTAATTTCATAAACAGTGTTCTAGATTTCTTATACAAACAGTATACATTGGAATAGTTACTGCCAAGGATAAAAATGATGCCTAAGTGATTTTTTCCAGGCTCTCAACAGTACAGTATTTTTTTCATTCAACAGCCCTTCATACAAAAACACATAGAGGAAACAGCAAACTTTCCTTTTGTTCTTCAGGTTAACAACAATACCTAATGTGGTTAGGTATTAGGTTTTATAGGTTTATCTCCTATAAAATACAAAACCTGAGTGAAGTCTTCAAACTACCTGACACTTAAAAATTAATACATCTAAGTATCCTGTTCAAGATCAAATGGTGGCTCCCAGCAGCTAAACGATATTTCAAACACTGGAAAACTGATTTTCTTCCTGGCCTCCAACTGCCACTTTTAATGGGGAATTACACAGGGAATCTTCATTAGCAAAGACCATGGGCATTAGGGGGTCAAACAAAGGTGACTTCTATTTGCATTCACACAGCATGATGCCCAAACCTTCACCTTTGTGCAGACTTCTAAGACTTGAAATGAGGACTGGGGACTGTCACTGAGACAAAACAAATCAAGGGATATCGAGTCCTGCAGCACACCAGAGTCTATGCACTTTCCACCAGACATGTAAGAAAGCTGCAGCAGCTGCTGGGGAATGCCAGCCAAAGAAAACAGAATCCACTTCTGCAAGGGCTTCTCCAAAGAAATAAAAGTGCTTCAAATCATCAGAGAACTTTCAGGATTCTCTTATCTCAACAGTTCAATAATGACTTAAAAATATCTATTGCATTCAGTTTTCCCTTCCTCACTTTCCAAAGTTCTGGGAGGAACGTTTTTCCACAAAAGTGAAAATCAACATCAGCACATACAGAGTGAGGCACACTGAGTCTCTGGCATGAGAAATATGAAGTTCCCAAAGCTGAACTCAATGGACATTGGCTGGTGAGGCCTAAAATTTCTGTGCTGGGTGCTTAGATATACCCCTTTTCTGCACAAAAGACAAAAAACAAGGCCCTCCAGCTGACTGGGAATGTCTCAGAAAAACAGCAAGGCTTTCCTAAAAATCCACCTTCCTAATCAACCCTATCATTTTCCCTTCATTCGAGGTAGAGAGCTATCAGGGCTGTGCTTCCCCTCCCTTGGTCCTTCCTTGCATAATGGGCTTTTTTAAATCAAGTGATCCTACCAGTCTTCTTTCCTCTCATTAAAGAAAAACTTCCAAGCCTTCAGCACACTGACTTCAATTGCCTGTGGGAACAATGAACAAAAGCAACAGAGGATGTGCTGCAGTTGTTGGCCAACTGATGGGATGGTTGCATGCCCTCGGACTGCCTTGGTTGCCCAGGATGTGCTATGAGTGTGCATTTTCCCTCACTGCTACAGCAACCACAACACTGCAGCTCACTGTACCAGGGACAGGGACATGGAGATAACCCAGAGGCATACAACTGCTTGTGGGGCAGCGTGTGTACTGTCTGTGTGAAATGATGGGACAAGGAAAAACAGTGGGACAAGAACAATCTGCTGGGGCAGAAATTCCTGACACATCCTTTGCCGGTGGAGGAAATCTGTAATCAAGCTACACGTGGGGTACAAAGAAGCTCTCTTATGTCTGTTTCCTCACTGCAGTTGCTGCTGAAGAAAAGGGCCTTCATACTTTGTCATGTTCCTTGTCATATTTTTCCCCCCTAAGGCCTTATCCCAGTTACTACGGAAGAAAATTGGCAGTTAAGAAATGCTGGCAGTTAGTTCAATTGCTGTAAAGGCTGCTTTGTTTCTCAGTGTAAATAGTCAGCATATTTTACATTTATCATCAGAGCTGCAGTGAGACACAAAAGCAACACTTTCAGCCTTGCAACTGCAAGTGAAGATATCCCATGCCTGTGCAGAGGTGACTTTTCAGAGGGATGCTGAGGTACCCGCCCTTGTTTCTCCCTGACAATACCCCAGGAAAATACATGGTTTCCAGGCAGCTGGGAAAGAGTCTGGTTACTTTGCTCAACAAATCCAACTGACCAGCAGTATGAAGTATTGAACATTTAGGTTAGATATTAGAAAGAATTTCTTTACGGAGAGGGTGATCAGGCATTGGAATGGCCTGCCCTGGGAACCGCAGCGGTAGTGGGTCAAGGGTTGGACTTGATGATCTCTGAGGTCCCTTCCAACCCAGCCAATTCTATGATTCTATGATTTTAAATAGTCAGATTTTAACCAAAGCAAATACTGTTAATTTAAAATACCTTGTTCCAAACCTACCCCAGGTCAGAAGCCAGTTCTGCAATATTTATTACCTCCACAGGATGTGCATAATGGAATTCATTCTAATGTTTCATCCGGAAGAGAGTTCATGACAAAGTAAGAACGTGTTTTTTAACTAGTAGAACCAAGAGAAATGTGATTGACACTTGGCTAATTCAACTTCTTTAAATGTTTATCTACTTGCAGTCATTGTAAACTTCATTTCCTCACACTCAAGATGTGCACCTAACAATCTGACCACACAATCATCCTGTACTTTGCAGTAAGGGTGAGTCTGCAGTCAGAAAAACAAGTTGCTTCATCTTAGATCTCTCTTTCTGGCATTTTTGTATTTCTTCAAGAAACAAGCTGGATAAAAACAAATCTCTTGAGGAGAAAAAAATGTTTCCATTTAATCAAGGACCATCACTTTATCCATCCTAGTAGCATTTAGCCCTAGGACAAGAAAAGGAATGCACAAATGTTGAACTAGCCAAGGAGCAGCATCTCTATGGGAAGGCAGGAAGCATACCAAAAACCCCACCTCTAGAGCCCACAGGATGTGTTTGAAGAAAGCACATCCTGGGTGTACAACAGGTAAATCATAATTTCTAAATAATTCCCAAGAAAACGGGTAGCACTTTTCAATCTGAAAGTCCCACTGGAGGAAGAAGCACCAAGGGTTTTAGGAGACATTCAGGAAAGCCAGGTAGTGGGGAAGGGACCCAGCAGAGCTGTTCAGATTCAAGAATTCACTGTCATATATAGTCACATGCCTTTTTAAAATCATTGCCCATTCCCAGCTAGAAATAGACCTCTGAGATAGAAGAGGGGAAGGGGCAGGCTGAACATGAGGAATTACCCTCCCCCTAGCCTGTGCTAGCTTTGTCTGCAGGCACAAGCAGGCCACAAGGTCTGTGAAGCAATAAGATACATGACTAGCTGATGACATGATAGAGCTTAAAAATAACATTGCTGATTGGAAAATGTCAGTTTCCACTATGCAGGACATACTCCTGGGGCTAACTACAAAAAGTTTCTGAAGTTCTCTGTGGGGGGAGTCTAGATCTTGAAAGTAAGATCATAACAGCAGATCACTTGGGGAAAAAAAGACAATTCCCAGGTTTATTTAGTAATCCTGAGGGTACTACAAAGGCAGAAAATGTGTGATTTCTACACATAATTAGATCTCGTTAAAGTATTTAACTATACAACAAAGAAGGTCAGGAGAGGCAGAGTGTAGAGAGCCAGAGTGTTCAGGATCAAAATTATTCCAGAACTTGGGCAAAGAGAGAGCTGAAGGAAAAGCCACGTCTACACAATCCAAAATAAATTGTAATAAAATAGGTTAGGAAATATCTTGTTACTTTGCATGCACTGAATAATGGGTAATTTCACAATTTCCAATGTCCATACTTAAGAGAAGCTTTTACAAATCAAATTCAATGAGTTCTGCTCAAGGGACTCTCTTGCAACACTGTGGAACATGCAATATCCACAGGTATTGCAACATCTAATTGCAAAATAAAGGCTGTTTTCCTCCAAACATCCTCATGCCCTCCTTTCAGTCAGCAGTGACAACGTTACATTGGGATAGTTTTCTTTTGGGTTAGTGAGTTGGATCAGATCAATAACCATCTGACAGGCACCCAACACATCCAACTCAAGGGAAATAGCAGAACTGCAATGTCAGGGGATAGAAGGGGAGTAAGACCTCTCCTGCCAGTAATACTGAGCTATTGACACAGCTACTTCTGACTTACAGTGCTACTCACACGTTGCTCAGCTGTTCCCTTGGTTAAAGGAGAGAGTTGTGTGGGTCAGTACTGTGCCCAGGAGCTCCAGCATGAACTGCAAAGCAATGCTGCACTCATCACAGGCATTGTGGCTGCAGTTATAAAGATCAGGCAGAGGCAAAGCTGTCATGAACATAAACTGGCCAAGAAAAAACAACTATCTGTAAGTGACAAACTAACAAAGGGAGCTTTGAAATACATGAGTCTGGAGATCAAGCACAGCAGAACATTGTCAGTAACCAAAGAACAGTGGGCATCCTGAAACAATTCACAGTGCAAGGTCTGCTGGCACCTCTTCCCTTTCCTCTGTGTTCCAAGTCCATCTTTCTATGCACATTCCTGATTTTTCCTCTATATACTTGAGCCAAGTTCTACCTCTTCTTCCACCTTCCATTTCAGAATCACTGTGAATGAAGCATCACTATGCCTTTCTATAGACAAAAAAAAATGCAGTGATGAAACAGTTTATGTGATAAAGTGAACTTAACCCCTGATGAACATAGAAGAAAAACAGTATCTTCCAGAAGAGTTCAGAAACCCAGCTGAAGGTCAAAGGGCTCCAGAGAACTCCCCCAGTCCCTGGGTCAGTGACTCAGCCAGGCTGACCTGCTGGCTGGCTGGAGGACTCCTGTTCCCATGTCCCTCTCTCCTGTGCCTTCCTCTCCAGGTGTCACTTGTGCAGCCAAGACCCTTCTGTGGAATTCAGCTCACCAGCATGGCAGAAAACTGAACTTCAGTTGTTAAGTCTTACAAAATAAGCATGTTGAGCCAGCAGTGGTGGTACATAAGTAGGAGGATGCAGTGGGGGACAAGAATGTGGAAGGCACAGGCTTGCTCCTTCTTACTTAATAAACTGAGCAACATCATCACACCTTACTTGACTTCTGCTGGTGGAGCACATAACAAGTCTCTCTTTATCTCTGCATAATTCTGTCATTGGGTACTCAGACCTTCTCAAGTAAGTGGGAGGAAGAGGTTACCTGATCAATCAAGTACTTCCTCCAGTTCTTTTTCCTACAGGAAACCCTGTCTTGTATAAGCCACTCAAGAAGCAAACATCAAAGGACTCCTCTATCACTTAATCAGGGTTATAGACTGCACTTGAACTCTACTCAGTGAAGTGAAACTTCTTAAGCTGAAAGATGAAGTTATATTTGTTATTCCTGGCAAACTGCCCAAGAGGAAATGAAATCCAGGGCAGAAGTTTGTTTGTTATGTGGCAGTAAGAGTAAGAGGTTGACACTTTTATAATAAGCCACAAAAGCAAGGAGAACACAAAGAAATGCTGAAACCACTGATTGCTCTGAGATCTACTCTTAATGCTGCATGGAGATCTCGTCTAAATAATTGTCAGATAATGGACAGCAGAAAGTGTGGAACACAAGTAAGAAGGAGTTTGAGAAAAGATTCTGCACATGAGGCTGGTTTAAAAATATAGGAGAGAAAAGCACATAAATCAGCTGCATTAGGTCATAGCATGACAGAATGGTTTGGGATGGGACCATGCAGTTCCAGGAGCCCAGCATGGGCAGGGACACCTCCCACAAGATCAGGCTGCTCAAAGCCCCATCCCATCTGGCTTTCAACACTTTCAGAAAGAGGGTGTCCACAGCCTCCCTGCCCAGCCTGTTCCAGTGTATCACAGGAAACAATTTCTTCCTAATGTCTAACCTAAATCTAGCCTCTACCACTTAAAACCATTACCCCTTGTCCTTTGCACACAGTCCTTCAAAGTGTATCAGAGATGCTCCACTAAAGACACGAAGTACTGACTGCCAGGTCTGTCCACACTTAGCATGTCAGACCACTGAGTGCCCATACCCTGGCCATCAGTGTAAAATGTGGTGTAAGGAGCTCTCAGTTGTTTGATAACTTGTGTGCTACCCTGTAGATCTGCTTGCTGGCATAGCTGGAGGTGCATAAGCTCATGGACCCTCTGCCATAGAGTGGCAGACAGCCTCAGCTGAGCCAGGCTCTAGAATGCCAACAGAAAACTTGAGCTTTCATAAACAAGCAGAAAAAATAGTTTCACTGCACTGAACTTCTTTGCAATGTTTCTCAAAACAACCAACTGCACCTAACAGCCACACCTGATGCTAAAACTTCCCATGAACTTGATGCAGTCATCTCCTAGGTACAGCTCAACTAAGAGGTCATCTCCTAAATAAGAATCACAAAGTTGTGTTTTGACTTTTTGGATTAATGGGAGTTACCTCTTTATTAAATAGTAACTCCTTTACTGCCAGTAACTTTTAAGCTTCATTAAGACAGACAGTTCAAACTAATGAAACCCCCCAACAGGAACAAAAGAAGTGCATTTACAAACAAGAGATTTGATCTCTGCTGGCAATTTTGAATTTTTTCTTTCTACTTCACTATGCCTGGAGCATTGTTTAAAACACTGATTAGGTATGTGGGTTCAAGAACAACTCCAAATATGAAGAAGTGCTACTGTGCTCACTTGGTAATGACTCATCCAAAGTTTACTGCACAGACCTTGCAACGTGGGGAAATTCTAAATATTGTTATATCCCATTCCTTGGTGCTTTGTCCCTGTGGTAAAAGATTTTGTTTGGAAAATCTTTGTCTAAAGGTTAAAGAGTCCCTATGTAATCTATGAATGAAATAGAAAAGCATGCTTAGATGTTTGGTCCCAGCTGCCAGTGTCCCACACCTTCACCCACTCCCAGGCTGCATGGACAGGGGCAGCTCACAGAATACATTTGCCACCAAGTCCTTTCTTTCCATCTGGACAAGGCAGACTGGAATCCGACCATCAGACCTTCCACAGAGTCAAAAAAGAATTTTCAGCTGACTATAGACATTACTCACCCTTCAAAAATAATTAAAAAAGCGAAGCACATGGAAGCGTCCTATCAACCCGAGGCCATGATCTGCCGGAGTGACCCATACTGGCTCTGCAATACATACAATCAAAGATGCAACTTGAACACTGTTCCAATAATTTTCTCTAGTTTCTCCCTGAGCCTTGGAGAGATTTTCTCTTGGGAAGGAAAGATTAATCATTAAGCATTTATTCATAATTAACTACATCGGCTATTGGACCAGTTTAATAAAATAGTAAATAGCTCCTGAATGATTTTTATACCACGAGAAAACAAAAAAAGAAAAAAGATAAAGCACCCTAAAGAGAAACAGGAAAGCATGAGATAATATTTTGGCTTTCTGCATAAGAACTACACAATAACTCATATACTGTTGATACATAATTTTCAGATTCTCAACAGTAGCTATTATGATCAAATCTAAATCAACTCTGTATGTAAACACAGAGGAAAAGGGCTGGTGGAAACTGTTTGGTTGGTCAAAGACAAGACAGCTGTAAACAGGTAACATCTTTACCTTCATATTAACAGGTCTAGCTAACTGGGCTCTCACTTTTCCAGCTGCAAATCACTAAAGCATTTGACTCTGTGCTCAGGGAAAAGGCCTCCAGAGACTCTAAGTCAGTGAGTGAATGGACCTGTTTTGGGTCCCATGGCAAAGAAAGTACTTTGCACTCAAAAATAGGAATATTTCTTGTGGGAAAAAACAGTGCAGCTCCATCCTCTCTCATAGATAATAATGCAAATGTCAGACACCTCCAAGCCTCTGTTCCCAGGAGATCAATAGCATTGCTCTGATTACTTTGGTGGCTTTTTTCCTTAGAGGTTAGATTATGTCCAACCACAAATCCTGACCCAACAGCCATCAAACACAGCTCACTGCCTATGGGAGGATGAGGTATGGGATGTAAGGTTGACACTAGTGTCAAACTGCTATGGCTGCAAAAAGTAGAAGAATTTGGGCAATTGGAAGACACAAAACTGAAAAACAAGGCCAGGAGATGGGAAAACTTTGTGTACAGGAAAGCAGGCAGTGCCTGCATTCAGTGCAAAACAGTGAAGAGATCCAAAGCAAAAGGGAAAACCTACCTGCATTTTTCTGCTGGAATTTACACAGGAGAAAGACCATGGGATTCATTCACTGTGTTGACAGTATAGGCTGGGGGCTGTACAGAGTGACAGTGGATTAGTGTGCTGCAAATCTTGTTGGCTGAATTTGGGCTGAATCAGTAGAGCACCGTGAAGTGAATCCCCTTTGCTTCGAGATAATTCCAAGGGTAAAAAGTATGCTATGTAAACCTTTTTAATTCAAAGGCTTTCAAGCAGTGGGTTCCATGCCTTTGGCATAAGACCACTTGCAACCTTTGCACTGTACACTCTGACAGTGCTGTGGAGACACAGGAGCTGCTCCCCTGCCCATCTGCTGCAGTGCAACACAGGGCAGGTTAGCCTGAGCTTCACTGGAAAACTGCAATCCCAGCAGAGCCAAGCAGAGGGGCTGAGATCGTGACACAGCATCACTGCAAAGCCACCATGTCGTGCCACAGCACTGCCACACTGCATGAGGCCACAGCTCATCAGGTGCTGCTACTCACCCTCCTGCAGGACCCCGAGGCCCTGCACTCTGTGCTGAGTCTGCAGTGATCTCTAAACCAGGGACAGGCACAAGGACACTTCACAGAAATTATTCTGGTTCATTGTGCTCATTACACTGGGTGATTTCTACATTAAAAAAAAAAAAAAAATTACATACAGGCAGTTCAATACTACAGCAGGCTCTGCAAAGCTCTTGCATTCTCTGGGGAGTTAGGAAAAGGGGGAGGAAGTATCACAAGAGATGGCTTTGCTTACATCATTGGTGCAGACACACTTGTTTACATTGGATTGGCCTCATCTAAACTTTGCTGGAAGTTGACCATAATATTTACAAGCTAAAAGAACAATTATGTAGCTGAGAGCAGCTAAATGGAACAAAACAAAACCAGAGAACCAGAAAGCATGTCTTTTGCAAAAGGCAAAAAACCCAAACTCAGCCATCAGGCCACACACCCTCCCCATGCTGTACAAGTTTACACCATGGGACTATTTGTGCTGCTTTACTGCAGTATGGACGTTCTTGGAGTTTATAAGCACTTACGGTTCTTATGTGCTGCATGAACTGATCTGCACCATAAAAATTTATATGAAAGGATATTTCCTATGCCTCATCAGTTTGTTTACAGAGCCCACCTTTAAAAGACCAATATTCTTTCCTCCAGGGGCTGTTTACAGTCTGCAGCTGTGATGGTTTCTTCAGTTTGAATCTCATGGGCTGTATTTATTACATAACTCTTTTCCCTCTTTTAGACACCATTAATCATCCTTCTGCCAAGATCTTCTTCCCACACCAGGCTTTACTGTACATTCCTTGCATTTTCATCCCATGATGTCAGTCCAGAAGTGGAAAGAAGATAAGAATGGCTCAAGACTTTCCTTCAAATCATTGCTTTTCTCCAAAGCTATATATAAAATAAAAAACTTGCCATGGAATTCTGAAAGGACCAAGTCTGGGGATTTGTGGCCCTCTCACATTTCCTATCCTTATTTCCTGAAAACTAAGAGAACATATGCAAAATGATTTTGGAAAAATGACTGCAGAGATGCAGAGAGCAACACAAGTACAACATAGCTTTCTAACTGATGGCAAAGCAACCAGGCAAGTATGTAAATGACGTCTGCAAATGTTTTGAAAATAGTTTGTCAACTACTGTTGAAAAATTATGAAATTTTTTCACACTTTTAAATGTTTGGGAAAGCAAGATTGTTGCATATATTTAACACTTTTTTTTTTTTTTTTTTTTTTTTTTTTTTTTTTTTTTTTTACAGTTTTAATTCATTTGCATCTTTCAGATACGGGATGGACTCAACATTTTTAATTATAATTGTCAGCTTATGAAAAAAACCCTAATAATCTAACAAATCACTGTTCTTGGGAAAGCACTCATCCTAATGTGGTTTTATATGACTCAAGCACTCCAAACAGGTCGCTTCCAACTAAGTGAAGATCTCTGCCTTATTTTGTTATAACACTAACATAGTAAAGACTCCACATAACATCACAGCAACATAACAGAAGAGTGGTTCTGTAACATTTCTGGCTGTTAAATATCAGCCTATAAAAACACCTAGCCAGCTCTGTTCTCCTGGAATGAAAAAGAAAGCTGTTCAGGCAGAACAAGATTTGTTTTATTGACATATTTTACTATTACCTGTTACCCACCAGTGGGCTCCATTTGTAGTTTTCATCATAGACTAATTGCTTATTAGAGACATTAGCAGGTTGTTTATTTGAAAACTATTATTCTAATAAGCAGCAATCATATTAGCAAGGTGTGCTTTCTACAACTTTATTTGTTTATCCTCAGGGACAAAACTTCTGAAATCCCTAACCTTTTGTTATATACTGAAAGATTTGAAAGTAAAATGTCTGAAGTTGTTTGTTTTGGTTTTTTTCGTGTCTGACAAATTTGTCCAATAATAATCAGTACTTTTATTGCTGTCATAACTATCTGGAGCTGTCTCTGACAGAAAGATATTCATAGGATTGCCATTCCACACACAACCATTTACTTGCTAAGCCACCTGGAAAAATCATGTTGCTTCTGTATTTGCATATTTTCTTATTATGAATGTTACCATAGCTATAATATAACAACTTTGGTGTATTATTAAGCCCAATAGAAAGGAAGAAACTAACTGTAGCATAAATTCTAAGGCTTGGGGAAGGCACCTATTTCTCTTTTCCTTTGAGCCTTAGGGGGTTTCTGACCTCAGATTCACCACTAAACACCCTTCACAATAACCTAGATGGGACTGGTTATATTTACACATCCCAAGATGTCTAACAAACCAAGAAGTGCTTACAGCATATTTGCACTTTTGCAAGAAAATGCTTTCACCATTGGCACAGATGGAAGTTTTTGCTATGCTGCTGTTTATTATTTTGCTGTGATGAGGGTTATTTGTACTGTACACAGCATAACTTTCAGGCAAAAATTAAGAACAGTCTTGTAGTGAGTAAAGGCCACAAGCATAGTAGAGCTGCAGTGATTTCAACTGCATTCCAAAGCAGCAATGGTTATTACCACACAGACCCAAATTTGAGATCAGAGCCCAGTACTGATAGGTACAATGTAAACATGTAGGCAAAGAACCCCCTGACCCAAGAAGCTCGTAATGTAGAATGATAACCCAATTAAAAATAAAAAAAGAAAGACATACCAGAAAAAAAAATGGAGACTAACAAAACCCAGCTCAGCTCACCTCCTGCCTGCTGGCTCACCTTGGCACTGAGTGTAGGATGAAGCTTTGGGTTCAGTAATCAGGCAAGTTTGTGTAAAAATGGAAACAGAATAGGATGACTTTTTTTAAGCCAATCTAAAGATATTATGCAGTTTAATTATCACAGTGTATTCCTTGCTTCTCTGTGCAGACACTTGCATTTGCCCTGACATATGACTCAGGATATAGTTAAGTTTAATTCAATCTTAACACAGGGTAAGCAAAGCCCTGAAAAAGGAGTTAACAATGCAGAGAATCAGAAACATTCTATCAGAATTACATGTGTCTGTGGGCTGGAGTGCAAAGCCAGCAATCCTGCTGTATTGTGGAAATGCTTATGACCCAAAATTGGGTAAGCATGCCCAGCTAAAAACCTGCACTTTCACTCCACTGACTAAAGATGAGGGGCAAGAGCAGATGAGTTCTTACAGCAAAACTAAAACTTTTCTTGCAGTAGGAGAAACACATAAATGGCACAATGCTTTGTTCTGAAGCCTCAGCCACTCTTCACAAGAGACCTATCACTTTACATAATACTTTACAAATCAATGTTTGCTTCAAAACATGTTTATTAACAGTGAAACTTGCAGATCTGGCAGTCACCCAGCCCTAGTGCTGCCTTTGTGCCAGAGAAGTCTCTGAGTAAATGCTGCTTTACTTCATAACAAGTCCAAAGAGTTTCTAGGGCTGAAAGCTCAGCTAAATTTCTGTGTGCTGGGTGTCCTTCCAGCCAGCTCCCCTCAGTTATGCCAGGGATCTGCTTCTGTGCCAAAGGACTATCCTTCATCTGGAGTGTCAGGACAAAAGCCAGCTGAGAACATGCAAGAGCTTGCAATGTAGTCCCACATTTTAAGAGACAATTCCAGGAACCTCTTCAAAGAGGTCTTAGACCACTAAGGTTCACCCTTCAGGTCTTTACTGTACCTGGTGTGCCTGTGCATACACTTCTTTCATGCACTTCAATAGGACATGTGGCTTACAACACACAATCCAGCGGAACCAGGAGCACAACAGTCCCCTCTGCTTATCTTCCCCCACCCTGGATTTTGCAGGTTGCTCTGCTTCACCTTGCCAGGGTGGCAGCCTAGGGTCAACAGCTTTCCAAGCTCTTCCTCAGATGCCTAAATCCACTGACAGAAATTCTTCAGAGATGGCAAGAGGGCTAGATACTTAAAAGTGGTGCTTACTTTCCTGGAATAGCACATGCAGTTAGCTACATGTTCTCTTCATCAAAAAGTCCTGTAATCTGAATACCCTTAAATACTCTCTTGTCACTCTTGGTAGTCTTTAAAAAAAAAAAAAAAAAAGAACACTGCCCATATTATACATCTTATGGTGTGTTCTTACAAACACAGGCTTGTTTGATAGCACATAGTGGCAGTGAGATGGCTTTGTGAAGAGTGATCTGTTCCTGTAGGTTTATATTTGAAGGTGACAGTGTAATGAATGGGATCAGCTTGTTCCACACTAGCAGGTGAATCTCAGGCTGAGACAGGAGGTGCAGTGAAGCAGATTCGTGCCCAGTTGTGCTTCAACACAACTTCAAAGCCCTTCTCTTGGGGTCACCTTTGCTCCAGGTAGTTGCTAAGGGAACCAGCATGTAGGGGGTTGTTTTTGTTTTCCATTTATAACTTAATGACCACAGGTCTGCTCAGAGCTTAACCCAGGAAAAGAGCTGTACTGGCTTCATGTACAAATAACTGCAATTGAAAACAATAACAGCAATGCCACAGCAGAGAGGAACAGATGAGCTAAGGCTTCATAACAAGCTCAGAAACACCCATCTGAGGGAAGGGAACCCAAACCACATTCATGCAGCTCCAGAGACCCACGTTCCACACACCTATCACCACCTCCCACAGCCAGGGTGCCCAGGGCCTGCTGCTCTTGCACTGGGAGTGCTGGAGGGGAAGCAGCTTCCAACCCTCTGCAAAGCCAGGGCTGGGTTAGACTGGACCAAGCTCTATAGGGCAGCCTCCAACCTCTCAACTCTGTCTTTGTGCTACTGCCCTGCCTTCCTGCTGGGGATGAACTCAGCACCAGTGTTTGGGTTATGTGCTGGAGATAGAATTAATTCTTCTCCACTCTTGCATTCCTGCAGCTCCATTAAATCTCCACTGGGAATTTGAAACTAACGTTATGTATGTATATACATACATACACACACACACACACACACACACCAGGGTTCTTAAGAGCTGGTGTCCTGGGAGGAAGCCAGTGTTGATTTCTTTAAACTCAGAGTGACTTCTGACTTATGAAGGAGGTCATGTGTCTGAGAAGTAGCAGTGGAAATTTGTCTTTCAGTGTTTCCTCTTATCACTCATCAAGGTTCTGGAGTACATTCACATCTCTGTAAGGGCCCCAAGGAAACTATACTGAAAAGCCTTGTTCCCATTAGCAACTCTGTGAAACTGTCTGAGAGACTGACATATGGGAATAGAGAGAGCTCCATCACATCCGTTGATCCTTGCTACACAGCTTCCTAGCTGCAGTGTTTAGCTCCCATACAGCATCACTAGGTGCTAAAGCCTTGAGATTTCATCCACTCTTCCACTTGTCACATGAAGTATTAGTATTTTTAAGAAAGCATGTGAGCTCCCAGGACTGAAGAGAAATTTAGCAAAGGTAAGACATCAGTTTGGGTGATGGCCTGATCTACCAAAGTGGTGAGGAGCTCAGGTAACACACACACTGTCAACCTGAAAATGAGCTGCTAACGTTCAAGAAAAAAAGGCTGCTGCCATCAATCCCCCTGTCTGTGAAAATATTCTGAAATTACATCATCATTCTTTGTATTTGAGAGATAAACTACCCAATTTGTTCAGCTTCCCTCCAACTTTAGCAAAGACAAAGGAAAGATTACAAAAAAAAACCTAAAAAACCAAACAACTTATTTGAGAAGCCACTTATTTTTATCTGCATGGACCTGCAAGACAATTCATGCAATTTCTCCTCAGCACCATTCCCCTTCTTGGAGACAGCACACATAGGCAGTAGCGTATCTAATTTAAGCAAGTGACAAAATATTGGCAACTCCTACATTTCTGAAAGAGTTGGGGCTATGACAAAAATTGGCAACCTGGTCGAGTTGTTTTTGTTTTTTTTTTTCCTCAAGGTCAAAATTGCCCAAAGAGATTGTCCCTGGAGATGGAGCAGAAATACTTGACTTCATCTAAGTAGGACTGAAATATTTTAAAAATATACCTGGATGAAGCTTGATTGATAAACTCCCAAGACAGAAATGTCCTCTGCTCTTCGAATTGAGAACAAAAGGGCAGCAAGAGGGAAAAAGGACATTTACATTCAGTGAGTGATGGCACACAAAAGCAATTAGAAAGGTCGACTTCCTGCCTTTATAAGTCAAATTTTCAGAGCAGATAGATCCTTGTCCTTTTGTCCCAAACCTCTGGGGGGATTAGGAGAAGAAGTCTGCATTTTGTGTTGGGCAGCAGAGTGTTTTTTTAATGCTGAAGACTGCATGATCCCTGGGACAATCCCTGGTCACAGCTCCTGCCCACACCTACCAGCACCGGCCCTGCAGAAACTTGTGCAAACAAACCCCCTCAGCCAGCGACAGCAGTGAGTGAGTGTACTGTAAGTGGTAGAGAAACACCAGAAAAATGCTGTTGTCAAGTGATTCAATTACCTTTGTACACTGTATAGTAAAAAATAAATTGCATGTAAAGACCATGTGACTGGCAATGAATAGAAGCCTCTTGTCGAAAGCTTTCATTTGCCCTTTATCACACTGTTTTGCTTCACATTCTATAAATAGCTGCTGTGCTCTGTTTTTCCTTTTGGCCTCATAACTATGAACTGGTTCCTCACTGGCTTTGGGGATTCTAGAGATTATCTCCAGAGAATACTGAAACATATTTGATAGAAGCTCACAAGTGGATTAATTTCAAAATGGGGCTCAGCTGGTACATTTTAAAATATGTACTAATCAGAGCCATTTATAATAGATTCATCTCCTTCTGCAGTAGAAATCAGGAATCAGAGTAGCTTGGTTTCTGCAATCTGATTTTAGTTACAGTTAGGCTGCAATTTATTTTTAGTAACAAACTGTTTCCCTGAGACAGATTTGGCTGCTCATTAGCATTGGGAGTCTTCCCTACAAAAATTTTATTGTGAAATTTCCTTTTAGCTCTGACTAGATCTATCTGTTAAAACACAAACTCAGTTCTGCAAAGAGGGAGAGGATTCCACTACCCATATCTTGTCACTATGGAAGATAAAGACACTGGAAATAAATTGTCCCTCTCCCTTAAATTTTTTGCTTAGTATCAGCACAGTTTTCTTTTTAAAAGGCTGAAAAAAGGTGTTAATCTGATATATGTATTAAAAGCTTGAGGGAAAGAAGTATAGTTGAAAAATGGTTTTAATGAAAAAAAAAAAAGAGTAAACTACCAGTTGTGTTGAATTTTGTGAATTTATACCACTTAACCACTTCATCAAAACAGGCTGAGGGAATCTTCTGCAGTGACTCCTCTAGATGGCTTGATAGAAAGGTTGGGATCTAAATCAATGCTTTTCCCAACTAATCTTTCCAGAGGGAGTTTGTCTGATTTACTTCCCATTTTGCCACTGGTGCCAGCCCCTGCTGCTGCAGTAGCCACCTGTTTTTATATAATAATCAGTATTTTCCAGGCCATTTTTTTTCTGTGGCACCTGCTCAGGTATCCAGGCACCTGGACTTCTAATGCTCAGCATTACCTCAGGATACCCAGCATCCTAAATGCCAGCTTGTGTCAGGGCAAGGGCCCCTCTCACCTCCCACCACAAGGAGAGCCTATAACCAGCCAGGACCATGGTATTCAATAGCCACAACCTCCTATTCTCCAGATGTGCTCAGTTGTGCCTGTTAGCTCTTAAAAGTTACCCACAGAAAGTGGAAGATATTTGCTTTAGTTCACACCTCCATGGGTGGTGAAGAATACCTTCCCCTACAGCACACTGACAAACATCAGCAGATGGTGATCCTGACAAAGAGCAACTGCTTGAGTCACAGTACTGCAAAACCCAGCTCCTTCTTGTCCCCCACATTCTGGGGTAAAAGTTAAACTTCTGCAAAATACTTTCTTTACTGAAGATGAACTCTACCAGCTGCTCACAGGAGCTAATTCCAATACTGCCAAGTGTCAGTTCAGATGTGCCATTTGGCAGATTTTGTACTCTCTGGGCTTGGGATTTTTTTAATTCTTTGTAGCTGCTTTAACTACTACTAATGAAGTGTCATGTTAGAAATTTTTCTCATTTAAGTTATTTTCCAAGTAGTCAACCTGTTGGGATAGATTTCAATCTATACCTGCCTAAAGCTTCAGGCACTAAAATGTCCTGTCAGTTCAAGTGTCACACAGAAGTCATAAAATTTAAAGTTACTCTTCTCTGAATTCCCAAAGGAATGTATAGGTTTACATAGAACTTTCAAGGAAGATAAAACTTTTTGTCTATGAATTGTGTTTATCTTAGTTATGTTAAAGCACTGTTTTCATACCCAACGACAAGAATTGAACCCCCCTTCACTTTAAAGTATGGATGCAGTCTTAACTGTTAAGTGTTAATTGTGGCATTACAAAAATACTGCTGAAAGTGGTACAAAAGTTGCCCAGAGCAATGGGTAGGGACTTTTCACAGGCCAGTGAAACAACTTGTTCAATTCATACACATTTACACACAGAGCTTTCACATAGATGGCTATGTTTGATTCTGGAAATTATGTCAACTGGAAAAACACCATTTCCTGATGTAAGGGATGCAACCTTCAGAGATCTGTCACTGAAATCACATTAGCTGATTCAAGAATTCTTAACCCCCTTCTTGTAACTAACCTCGACCCTTTGACCCTGAAAGGTTTCAAAGCTAGTTGCCCCAGCCAATGCACTGGATTGAGGGAGAGGTCTGCAAACGACAGATTTCAATGCAAAAACAGAGATAATTTTATACCAAACATTAGCCTACTTGCAGGCAATGGCATCTTTCTGCTGTGGATTTGCCTTTTTTTCATTACCTTCATCTTAACTGCAATGTTATTCCGACAGGAATCTGGGTGCTCAGCTTTCTGGTGATGGCATCTGTAGTAGCACCACAAACCACCCTGCATTCTTTGCATATTTGGTCGTGTGCATCAGCCCAACTTGGAACAAAAGCTCTTGTTTTGGACACATCACTGCAGACTGTTGCCTAATCCAAACTGTCTGCTTCCTTCTGAACTTCTAAACAGATAGGACACACCACTTTGTAGCTCTGAGCAGATCTAGCTTCAGAAAACATACTGACATTGCCTTAATATAAACTACACTATGAATTCAGGTTTGTTTGGTTTTGGTTTTTTGTTTTTTTTTTTAATATACATCACATTCTTCAACACCTTAGAATCCAAAACACAAAGACAATTCAGACATAAGGTCTAAGTTATAGCAGAATTTTACTTGCAGCAGAATGTAAAAATATGTAATTAACACAAGCCTAGGTGTTACTTGAAAAGCCATTGCAAATGCTAATTAGGAATCCAGATACACAGCTCCATAAATCAGCTTAATTTGCAATGTCTGTATATTGAGTATGACATACCTGTTCACAGCTTGAGTAGCTCTTGCAAAGAAAGAAATCTCTTCTTCTCACACAAAAGATGCAATGCTGGTGGCACTAGGGTAGAGGACAGGTTATCTTCCAAGCATTTTTCACCCCAGACAAACAGGGAACAGAAAGGTGAAGCCTTATATGCAGTCCCAGGTACTCTCCCTACTTCCAAGGCAGACAGTTTTGGTAGGAACAGAGAGTAATAATTCTATTTTGAAAAATAAAACAAAACCTTCTTTGAATCTTTTCTGATGCAATTTAATTCTATTAATTCTTGTTCTATTTACTGCAGAGCTTTTACTCTGCAAACCAGATAGTGCTCTGCTTTTCTGTATTTGAAGACTTGTGTAATCTTTCCCCACAATCCAAATAGTTTCAGTCTGCCTTCTAGGTTTGTTTCCCTGTCGTTTGATCCTTCACACTTAGAAGCCTCTCCAATCAGTCCACATCATTCTTGAATCTACCATTCATCTCGGGGTGTCCTCTTGGGACATTATTACCACATATGAAACTATATTTTTCCAGCCAGGTTTTAAAATTACCTCTATTAAGCTGAGGGCTGTGTCTTCAGTGCACAGTTAACTTGAGTTATTTGCACTTGAGTTAATATCTCTCCAGTTAGCCTCACATCACAGAGTCATAGGGACAGAGAAGTGGAGGGAATCACAGGAAATCATCTAGTCTGTATCCTACCTCTGAGGCACAATCAAGTGCCATATATCTACACTGTTTTAAAAACACTCCAGAAGCAAAGTCATCCTGACCTTCCTGGGCCATCTTCAGATTAGAAATTCTCAATCCCTGTTTGCCCATTTATCCCAGGATGTCTCAGTCAGTTGTGTGTGTCCACCTTACCATGTTTTCATGACAGATAAACCCAGCATAATTTGCTTACAAGTGTGGGACGGTGTCCTAACTCATCTTTGAAAAAAAATAGTTCCACCAAATCTACTAGACCAGCAGCACCAGTACATAGTGGCACCATGACAGTTTGCTATCATATTTGTATGGATTGGAAAGATTTAAGTATTTATTATTAATACTTAATCATTATCAGCTTTCAACACTGAATAAGCACTAGCTTTCTTGTAATTCTCCATGGCTTCCTTCCCCTCAGCTGCCCTTGCATTTTCAAACACAGGTAATGCATTTGCCTTCTTGACATCATCAGGAGACTCCACATTTCTTAAAGACAATAGCAGGCATCTTATAACTTGCAAATTTTTCATATTATAGGATATCTGATCAAGTCCTGCTGTCATGCATAATCTCTCTTATCTACCATGTATACCTGACCAGTTCATTTTCAGTCTTCTTTTTATTAAATTAACTGCTTTAAGTATGTGCTCATAATTCACCTTTTCTGTGGTGGTTGAAAGGAGAAAGACATCAAATAGATTTTTAATTATTATTATTTGCTCATTTCCACATTAAGTAATAAGCTTCTACTTTCCTCCACCTTGATTACTCAAGTATGTCCTTGCTGTTCTTTCTTCCTTGGCAGTTGCAATTCAGTTTTAGCCTGAGCTTTCTCACTTCTCCCCACATGTCCATGAAATCTGTCATCAGTACTCAGCAAGCAGAAATGCACCTTTTCAGTGTTTTACCCCCTCCCCAATGTAGTAATCCACACTCATCTCTCACTGCCTATCCTCTCTTTGGGCTCCTTAGCTGAGAGCAGCCTCACTGCAGAACAGCCCTTGCACTGCACAGGGGGATTGGGTTACTGAGCAGAAGAACTGCCTCAGCAGCTGACAAACCATGGTAATTCAAGCTGTAGGCTTTGTGACCAGACAAGGCAGCCAGTTCAAGTACAAACACCACCATCCTCATCTTAAATGGTTCTGCAGCTGGACAAGACTTGAGCGACACTAAGTCATGACTCAAATGTACTGTGTGGCCAACACAAGCCCCAGGTGAAGAGAGGAAGTGGGTACTTTCCTTCCACTCTTGAAATAAAACAAAAGCAAAAGGCTGCAGAGCAAAAACTGAAGCCTCACTGACCGCTCACAGTGCAGCTCCTATGACAAGAAGTTTAAGGAGGTTTGACTCTTTCAAGATGTGGTTGCTCCCAGAGTTTTTTCCCCTCTGCTTTCACCCAAGATCCTGGCACAGAAGGGGCACAAGAATGCTCTGAACCCACAAAAAAAATCTTCATTTCACCTGCTGGTGAGACAAAAGGGTTCAGGCAAACCCAGATGAAGCACAACAAAGCATGGCAATATGGACAGAGGGACCCAATTCATCTGTTTTGCAACTGGAAAATATTGAGAAACTGATGTAAATGGGAACACACTGCAAGGAATGTTCTGCAACCTTAAATTAACTATCTAAGAGCATGGCAAGCTTTGTGCTGGTAGTTCTGCACTTCACTTAGCTCCTACAGTCACACAATTCTAAGAGCTTCCAGTGGAAAAGAAAATAAAATCCTCCAGTCCCTAGGGAAAAGTCACAGTTTATCTCTAGAAAGCATGAAGCCGCAAATCTGAAAAGATGCCAAAGTTGACAGTTAACTGCCACAACTTAAGTCTTTTTTTTTCCTCTTGTTCTTAAACTCTTTTTTCCCATTCCCAGGCCAGACTCAAGTTTGGAAGTCAGTGAATGAATTCCACAAGTACTCCAGTTTGTACTTTCACAAACAGTTCAGAGCGGAGGTATCAGATTTCACAGCTCTGTGCAGACGCTGGCACAGCTTCAAAGCACTACTGAAATATCTATTACTTTATTCTGAAGAGACAATAGCCTCTCCGGAGAGAGGGCTGAAACAGTCCTTCCATTTGAAAGCTGATTTTGACACATACAGCCTTGGCTTCAGCAAAGTAACACCAACATGTATGAAATTTCAAGATCTCAGTCCAAGGCAGAACTTACCTGTAAAGTCTGAAGTGAATCAGGAAGCATTTGAGATCTTGAAATTTTTAAAGACATCTTGGGTCTGTCACAACTGAAAAATGGGTTGGATTCAAATCCCATATTTGCTTCCATGTGCTGGTGGAAAGCACATGCTTTTGCTAGGCTTTTTATTTACTAAAAATAGTTCTGTATTACATTATCAAAACCACATCGTCTTTAATTTTTCTCTTGACTGCAGAGACAAATAAACCAACCCCAGAATTTTTAAAGGTACAACTCATAAAGCCTTCCCATCCTGAATTATTAGAGATACAGTGATTTTCAAGAGACATAATTTTTTCCTTTGATATTAAGAAAAGTCAACTTTTGTAGCTTCCTGCATAGATAGGACACGTAGGATTTTGTGTCCTTTTTGCCAATGAGTTTACAGTCAAAACCTTTCATCCAGTCTCAAGAATAATTGCAAACATGACTTCCCATAAAGGCAAGGGCATATTGGAGAAATGGATTCTTACTAGGAATAGTAAAATGAAAAAAGAATTAAAAGAAAACCAGATATATCAGGAGCAGCAAAACTGACTAAGCAAATACTGTACTGAGAATACCCTTCTAAGCTCCATGTCAGTGGAAAATTTTAATTTATAACTGTATCATGTGCAACTGAGCTGCTACAATTCCAAACATGACAACTGGGTGATATATGTAATTTCCCATGTTCTTATATGTCCTAGTATTCCAGTAACTAAATGACAAGCTGAGAAACAGTAATACGGAGACAAGTGACAATGAAGCTGGTGAAAGGACAGTCAAAATTTGTCAAAGTGTGATGGAAACTATGGGAAGAACAAAACATGAGCTGCATTTATGCGCAGAAAAGAACCCCCCACAAACCACTTGAGAATTTGAACTGAGGACAAAATGAAACACTAGACACATTCATGAGGGGAGATGGTATATATTTGGATGATCCTTGATAGAAAAGCTTAAGTGAACGGAAGGAAAGGGCAGCTGAAAGCACGGCAGCCTAATGCTTCTTCATCCCCTCTCCCTCTTCAGGGAACAAATTCCATACAGGGGAGAAACAATCCCTGTTTAATCACAGCTCTCCTTGATAAAGAACAAGGGGAAAAAACAGCAAAGTTTCCACCTAGTTTATCAGGAAAAGGAACTTGCCCTGAATACTTAATCCCCCTTTATCCTGTTGATCGGGTGCTTTGCATCTGCACTACTGCAGTCCAGCCCCTGGGTGACAAACTGTCCTCGTGGCTTTGCCCCTGCCACCCTCTTCCTCACAGCACTTGTCTCACCTGAGTGGGACATTCACAAAAATGAAGGGAAAAGACTTTTCAACTGAATTATCAGCCAGCTTTACCAACTTGTGCTGGTTTTCCTCCATAGGGCTGTGCAAGGTTTGGATGCTGAGAAATCTCTCCTGCTCTTTTGTTCCCATCCATGACCAACAGAACTCTACTAACAAACTCCAGGTAGATTACAGAAAGTGTGGAAAATGCCTCTCAGAGCCTCAGCCTTTAAGCCACTTAAAAGGTATGAGCTGTTCTTAGGTGATGCTGCTAAATTTGGGAATCTGCCTCCAATACTGAATGCAAAACTGATGAGCCAACCAGCCCTTTTCTTTCCCCTTCCTTTCCAGTTATCTTGTCATGTAACCTTTATTATTATTTAACTTCAAATGTTGCAATGACACTCCAAGCTAAACTTCCCAAGCTCTTTTAAGGCCATCAATCAGTTCTATGTCCTGCAAGGCATCCTACAGCCACAACATTCAAAGGCAAAATTGAATAAAAATCTTTGATGGAATTACAGTTTGCTTTCTTTATTGAGCCCTCAAGAACAGAAATAGTAGAAACAAGTTTCAAAAAAACCCCAAACAAACAAAGAGAAAAAAACAAACAAAAAACCACAACCAACCAAACCAAACCAAACAAAAAACCCCATCAAAACAAAAAAACTCAAACAAACAAATAAACAAAAAAACCCCCAAAAAACTGGGAATTATCTTCAGATAGCATTTTAAAAAAATTAAAACGTACAATCTAAAAAGACAGCAGGTAATAAATATCTGCCACAAACCACAGTACTGGCTGCAGTTTAAATTTATTTAAATCAGTGATGCTGTCTGTTCTCCAAAGGTAGGGTCTACAAACCCGTATACTGTTGAGCAAACTTTTTCCCATGAAACCATTCCCACTCCTGTTCAGGAACAGGCATCATGATCGAGCCATGTTTCTAATGATAATGTTTGGTTTGGCAATTTTTAGTGTGGTTATCTTGGCAAACAGATGCTTTAGCCTACGCCATTTATTTGGTCCCAGTACATTCCAAATTATTTTGATGACACTTCCAAGTGTGATATGAAGGGAAAATCATAGCTAGTAAATCACCTGGGAAAGTCCCATAAAAGATAGGCCTTGATGGCCTCATCCTGCCAAAAAACCCACTGGCTTCCTGATCTTTTGCAGACTGGAAATGCTTACAATAAAATCAGGGGTTCTACTTATTGCAAGAAGGCAAGGAAACATAGAGCACAAAGAACAGTAATATGACCCTACAGCCATGCTCACCATAGAACAGAAGGATCATAAGCTTTAAGTGCAGTCAGTACTTAAGTTCAGAAAGTTACTGAGGCAGTTCCCACAGCACTCCTCTCTTTTAAAAAGTTGTCATTTATGTCCATGCACACGCATGTGTACAGATGTGGACTTTAAAGAACGATCTCCTTTAACAGTGCAGAATAGGAAAAGCACTCCAGATCATAAAAGAATAAAAAGAAGAAATATTTAAATCTCCAAGTGATGCATGATAGCTTAAAGTAAACATGGTTACTTTTTAAGGTCTGCTGCTTTTTCATGGTTCTAAAAGAACTGCACGGTTTTTCCTGAAAAGTCAGTTTTTGTAGGTAATTCACAATAAATATTGGGAACGATACAAATTGCTTTTAATTGTTCTGAATACCTGAAGAAGTTAGCTTCAGGAATGCAGAAGCAGCAGAAAGTGGCCTGCTTCTCAGGCTCTGAGGGTATGACTCAGTGAAAAGGCAGCAGCTGTCACTGCCTTACATTTGTGGAAATCAGGCCAATTTTTGATGCTGGAAATAAAAAATAGAGATACTACCTATGTCTGCCACACTGAAAGTAATTCCTAATTACTTCATAAAATATCACCTGTCTTGACAAGAGCAATAAATGGAAAAACCTAAGTGCTTAATTCAGATTTGTATTCACATAGTTTTTCCCACAAGTGTTCCAACACACCTCTCCAGCTTGTAAGCTGTCCTCAATAAGAAACAGAGACACGGAATACCTACTTTTCATCTTCCTCTAACCCAAATCCTGACTGCTCAGGAGTTAAGAATAGCGGCAGCAAGCTGATAGAAAACTAGAAAAAGGAGAGCATTTGGAAATTAATGCTCACATTGACAGTATTATCAGAATAAACTGACTGGCAGTGATGACATTTCTATAGGAAATGTCATTATTTAATTTATTTAATTGCACATTGCAGTATAAAAATGACCAGGAATTAATATGCAGTTACTAATTATGTGTACGTATTTGGCCTCTCAATTTGATAGACATTCTTTAGATGTCATCTAAATGGGTAGGCACATTTATGTGTATTTGTCTTTTCCAGAATAGGAACAGCAATAAATAACCAGCAACAAAATAAATAACAGTAACAAAATAACCAGCAATAGCAGATTATCTAATTTACTAAGAAGCCTGCTACAGAAGCAAGAATCATACACTGACTTATTTTACACTGAGAGAGATCCAGGCTGGCTATCACCTCCAGGAAAATAACTCCAAACTTAATTCAGTTCAACAGAAACTGCTGAGCTGTGCTCTGCCTCACAGAAACAGGTCTATTACTGAAACAGAGTCGTGGGTGAATATTTATGGTATTCTGAAAGACAAATAATTCAACATTTCCTCAAACAGATATTCATCTTTAGGTACATCTCATAGAACACCTGCATCACAACTGCAACATAAAGCAAACTGTAACTTTAACCCCATACAAAAACCCATCACCTCATGTAGCTCACTAATGAATAAATGCCTACTAAATACAGCTGTTAAGGCTGTTGTGGGACAAAAATAGACTTTTCAGGGTGATTTCTCACTTTTGGTCAGCTTGCTGTTGTAGCATTTGCTGGTGTTACACTTTGCTAGACACTGTCACTCCAATGATTCTCCCACTTCCTCTTTCCTTATCTTCTGTGGTTCTATCTAATTCTCTTTTTTGTTATTTTTATTTTCTTTTTAATAATTTTACCATATTTTAGGTCTTGAAAGAAAGAAGAAAACAAATAATTTACACTAACCTCTGCGCAGAGAAACAACACTGCTATGGACACTGGCTTTTCCTTCCAGCAAGTCAGTTTTTTTAAACAAGCTGCAGTCCACCAAAGGACTGGAAAAAAGCATCTTAAAAACAAATTAATTATTGGAAGCATTAATAATTGGAAGCAACAAATTATTTTTTCCTTTCTTTACTCTCAAAACTTTTATCTACTTTTTACTCTTACTCAGACAATAAAATCGATTGAAGTCAAATTCCATTTCTGTAGGCATTGACTTGGTAAAGCTTTTGATACAGCCCATTCCAGACACATCAGCTGATGTGATGGATCCTGCCTGGGAAGCTGCCACAGACTCCAAACAGCATTTGAAGTGCAGTTATGCAATGGATGCCACAATGCCCATGGAGTCAAATTATCTGCTCTGTACAACTGAGAGGTTTGGTAGAGGGGTAATTCACAGGGAGCTGTGTTGGTGTCTCTGTACAGAAACTGCCTGACTGCTTTGGCCAAGGCACAGCTGAATGTGTGCTCACAAGTTACTATACGCCGACCACAGGAGTGGTCACTGGGAGCAGTTCAAAACGTTTTACAAGAATGCTTTGAAGCTATCCAGAGCAGTACTACTGGCCAGTAGCTAAACTATAATTATGATAGCTGGATCTGAAAGTCAGGGCTGAGTTGCAAGAATTCCCTTCTTGGCTCACCCGTTCCAGACCTTGATCAAGGCCAATGCACTTTTGGGAAAGTTGGGTTCCAGTGAAAATGTAAGCTTACAGCTGAAAACCTCCAGGGTTCGGTTTTTGTTTTAAAATCTAGGTCACATCACTCTAGGAGCAGTGGCAGACTTTCCATGCAGGTGCAGAGGATGTGGGGAAACTCTACACACAAGAAGGTACAAACAAAGAAATGTTTACAAAAATCTAACAGTACGTGTTAAAAAAATATTAACATGAATTCATGACAAGTTTTGTCTCTGGCCTGGATAACATCTGTGATGGGGATTTTGTTATATAGTGAAACAAGAGCAAGATAGGGTTTTAAACACTGCCTGGAGAACACCAGCCCTATGTTTATTCCCAGCAACACATTCATAAATCATCAAATAGAAAGAGGACCATTTTGACCATGGGGACTGCAGAAATTTGCTTAGTCATGACACGTTCTGCTGGCTACTGCAACCAAGAGAGGCATGCAGAAATTTGCAGTTAAATTCCCATTTGTTTTAATGAGGCACGTTACCACTGGACTCCTGGACAGTGGTCTCTAACTCCATGCATGAGGGATGAGTGAGTAACTACACCTGGTTGGTTCCCCACTAAAGCAGGGCTGGATGCAGCCTCTGCCTCGGCAGCAGAACCAGCACTTCAGCCCTGCAAGCACACGTGCTCCATGGGGAGCCACTGGCACAGTCACACATGCAGCGAGTGCCAGCTGAGTCCTCTGGTGACATGGTGCACCTTGCTCCTGAGGTCACTCCTGCTGAGGGGACATCAGATAAGGCCAATCAGGAGAGGATCATCCCTCTGGTGTGAGCGAGGTTAGGTTCAGCATCCAAGCCCCACTTTCATCATGCTGTTTCCTTGGGCAAAGATCACAACTGCGGATTTTTTTAGGCTTTTCCCAATCTTTCTTGGCTGGGTTTTTTAACCCACTGCTTCCCTACACAAACACTCATACTGGCTTAAGCCCATCACCTAGCTCTCAGCTCCTTCAAATTTTGCTGGTATGAGGAAGGCTTACCTCTGATTCTTCACACTCTAAACTGGCTCTACACTAGTGGATTGACTGAAAAATAATTAAAATCTGCAATGTCTTTTTTTTTGAGTCTCATTATGTTGATTTCCAGAAGCCTGTGCACAGCATACTCCCACACCACTTTGTTCCATTTTCATTCTCATCTAAAAAACTGGCAGGAAACCATGATTTTTTCCTCTCTCCCCTGAAGAATCTTTGTGACACTGAACTCCCTTTTCCTTTAAGCAGCCTCATTTTAAACATTTACACCTAAACACAACACACTCTGTCGTCTGTTGAGTTCCCTCTCAGAAATTAATACTTTTTTTTCCTGTCTTAGGAAGTCAGGATACCTGTTGTATCAGTGTATTCGGTTCACTCTGCCACACATTAATGTGATTAATTTTGGCAGTGACAAAGCTGGAGAAGTAATTTAAAATTATAGTCATAAATAAACATTGTATTTTACTAGAGTGAAGTCCGCTCTCCTGTTTTAACTCTCCTGACCTTTCATTTCCTGTGAGGGAGCACAGGAGGTAAAACCTGTTTCTGAAGGCACGGCCTTAAAAGTTCTCAGAACTTTGTTTTTCAATTCTTTTCCTTTATAATAAATGAAAATGCATACAGTGTTACATGTAGAGACCATAGTAATGTAACAGCACCAAACAGGTACAATAAAGGTGGAACTGCACTGGACTTGTAAGGCTGTTAAATCCAAGAAAGTCCATTTAAATTTATCTTTACCAACCTTAAAAAACAACAGAGAGAAAACAGAATGCAAATGACAGGAATGAGAAATCTGACTCTTGTTTGCTGGGTAAAACTTACCTCGAAAAAGAAAATGCAGAAATCATGAAAATGGCAAAATATACAATGATGACAAAGGGAGAAATTGAGCATATTGGATTTTTAATTTATTTCCTTTGAGTTTCATTTCTTGTTTACTTCTCATTATAGCTATTGAAATATTTTTTAGGGAGGTATTATAATGTAATGTCAGTTATTTATGGGAATTGGCATAAGTCCTCTTTCTAAGAATTGGCCTCAACTGTTTTCAGACTAAGAATGAACTTTCTGTAATTTCCCAAAATGAAGTCTGGTGATCACTGGAGCTAGAAGAGTTGCTGATTGCTGGGAAGTGACACAGAAAGTGTCTACACAAAGATCAAATATGAATTTATTTGAGAGTACCTATCTGAATGTATATTATGATGTGATCATTGATTCTTCACTGACAAGGTTCTGAAATTGTTTTCTACTATGCACAAACGTAATAAGCAGGAAAAAAATTTCAAGCAAACAAAAAACACTACAAAAAGTCATTAAATTCTTAGAGATGTAGATAACAGCTCTCTTTGAAAGATCTCATCAATTTGGCATCAATTTATATTACTGTTATATAAGACAAACATCCTGCTTAATTAGCAACACTATTAAGAAAATGGACTGACAACTTCAGATCACACTTATGACATTGTTATTTGTTTAGCAGGGATGATTTTATAGTGACAGAAGTTTCATTAGGAAACAATTTCACTGCACTGCCTGCTAGCAACATGTGTAACATACACACAGTGCAAGAGACTCTGATCTGAACACTCAGTTCATTTTTTATGTCATCAAAAAGACAGTTGTATGTTCTCTCAGCTGTCAGTCTTCACATTTCTTAATTTTCTTCCAAAGCCAGAATAAGTTTAACAGATTGCTGTGTCTCACACTGGAAGGTTTTGCCATTTGCTTAGTATTGCTACCTGTGTTCTAACTTGGAGGTCTTATTTTAGGTAAACTCATTGCACATATTCCATCAGGAACAAAATTACTCAGCTATTAAAACTACCCAATATTCTGTCAGGCCATCATTTCCAGCTGAAGATACCAGAAAGGGCAGAACCTTCTAAGGTAAAAATAATTCTATAATGTGGAAAACCAGTCTTATTTAAAAACCAAATCAAACAATAATTAATGCTACAAGTGCATCTACTCACAGTAAAACTAGAGAGGCTGTAGTTGAGGACCCAATCCTTCAGTAGCAATTTCAAGTTAATGATTCCACACTTTTCCCTTTTCTTGAGTAGTTTAAATCCAAGCCAGCTCAGTGATACTGCTCAGTGTGTTTCCAGACAGTTTTACTGGCATGTTGTGGTAGTGGGACAGGAGCAGCTGCGTGGAGGCAAGGTTTCACTGAGCCAGCAGTCTCCCCATAATCAGCATACAGCAGCTAAACAAGTCAGGTGCAAAAACCTTTTTGCAGAAAAGTAGAAAGCAAAGAAAAACAGTTTCAGGAAGGCATGAGGGGCTCACCAGTAAGGTGAAAAGATGAGGAGCTCAACAAGAAGCAGCTCCCTCTATGAAGTGTCAACGGGAAGAGGTGTTAAGAGGAGGAAGAAGACTAACTCACTGATTAAAAGAGGCACAGTCCAAGTATTAGTAGAGAACACCACCATATTTTCAAGGAAGCTCTGAAGGTCCTCATTTCATAGAGCTCCTAAGTCTCACAAGGAGACTGCTGGAAAAGCAAACAGACATCTCAAAGAACTTATGTGCATGCCTAGAGGTGTTCTTAACTTAAGGATTCACTTGCATTCAGCTTCCGTATTTAGTTCATAGGCTTTGTTTAGTAAAGATCAATTTAATGAATCTTCAACAGTCACTGCACAGGTCTTCTTGGGTAGCTGTGGCCTCCTAAGTCAGAGTAAAGATGACTTCCACTAACAGATTATAAAGAAGGTTCTTTGAGACCTGCAGACCTGACTTAAAACACCTGCTGGTGAGAACACATTGATCATGCAACAGCTATTAAGTGAACTCATGAGTGAAAGGGACTGCTGGACTAAGCACAGAATAAAACCTCCTAGCAACCAGTTTTTTTTACTGAACAAGATGATATTAAAAAGAAGAGGCAGCATTGAAGTGGGTGGTTAAATCTGTAGGGATAAGAAGGACTGGACAGTACTACCCTACAACAATGAAGTTTATGTAGTTTCTCTACAAGCATCTCTATGCTGCCCAGTGCTGCAGGAGTCAAGTAACACTAATTTTTTCCTTAATCCTCCTAACAGCTCAGTGGAAAAGGTAAAAATTCCCTTCAGTTTGCATACACAAAACTAAGGCAATAATATTAAATTATTTATCCACATTCAATGTTTTGGAAGAGGCAAGAACAAACAGCTTACTCATGTCTAATTGTTAGTTCACATTTTAAAAATAACACAGCAGGCTGAAGTCTCCTTATCTTTCTCACATACATGTGTCATGTTCAGACCCTTCTCCTTATCTTTCACCTCAGATGACAACCCTCAGGATTAGCCACATGACTGGGAGACTGGTGATGAGCCAACAGATTACCAGTATACTTCACAGAGAAAGCCTGCCAAGGAAAAAGCCCAGGCAAATTGTTTCCTGGCAGATTTAGGAGAGAATTTCAGCTTACCTTTTCCTGTGGGGTGAAGTGGCATCAACGATATGGATGAAGGGGATGGAGTACAGGACTAAGGGAAGCTGGCAAGAACTTCACTAGCAGGCTGCATTATGGCAGTCACAGACACACTGCAAAGAAGCTGAAATTTATGCAAAACATGTTACTGATAAAGGCACACTGACAGTACAAACCAGATTACTCTGCCATGTAGCTGAGGAAGGGCAGCTGCTGTGGTAAGATGGCAGGCTGGGCGGAAGAGAAATGGCTTCCTCCTCTGAGGAGGTAAGAGCACGCAGATTCAGTGCACAGGGCCTTCAGACTGCTCTGGACAAAAGATAACCAAATTCTAGTTATGGAAACCTTAGGAGTTTCCAAAGGTTATTAGAGAACACCCTTTTTTTCTCCAAAGTTACACACATCCATACATAAAGGACAAATAAACAACTTTTCGGTCCTTCAAGGGCTGAGACCATGTTTTGGATTGAGACTCACCAGAGGAACTGGACACTCACCTTATTTCCACCAGCCTTTTAACAATAAAAGCCAACAGCCTTTCGCAGATTTAAGAAGATATAGCCTGAGGGAAAAAAACCCAATAAATTTGCCTTGCACCCACTGTAGCTAACTGCAGAGAGAATTGGGATATGTGAGGTTTGTTTTCTCAAACTCCTGCCTCAATCAAACTTCCAAAGGAGAGTTCAAAGAAGAATTAAATGTTGTTCTGAATTCACCACCTGAAGGTGAAACAGTACCTTGGTGAGTACAATTACCATCTGCAAAAAAGTTCCAAGAAGTGCAAAAAACAAAGCACTATCACTGTGGCGAGGAAACTTGACAGGCCACTGCCACTCTCCTCAATAAACTGAGGAGAAAAACCCTGACATTTCTACTTTATTGTGTTGTATTGACAGTAAACAATTCAGGGTATAACTGACTCTTTTTTTTTTTTCAGTCTAATTAATATTTTAAAACAAAGAACCCCAAACAAACCAAAGAAGAGAGAGGAACCATCCTGCCCCGGATAACCAGGCGGCCCCTCGGGGAGTTCTGCCTCAGGCCCCACATCGCGCAGCCCGCATGGCGGAAGGGGCCCCCGGGCCTGTCCACACCAGGGGGTTCAGTCACAACTTCAAACAGCCAAACCATGCCAGACTGAGCTTGAAATTTAAAAAAAGAAGCGCAAAAGAAAGGCAGAGATTGTGACTGCTGCATACAATAGACTGTAGTGTCACAAGCCTTCGGATAGTCAAGAAGGAACAGAGCTGTAAGGCAGAACTTTGCAAAATTTACTGGCAGAAGTATCAAAGATATTATTAAGTACTTTAATTTTTTTACATACTCTGTAGCAGCACTGCTGCTTTAGTTGTTTTTCCTTGCAGCACTATACCATATACAAACATAGTAGGTGAGTTCTCCAGTTAGGTCTCTCTCTAAATAATCAGTACCTCAATTTCTATAAATAAAAACAGAGCTCAGGAGCAGCTGATAAAGCATAAATATTTTTTTCCAGCCATGGCACCAAATGTTGTCTGATTCAATATAGTTTATCTGCCTACAGGTGGTTTCTCTAAGATGTATTCAATTGGTTTAATCTACAGGAGGCACACAGGTTTTATTTTATTTTTCATATTATCTCCCAATATAACTGTCAAGTATCCTAATACAGCAAGAATGGGAAGTTTTGAGATGCTTGCAGCCAGGGGGATACCCATCAAGCAGAGCCTTTCTGTAGGTTGTGCAGTGTTGGGGTGATTTCCCAGCAGATTATCTTGGGTACTACAAAGTACTAATTTTTAAACCATCTACCAATTCAGATCATGGCACAGAACCTTCTACAGAAAAGAGAGACTCACAAGCCAGAAGGTGTTTTGAATTCCCCCTCACTTCCTCTGGGAGGCCTTACACCCAGCTTTACTCTGTCTTCCAGAACAGGTGCAGAGTTCTTGGGGTTTTTTTCTGAAACATCTGAGCCTATTCATTGCAGGCATACTCAAACATTTGATTATCCCATTACTGCTAATCCAAACATAGAACAAAAAAACTTCCAACCTGAAAGAATTTCAAAAGCCTTCCTTCTCAAGTAGTCATTGATTAGCCTCCACCTCTTCCCTCTTTATATATAAACATTCTCTCAGAACATATGTTTGGAAAGAAGCAAGTATAAGAGATCATGGTCCTCCCCATCTCAGATTCCTCATTTCATCTTTTTTTGAGAATAGTATCACCTTAGAGGTACAAAGACAAAAAAGAAAGCTTTTCTACAAACTGGAAGTCCTGCTTTTTTTCCCCAGTTCCACTGTTTTCCGTTCTCCACCCTATAGCTTGAAGAATTTCATACAGGCATCCAGTAAATGCACAATGTATTTATGGTATCTTTGAGGTCACAGCTTAATGAAATTAATAACAGGAAAATACAAGGTGAATTGGAGAAGGGTGAGTAGCATCAGTTTACACAAGTGAACTAGCCTCAAGGTTTGCAAAAAAAAAAACCCAAACCAAAAAACCATTGACTGCACCCAAAGATAAGTTGGAGGTCACACAAGAGATGGGCAAAAGATTTTTCCTTATTTTCACTACTGCTTCTTTATACTAAACTAGCCTGGGTGAACTAAGTTGAAACAAAGCACTGAAAGAAACAACCCCCCTAGATTCACTCACATAAGAGTTGACATCCTGTACTTAAGCTGCTACCAATGACTAGTTTCAGCTCATCATTTCAAAAGGAAATGTGAAGGTTTGTTCATATTGCTGCATTCATCTGTTGCTGCAGAACAGACAGATTTATGGAATGGAAATACGGCACATGCAAAGTTGACAGAATCACACATACACAGAATCATTTTGGTTGGAAAAGGCCTTTAGAATCAAGTCCAACCATTAACTCAACACTACCAATTGCACTGCTAAACCATGTCCCTCAGTACCACATCTACACATTTAAATACCTCCAGGGGTAGTGACTCCACCACTGCCCTGGGAAGCCTGTTCCAGGGCCTGACAATCCATTTGGTTAAAAAATTTTTCCTAATATCCAATCCAAACATCCCCTGGCTCAACTTGAGGCCTCCTTGTTCTACTGATTGTTACTTGGGCCAACAAGCACCTCACTCCAGTTTCCCTTCAGGTAGTTGTAGAGAGTGAGGTGACCTCCTTTTCTTGAGGCTAAACAATCCCAGTTCCTCAGGTGCTCCCCTTCATCAGCTTCGTTGCCCTTCTCTGGACACATTCCAGCACCTCAATGTCGTTCGTGCAGTGAGGAGCCCAGAACTAAACACAGTACTCAAGGTGCAGTCTCACCAGTGCTGAGTACAGGGGCACGATCTCTTCCTTTCTCCTAGTGGCCACACTATTGCTGATACAGGCCAGGATGCTATTGGCCTTCTTGGCCACCTGGGCACACTGCTGGCTCATACTCAGTCACTGTTGATCAGCATCCCCAGGTCCTTTTCCTCCAGGCAGCTTTCCAGACACTTTTACTCAAGCCTGTAGCACTGACTGAGGTTGTCCGTTTGTTTTTTATAGGACCCATTTAAGCACATACTATTCATTACACAGCCCTTGAGTGTAACAGAGGGCATGAATAATAGCTTCTGCTAAAAGTCAGCTGGTAGCAAGATGGACATGGATGCTTAGTTCTTAAATATGCAGGAAGTTAAGGTTACAGCACTAGAATATACTTACAAACCTCACCTGAGTTTCCTTTTTGCTTTCTGAATTTTTACTTTTGCTGGCAAAAAAATGATAAACATTACAGGAGACATATGACATTTTAAATACTAGTTAAAGAGATTGATATCAAAGACTAGAAGGACAGAAATTTATTTAGTTTCATAACATGCATGCCAACTCAGCAACAAATTGACCTCGAACACAGCAATCTTTGCATAAACGAGTGTACAAGCATTGCTTGTGTTCCTGGATACTGCTTTTTTTCCAAACCTATTTGTTTTCAACCAATAGCACTAATAAATGCATGCAGTACAGAGTTTCTGAAAATGGAAGCTGTCCCAGTAATGGAGCCAGAAAGGAACTCAAACAATAACAAGAAACTTCCACTTTGAAAAAAATTCAAAGCAAAACAAACTCACAAGTTTTACTAGCTGATATGGGACTGATCCCATTTGCTCATTTTCAAACTTAAAGAAACGTTAATTGGTTCTGTGGCAGTCAGAACAAAAGATTTCACAGAAGGGTAAGATAGAATAGTACTGTATTTTAAGGCATTTATGCTTTAATTTAAAAGGATTTGTTTCATAATGGTCTATTTATTAAAGTTTGCAATTTATAGGATTAAAAATCTATTCAAGAAAAGAACCAAGAGTTTCAGCTTTGGTTATGAATGCATTTTGCTTCAAAAGCTTTTTCAAAACATTTGCTAAACAGGCATGTTTAATTTTACTAGGAAAAAAAAATAACAATTACCATAAAAACAAAGCACATTAACATCATTTACCAGCTGTGTCTCTGTCCCTGTTATGTATGGAAACGTACCAGATCAGCACTATTCTCCCCCCACCATTCCCTTCCCTAATGATCATTACCAAGTCCTACAATTTTTAAAAATTTGTATTTTATGAATAAAAATCTGCTCATAAATGTACTAGTGTGAAATGCTTCTACCAGGATTAAATGTACTTACCAATACCTTTTAAAACTTAACAGCAGCTTCCAGTACCTACAAATCTATTATTTTAGTAATTGCTAGAGCATGCAAATTATCTGATACAATTCAAAACACAATGGCCATAAAATAATATCCAAGATCCTTTAACATCAACACTGGCTAATATTTAGCAACCAAACCAACACAGTGAATACTTATGTTAATTCATTAATCTGGAGAAGGCTGTGGGCAAAAGGGTTGGGAATGAGCCGATTTGATGTTTTTACTTCAGAACATGTGCAAGTTTTCCTTTCAACTAAAGCCCATTTCTTAACAAAAAAATAAAGTTTTTTAAGATAAAATGGGTAACTCACGAATTTGGACACTGTTGTTTTCTGATACATGTGGCTTTTTTTTCAAAGCAAGTGCTGCCTTCTTAGATGTTAATGGTTCGTCAAGAGTAACAGGCAAGCTACTGTGGATGGGCTTGCCCCTTCCAACATAAAAAAAGCAGCAAAGCTTGGTGTCTTTTAGTGATTGGTACCAGCCCCTTTGGGAGGAGACTGTTCTGTCAGCAGAGACCAAGATTCCCTAAGGCAGCACCCTTGGCAGTCACTGGGACTTCTCAGGCTGCAGCCTCACCATGCAACAACCTTCTCAAATCTGCCAGCACTATCACTTGTGCAATTGCTCCCAGGGATCTGGTATGATTTAAGTGTTCTCAACCTGTAAGTCCTTTCTTAAGTGAAAATTTTGACTTGACAGAGTCAAAGTGGTTATACGTGTGCAGTAGTACCAGCAGATCCAAGGGAAAGGGAAGGCTCCAGCAAAAGGAGGGGTGAAAATCACTGTGCAATGACTCCTCCTTCTGCACTGCAGACAGAAGAGGACATTGCATTAACCACAGCCTAACCCCAGCCAGCATAAACATCTCAATGGAAAAAACCCTTTCTTTGAGGATCTGACAATCTTCCTGCAGGGAGAGCTGGTGCTTTGAGTGCCTGCCTTTTCCTGATAACAAGAATCTTGTTCAAGGTGCACTGGTCCATGGAGTCTGCAGAAGCAGGAGGAGGGACCAACAGAGTCCTGATATGGCTTCAAGTTCAATTATAACTTCAACAACATTTTACTTGGAAATCCATGATCTCAGTATTTTTCCAGTCCCGAAAAGATTTAAGGCTCCACAAATGCTATGCACAAAGTAGTTTCTATCTGCATAAAACTAGAGTGGAGCACAGGAGAGACACAGAGGAATTCTTCCTCATCCTTCCTCTTGCATTGATTTCCAGGCAATCATCTGGGCTGTTATTTTTAAATTTTATGCTGAAGTGTTGCTATGGCTTCCAGTGATTTCACTTGCTGTGAACTCTTCCACCATCCTAAGTGGAAGGAAGGCTGTATCCTGAAGATTCTCCAGAAAAAGAAGAAGAGCTTTCATGAAGTAATTCAAGCAAGCATACTCCCTACAACACCTAATTACACTTGACTTTATTCTTAAACCATGGTGATCCACAGCCATTCTCAGTTACACAAGATGCAAACCTGGTGGGACAATTTGAGACAACTTACCAAGAAAACAAAAAAAATGAAAAAACACTACAGCAGATAAAACAGTATCTAGTTTATTACATATAGAAAGAGATTTCCAGAATTTACAAACACCCACATTTTCATTCCAGAGAAAGAGTCAATTTGAAAAGTTCACCCATTTTTGTTTTAATTTTGCTTTGTGGTTTTCTGTTGGTTGTTTTTTTTTTTCCTTTACAATATATACAATGGAAGACTTTGATTTCTTTTTTTCTGGTTTTTTTTTCAGTTCCTGTGCAATTGATGAATTCAAGTTGACATTTGTAAATACCATGTACAGTAATGTTTGTCTTCATTGTAGTTAATACAGGCTATTATTTTACAAGCAGTACAAAATTACTTTTCTTTTGGAAAGAACTCAGCTCAACATCAGGGTTATCTTACAACTGATAGTATCAGTAAATATGACTGTACAATCAAGGCCCAGGGACCAATGACTCATATTATATTATTTTCTGAATTACAATCTTAAAACAAGAATAGTACCCTACTCTATTCTCAGAAGCCTTGTTTTAAGCAGGTTTCCCACTCTGTTTACAACAGAATATAGTATACCTCAGTTCCACATCAAAAATGATGTGCTGTAGGAAAAGTTACATTTTAATTAAAAAAAGTACATGTATAAATCAAAACCTATGTTAAATATTTAATACTCTTCAACCAACATTAAGTTTTGTATGTAATAATTTACAATGATGATTTGTCATAAGGTTTTCAGCAGCAAATGAAGTTGTGTAAATGTGCTAGTAAAATACCCATTCTCACCATGACATAGTGGTGGGCACATCAGTTCACTGTGGCCAGCTAAGTCCTTATGGTAGAGGATGAAGTAAGAGAGACTCATTGTCCAGGTGTCACAGTGCTTCTGCTTGGCACAACACAGGATGTGCAGCTCAGTCAACTAACTCCTGAGGTTTGTGTAAAGTAAACAAACTGAACTGGATGCATCGTACCCATTTACAGAGGAAGAGGAGGAGGAGGAGGTGAGGTCCTAGTTGTGAGAGCATGAAACATTTATAGTCTTGATACCCATGAGTTAAAAGAAGGATTTGCTGAGGTTGTATAGGTCATCATTCTGAAATTGAAAGAGAAAGAAAATTAGCATCAACAGCACTTTAAAAGCTTCTCTATAATTATTTCCTTCCCTTTCCCCCCCTTTTTTTTCCTTTGAGAGAGTTACCATCGAAACTGAAAATCTTAGCACCTTGAAAAATTATGGCATGCACAGTTGAATTGTAATCAAGCACCTGAATCCCCAAAGCATTTAAAACAGATGTTGGCAATAAAAGTCAAAGCAGAAATACATTTAAAACTTGCAAGAGATTCACCTAAGCAAAAACAATTTCAGTGTCCGTATTGATTGACTCTGACAAGCTCCTGTGAGAAGGGAAAGAAAAGCTCAAACCATTATCCTGCTGCTGGTATTTCTACCCACTGTAAGAAAGACTCTATAGGTATCAGGCCTCCCTGTGGGGCTTCCCAGCCATGCAAATGCCACAACTTGCATGGGAAGGACAACCAAGGAATAGGGCATTAGGGGTGCAGCATTACCATTCCCTTTTGACAAAGACTTGGGGGAAGAAATTGTATCCAGAAAATTCTGCCAAGCTCTATTAATTTACCTACATTGTGCTTCTCTCTCTGAGAGAAGATTGGGTGAATAAAAATGTCCTGAAACCTTAGCAATGCACAGCACAGGTTTGCTGGGGAATGGATGTCAGAAGCTGTCTTTGATCCTGCCAGACTATTCCTCATCTCTTGGCTCTGGCCTCCTTGATTCAGCACATGGTGCAACTGTCTCTGACAACACCAAGTCCTCTCAACTTCACTTTTCTGCTGGTTTCACACACACAGGGGTTGTCAGTACCAGGGCTCTGATGACGAGTATGCCAGTCTGCCCCGTGTCCTGCCAGCAATCCAGTGGCAGATGTGTCTCTGCTGAGGATCAGGACTGAGGTCACACATGGAAGATCCATGAGATTCCTTCCCACTGTGCCCCAAGGCCAACACAGACCACAGCACCGTCCTCTTCTCTTTGCACTGCAGCCACGTCCACTGGGGACTGAACAAACACACCAGTGAAATGAATACTATTTTTGTTTTAACTGGAGTTAGAGGACTAACATCCATCTACTTCTCAGGAGTTCTGCCTAAAATCTGATGAAGCAAGACTTAGATTTTACATAAAAGTGTGCCTATTTCTGTATTTGATATTAACTATGCTCTTGAAAAGATACGTATATGGTGTATGCTCTTCTGTACAAATAAAGGCTTCCCATAGACATGCAGAAGTAAAAAAACTGAAAACACCTCCTGTCCTATATTCTTTAATTGCCCAATAAACAGAATATACTTTGTGTGGTCCTTCAAGTGAAAGGAAAGCCTATCCCTGTAAATGATGTGTGGTATGCTGTGAAAACTCCTTAGAGAATTATCTCACAGATCTCTTATTTACTTACAACTTTCTTCTGCACTCACATTGCAATCTAATGGAATGTTCCTACCCAAATATCTACATACAGCTTCACATAGCTTTGCAGCTTTCAGCTATGTTGGACCTAAAATTAGCCAGCAGTGCCATACTTTTATTAAGAAAGACAAGTAACAAAAGAGAAATGGCTTTATTCAAATAGCAAAGTGTGCTTCATTTGTGTGCTGTGTAACTAAGGCACGCGTTTCACTCCTGGGTCCCACCCAGCAGGCCCAAATGTTTGGTGCCCACCAGCGGGGCCCCACAGCCCGACCTGCCCTCCACACACAGGGCAAGAAGAAAAGCAAGTAACAGCTTTTCTGTGTCACTAGACTTCATTCTGCTAACAGATGTTAAGTACATAAATGACAATTTGCAGTATCCGGGCCAAGTATTGCACCTCTTCACTACTATTCAGGTCACCTAAACTCAAATACATCATGTACTGAACAAAACAGCCTGTCCAATCCAATTCCTCACCAGTTCAACCAATATGGCTAAAAAGTCATCACAACTGCTACTAGTAGGCATTCGTTCCCACAGTCAGAAATCAGAAGAGCAAAGGGAGAGAGAGAGTACCAAGCCTATCTGAAAAACAAATCACTTCCGAGAGGAATTCACTAAGAAAATAATAATCCACAGTTATAGAAAACCAGATGCTCACATGTTAAAGTCCTGTGTAAAAATGGTGAAAAAACACAGCAGGCTGAAATATCCAAGAGTTTCAGATTTGGGATGACGAGACAGAATCATGCAGGACACGAGCAGTTACAATCTGCATTTCACACAAACCTCAGCTGCAGGTCTGATGGGACACAGGGGCACAGCAGTTTCAAACTTCCAAATTTGATTCATTTGGAGGATCACCAGATCCAAATCTGCTGGACTTAAATCATACAGGTTCATCAGAAGAACAACACGGAAATCTATCAGTCAACCTACATTGGCAGCTTTTGTTTTCTTCTAATTTTGTGAAGGAAAAAAGATTTATAATCTTTACTACAGACTGTCTGAAATTAATTAATTTCAGGTATTCGTTTTCACACACACAATTCCTCTCACAAATATCTTTCCACAAACCAAAAAATATGTAACTGAGAATGACAACCTGTTCTAGAGTGGTGCCTGTTCTGTCTGAATGCACACAGATGCCTCCAAAACAGCCATTCTGAGAGCAGAGCTGCTCCTCCAAGGTCACTGGAAATACAGTCACCTGTAAGGCCTTGGATCTAAGGAATTCTTGTTTGTGTGTAACTTATAGTCAAAAACCCCACCCTCAATTTTAGCACATGAATGCTCCTTGGTGGACTTTAAGGAATGTTACTGTTTTAACAAAACAGTGAATCTCCTCTCTCCTCAGAGAACTATTACAGCACTATTACAGTTTCAAGGCGGAAGCACCATACTTGGAACTGAATCATGGGCTGGATACCCCATTGTTTCTTATCAACACCCATCAGCATTTCCTTAACAACACATAAAAACAGTGCAGCAGACAAATGGTTTAATAGAGAGTGCTAGGACTGCAGTGAGCTGAGGTAAGGATCATTAAAACTACTGACATCACTGTTGGCAACCATAAAAAAGGGAAAACCTGTGTTTAATCTATTTCCTATTAACCACAAATTTCAGCTGGAGTCCCCAGTAATGTAGTTTGCAGTTGACTTAATGGAAAAAATTAGTGATGCAAGAAAAATGTACTGAAAGAAACAAGCATCTTTAGAAGTTACTACAAGGTACCTTTGACAAGTAGTCTCTGCTAAACATGTTACAACACACACGCAGGTAACACTAACACAGCCTTCAGCTTGCAATGCTTTCTTCTCAAATCTATTATTCCAGGCTGGGTATGACACAGCTAGCTGCACTTCCTATTACAGCTGAAGTCCCATTCTTAAATCCAGTACCTAAAAATAGGTTGATAGTTCATTTTATTTCCATTATTTGGGAGGTGAAGAAGGAGAAGAGTACTTAAAATTTGAACTACGAGCAGCAGGGTGTCCGGACAAATTAGTAATGTAGCTTTCCTGAAGTTATCAGAATTTTCATACATAAAATAGATGTTTTGTTAAAATACACTTCAGAGTGTAACACTTATTCCTTAAAAGCCATTCTCCTTGAAAAGTAAACAAGGAGTTCATCTATCAAAAGAAAGAGAAGTAAAAACTCAAGCAATCTTCAAGTAAAAGACTTTCCAATAGCTAGTTTAAGCTTCTACTTCCTATTAACAGGCAGTAATGTGTCTTGTCCCTAAAACACAAACAGAAGTGCCCTTCCAAAGGGTCATTTAATTTCAAAACAAGTGAAATAATGCAGAGTTGCTGCTGAAGCTCCATGATCATTTAAGCAAATAAATGAGATTACTTTGTCACTGATTAATATGCCAGAGCAAAATACAGCTCCCAGACATGAGACTGGCTTAGTACTCCATGGCACCTTTCCAGTCTTGGCTGAACATCTGATCAGGAAACAGCTCTACAGGTTGAGTAGCTCAATGAAAAGATAACTCCTGACTGAAGAAAACACCGATTTTTCCAGATCTACCAAAAGAGGACATTTTCCCAACTCTGCTAGTGAACTTGCTAAATCAAACGTATTCTCCAAAACTGTACCTACCTCACCAGTGTCTCATCTGAAAACAATTAACAAAGACTGTCTGAAGACTGACAAAATTTCTAGTTCCAAATAAAGGGTTTTAAAGTTAAATGCATTTTTTGTTTACTTTGGGATCGTATAGAGTATCCTATTCTGTATAGATTAAACAGTGTATAATGAACACATCTACCTAGTCAAAAAGAAAAAGCTCAAAATAAAACCCCAGACATTATGAAGATATACCAGTGGGCTCAAGCAGAAGTCAAGGGTTACATGCAGCCTGGTCACCCTTTGGGAAGGTAGAACAAAGTAAACCCCAGAAGAAGCCCTAGAAAGCTAATTTACAGCTTTTTGTCTTTGTGACATTTGCATGAGTCACTACCTAATTATAATAATGCACATAATTATGTAGGTGCACACCTACTTAAAAGCTGAATTAATCCACATGGGATTGTGTTCACCAGACTGACAATCACATGTAGCATGTGTTTCCATTTTTCTTGTCATTACTAACATGCACACAGATATGGCAAGTAATCCATTTGGATAATTTTAAAAAAAACAACCAAAATTTAATCTAGCTCAAATAACTTCCTTTTAAAGAGATGCAAATACATTGCACAGTTGCCCCAGTCTCACAAGGACCATAGAAAGAGCAAAGGAATGCAAGAGGAAACAATGGTTGCTCTACTAGGTTAATTGCAGCCTGAGCACTAACAAAAGGAATTAAAAATAAAACTAAACAAAGTAATTACAACATTGCTATTTAACTTGACAGGCTATAATCTACACTTAATAAGCCTAGTTAAGTTTTTCTTCATTGTACCCCAAAATACCTAGTTCAGCTTTCTTGTGAATACTAAGTGGGGAATTACTGATGATCCAGTTTCACCAAGTCCTGTCCTATAAGGCAACTAATAGGATTTGGTCTTTTCATCCCCTTTTTCTTCTTCATATAGGTAATTCACTGATGGAGCAACCTAAAGGACCAATAACAGATAGTACAGTCCTTCTGTTATGAAATTCACACCAAAATTCATTCCCTTCACATACAACACTGAAAAAAAGTCATCCTCACCACAGAGGAAGATTTTCATCCTTTCCCCAGAAAGTGAAGGTGGGAAAAAACAAGAACTGAGACAATTGTAAATTAAAATGATGAGTAGCACCAGGTTCTTACACTTAAGAACTCATTTCCTGGGGTGTAAGTACAGTGGGAAAACACAAACTAAACTACACACATTCTTTGGATGAACTTCTGCCCAGCAAAGAATTCATGCTTTTGATTTCAACTTCACAGCACGTCAACCTGATTTAAACTCACTCAGGACAAAACCAAACCCATCCCTGAGGTCAGTGAGAAAGGCTGCTGCCACAGACAGAAGGCCAAGGACTGCCAGCACAGGAGAGTGACACTGCTGGGGATGAGATTTGAATGTTTGCACCTGTAAGGAGGAGGAACCAAGCCAGCTCTCTGCTCCGGTATATAAAAATAATGGAAAAAGAAACTGATAATCAAGTTTGTATGTAGAAAGAAATATTTCAGGGATCCCCTCCTCTATTACACAGCATCTACAGCAGGTAGGGGTTTTAATAAAACTGACTTGACCAAATCTAAACTTCTAATTAAATAGTTAATCTTTTCAATTTCAGAAAAATTTACTGAGTTTTTGTTTTTCTTAAGGAATAGAAGAAACAAGACATGACTAAGTCTAGAAAGAAAGAGCTTAAATACAATAGTCAGTTTTGTAAAGAAATCCTACAACTTTTCTTGCAGTGACACGATAAATGATAAAACACAACAACTGTCCAAAAGTTGCAAGTTACAAAAACCAAGATGCAGCCTGTAGATTTTTTTTGCTTGGTAGTTTTTTTATGAAATAGAAAATACAGAAGTATCTGCCATTAAAAAGTGCTATATTGTAAGTGGGACTCTCATGTTTGCTACTTTTTGTAGGACTGAAGGTCTGGATCTTTCCCCTTCCTTTACTAATATTCCAGCTGAGGAATCAGCTAAACCTTGAGTCAAGCTTACATGGAGAGAAATTGCCTTTGTTTCAGGCCTGAAAAACGATGTTGCTATGAAGCCAGGGAAAGCAGGATCTCACAAGATCAATACTCACAAGTTCATCCAAGATCTTCTCATAATGCTTCTCTAATACTCCTGGCAGCACTGTTTGTGTTTGATGCCACACAGATAGAGCCACTCCTGGCCCAGGGTCTTTTGCCCTCCTTCAAGACTGCAACAATGAAAAGGTACATAAAACCTTACCTCACTTACCATCAAGTTAATAGCTATAGCCTTTACAAGACAACATTTTTTTTTTTTTTAAATTTTAAGAAAGTTGTGAATTCAATAACCAGGGTCAATCTTTATTTTGGAATTTGTACTGTTCAGTTCACCAAGTTTTCAGAGTCCACCCCTGAAGCACGTGGGGCATTGACACTTCCTCTGATGACCCAGTAACCAGCTCCCACTTCAAAAAACAGTGGTGGTGAGCACAGTGTATGGCTGTATCCTTCAAAGAGGAAAATACTGATCACTATTCATATTTATCAAACATATAACCGTATATAAATCATATTAATAAGGGGAATCCAGTAACACAACTTCATTGTGCAATTTATTTCTCAAAGGAGTTTTCTTAGCGTTTTTATTTTAATTACTTTTATGGTGGTTTGAAATTCAGTAAATCTCACCAATGCTGGAAATCATTATAACTGCTTACCCTGGGGGAAGCAGGTGACCCATGTACAATCAAACACCCTCAGCTTGTCAGCAATTTAAATATACACAATTAATTTTGACCAAACTTGAGTGCACTGAAGCTGTGCTCACATTATATCAACTGAATTACATCAGCACTGGAGCTCAGTAATATGTAACATCCAGTGTAGCTGCCACATAATCAGAACAGAAAATTCTGTGAATTTGTATTTCACACACCTTTTGGGCACTGTGGTCTGGCTCCTCATTCCTGCAGGCAAATTTGGTCACTTCCTCTTGTGTTGTCCTGACCCAACTTCACAGTGCTAATTTTCTGCCAGATTTACTTTTCTCTGACAACGTGTTAAAAACCCATATATAAATAGTCTCAACTACCTTGAAACTATTCTCCTGATACGTGCTCAACTGTGAGAGTTCCACCTTAAATCAAGGATTCACATCATGCAGCTTAGCTGGAGTGATTTTCCTCCCAATGGACAAGTAAGGGGAAAAAGTAGAACAGACAGAAGTAAAATGGCATTTAAAGGGAAGACATACAGAAGCCCTGCAGGGGAATAACCTGGCCAGCTGACCTTCCCTTTGAAAATTTGCCAGTGCAAATTAAGTAGCTAGTCTGCAGTACTTCTGGCAGCAGCGTGGGAAGGAAGTTCTGCAGTGATTTTGGATTAAAAACTTCCTCAATTCCCAACAACAGTGCTTTAAATATAAAGAAAAAAAAAAAAAAAGGATAATAGAGGTGCTGGAGAACACATTCTGAAAAACACGCCAAGAAAACAGAGGAGGGAATAAGAACAAATGAAATGTCATAAAGTTGACAAAATTGTAACAAGGAGTTTGGAAAGCTAAGGTAGAAGCAAAGCATCCATTATTTGGACACTGTTTGCTATGCCTCAATATGACAAACTGTACCATACAGCAGAAATAACAATTGAAATAACAGTCTAAACCAAATTAGAGGTAGTGCTTTAAGAAATAAAAAGAGAAGGTCTTTGGTAAAAGGCAAAAAGCAACAGTTGAATTTGTTATATCTTGAATTTGGTCTAAAAAATTATTTACCCACAGATTTCGCTTCTCACCAAGATACCACCATCATTCTGACATCAAATTAATTACATTAGCTTCTCTGACTTGTTGTTTTCTCCTTTGTAGACCAAGATAACAAATCTTACAAGTCTACGACACCTGCCATAAATTGGTTTCAGTAAGACTGGATTTTCATCTACATCCACATGCATTTACTATGTCTAGTTCCCAGAACTTTGCACTCATTTGACCTGACCTTTCTACCTTCTCTATCTGCCATAAATTGCAAAACTGCCCCATTTGGCACTATCTTCTTCTCAGAACTTCAAGCCTGGTGCTCAGAATCTGTTGACATTTCAGCTGATAACTGAGATACAAAGCATCACCCATTTGCAAAAGCTCTTCAGCACCCCAGTGCCAAGGTTGGGGTACATCACCTAGAGACAGGTGGACAAACACACAACTGGATGCAGAAAAATCTGAAATCTAATTCTGCTTCTTGGTTTGATTTATTATAAAGCTTTACTCCAGTTACCTTGTCTTGGTCTCACATGAAACAGATAAAATATCTACCCCATCTATTTTCTACATGAATTTTTCTTGTGAGGAGGAGGAAGTCATGTCTCAAACACACACAGCCACTATAACATCTAGGGAATTAGGTTTATGCCCTCATCATTCAGTATGTCAGTGTCTTGCCTGTGAGATGAGAACTGCTCCCTGACAGCAGAGTTCAGACTGGGCCAGGGGCCAGGCAGCAGGGTGGTAAGTGTTCTGGCAGTGCCCACATGATGACAGACGCAGGGCAGCATCTGCACAAGGTGCCATAACTAAAATTAACATTTGAAAAATTTCTGACTGTATATATTGCCAAGCACTACTCCACATTAAAATAGATTTATAAAATCTAAAATCTAAAACTTTGCAGGCGAATGAATTTTTAGCTGGAAAAAGAAACAAAATTCCAGTATAAGAAACAAAGGCTTATAGATAAAAGTAAGGCTTAGAGCAAGAGCTCTAACCTTCTTCTTCCACTGATTTAGTTATCAAGACACTATGGACTGTTATGGGATTAACCTCAAAAATAATGCTGAGCTCTGTAATGAGCTCTGAGGCACTTCATAACTAAACTATTAATTGTACCATTTAAACAGTGAAGTATTTGTATATATACAAGGTTTTAAAAAGAAATTGTCATCCCATTTATTTCTGGAAACTGTAGTAATAATAGCAAATATAAGATGATGAAAGAGCACACAGGAAATGTAATTTTGATTCAAAACAATGGAGCTATCTCAAGTTTGAAGTATATGGAGAGAGGAAGCAACACCTGGGAGGCTCTCAGGGAAGGGGGAGCCCTGTTTGGATACAGCTGTGAATTAAATTCAAATGATAAAGACCAATCAGGCAAACCAACTTTTACTGCTGTTTCTTCAGATTTTCATTCAGTGAAGTACTAAAAGCTTGAATGACTGACAATATAATATTTTAAAGTTCCTAGCAGCTTAAATGGACTAATCTTCACTTGTTCAATTGAAATGATTTCAAATGGGAAACCAATCAACTGCCATGTTAATTATCCGATATAATTTTAACACCAACCTAGCATTAAGAAACTGTATAATTCCATAAGCAAAAGTCAAAGTAGGTAAAAGTTTTTCTCATCTCAGGATTTGCAGACAGATATTTTGATTCAATAGTTCTTAAATTCTTTAAAAAACCAACATGCCAAGTGGAAATTTTTCCCATGTAATGAAAGTTGGTTGCAATGGTAACAGTAATAATCTCATCAGATGATAAATACTATGACACAAAAACCTTCCATTGGTTGTCAAATCTAGTATTAAGGATAACCCTTTAGAAGCTACTAGTACAAGTCAATTGAAAATTAAAAGCATGTAGTAATACAGAGTAATGGTTTAGCATGCATACTAACTGATCTGTATATAACACCACATCTCAGTAAGATGTCTTGGTTAATCAATGATTGAAAACAACCACTAAACATTAATCTTGAGAAAATATATAAAAACTCAGCCTTATCACACTGTATAATTTCATAAATATCACACTAGATATAAAATCTTGCACTATATAATCTCATAAAATGGGAAGTTCTCTATGCTCTCATATGCTATGACATGCACTTGTACCATCAGCCATCGAGTCTTCTTAGCCAGGAGAGGAATTTTAACTATCTTGGAGTGATGATAGTCTCAGTGATTACAAAAGTAACTGAGCTACGTTTAAGCCTCTCCCAAAAGGAAATTATAATAATCATCCTTTACTTATCTCAAAAAGTTACTCAAAGCACACATTACACAGAACATGTTCTGAAACATGAAGTTTAATATTATACTACCTGGGAGCCAATAACACTTTGAGAAACCGTTTGGCAAAGCACTACCTGACAGGCAGTTACTGAAGCTGCTGGTCTTACTGAGTATGGTACTCTTCAAATCAAGTGTTGATGAAGAAGTATAGTTTCCTTGATGTCCAAAACGAGGTGGACTTTTGGAATTTTGCAATTCAAAACTTAAAATGTGCTGGAAGATGAAGCCAGCAGGATTAAGAAAAAGAATGCACTTTGGCATAAGGAGAGAAAGCTTCTCAAGAAAAATTACTGACACTACCCGGTGCTTCCTTTCACCATCAGCTTTTCTAGCAACTGTGTATCCCACTGCTGTGGTCTATGTTGTATTTAAGCCACACCACAGAAAAGCCATTGACTAAAACACCCTGAAAGTAACTATGCTAGGCACATATTTTCTTTTCCTTCAGAGTGGCTGTTCAGTGGATTGCCCAACCAGCAGCTAAACATGAGCCAGTCAAGGGGCAAGGATGCTCATCTGATGCAAAGTCTGCACAAAACCCAAAGACAATGAAGTGACAGAAGAGGAAAGGAGAGTATGGGCAGCACAAGTAACAGCCACCAAGAAGATAAAATACGTTGTGCCAGATACTTTAGCTTGCACTGGTTCCTTTGGTCTGGTTTCCTGAAGAAATAGAGCTTAGGTAATTGGTCAAACACAGAGCAGAGCTTCTAAAAGGCATGCGAAAATCAGTTTAATTTTGACAAAGACATAAAGTTGCAGATACACTAAGCTGCTGCATGTTGTGTAAAAAATCCATGGTCAAGTGAAGGATGCCTTGTCTGAGGCGCAGTTTTAGAGGCCAATGGTCAGCACACACCATCAGCCCCCAGCACTGCCTGCCAGACATGGCAGAGGAAAAGCAGAAAAAGGTGTTCCATGGGGACTAAAGGGCCAGCTAATGTATGTAAGACAAATCTATAGGAAACAGGCTTCATTAGTTCCACTGAACACAGATCATCTGTTTGTATATGCAGTTTTGCTTGGAGCAGTGTTTTGTCAGTACTACTACTGTTATGTTATGCAAAGAATGTATTAAATTCTTAAATATTACATGAGCTTTTATGGATTGTGTATCACATGTGGAAGGTCAAATCAGGAGGGTTATGTTCCAGTAAGCCTTATAGATATAGCTTAAAAACCAGAAACCTCCATTACATGTCAAGAAGCAAATGCCGACAAAAGACAAGCCCAAGATGGGAGAAGGCAACTTGAAAAGTAAAGGGAAACAATAAATTAACAAATTCAAATATAATAAAATACCAGTGGTTGTGTCAAGCAACAGTGCAATCTTCAAAACAAGTTCTCTGCACACTGATCTTTGTTATAATGGTGACCCAAACCACAATAAGAGTGCAACCAAGTAGCTATGCCACTTGTAGGTGCCCAGTACTAAGTTCCTTCCAAAGCCAAAGCTCCACAGTAAGGAAGTCTTACAGCATGGCCCCTTTTAAAAGTTTTTCAGCTTTCAGAAATTCTCCTAAGTTTCTCTCTCCTTGTCCAACAGAATACTGTATTTGGTTTTTTAAGTTCTTGTATATGTTTGGAAGGCTCCCTACAGCTGTAAGGATAAGGACTCTGAATGTTCTTGCTGCAGTAAGGAGAATGTAAAAAGAATGGCAGAAAGTATCCTGACTTCTACTTTCCATTGTACCTTCATGCCAGAGCTAAAAATACTCTAAAATTTTAGGTCCAGTTCTCTTAAATGAAGGCTTTAATTACAATAAAGCCAGTATATCTGTTATAAAACTAATTTTCATGTCTGTTTGGGGAAATAAACCACATTCACAGAACAGCAACTAAAGAGACCTCAGTCTATGGTATTTTGTCCACCCATTTTCCAGTAACATAGCAGATTTTTCATATTATTCAAAATTTTTTTTGAACATAAATTCCACCATTTAAATAACACAGGAAACAAAAGAAAACAATTTTGTAACTATATCATCATACTGAAAAAATATATATCTTGCATTTTAGAATTTTAGCAAACAGATATATTGCTTATCACACTTTTCTGCAACGAGTCTTCTAATTATCCCATGCATTGTACAAAATGTAAGAATGTAACCACTGCCAATAACCATGCACATACAGAAAAAGAAGCTAAAGTAGCTGCTACTAAAAGTAGCATGAAAAAAAATTTTTTTTTTTGGTTAAAAAACCAAAACAAGCACCAACCCCTAAACCTCCATGTCAGACACAATTTGTGATTCCCATTTCAAATTCTGAGGACTCTTTGAAATAAGAATCATCTTGGAAGGGAAAGAAGGGAGAAACAAAGAACCCTTATTTTCTACAGATAAATACATCCTATACTGGTAATGATTGTTTTCTATTACATTTTCTCCAGTCTTAATAATTGCATACTTACTTCTTTTAAAAATATTCCAAGTTTTCAAACTTATTTCCTTTCTAGATACCAACTATTGCGTAATGCTTAATGCAATGTTTAATTTTGATTAAGGATTATGACCACCAGCAGTCAGTTTCTGCAGCATCTGTAGACATTTTGTTCTACAGAGACAACATGCTGAAATACCACAACAGGGACCTTTTCTTTCTATACCTGAGTCCTGCTGTATAAGCAAGATAAAACAACCTTTCAAGCTTTCCTCTTTGTGATTCTCTTGTAGCTCAAAATCCTAGTTACTTGGAGAAGATCTATCAGGGCCAGGGGGAGCCACAGCTTTGAGAAATAGTAACTGAAAGTGTAGCAAGTTCTACTGTAAATGCAACTTGGCAGTTTTCAGTTCCTTAGAGTATTGACATAACAAAGCATGGATATCAAATAAATACAACACCTGAAATGTAGCCATTACTTCCTTCCAAACTTCAAGGTCATTTTAAAATCTGCAAAACATCAGAGCTGTCCAAAGCATTGGTTGAAAGGGATGAAAAAGTAAAAGTGTTCTCAGCTCATTGAGGATGTTATATCCTTTTATCTAAAAGTTTTTCAATGAATTTCAGCTGAATCTATCTTCTTGTAACATCAATTTTCAAAAGAGTAAGCCCTTATAGGGCACACCATAAAATTATTTTAAAGCTAGCTTGTCTTAGACAATCGAATTTTTGCTAGCGTAGTCTTTGCATAAATGTAAATGCAACTTTCTATTAAAAACAAACTCAGACCTCTCTTTTGCTCCTCTTTTTATTTGTTAAATGTCTTTCAGCTGGGTTTAAGAATGTCCACATATGCTTCCATGCTCTAATTTTTTTTTTTCTGTGCTCAAATACCTCCTTGTTGCTGCTATATCATTTATCAACTTAAACATTCAAGAGGAGTTAATAACCAAATATTCTGCACTGTTCTTTCAGTCAGAGATTCTTAGGACAACAAGGAGTAATAATATATTCAGATGTGTAAGATTTCAGAGCTGTATATTTTATATGTTGAGTTGGCCACTTCAGTTATATAATGTATATGAAATACAGAAAGTATTAATCCACTTCACTAAACAAAGGCATGCTTCATTGAAAATAAGATCACAAAATTATCAGACATATAAGAAATGAGAACAGGGTTTTGGAAACATCCCACAGTTGCAATTTAGATGTAGTGATTAAATGAGGGAAGAACACAGATGTTTACTGACATCTGCTTTAAAAGGTTTCAAGAGGACTTTTTGCTTCACTCAGGTTTACAAATCAGATTCAGTTACAGGAAAACAATGCTGGAAGCTTCATTTACAACAAATCCTAAATCATCAGTAGTAGTCATTAGTAGTAACAAGCAGATTTGTGGATGAAGAGAGCTGGTACCTGAGCTATGGGAAGGTCAATCCCTGGGCTCCGGAGTCCTCCCACTCCCACCCTAGCACATCAGCCACTGCTTTGCAGTTTAATGACTTAGTACAAGTATTCCTAAAAGACAATATCACTCTTCTTCCCTTTGTTTAGGGAACCAATATGCAACTATAAACAATATGTTTATAAAATTATAATACATATTCTTTAATATGTAAATAAGTATCCATTATTTAGAGGCTACAGATGAGCACAGTATTTAACAGTAACAGAAGACAACTGCATTTTCCCTTTCCAGATGTTTGTATTTCTAAAGCTTCCACTGTTTAAAATAGTCTCCATACAAATCAAAACATGTTGCGCCTGAACGAGGGACAAAACAGCAATTGTTTCAAGACACTGCATTTCCTGCAATATTATGCAAGTTCAACTTCAGTCTGCAGGCAGCACAGAAACAGGGCCCTTCAAGGGCAGAGCACCCAGACAGGTTATTGCTGCCAGGTGGCAGGGAGGAAAAGGCTTCATCCTCCTGCACAGGTTACCCATACCACCACCAGAGCACAACATACCACCACCTTTTGCCTTCATTTCCCACAAAACAATTTCCATCTCTCTCCTCCTCTCTCCATACACAGAGGTACACACAGAGACATGTGAAAGGATATACATATACACACACAACTCAACACATCCGAACACTCTTACTTTATTAATGTAGGTCAGCATAAAGCAAGATCAGTTCCAGCCTTTCCTTCAAATGTCTACAGTACATGCCATCCGCTGTGTCACTACCAGCTACAGGTAAAATTATGTGCACAGACTCACCAGTCATTAAAAAATAACGCACTCAAAACAGATGGTACAGAAGCTTTCAAAGCTCTCATCACTCTTGTCCTGAAACACCTTACAGGTTAAACCTTTTGATAAAAAAGAAACACTAAAACCACCTCATAGTCGAGGGAAAGTCCTTGTGATCAACAGTTCTTTAAGACACGTGGAGTACTTTGAGCTAGCTTACCTTTTGCTTTCATCAGCCACAACACAGTGTTCAAATATAACTCTGCAACCTGCACTATCACAGTATCCAAAAGATGCTGGGTGAGGCAAGAAACCAGGTTTCCCATGAAGGGGAAAACAGACATGGCTACAAACTGACAGACAGAATCTTCTGTATGTCTGCAGACTAAACCATTCTCTGCAGTTGGTGGAGATTGTTTCTGTGAAGATCAAATTAAATGTTAATAGCCATATATGCCAAGACAAAATAAAATGCAAAAATTAATCTATCATTTACACATGAAAAAAAAAATAAAATCAAGCCCCTGCATTGTACAGGCTGTAAATACAACACAAAAACATCAGCCTTTTATAAATCAGTGTAACACTGGTACACTAGGAGTGAACTCATTACTTGCTTTGGCTTTGAAAAGAATTTATCTGTTCTTCAGATTAAGTTACAGCAGAGAGGCCCCCGCCAGCCCCTCTGCACCTTCTGTGGGTTTGGCCCCTTTCCAGTTCAGCAAACTCACTGTGCTCCCTGCTCCATGTGATGCAGCTACTTTATTATTAAACTTACTAGTTGGGTGGTGGGAAGTCCACTAATGGACTGCTTAGTTTTTCATTATATTTGTGAAAAATACCGACGATCATTTTGACAGGCCATTACTAAATGTATTCTATTCACGGTGCAGAACAATTCTAAGAAGTCCTCTGCTTCATGTTCTTCTTCTGTGTCCCTTTCCTTTGGAAAGAGCAGATTCTCAGATTCAAACCCCAAGCCAAGCACTGAGCCCTGGGCTACAACCCCAAATAAAAGTGGGGTGGGTGAGGGCATGTGCCTGTGTGCGCGCCCCGGCAGCTGGCAAAGGTCCAGAGCCATGAACCACTGCACAGCAGCTCTACCACATCACATTCACAAGCCTTGCTGCTCCTCCCCTGTGCTCTGGTATCCCCTAACAATTCTCCAGCTGAATGAAGATGGGATGAGCAGAGTGTGAGTAAGCAAGGTAAGGTACCTACCTCATCGAAAGGAAGAATTACATTGATATTGGAAATTCATACTGTCAGGTTTTCTAATACAGTGCACAATCATCAAATGAGGGAGGTTTGGTTTTTTTTGTTTTTTTTTTTTAAAAAGCTACTTAAAGATACCACATATAATAAACAACAAGCAGGAATAGCATATATGTAACTAATATGACCACTATGATGCAATTTTTCTAGTTACCACAAACATGCAAACATTTGCATCAGAACTCTAACTTTTACTAAGTAGAAACAACATGAGTTCATGACACTAGGAAACCAAGCATCAAGGAAGATTCACACCAGATACGTACCTGACAACCCATTCATGTATCTTAAACTTCCTGAGCAGGGCTTCTTCCCAGGATTCTCCTCCATGATACACCTACATGTATTTGCCATTCCAGAAATGTGCTTATAAACTGAATGCAACACTTCAGAGAGACAGCTATAATTACTCCAGATTTCAAAGCACATCTAGCAGCCTGCTGGCTCTTCTGCATGTCTCTACACATCAGCTGGAAAACATCATTCTAGATGTATCTATTTTTGTAATTCTGGAAAGACAACTAACCTTGAGATAGTGCAACTGAACTGTAAGTTAACAAAAAAACCCCCCTCACATTTATTTGTAGTGGGGGTGGGGAAAAAAAAAAAAAAAGGAAACTTCTGACTTTCACTATATTTTGTTTATACACCATTCACAGAGTATTTTGAAGGAATTCAACCTAATTTTTCTTTCCATATAGCCTAAAGGTCCTAGCAAGGCACGGAGAACAACTATCAATACATAACATCACAGCCATGCAGTTATTTTCATCTTTCTTAAAAAGTCAGTCAAGCAACTATATAATTACATTGCTTTCTCCTATAATTAGAAGAATGGATAATTGGGGAAAAGACAGCCCGGAGTCAGCACCCAGGCACAGCGCAGCACCCGGCTCTACTCTGCAGCACAGCTGTGTCTGCCTCTTGCAGCAAAGCTTGAACTGAAACCAACACCTCCAGGTTTCACTGCTGCCTCTTTCAGTGAAACTAAAATTGAGCTGAGCACCATCAGGGGGTCAGGGGGTGTGTGTGTGTGTCAAGACAAGCATATAGACAAGTAAGAAAACGCAGAGGGACTCCCATCTCATTCTTCCTCAACTAAGGAAATCAAGGAAGTGAATCAGAGAGTGATGCCTATAAATTTTACCCTGCAAAGCAGATTTTGGTAAAAGACAGACACATGTTCTTAAGTAACAGGAAATAAAAGTACATTTCATGGGGAGTCAGCTACCCTTCTGCAACTAGTCTAAATGCCAGCTATAGCAGACAATTTGAGCTAAATATAAAACCCCCAAAATATCACAGTTTGAGATAACTTCTAAGGACATGTTAAAGTTAACTCTGAAACCATACAACAAAGACTTCAGCCTTCTCCTAATGAATATGGTATTGCAGAGCACCCAGGAAAGGACACCCATGACAGCCAAAGCACCCTGTTATTGCTGGGAACAGAGAGCCTGATGAGATTATGTGGATACTTCACATATTCCTCCAAGAGTATAAGCCGGAATTTTCTGCTCACAGGACTTCAAGGAATGAGAATCTGACTCTGCAAAAGCAAGACAGTAGCTGGTACACCAGGTACAGCCTCTGCATATCACCAGGCTATGGTCACTCACTGCACCAGCGGGGTCAGCGAGGCTGCCATGGGCACACCACCAGCTCTGACCTTCAGTGCCACCTCCAGCCTGCAATACGGAGCAGGCAGGGACTCAGCCTGCAGACAGAGGCTTGCAGCCCTTGGCACTTTATCTTTTTATTAAAATAATTCCTCTGTTCTAACCTCGAATGCAACATAGGCTGTCATCCACACACTAGCCAGAATTCAAGAGTACAGTTTGACAGCTTAACAGATGGTTTTCTGCCATTCTAACAGACTTCTTCTACATTCAATACAACCAAGCTCTATCTTCTTTCTATTCAAGGTAATGCATGCAGGCTGCACCACTGCAGGTATGCAGTCTGCAGCATTACTTACCCACAGAGGGAATCTCAGCATCTTGCACCTCCTCTTGTTCTGCATTTATTAAATGTACTCTCAGCATACTCAGACACGTACTTGCAACTCCCCTTGACCACCAGATGTTGACACTTAGCCCTGAGTACTTGTGTACAATGTCCAGATCAGGTGGGCCTCTGTACATTTCTCTGTTCTACAGAGATGGGATCCAGCCATCACCAAAACCCTGTCTCTGTGTCGAGCAAATTGCAGCAATACAGCATTTCAAGAAGTGACTGGGCTACCAATGGGCCAGCAAAGCACTCTAAAAAGCTTTATACTGTGGCCTTCCTTAAAAAAACAAACAGGTTTGAAGAAGACTTAATTCCCCACACACATGTACACACACACACATTTCCTTCACTCTTTAGAGCTGCTAATTTCTAGAGAGCAAAATGAAATCACAAAATCTACATCACCATGACCCTCCTTCCACACTACTAGAGCAATAATATGGTAAGAGAGTGGGGACAACTGCTCAGGCAGGCACATCCTAGAAAGGGACAAAAAACAAAGGAGGTTTTCTCAATACATTTGTTTTCCCCTGTTGCATGCTGTGACTGGAACCAATCCAACCAAAATCCTAACAATTGCAATATTTAGGTCTCCAATGCCAGAGCTCATCATGTTACCACTCAAATTGTATTCTTCTAGAGCTTTTTCACACCCACTAAGAATGGCTCTTAAATCAGCTCATCAAACTTGCTTAATGCAAATTAAAAGATTAATTTGATCACTAAATACAGTATTGACATTCAAATGTATTTTTATGGCACTGGGTAGAAACACTAGACACTCCCCAAAATGAATGGAAAAAGGTACTGAGTTGGTTTAAACAGTAAGTATTAAAGACTGTTCACAGAATAGTAAATATGGACAGTTTGGACATGATTATTTCATAGTGTAAAAAGAAAGTACTGTCCTGGCCAAAGAAGAAAAGCTGTGTTTGTTCTTTTAGGGTTTTTCTGGTTGGTTGATTCTGAAGCTATTAAGCTTTACTTTGTACACTTCTGTTAAGTATATATATATAAAAAAATACTAAAAAAATAAATACATCAACCCTCCATCCTTCCACAAACAGAGGTTCTTTTTCCAGTATACTAAGAAGCAAAAGTGTATTTATGAGATTTATGGTCTCTTTCAAAGAAACACTCCCATAGAAGTTAGGATTCATATATACTATCAAGTTTTACTGCAGAGTTATGGAACAAGAGAGAAGAGATGCAGAAGGTAGGAAGAAAGCAGGACAAGCTCTCCATGGGTTCATATTCAGTGCTCTTCCAACACAACTATGCCCCAGCTAGAAGAATTCAGATTAATACATCCACATGAATAACAACTCTTGCCAGCATAGCCTTCTTAGTGATGGATTCTAGAGCAGCTTTGCACTACCCTGTGTCCAGATTTAGCTATAACCTAGCTCTTTTCATTAATGAAGTTTTCCTGTGGGACAAAATACATTGTAGAACATTACACTAAAAATGGCACATTCATGTCTCTGTTTTAAGAAACTGAAGTTAAAAATAAAACAAAACCCCACCGCTTTTGAAAGGAATGCGTTCATCATTTTTTGTTTTTCTTATTGTGCTATTTCTAGCATTTGTTCAAATTGCTATTTTTCAGCCCTGCAGTCTCTTCAGTCTTAAAATTATGCAAAACCTCCAAGTTCCCTTTATTAATCTTTTAGATGATTTCCACCCAAAATAATTCTAAAAATATAACGAAGAAAACCACTAACAGCACTAGGCTCACTGTCTTCCAGTTACCAGTGGTTACCATGCTACAAGCCACTGCTATACTGAAATTAACTTTGTAAGGATTTTTTAAAAATGCATTTATTTGAAAAATACTGTGATACACTATCCTAAACTCTTAACAACTACTCACATTCTTCAGATTGAACCTCACTGCCTTCTATCTGTGGGTTTCACTCTCGGTCATGAGCAAAGTCCACCCACTTATTTACATCCATATGCAGCACTGGTAACTGAGATGAGGCAAGGGATGAAGAACTTGCATTTCTCAAAGCACAGAGGGACATAACCAAACACCAAGGAATATGTCACACAGATGGAGTGATAAAAAGTTGGAGTTGTTGCATAAACAACGGTGTACCTGCTTACCACCACAAACTGAAGGCAGCTAAGCCGGAATAAAATCTTATCACTCGTCGCTGAGCACTATCCCAAACCTCTCCATGTAATCTGAAAGGAAAATTGTGAGTGACACCCTGATGAATCACAGTCCCAGATGGACTTCCCCGTATTTTTTTCCTGGCTAGAGACAAGGAAATTTTTTCCAGCTTACTATGAAGCAATCTCAGCTTGCAGTACTGATGAATTGAAGCAAGTAGATCAAGAGTCTCCCTTGGCAGTGCAGTTTACTGAACATTAAAAAAAACTCCCATCTAACCCTAACATGAATGAGAATATAATTCTGAGGGAATAACAAGATCTCACCAAGCCTGAGAGCTCATGAGTAGGAGAAATGCCCAGCTGGAACAGACCAATGGTTCATCCAGTCCAGAATCCATCTCCAACAGGGCAAAAAAAGCTCTATTGCGAAAGAACCCATAAACCATGTTCTGAAGTCCACTCCCTCTCCCCCCTTTACCTGCTAACCATGAACTCCCCTAAGCCTGTTCTGAACCTGCCTACACGGCCTGTTTCCAAAACATCCTCTGGCTGCAAGTTGCATAAATTCCCTACCTGCTATGTAAACAAATACTTTCTTTAATCTTTCTTAAACCGATTCCCAACCAGTTTCATCAAGTGTCCTGTAATTCTGGTATTGCAGGGTTTCTGTCAACAAGAGCTCTGCGTTCACCTTACCCATCAACTTTGTGATTTTGTAAACCTTGGTCAGATTGCCCCTCTCAGCCTCTCATGTTCAAAATCAAGCCTTTTAAATGACAGAACTCCACAAAAGGCAGCGATATCATCTCCTTGTACTAAGGGCTGCCCTGCTCTGTACCTCCCCTGAAATCAGGGATAACTCTACTTTCTTAAGATGTGGACACAAAACCTGCTCTCGCAATTCAAAATGTGGTGGGTGAACCAGTGTTATAAATACTAACAAAATGACACCTTTTTCTGCCCCTCAGTACCTTTTTCTGATGACACCAAAAGGCACCACCCATAGCTTTCTGTTTTTGGGTTGGTTTTTTTTTTTTTGGCTGCTGCTGCTCCACATTGCAGACAATGAGTCTGAAGAACTGTCAATGACAACCACAAAGCCTCCTTTCCAAGTTGCAGCCCACAATTCTGAGTTCAGCATCTCACACAAGCATGGTTTAGTGTAATTTTTTCCTTACTGGAAAAACCTTATGTTTAAAAACCTATGTTTACCTATGCTGACATTCGGCTACCGCATTCTTGCCCACTTAGTTAAGTGATGGCCTTCTGGAATTCCTCAGCACTGACACAGTATCGAACTACCCAAAATTAACAGTAATACCCTTTTTCATCACAAATGAAACTATTTCAAGGCTGGTTCAAGTTTAAAAAAAAAATTATTTGGCTGTTGGTTTGAGTGATCCCTAGAAGCCACAGGGAAGGAAACTGAGAGCAATCAAAAGCACCAGAGCTAGTTTTATCATTGGGGAAAAATTATCAGAGGTGGGAGATCTATTAATCAAGACAAAAATCTGGTGCAGAATTTAAACACAACAAACAAGCAAATAAAATCAACCTTGAATCACACCTCCATGACTCATGATAGAGAAAAGCACAAAACCTGCTGAGGATTGCTCATAGAACTGTAAGCTGTTCATAGATGTAGCTACATGACCACTGTAATGGGGGGAAATAAGATCTCTTGTAACACTAATTCTGTGATACTCTAGCATGACAGCTGAACAGCAGGCTTCCTAATCTCATTTTGTAGCTGTCAGCTACCAGTCTTCACTTTTACCTTACAGTAAAAAAATACCACTAGGGAGATCTTCAAAACTACCTTTTTAAAAGTTAATGTAAAAATCCAAATAACACTGCAGAAAAAATCCTATTCTAATTAAAAGTCATACTGAAAACAGAAGCAGGATTCTTCTGGTAAAGGATTCCGTATTTGGGCAAAGTTAAATCAAATAAAATTAAACAAAAACTTCCTCAAATTTGAGGGCTGCAACAGCTTATCACACAAGAAAATTAACCTGCACCTGTAAACAGAAGCCTTAAGATTCTGAGAGATTAAGTGGTTTGGCTTAACTACATCCTAAAAATGACAAGAATCACCATCTATTGCATGCAGCATTGCCAAGGGCTGTCCCCTAAAATTTATCACAGAAACTTAGCCCATTAAAAGTAGCAGATCAGAAGTTTTAAAAAGTACTGGTAATTTCCACTTCCGGATATGACTGCAGTTTGCTCTGTGAGAAAAACAAGACAAACCCCACAAACAAACAAACAAAACCAACAGAAAACACAACACCTTTATTTAGACTTAAAAGTTAATTTAAACTGACGGAGGGAAAGCATTTTTGATAGTTAAAGGAATTAAACACAATTTTATGGCAGTTCTCAAGTATGAAAGAATTTCAGCCAAAAAAATCCCCAATTTTAAAAATAAGTTTCATCAGCATCTGTTGACCAGACAGCGAATATAGAAAAGAAATGCTTTTTTTTAGCCACACGTAGCGGACCTGGGAGTCTCTTTCAGGTTTGTTGGCACAGACTGCTTCCTAAAAAATATCACATTCATTTTGTATTTTTCATGTTCCAAAATGCTTATACATCGCATGTACCAATTAGCAGATACTGTATGTACTGAAAAAAACTCCTACCCTCCAAAAACACCAAAAGAACTCCAGAATGCAAATGAATTCCTGATTTCAACAGATCTCAGGTTGAAATCTGATTTCTCTGTCTTCCCTCTAATGTCAGTGTTGGGATTTTCTGAATGTTTTGCTCAGATCTGTCTTCAGAAACTGGTAGTCTCTAAGAATCTTCAGTTAGAGGTCAAGAGATGCATAGGGAATGACTTCAAAGAAGCCTTGTAGCAGCCCAGTCAAGTGCTTCTGAAGTTCCTGGTACCAGGGTGCTCCCCTCTGCAGCTGAAAGCAGTGCACTTCCATCAAGGGGGCTCAGGACTTGTCTGCCCATAGCAGTTTCCATTATCTTAACTGATTTTGCAGAATGAATTTGAAGCAGGACATAATGAACAATAGAAGGCAAAAAAAACCCCAAAACTATAGAAGAAGAAAATCTACGTTTGGTTCTTCAATGGAAAAGCTTGTAAAATTTGTGTACCATCTCTTAAATACAATTTGTTCTGTTTTGTTTTCCTATAGGTCAGCCAGTCAGAAGTAACAAAATGTGACCAGTAATGGCTATGGCAAACCTGAACTAAATCCACAGAAGCTTTTGAACCTGACTAGCAGAGAGGGCAGCAAGGTCTCTCTTCAGTAACAAGCCTGCCCAGTGTAGAAGTGGGGAAGTTGTGAGTGCACAGAAAGCTTTGCAAAGCCATGTCAGTCTTCTTCTCCCCTCTTCTCAATGAGGCACCTGCTGCTCTGCTGAATAAACTACTGGCATATTCTCCACACATCTGTCACCAAATAGCTGCAAGATAAAAAACACCCCAGGAGAAAGAAACAAACAAAAAAACCTCCACTTCCACTCTTGAACAGAAAGAAAAGCATTAAGTGACTTTGCTATCAGTAACCTACTAGCACAGAACAAGAAAGAATTATCTTTCTGGTGCTCCCCTGCCAGAAAGCTGAAGTGGGAGTTATATTTCAGCTTCTTCTTCCAAAACTACTGGCCAGAGGGTTTTTCTGAAGGAGTCAGTGCTACCTCTCATTTTCCCAAGCAGATGAAAAAGGCAGACCAGCCTGTGTAAGGAGTGGGAGAGTTCAAAACAGGAGCAAATGAAATGCTGTCTAACATGGAAAGCATCAGTAAGTTTGGAGAAAAAGAGGGGAGAAAAAAAAAAAAAAATTGATCTTGACTACAGAATCAGTAGCTTCAGATTCCTCTGTTGACTATCACAAAAGAATAATTCAGCTGCAACACTGTTCATATAATGTGCTTTTATGTTTCTATTCTAAATAGGGAATGGCATTTGCCTCAACATTTAAGTAAAAACAATTTTAACATTATTGAAGGATACAGTCCTCTTGGGAAAAAACCCAAACATTCCTACTTGTATAAACTTCGATCTTCCATTTTTCATACAATTTAAATAAACTTTGCACTCAGAATAAGTCTGTTTCCACTTTTAAACAAAAGATGCAAACAGTTCATTAAATTGAAGCCATTCTCAAACACTATTCCTGTCATTCTACAAATTCTTTCCTACCTTGTCCAACTCCAGATGTTCTGTGCACTTCAATCACACAAGACATCAGAAAACCTTAGATGCAATTTAATAAACTGAGGAATACACTAAAACTTCACTGCTAACCTCAGATTCTGATTGCTGTCTTTTCATTATGAACAGCTCAAGTTTTAAGAGGTAAGTCTCTTACTCTGAAACCTTAATATAATGCCTATTTCAATTCTTTGAGTTTTATTTTCCTTACAATTTTTGTATGGAGAATCTGTTCTCAAAACATTTTGAAACCTGTATATGCAACAACTGGTCAGCCAGTAAGTGGCCAGTATACACACACTGCAATACCAGTACATCCTACCTCAGCTTTTTAATTCTTTATCCTACACATACTGACTTTCTTAAACTTAGTAAAGCAGATACAGACTACTGCTATCATATTTACCTTGGCATTTATATCTAGCCCTCCCACATAAATCAGAGGCAATAAATACCATCACCTATAAACTCTTTAAGACAGGCAAAGGCTTAAAATGTCAAACATTACAGGTCACCTCTTGCCTCTTTGTAGTTCTCTGATCTATTCATTAGATCAAATCTTTTGCTTTCTCTGATCTGTATTTGCCATTTAAAAACAATAAAGTCCCTTTAAAGCACACAGTACTGAATAGGAGAAAACTGAGAACCTGAGGAATGAAATTAAAATATTACCTTAAAGCTGCACGCAGAAACAACACTTCTTGTGTGTGTCTCTACCCACAGTGTCAAAAACACATTTACAGTAATTTTAAAGTCTCTGGAAGGATGCTCCATGGCTCATCAGCTGTTCCAACTGAGCACAGCCCATCCTGCCCATCTTCAGAGGTCACTTTCAGGGGTCACTCTAGTCTCACACCACAGACTGAACATCACATGGAAGCTGTATTTACCCCCAGCTGATTGGTAGTGTTTACATGTTTTCACTTGTAGCTGTTCTGTCCTATTTGAGCCCATTATTAATCTGAGGCTCCTTAGACTGGAACTTTCATCTATTAAGGCATGAAGTTATTAAGGGAGGTGAGGCATATGATGATGACAGGTTAGTGTATCTAAGATGATTATCTGTTACCCTATAACTTTTCTGATTTGGCCATGCCTGGCTATAAGGTAATGGACATGGTACACAGGAGTGAATTTTAAAAAGTTTCATCCAAAATTTTCAGCAAGATCAAATTACACCACTTTGTCAATCCTTTAGGAGAATCTCGTAGGTACATTACAATGGGGTTTGATGGTGTATCAGTATATCCTAGCTATAAAGCCTCAGAAAACCTGTTACACAGTCCCTTAATGTTTTATAAGTGATGTGCCAACACATGTTACTGAAAAGTTGCTTCTGTGACTGAAATTATACCAATCCTTAGCATTACAGGCATAGCCTGGACTAACACATGCACGTGGCACATCCTGTCATGAACTCACTCCTGCCAAAAGTGGAGCACTGAAGTTTCCTGCTACAGATAACCCTGTCACTTGCTCTGGCAGAATATAACCCACGTGATTAGCATAAGACAAATACAAGATTTGATGGTCTAAGGAAGTGGCATTTTGTATCACGGAATAGGAATTCTGGTATTAATTAAAAAGTCTGAAGTAAAAAAATTACAACATAAATTACCAAGCTGCAAAAGAAACAGTATATATATTGCCAGTGATAATTAAAAAAAAATTATTGCACTTGCACTAAAAAAAAAAAAAACCCAAACCAACAACTGTTAATTTAGTGCTTATGAGCACTGAAGTCTGTGCTGACTCAAGGGAAGGCAATCCCCCATTTATCCATTTATCCACGGAACAGGTTTTCCTCCAGCAGCTGATTCCTCCTTCTAGCTGGAAACTCTTCCTGGCCTCTCCAGCTGCAGCAAAACCAAAGCTGTCCTGGCAGCCAGCTCTTGCATGCAGTAACATTTTAAACATAACAACAGCTCAGAAAATTACCAGCATACACCTTCGTGAGGGGGCTGAGGAGCAGACCCAGCTGGGCGCAGCCGTCCAGGACTGAACTTTGCCCCATTTTCTGTGCTGTCCCGAGGCAGCTCCGGGCCAGGGCCGGAACCGAGCGCCCCAGAACTCACCCGCAAGGCTGCTTGCTTCACTTTAACGTTTGTAAGTGACACGTTTCCAGCTTAGGATCCAAACCAGCTGAATCGGGAGCATCAAAATGAGGATTTTTGGTCTGCCTCTCAGCAAGCTGCCGGAGCCCTTTCATCCAACAACTCCGTGAAGGAAAAGCAACTCCAGGCAGCGAATAAACCTCATTTAGCAGCACCCTGTGGTGTCTGTGACCCTACAGACAATTCCTGACTTGAGGCATTCAGTAGTGTCTAACCCCACAACAACAAAATATATCAAAACACAAGACAGCAACAAAATAAAAGTAAATATTTGATGATTTCTAAACCACAAAGAAGAAACGTTGAAAGGTTGATTTAGAAATATTTTTAAATTGGGTTAAAGGTTGAAAGGTTGATTAGAAATATTTTTAATAAGATTAGGAAGGCAAGAAATGGAACCATGGATGAAGTGAAAGAAAAGGAAAAGCTGCATTGAAAACTGAGTCTCCATTGATTCCCAGCTTTAAATTTCCCCCCATCAAATGCTCAGATTCCCTCTTAGTCCCTCTAAAACGCTTTACCAGACTGATAAAGGCAAGGAAAGCTGACACGTAGCCCCCAGGCCACCTACACGACACAGGGAATAGCCTGCTACTGTTTCTCAGAACACTCTGAAATATTTTTCCGCAGTGTATGTGACCTCATCCTTGAGGACACTTTTGGAAACAATGTTCGATGCCTTCTGACTCCCAGCCAGAGGTTCCACTGGCAGCCAAACATGTGCACGCCAAAACACTCTCTACAATCTCAATTGCAAATACAGTACAAGTATATCGAGTTCCCTTTACAGTTTATGGCTTCTTGTGTGAGGGGGGAAACCACTCAAAAGCAAACAGAAGAAAAATAAACAGAATCAAAGCTATACCCTACCTTATGGAAAAGACTTCGGTCATAAAAGGACTGTGAATGTTTTGTCCAAAAAGATAGCCCAACTGTCTATTTTTGCTTCAACAAAGCTAACCAAACAGCTTTCAGCAAGAAACAGAGGGGATCTTTTACTGGAAGTGGGTAAAAAAAAAAAGCTAGTAGCAATTCAAAGTAAAAAGAAACACAAAAGGGAAGAAAAAAAACCTCCAAAACCTTTTTATGCCCCGAAGTACAAGATGGAATGAATACAAAAAAAAAAAAAATCTTCTATTTTGGAATGATGGGTTTGGCATCAAAATTCATAACTAGTCTTGTATCTTCTCTCTCCCTTTCGCCTTTGTAAAATTCTCAGCTAATTTCAGAGCTCTCTGAACTTCTTTCCCCAAGGCAGACACGAAGCAAAATTCCACTGGAAAACTACTCTGCCTCTTCTGTGTGGCAGAGCACAGCTGTGGAAGCAAAGAGTGTGCTCTCTTTGAAGTCTCGTTATTAGCACTGGTATCTGCTAAATAAAGCTCTCCCTCCCGTACAGCTCGGGTGATCAGGATGTGTGTTTCTTGCCTTGTTTCAGGCCTGTTGCCTGCCTGTACCAGTTCTCTGGCTGATGCTCTCTTGGGTGCTACCAGCGGGTGAACCTCCCAAGCTATCTGGTTTTATCATCACTGAAATCACTGAAGATTTAGATGACTAGGGTCATGAAATTAAAGAGTTAGAAGAAGTTCTTTCCCCCTCCTAAAAATGCTACAGTCCCAGGTTTTTTAACAGGGAGTGACCACATCCATGTCAGCCCTACTGCTCCGTGAAGCAGCTGCAGGTGTAGCTCACCCAAGGTCCATTGAGCCCACTGCACAAGCTGTGGAACGATGGCAGGGAGGGAGAAAGACAGATCATCTGTCATTGGATTTTAACAAAATATCACTTGATGTTAAAAAGGATCCAATGCTTATTAAATAATGAAAAACGTGCCTTTTAAGAAGATTGCTGTTGTTCTTAAATACCAATCAGCAAGTAGAGACAGCAAGACAGATTACAGGGCAGTGAAAGGAATCACACGTGATTCCAAGTTAGATACAGAGAAAGGAAGCTGATATTCACATCACAATCCCCTTACTATTCAGGCTTGAAAAAAAAAAAAATAAAATCCCACTGTTAGCACTTCTGCACAAGTTTTGGCAGAAACAGCTACCAGGATGGAGGAGGAGAAAGCTTGAGAACTTCAGTTTTGTGAACAAGGTGAGGCTTACTGATTTGGGGTTTAAGAAGACCTGGAATCTTGGCAGCAGCAGAATGTTAGGCATTTGGACAACGCCCAGCCAGCTCTGCTCAGGAACTGAAGTGATAACCAGGGATAATGGTTATTCCTAGTGTTTGTACTACTGCAGCACACAGTAGCCTCAGTCACAGCTGAAGGTCTTGTGTTACTGGCTGCTGAACAAAGAAAGTAAAACAACAGCCCCTGCCCCAGCAGACCTATAGGAAAAGAAAAAAAGAGACAAGTAGGCACATCAGAGCACAGGGAAATAACAGCGTAATAGATCTCAACGTGTTGTGAGCCACGGGTGCAACTTAGAAAAGGCCACACATGGGCAGTACCTCATTAATTAATGAGCAGACAGCTGCAACTGCACAAATATTCAACACCCTTCCTACATCCACATCACAGAACTCCCATGCAAATAGTGAGGCTTCCTACCTTTAACTATGCCTAGTGGACTAGTGCAACACACACAAAATCATCTGTTCCCTTTTTTCTCTTTCAAGTGACCACATCCTCACTGTTATGATGCACCAGATTAGCATTTGGATGGTCAGTAGATCAGTGATATTGCTTCTATTAAGTCCTTCCTGGCCACAGGTCTTACTTAGATGATGTGGTTATTGCTTCCAAACTCAGCCCACTGAGCTGACTCCTGAACTCATACGTCAGGTATCCCATACCTGAACTTCCAGGATTCTCCTTTTTAAGTAAAAATTTCATTAACCAATTTTGGTATTTGGGACCTGCTCTTCATATGGCATTTCCTGGAAAGATACAGATTTTTCTTTGAACTTCATTTTGTCTCCCCTCCTCTATCTTTCCAGTCTTGAAAAATGAGGAAAAACCTTTATTTCTTCTTCTCTGAAATAATGTCTTTGGCTTTTTAATCCTTGTTATAAAAATAATTAAGCACACATCTGTTCCTAAGTCTCAAATAAGCAGTAAGATGACAAAAAGCCCAAATCAAAATACTTGCTTGTAGATCTGAGAAAAAAACCCTAAAATCTGCCTTGTGGCACAAAAAAAGTGCATCCCCTTCTACAGTGCTTAACAGTGCTTTGCTGATCTAACCCTGAATGCCAAAGTCCTATCTTGGCAAGGTAAACTACCAGTTCATCTGTTGTTGATGACAGGCTTACAGAATAAGCCTCAATAATTGTCTTTGTCCTACCAGCTAATTGTTAGAGGGAGTTTGGTGTGAGATTGTATGTTTCTGCAAGCAGCAAGAGATAACAGATATCCTTTCAGAACAGCTATTCAAAACAAAAACAAACTCCTCATCCTACTACATAATTAGGCATAATTTGATAGAAATCATCCCATTTTTATTATTAACTGAAATTCTTAAGAAAAAAAAAACAACACAAAAAAACCCCCCAAACAAACAAAAACTCTCCATAGCTGAAAGACAGGAAAAACACTACAGTAATTAACACTCCTAAGCAGAAATGCAGCTTTTAACCAGCTGTGCCCAGTGCCCTTTCAGTATCCCTGACCTACCAGGTATGAGGCAGGACCCTGTAAGGGGGACTCTCTTCCAGAGCAAGGGATAAAAGCAAGACAGGAAGTCCAGGAGGTTTTAAAAAAAAGCCCTTGGCTAACCATAAAGGATGAGATTTGGCTGCTTAACATCAAATGGGTTTATACAAAAGCGAAACAAAAGAACCTCTGTGCACAAGGCTTGTTGCCAGCCATTACACTTTAAAAGTTTCTATGATGGGAATAGAGGAAAAGGCTCTTCTGCTTCACACCACTGTATGATGCCTCAAGGCACAGATAGCTTCCTGTCCCAGTAAAATAAGGGCTCTGAAAAAGGAGTGAAAACGTTGCAAGAAGACAATGATGGTGGTTTTATGTCTACATGAATCTAGTACAACCCTGTCCTGCTGTTGCTTCAAATGCTCCCACCTACTTTACACAGCCATGCTATAGACACCATTCCCACCTCTGCCCAGGTACAAGAGACTGAGCAGCAGCATGATGAACGAGATCTGAATTAAAAATCTACTTCTCCCCTCCCCAAGTCAGGTTACTTTTAGCCTGGGTTAGGTTCCTAATATAGCTGCCTGCTCAGCTGGAGGAATGCTTGTACTTGAACACAGAAGGAGGCACCATGGGAGCAGGAGCAAGAATACTTCTTCAAAATGATGCTCTGAAAAGTAGTAGTGAAAGAATGGTGTACACCAGGCCTGAAGCCTCACTCAGGTACTTGTGTACAAGTCGTGTCCATGCTCAAACTCTTCCTTGTCTAGAGGCTGTTCAGAAACATGTCTGCAACTGCACCTGTTCCAGGAACCCTGGGAAAGAAGAGGTCCAAATAAGAGAGCATGTTCAGCTCTGCAGCCTGACTCAAAAATATAACATCATACACTGTCCTCAAAACTACAAAAAAGGGCTTGCAGGGGGTGGGTGGGTGGAGATCTTGTTTAGTCAGATGGAACTTGAGCCAATGACTGAACTTTGCAGAGTCATTCATACCTTTTGGCAACATAGTAAACAAAGCCACTTCAAACTTGCCCTAGTTAAAATTATATCCAGTTGTAAAAAATAATAATAATTAAAAAAAATCACCCTGATTTGCTGTGAAATGCCTGTTTCTTCCCCAAAGGTCTAAATGAATCCTTCACTTTATGCCACCACTTTCTACTCACTAGTATGCACGATATTGAAGTGCTTGTCTTAAAATGCTAACTTTCTTAATTCACACTTCTTGTTTCTCTGTACTAGCCTCTACATAGGCCAGCCCCTAGAATCATAGTGGGGTTTTGCTTGCTTAATCAAAGCCTTGTGTGAGGACAGTGACACACAGTAACTTAGTATTATTCAGCCAAATCAGAATGCCCTATAGTTAACCATCAGAAGTATAAAAACAGATTTCACAAATCTATGATAGATGCGTCCAAAATATTTCACAAGTGATTTTCACTTCAAACCTTTGATAACCCTTTTTCCCTGGAAAACAGTTGCTCTTGGGCAGTCTGACTTGAAGAGCACAAAGCACACAGCTTTCATGCTCATGCACACACTTCCACACGAAAGAAAGAACTGGGGAAAAAAGAGTTCACTAGCATTCACTACTAGCTTTTAAATATTGATAAAGAACACTGGGAAAAGAGCATTTCTGCCAATGCTACTCAGGAAACTCAGCTCTGGTGAAGTCAATGGACGTTTTGTTAGCAACTCTGAAATGACAAAACACCTTAGCAGACACATTAGCAAAGTCACCTCTTCCTGATGCCTTCAGGATAATGGTACGAAGGACTACGTGGTTTAAAGATTGAACTGTGGTACAGAAAAATCAAAACTAAGCTAACTTTCCTAAGGCACTGCAATTCAAACTGCAAACAGACCCAAAGGCAACTGTGGGCACAGGAAGGGAGATGTGTCTCAAGCAGAATGTGAAGCTGCTTCAAATGCTGGGCTGGATGGGCCTTGGGAAGGAGATGCCACCACAGGGTATGTGAGTGAGCTTGCACTGAATATCTGAAACAATACATTGAATGTTTTCATCCAGCTCATTTCTGGTTTCCATTCCACTGCTAATAACAACTGGCAGATGACAACTGAAAGGTGTGTTGTGAGACCTTCTGTTGCTCAAGTAGAATGAACCTGGGGGAATCCTGTCTCTGACAAACACATCCACTAGAAGACACCAAAATATATTCACTGCCAGAGATATCTAAGCTGGAAGAAAACTATTCATCTGTCTGGGCTGGTGGATGTTCATGATTCTATGAAGAGGAGGAACATGATCTGAACACAGTTAAGACAAGCTCATACAACACAAACCTTAAGGTTCTTTTTCCAAAGATGGAGGAAGTGTCTGTGTTCTCCTCCATGTGTTTTTGGAAACACCCAAGACACAAATAATCACAGAATTACCTTGGTTGGACAAGACCTTCAAAATCAAGTCCAACTATTAACCTAACACTGAGAAGACCTTAACTGAGCCATATCCCCAAGTACTATGTCTATACACCTTTATATTAAAAAAAAAAAAAAAAAAAACTGAAGTTCCCTCACTCCCTTGCTCAAAAAATACACATTGTTTGGATGAGCCTTGGATGAGCCACTAAATTAACTTCAGCTGTAGAAAATATGACTCATGAAAAAGAACAATCCAAAATTTCACTGGAGAGAGGAAGAGGAGGTAAGCAGGAGCTTTAACCTTCCCCCTCTCCTGTCAAATAAATGATAGTTTGAAAAAACAACAAAACGCATTAGCACTTGTTAGTAAATAAAACTTAAAGCAGAAAGCTCCAGAAAACTGAAGCAAAGAAAAAAAAATCCAGACTGCATATTACTGTAGTAATTTATGGAGCATTTCAGTCATCCAACTGTATTCAAATACGTCTGGAAGCTGCGTGGAACAGCAGAAAAGCAGAGCTATCTTTAAGATATTACTTCCTACGGTAAATCATAATGTTAGAAGTTCAACAAATAGTTAAAAGCAGTTTTTGTTTTTGCCAAACACGCATTCATTTTTGTATCACACCACAGGGGACAATATGCACAAGATTTTTTAATAAAAGAAGAAGTTTCTTCCACAGGCTCATCTGAGTTGCTATGAGATCAGTGGGAAATATTTCAGGGAAACTGTTTTCTGCTATGGGAGTTAGTTACTTGCTGAATCCTCCTATAGTCACTAAATCTGAATAAAAATTGGGGGTAGAAAGGTAAGAATCCTGCCTCTTTCTTATATATCTTGAACAGCTGTATCAGAAGGTCTGAAAGACAGCTTTCTGAAGCCATTAAAAACATTTTTCATTTTCCCTTGAAAATATTTTTCAGGTACACATTACCTTATCTAAACTAAAAAGGCCAATCTGTCATGTGTGGATTTTGGTTTTGGTGGTAAAAGTTTGTTTGAGAAGGTGACTAACACAGATAGCTAAACTAGCATGAATACAAAAGCAGCAGGTACAGGTTTGTCAGTAAAAGATGTCTTTTCTCAGATTCAGCTTACTATTTTTTACCTGAACCAGAACAAGCCCCTTCTAGGGGTGAGGGAACAGTGGCACAGCTGGTTCTGGCCAACTCACAGCTGCTCAGGCTCATACCTCACTAAAAGCACTGTTTCACAGCAACTGGGCAGGCAGGCAACTTCAAACACAGGTTTTGCAGCTGGCAAAAGGAGAACTCACAGCAGAAGCAGTAGTAGTGCAGGCCAAGACAACCATCATTTCAGGGAGTGTTTAAGGCACTAATCACAAAGTGTTCTACTTTACATTCTAAAGAGCTCAAATCCACATTAGGAGGGAAAAAGAAGTTTAAATGCTATCTGAAAGAATATTGGAGATGAGCTTTCACAGTTGGTCTTAAGCTAACTAGGAACAAGCTGCTGCCTAGAGAAAGGGTCCAGCATTGCCTCCTAAATACATTTCCAAGTGCTCCCCTGCACTACCATGTGTGCACAACTACAGGTGATGCCAAAACCAACTCTCCAGAGCAATATGTGGTCAAGGAGACAGTAACAACAGGGTGGTCTTCAAAAGATTTGTCAGAAAATCTGAGCCTTGCATTCTGCTCCTAAAGTAGAATGACTGCATGAACTCATCAGAGCTCTTCCTGGCCTCAAATCTGTTGTATGTACCTGCATGAGCTGAGCCTAAAGACTCAGAGCAGAGAAAGTCACAACAGATGTCATACTTACAGATACACAGATAAAGCCAGAACCACGGAAACAGATTCCTGTAATTGATAGTGATTTATATCATTACTGACTTCATACAAACAAACCAAAAACCTTCAAACAGTTACAGTGAAGAACAGTAAGAATCTGCTATAATTGTATCATTTCAAACCACAACAGGTTACAAAGCCTTAGAAACAATAGGAGTCCTATAACACAAAGTCAATCATCAAGTGTTCTCTTGTTCTGTTTATTCTAAGCATACAGGAAGCCAGCTAATAGTCTTTTGCTTTCACCTGAACCTTTAACCTAAATGCAAATGCTAAGCCATGACCCAAATCCATAAAGCACAATTAACATCCCAGGAACCATTTGATAAAGGAATAAAAACTGGTGAGCAAACTTGCACACAGAAGTAAATGAGCTTGAATCAAAACAGATCAAACATCTGTTTGGAGATGTTGATGACCCATCTTCAGGAGAAGAATTTTTGGAAAAGATTAAATACCCAAGTTAGGAGATAAATTAAGACACTGAATTACCAATCACTTTGTAGCACTTTAGAACTAAATCATTACCATAGCTAATTAATGGGGACTTGCTATTAATTCAAACAGAACTGTGTAGTAACAGCTTACAGGAAAATAAAGGAAAAAAAAAAGTAAAGGTATAAATTCTAAATTGAGGCATGTTGCCCTAGTCCCATCACTTGCAGTCTGTACAGCCGTTTACATCAGTTGAAGATCCTTCCCCTCTCAAGATGAGAAATACTAATATAGCTGGATCTTCATTAAAACTTTCCTCAAAAATGTTTACACAAATGTTACAAACATCTGAAGACACTTTTTTCTTTTCTCTGACAATTCTCAGCACATCAATGGCTTTCCACTATAAGAATCCCACACCAGTGTAAATAAATTTTTAACAAAGGTATGAATGAAGTTGCTAACAGCCTACCAAACCAAGAGATTCTGAATGATTCAAGCCATTAAAGACCAATTATAAACTAAAATCTGAGCTTCTCAGGATTATTCCCATTTCTCTTTCTGCTCACTCAGCCTTATGCCCCTTCCTATACAGAAAAACACTGACTTGCCAGCCACTTTACAGAGCCTGACTGTCACTCCTGTCCTTCAACACGTTTAACTGCCCTTTCCCTGTACTTGTGGTTTTGTCCTCTCCTCACCCTCCCAGCCTCCTATCATTTCACATACTGCCCACACCTCCTCCTCTGGATTAGAAGAGGTCCTGTAACCAGGTCTTTTCTGTGTCTATGCTTTTTTATGAACAATCATATCAGTTTGAGTATATTTAATTATCATGTATATGGTGACACTTGCCTTCACGGTGGATTAATTCAAATTAAAGTGATTAAAATAATGAAATTTACATTAGCAAATGAGGAAACGTATCTTTTTACATTCTTAATGGTCACTCTCAAAGACTGATGACCACTAAATCGTGCTGCTCTGCAATATAACCTTTTAATTTAGCATTTGGCATAGTCCCCAGTTAGACAATATCATTAGTATATATTTATGTGGATTCTTGATATAAAATTAATTAAAAGCATGGGCCATTATTTATTAGCTGGTTGAATTTGATATTTATGACTTTTCAAGCTGTGAATAAAAATGATGATAAAACTGTAAAATAGTATATTCTCTATTTAGTTATCAGTTAACTAAAAACTAACAAAATATCCTGAACAGATAAGAAAGCTGCTTAACAACATAAACGTTATATTTAAAGACAATTTTTTGAGCCTCCTCTTTAGTAGGTGAAAATGAGTGGGCTTGGTTACTACTGTTTTCAAAATTTCAGATTTATAGAGTTCATGTTTCCTTTAACTAAAAAACTTCAGAAAGTAAAATCCCTTTTCTTATATTTTCAGTTTCAGCTGATCTCACTCAACTTTGAATACTCATGTAATTAGGCTAGTCTGATCTGGATATCTACTGAGGCAGTCCATGTTCTCAAAAATGAGTATTTAGCACTTCAAACCCTGACTCTGGATACTTAACCAATCATGTTCACTAGAGCAGTGGTTTTACTTCCACTAAAGACTTGACAGCTCCATTGATTGAAAGGTAGGTCTTAATTTAGGTAATATCAATGTATCTTTCCCTGGAGAAGGCAAGCTGAGGTTGAAAAAGCCGGGTGATTCAGTTTATTTCTGAGAAAGCATCACAAAAAGCAGTTCAAACCGAATCACCCCACTTTCTCAGCCTCAGATCGCCTTCCCCAGGGATGTGCTACCACCACCTCAGGGTCAAAACAGAATTTAAAAGAAATGTAAATATTTGCTCTCTTCCTGGGAAAACATTACATGGAGAGGAGGAAGGAGGGGATGTGCAGATGGGGAATTGCATCAGTATAGTTAGAGTCTATAACGTCTCATCAAGCTAGTAAACGTCTGTGTAGGCAATCCCTTTGCTCTAAAGCCTTTATCCTAATTAAAAGTATGCAGCCCATTTTCCAGAGCTTTCCTACAGAAGAAACACCTCACTATTAGATCGAATTGGGTGGCTGGCTGTTTTTGTTTCGTGCATGATAACACAAAGACTCACCAAGTCCCTCCTCGACAAAGCCTTGTGTGAAACAAGCTTTGAAGACACAATAACATTCCTCTTTTTGAGTTTCAAACCCAGAGGCAAAAAGCACCAAGTAACTATTCATTCTTCCATCTTGAGACACATTCCTAACCTAGTTCAAAGGCCTGAAAAAACATGCCCTAGCTACATGCCTGCACACCTTCAGAAGGGCTTTTCCCTCCTATCAGAGCTTGCTAGGGAAAGAAGTTTCATACAGAGAAGAAGTAAAAGTATTGGAGAGGTTTGTTTCATTTTAAGAACCCTTACATTGTTTAAAGTATTCAATACTGCCTAGCACAGAGATTGATGAGCTACGTTAATCCATTTAGGAACAAAGTTTGACCATTCAGATGTCTCTATGACAACGTTCACACACGATGCACCAGTGCTAGCAGATCCCACTTCTCCAGCTTCTGCTCCCAAGAAGCAGCCCTGGGAGGAAGGAGTGCACACAGCACTTGGAAGAGAGATGATTTGGAGCAGCTTGGTTTCCCTCACTGCTCCTCTATTTAGTTTCATCTGTCTCTGTTTTCATCTCAGACTGGTAAGATAGATGTAAATCACACATGGCTATCCACCCATATCAAGATATCCAAGGCATTAAAGAACATTCTGCATCATGTTCACCAGATGATGTTAAAGTCAACAAAATACAAAATTATTTCCAAAATACTGACACTAGAACAAATATTAGCTTTCAATGAGAAAAATGTTTATAGTTTTCAACCTACAGCTTCCTAAACAAAAGAAATTTCTCTTTATACATTTTAGTTTGTTGCTTCTAGAAATCTGAATGCCAAAATGTGCAAAATGAGGAAATATAAACAGTTACTAAATAATATGTCAGCCTAACGAGAGCTGCCATTTACTTGCATGGAACCAGCACAGAGGGAAAGTGGGAGCAGGCAGATGAGAGCAAAGGCAGCTGAGGCGAAACCACCCGACTCAGTAGCTGTTTAAATCTGCCCAAACATCTTTCAGGACCACACCCCAGACGTGCCAGCCAGCCTGCTTTTTGAGATTCCTGAACGACATACAGTAGACAGCAAGTCTCCTTTGTTTGTAATAGTTTTCAGTACACCTAAGCTTTAAAAATGCCATTTTCATTACCTATACTTTGTTTTATGTATGTGATCAAGCACTTAGTACTTGTGCGCTTCCCTTTGGTTTTCAACTATTATTCTGCAGTTTATTTGCCATGAGTTTAAAAAAAAAAATAGGAAAAAAAATCAATTGTGTTCTGCAATACAGAAAATCAAAGGTGGACCAAGTGCTAAAAACATTGTAATATGGCAAAGCATGAAGGGATGGTATGACAGTGCCTGTGCTTTGCAAGCAAAGAAATAAAAGAGAAAAAGGGTAAATATAGTAAGCTAAACACAAGAATTTTTTTCACTATAAACAAAGCAGTTCCTATCTATCCAAAATATATTTTTGTCCTCGTAAGGATTTTAATTAGTTGCTTATGTTCTCACCAGATGAAAATTATTTTGTATTTATTATCACTGCAAAAAGATGATTGTTGCTAATCTTTTTCTTTCACCCAGGCATCACACACATCTTCGTTCCCACCAAAAGCAGCAATCCATTACCTCCCTGAGAGCTGTGAACCATTTAAAACCTTCTGTGCACTCTGAGCTGTCCCACCCCCTTGAGGGACCACACAGATGGGCTACTTGCTGCTGGTCACTTCCATGAAATACAACTGCACTACGACAGGAAATCCTCATGGCTATATTCCAATGCAGAATAAAAACCCCAAACCCTAAGAAAACATTGTCTTAGCCTTAGTTGATTAAAAAACTTCTTAGTTTATTTCCTCCTTGCTCCATAATGTTCTGCTCCACAAATGCTACATTTCGCTATTATGAAGTACTAAGTGGTTCAGAATTTGTGATAATAAATTAATAGGGAGGAGTCAGTAATTAAGAGAGCCTGAACTTTTTCTGAAGAAATTAAAATTAATCCTGTCTTTTCAGAAACTATTCAGCCAGCATCTCCATCACTTATCTATACTGTCTGCAAGAGTCAGAAATGGAATAATTTTAATTTCAGAAGTGCCCAAACATTATTTCTCACCATAACAGAAAAAGAACCATAAAAAGGACATTGTACCTTGCCAGCAAAGGCAGCAGACATAACCAACCCTTGGTCAGGGTAGGTGCAGGCAAAGCAAAAGACATTCTGTTTCATCTGTATCTTCTCCAGCAAAGAGAATGTTTTGTTTTCGTTTGGGGTTTTTGTTTGTTTTTTTCCCTTTTTAAATATCAGTATGAAGGCTCTTATATACCACATACACTCCTACTAAAACTGAATCCCAAACACATTATTAATCACTTAAACTAAACTGGGAAGTTACTGGAAGACCATAGTCTCCTTGCACTGGTGATTTTCAACTTATTTTAGCAAAGAGACTAGATGTTCCTTATGTTTGGGCACCAGCACGTGCACAGAATCACAGAATGTTATGGGTTGGAAGGAACCTCTGGAGATCCAAGCCCACTGCCAGAGCAGGTTCACCTGGAGTAGGTTGCCCAGGATTGGTGTCCAGGTGGCTTTTGAATGTCTCCAGAGACAGAGAAACTACAACTTCTCTGGGCAGCCTGTTCCAGTGCTCTGCTACCCTTACAGCAGAGTTTTTCCCTCATGTTTAGGTCAAACCTCCTGTGTTCCAGTCTGTGACCACTGCCCCTTGCCCTGTCACTGGACAGAGTCTGGCCCCACCCTCCTGACAGCTGCCCTTTAGATATTTGTAAGCATTGATGAGATCCCCCTCAACCTCCTACAAGCTGAACACTGATATCCCTCAGCCTTTCCTCACATGGTAGCTGCTCCAGTCCCCCCCATCATCTTAGCGGCTCTGCACTGGACTCTCTCCAGTAGCTCCTTGTCCTTTGTGAACTTGGGAGCCCAAAATTGGATGCAGTATTTTGAATGGGGCCTCTTCAAGTAGTGTAGAGGGGAAGGATGACCTTCCTTGACCTACTTGCCACTCTTTCTTAATGCACCCCAGGAATCATACAGAGGGCTTCCAAGCTCCTGCTTTGCCTCAGAAGCACAGAGGTCTCTCCTGTCACTTGTTCCCTGTTCTCTAGGAGTTAAAAATTGCCCTTTTTAAAACAGCAATCTTCTCTTCAAAATCAAGGCAGCCATGCTGAAGATTAATTACTACCCAGTGTCTTAATATCAAAGATTCCCTCACTGATACACATCAGCTGTCACTCCGGTGTCTGTTTACATCTCTCATACACAGTGCAGGGCATAGGAAGCTGGAGTCAGAACCTAAGCAAGCAAATCACAGCTTCAGCCACAGCTTTGAGCTCCCCACCTCTCTTCCACTTCTTTGCTCTCACAAACTGATTAAACAGCAATTCCAGCTGACATGTGCAACAAACTCCATCTTCTACCCCCCATCTACACCTCACAAGGTTCTTCTACTCTCTTGACCAAGACACGTCTTCTCTACAACACCAGGAACAGAATTTCAACAAAGATGTTAAGGTGTACAGATGTCCAGTGTCCTGTGAGGAGAATGCAGGGGAGGTATGGGTTGGGTTTGAGAGTTGTTTTTTTAGTTTTTTCTTAATTTTACAATTCAGTCAAGTAAGGGCAGAAGGAACACACACAATCACTGGCTTAGTCTCCTCTATGCCACGTTTGAGCTTTTTACTCCTTCAGGGAACTGTACCACTGAAGGAAAACTCTTGTTCACAAAGTAGTTACATTTTTATTGACTGGCAGAGCCAGTTCCTGCCCCATAGTTATGTCTTAACAAATATTTGTGCACCACACTGAACGCCAGATCACTGAAACTTGACAAGAACCAAGGCTGATAGATAATTCACATCTTTTCTATTCAAACAAAGGAGATATTACAAAGAAAGCTTGTGCAATGCTTCGGTGCCCTAGTAGACTACAAATATCCAACCTACACAGACTGGGGGTAAATAAGGTCAATTACAGCTGTAGATGTTCCCAGACTAGCACCTCCCTGCGTTTTCTAACATGTACCATCAGACAGGTCAAATGTACAAGTACAAGTCAACAGCTCTATTAGCTGAAGCAAATCTTGCTTGAAAATTTAACAGGTACTTTCTTCCACATCCCACATCCCCAGCTTCCAAAACCAAATGGAATTTTACAACAGTTGTCAAAACATACACAGCCAAATCTGCTGTGATACACCAGGGGAACAGTACGTTTCACCATACAGCTCAGGCGTCTGACACCAGAGCTTCTAACTAGGCTCCCAAATTATTGAAAGCCGTTCAACTTTTGCTGTCTTACCTACCTGCTCAAGAGCTACACGGAAGAAAATACACTTTGCAATTACCTATGGTTAAATCTCTAATAACAGTCTTCAGGGAACACGACCTAGATATGTCAGACATGATCAGAGATATATATCAAGACATCTTTTAATTAGAGTGCCAGGCTTACTTATATCTCCTTTATCTGTTCACACCTTGACTTTTGTTATATTTCCCATCATTTCTGTAAGCAGAGAGTAAAGTTGTTTAACTTGAAAAAAAAAAGATACTTGAGTTACTGACATTTCTCCTTTATTACCTGTCTCTTGTATTCAAAATAATAATAATCACCATCACCATTTATCAAAACCCCAGAATGAGTAAGAATAGAATAAAGTTATTCATTTTCATGAATGGGTAATCCAACATAGCAGCTTATATACAGCTGACCAGAAGTCTGCTTGTAGCATTCTGACAAATTTGCAATTCAGATGTATTTGTTAATATATTTGTGGAAAAGCTCCTCTTACCACAAAAAGAAAAACACAGGATCTGCCATAACAAGCCACAACAATTTTGCTATTTGAGATTTTCTTTTACAAGATAGTATTTAAATGAAACAATTATAAGGGAATCTATGCTTAACTAATCCATAACACAAATTATTAAACTAGTGAACCTCATTTTTAATCAAATTTATAACTGTCCTAGTAGTAATGCATAAACAACATACTGCAGTTAAAAAAGTGTGACCATGTTTCTCTTTTTATTACATGTATTTTAAAAAACAAGGATTTTTAATGTTAAAATTGACTTAATCTTATTTATCCTAAACTTAACTCAGATTCCTGCCTGTGTTTTATTACTGTGCTTGTGACAACTATGGTAAAACACAAAGAATTCAGGAAAGAGCCAGAGGCAAATTCTGCTTGCCTTACCATGCACATCATCCTGTTAAGATCAGAACACCCAAATTATAGTTAAAAAAAAGAAAAACCTAATCACAAGTAAGGAAAAACACACACTCTCTATCCCTGTAGTAAAAATACAGAAACCATCTGTAGATAAGTGCAGTACCATGCAAAATGTGTGCCTCCAGAACAAACCCTCTGTATCTATCCAGGCTCTCCAGGTTCTTCAGGTCACAAGCACCTTGCAATTCTCACCACCCATGCCATACCACAGTTTTTCTGTGCCCTGTAAGTAACATCTTTCATTTCCATCTCCCTCCCATACCAGTTCCTACAACTACTTGCCAGCATGTACCTCTCATTGCCCTTTATCTTCTGTCAGCACCCACAGCCTCTCTTCCAAACACAGCATGGGTCCCACCAACAGCATTTCTCCCCTTTGCCCTCCTATCTCTTTAATTAAAGAGTACTGTAGTTCAGAACTCTATCAATCAAATGCATGAATTAGGTTTCAGTGAAACTTGGCACACAGGTCAAATCTAGTATTAAATTAGTTTTGGAAAAGAGTATCTTTAAAGCTTATGTTAACCAGTGACTTTATTTACACACTAACCAGCACTGAACAGATCCACTTCCAGAGCTTCAATAAACTGGAAAAAAACACCTCTATAAACAAGCTCCTAATCAGTTACTGCAACCTGTTGAAAAGAGCATTCAAGTACATTGTGCTTTCAGTACTTGCACTCATGTATAAAACCATGAGAACTGTACAGTCCTAAAGAGTACCAACATTTCAGCTACTATAAAGCATTCCTGAAACAAGGTAACATACTGAAGATATTAGTCAAGTATCATTCCAGCTTCACAGCTGCTTGCTGCATTTTATTTGAGAGTTGTAATTCTCTATTTACGAGTGTCATCTAAAGAAACATTTGATCTCCCCACAGTTGCTACTTAAAAATGAGAGTCATCCTTGTCCTGCAATGTCCCATTTCACAGTCACATTTAAACCACATTCAGAAACCAATATAAGCACAGACTAAATATGAAACTAAAGCACTCTTGTGATAAAGTACTCCAGATAGTACTTCATAATCAAATGAATTGGTTTATAAATCGTATAGTTCAAATTCTTAAGCCAGAAAAATAAAATAGAAAAGTCCCAAGAAACTTGTCAGTAGAATCAAGGTGTGGGTGGGGAACAATCAATATTATAATTGTCATGTGGCTAGAGTGGAGGAACTGACCTACTGTCTAAATTACAAAAAAATCCCCCCCAAAACACCCAAAATCTAAAAACAGTTGTAAGCCTGTGGTCTTGTTAAACAGGAGAACTGCAAATACTCAAGTATGTGGAGACACAAACACAATTTTGGCAAGTAATTACGTATGGGGAGAAGCTGGTGGTGTGTGCAATACAATAAGAAATGCACTGTTTGTCTGAAGTAATATCCATAAAGCATGGAAAACACATAACTTACTGCTATTTACCTTGGTGCCAACTCAAGACTACAGTAACTTCTATTCTTTCCGTTCTGGAAACAACTTCTCAAAAAAACCCCCTCAATTTAATTGTACAGATTTTGTTTTCTATGTGCTGTGTTTCAATTCCACCTTAAGTTTTTAACCTGAGGAAACAAAACCCACTATTGAAAACTATTATAGAAATTTAATTTAGAAAAGCATGCACTGTCCAAAAAACCCCACACAAAACAAACAAACAAACATCCAGGTATATTATACAAGAACTACACCAGTAATTTTCTGTTTACCATTGTGTATTTTCACAAGACCCAAACAGATGTTTAGCTCTTCCCCTTACAAGTGCTTTAACTGGAAGCAGACAAAAGGCATAACCACTGTGCAGATGCCATGCTGCTGTTTTCCGTTTTCTTACATCACCAAAACAACCCAAACCACCCATGTGCTGGGTAAAACAGGCATCATTAAAGCTGTGAGCAAGCCAAGTCACCACTTGCTCACACTACACATAGTCTATTCAGTGTTATTAGCACTCAATTTCACAAGTTCTCAGGCTCATCAACAAAATGGAAATGAGGCAGAGAAATAATGGCTTTGCTTTGAAGCTTCAGAGATCAAAGCCACATACGTGGATTCATGCTACTATCCTACTACAACTTTTCCTGTTTCTCCACAGCTAACAGTTTCCTTTTTGGAATACTTTTTACTATATTTTCAGAACACAAACTATCAGTGGTTCATCTTCAAAACGCTGCTCATTCGAGGAGCCTTTTCACAGCAACCCCAAAAGCAGGATCCACAGCATATCCACAACATCAGCTCATCTGTGGGTGCAAAACTCTGAGCAGGAGGAAAATGCCTTACAGCACCCACTGCTCTTCCCCCTCTCTAGCTCTGGCCTCACTCTTTCCTTGTCACAGCCTGCTGATTCCCAGCAGCATTTGGCCACTGCAGCAATGAGGCCTCCCAGCTACAGCATCAGAACCCACTCAACAGAAGAGCCCATCACCCAAGACTCATGGGCTAAGGTGCCCCACACCAGCACCAAATTCTCTGAGGTAGAGGGAAGTGTTTGGGCAGGGGAACAAGCAGGACTGCACTGAAACTGCTGCACTTTTTACCAAGATGAGAGAAGAAGGCTCAAAAACGCAGGACAGGGCCAGCTGGTAGGAAACAGGAATATGTCAGGGAAAGCAATGGGGATGGAGAGTACAAGAGGAATGCTGTGGGTGCAAAAGAAATGTTTTTAAATTAAATTTGGAAAACAATATGATTAATTTGCCAATATCTTTAACGTTAGAAGAAGTAAGTACACTTGAAAGAGGTTAAAAATACTTCAGAATGTAATGGCTGAGAAATCTGGAGGTGACTGGGGGGAGGGCAGGGGAGCAGGAAAGAGTTAGCTAGATTGAAGAAAAGCAGCAATAACTTTAGGAGACAAATGGCCAACATCTGGGGTCCCTGTCTTGTAGTATGGAACAACAGAAAACTCCAGGATGGATAAAACAAGTTATCCAGATAGTTTTGGCCTTTGGGCCAAAAGCTTCTCTGTGTAGAAGAGTGAAAAATAAACAGAGCATATGCGGTCCCTTTGACACTTCTGAGATAAACAGTGTAAATAATAAGCCAGAAAAGAGATGGGCAGCAAATAATGCAGCCTTCCCCATCCCTTGTTCTGACACCTGCAGGTTCACCCCTCCCTTCCCAGCTCCAGATGTTCTCTGCTCCATACCTGCAAACACACCATCTAGCCTGTCCTTCCTCTCCCACCTTGCTTGGACACCAACAGGAGAAGCAACACTGGCAGCCCCTCAGCCTCACTTCCCACGAGGAGCATGGGGGGAAGATGGCTGGGGCAGCACAGCCTGGGTGGCTGCTCGCTGCAAAGGGCATGGAGAGCTTCAGGGAACTGAAGCACCCTCAGTGCACATGGTGCTTTGAGAAAATTGGTTTAGTTGAAGGTGCTCAACAGCCTTTTCAGGCATGTGCAAACAGACTTTCCAGGCCTATAAATCACTCACCTCCAGGCAGATTTTCTCCAGAATGGTGTAAGGCATAACCTACATGGGCTGATTCCCTTGCCAAACCTAATTTCCACTTCCAAAGCAAAAAAGGTACCAGGATGTGTCAAAAAACAGATGTAAAAATGGTTTAACATGGACAAAATGTTGTTAGTTTTTTTCCTTAATGCACTCAATAACAGATGAGTTTGTTGGGCTGAATTTTGTGAGCAAAGTTTCAGCCTATGACAGCCTTGTTTCCCCCTCAGCTGGGGAAACAAGAGTCCAAAGGGTTAATGTCTGAGAAAGCTTTAGGCAACTAACACAGCTTTATAGTGGGAAGGGAAAGGGACCAGCAAGGGCTACAAATTCCCCATATGATTCTAACCCTACTCTGCCCCTGCTCCACAGAAGAAGCTGAACTTGCCCAGTCAATTCCTAATTTTGGGAAATAAAAACTGACTTAAAACAACAATTACACTATTAGTCTCACTATCTTTCATTATGCTGCTCTGAAAAATAACTGCGTAATACTTCTCAGCATGTTCTTACACCAGATCTTCCATGTCCTGATCCTCTACTGAACAACTTAATCACAGCAGGTATCTACCTACCACCACAGCTTTTATTTTAAAGCTGACACACAAGATCAATTTAATAAGTTGTCTAAAGCAAAAGTAAACAATACATTTGGAAAAAACCTGTCTAATTAAACAGCCATAGCTCCCCATCAGACATGCATTCTCATACTCTTGCACACATTTATTATTTATCCACATGCTGACAAAACATTTTCTCATATTTGTTCCCCCAGTCTTAGCACACAAACAGATGGGGAAGAAAGTGTGGTTCCTAGCAATGCAATTTATGGAACAACATGTTGCATCCTCTGTTGAAAATCCCCTCCTGAAGAATTCACAACACCAGCTCTGCCCCAGGCAGACACTGATTCCCAGAGTAAGGAAGAGGCATCTCGAAGACAGTCCAGACAGGCTCTTCCAGGAACATCCCAGGAGGGAAAGGGTGTGGCAGTCTAAGCCTGGTCACAGAGCACATACTGTGACAGGCAGCATGCTCCTGTCAGATATCCACAAAAATCATCATCTCCTACCAGCTACCATTTGAACCAGCCCTGCAATATCTGCAATGATCTTAAGCCTTACTTCAAACTTTGAAATGAACCTGGTATTCACAGGTCATACAAGACTGATGCCTAATATTGCAGCGCCCTAAAAGGCAACGGCAGAAAGTGCTGAGCAAATATAAAGAGATTGCTTTGCTTTTGTTCAGGTAGCAAGGATGGAAAACATATAAAAATTGTGACCATATGATACCAGGCACTGCACCACGAGCAGCCCTCAGCATTCCCTCAACTGAAGCAAACAAGCAATACCTTGTTTTGTAATAAACAAAGGTTTATTACACTTACAACGTAAGCAGTGGTATGAGATTCACCTTCTCATGTCATTGCACATATTCATAACTACTCTCATTGCTGTGTAAAAAACTGCTAAAATCAAGTGTCACAACAAGATTCACTGGGTCGCTACCTACTAGTACTCATCTGCACCAAAACAGTCTTCACCTTTCTGGAAAAGATTCATACAGGTGCACTGTATTTTGAGAGTTCTGACCAAGATCCATTTGTTTCCTGCATGAAGTTCCCACCTAGCAGAACCACCACACTGCTTACAACAATGCTCCTACTCATCTTACACTCCTGTAATGCACACGTGTAACAGCCCGGTAGAAGTTTTTCCCAAATTAAAAGCTTCAAGGAAAAATGAAACACATCAGGCAATACCGAAGACACAGCTCATACAGATAATTTCTCACGCAGTTTGCAACACTGTTGTGAGCACAGGACAGCCGCAATTAGTATTAGCTGAGATGCAAGTGACAGATTATGTTCTGAAGGCTACTAAGTCTGTTCTCAAACGCAAAGGACCTTTTAAGCAAAACTGAATTAACACACCTCGCAGTCCAGTGATGTAGATGCCATTATGCATGTTTTGCACATGGGAAAGCCAGAGCTGGCATGGTTGCCACCAGAGTGAATAAGGAACAAACCAGGACTACAGTGGGGGTTGCCTATTTCCAGTGCTGTGTTATAGTAAACTTACTTTTCTTCCCCCCCTACACACACTTCAGAAGCATAACTAATTCTGAAAAGTAATGTGGCAACACGGTAAGCAAAGATGATCCTGCCTGACCAGGAGCACCCATTTGGAAGTAACCCCCCACACCCCCCGCGGCCACGCAGGGGAGGGCCAGCAGCTGGGTCCCCCTCAGGGATGCTCAGCTCCCGGATGCTTTTGCCACTAACACATCCTACAGATATTAGGGACAAAACTCACAACGAAACCAACCTCACGCGTCACGGCCACCAGGCATCTCCCGAATCCCCACCACCCAGGGAGGACGCCGCACCAGGCTCTGCCAACCGGGGGTGCCCACGGAAAGCAATCACTGAGAGCCACCCCGTGACCCCCTCGACCCTCACAGAGGGGCCCAGGGCCGGTCAGCTCCCTGAGCGGAGTCGCAACTCCCCCCCCTCCCC